>OY997589.1:13584300-14184300 GCA_963921825.1 Erodium maritimum
CGAACAAAAACATCGAAAAATACGAAGTCAAAGGGAAACAACACCCGAGCACCAACAGGAGCGAGAATGAGTCCAACCGAACCGATCAAACCAAAGCAGGATTATCACAAAGAAATTTGGTCTCATCTTGAACCCCAACCTCATAACTCAAGGACTTATCCATGGGAGAAAATCACATGGCCAAACAAGAATTTAAGGCACGATAAACCATCTTACTATCTGAAATGATCAAAATCATCCGCCTCTATCTTGCTGTTAGACTTTGGCTGAATCTGATAAAAAACCTATGCTGAGACATGCTTCTTCTCTTGACCTTTAGGCCTCCTATTCTTCTTCCGACCCCCGACCCTTTATGGTGAAATCATCCTTAATAAACGTATTTCCAGTAGATGGAGAAGGGCGAGAATCATAAACCTCTAAAATCGGTGTTGTCACAAACTGATGAACTGTCAGAGGGACAAGGAACTCGTCAAGGTTGACTGAATCCAAAAACTCCAGAGTAGACGGTGATGACTTTAAAGGATCAACATCTTCCCTATACCCTACACCTGTAAAAGAGGTCGAACCTACAACTCTAACGTCTGAATCAGACTCAGAAACAACATTAGAGTGAACAGGGTCACCGGCCGAAACTCCCGAGCTCAAAATACTAAGGACTCTACTCTCATCAATGTCTCGAACAAAGACACGAAAAACAGTTTCATCAAGGACCAACTCTACCACCTCGTCTCTCAAAATCTTTTCGCAGTGAATCAAGACAAAAGCGCGACCAGAAGAAGCCCAAGTTCCTCTCCCTGAATCGAATGGACTGAGCCAAATAGCTTTCCAATGGATAAAAGATTCTCGATTCTCCAACCATGAAAGGCATACCATCAACCATCACCCACTGGAAAAAACCACTCTATAGCACCAGATCCCCTGAACAGTTCAATATCACAAACCACCTCTCCAACCAACACCACTTTGTATCCTTCATCGCTGCTTCAAAGACCGGGTCAAAACAAGTAATGAGACACACCGTGTTGCCAAAAGAACGAAACTCTAAATCCAAAACCCATTCTCTCTCGATCTCTGTTTGAATCGCTTCCAGGCTACGAGAAGAGCGGGCTACAACTAAACACCCTGACAAAACCATAGCGCAACATTCAGGACAATCGAGCCTGAACACCTTAAAGGATTCTCTTGGGGATACGCAACTACAAATGACTCAGGCCTCGATTTCTTCTTCCAAACCTATAAGAGAAAGTATTAGTCTTGTCTCTCTCCCAAGTCAGATCAACCAAAAGCTTATACTCATGAACCGAGCTACCATGGAGTTTAGAGATCATGACATCAACATCGACATCCCGCACCAAAAAAAACCCAAAGAAGCTACCTCCATGATTAGGTCTTCGAATTGCATCAGCCTTAAACACATTTCCTTCCCGATTGAAAAGATTGAACATCTAGTCATCCGACGTTGGAAAAGGCATATGACAAAAAAAGAGCTTGACATTCTCCAAAAATTCCTTGACGATTGAGGGATTTGGAATGACTCCTTCAAAACCAGTAGGAGGACCGACCGAGGAGGACGAAGTTGCCATAAAAAAACATCGGACCCGAGCTCAAGCACCAAACCAGTTAGACCAATCAAAAAACACGTGTGAGACTGTACCTGACCGGCTTTCCTCAGGTTTAGAAGATTGAAGACCCAATTATAGTTATATTATAACATGCGTCCTTACGGACAAGCTTGTTTACAGGTTTGGAGTTGAATTATTTAGAAGAGAATACAAGCTCGTAAAAAAAGAGATAAGGTTGGCCCATTTGGGGGAAATTTGATAAGAATCGAGAATATTTTGATCTTTTTTTGTAGAGAGTGGGGTTTGAACCCGTATCAACGTGAGGTACCAAGCTATTATATCATATTAGATGACCAACTAAACTAAAGGCTCAAAATAGTAGTTGTAGGCTCAATTATAGTTTAATATTCTAACACGTTTGAAGATGGATTATTTAGAAGATAAGATTATCCAATTGAGAAAAGAGGTAAGGGTTTGATCATATTTTTTTTGTTGATAAATTGAAAAGAAATTAGTGTTTTTTGTAGAGCGTAAGATTTGAATCTGTGTCCGTAAGATACCAAGATTTGATACTATATTAGAGGACCAACTTAACTAAAAACTCAAGTTGATAATTGAATATATAATTATAGTTATATTATAACATAAACTTCGCACACTTATTAAAGTATTTACAAACGAGTGTATCTCTGTTAATCTGGGTATAGGCCTTTGTTAGACCCGCATGTTGTTTATTTTGTTCTTCATGTTAGGAAAATCGGGGTACTAAGACCCATGTTTGTTAGATGTATGTTTCACCCCTTGTTGGGTGTTTGGTTGTACTGAGGAAGTATCCTCATCCTTCGGTTTCACATTGAAACCACTGGATGTTTATAAAAAAAAATCTGTTGATAAAAAAAAGGCCGACGAACAAACATTACACACATGTGATTTTATGTTGCTTTTTAAGTCCCCAAATGATCAAATGCTTTATCACATTTATACGACTTACAAACAACATTGAACGAATGACCGAATAAGTTTTAGATGTGACTGATGCCCAATATCTCGAAAAATGTCTTGCACTATTCACCCCTAAATATTGATGGGTGCCAGTGAAAGATGAGTCAAAGTGACGAAGCTTCGAGTGTGTTACCAAAGTTTTGTTTAAGTAATTTAATTTATCGTAATTTCAATGTTTAGTTTCGTATGCATAATATCATAATCGTTAGTTGGATGAAAATTGTAATTTTGATACAAACCGACTCCCCCGTTTTGGATGTTCTTAGAACATGTATATCGTGTGAGTTTCACGATTTAAATTTTACAAAGTAATGAATCGCGAGTCGCATGATGTGGCGTCGGTGAATCGGAACCCCACAAAACTCGCGCCACATCGTGCAACTTGCGATTCGCTACTTTGTGAATCTGAATCGTGAATCTAGTATGATATATATGTGCTTTTAGAACCATTAAGATTACAATTCAAATATCAATACTATCCCCAAACAAATTTAGTTATTTGAAAAAAGTACCAGTCAAAGATTTAGAAAAGAAGGTAAAGATGAGAACCATAAAATTGGGATTTGCTTTAGGAAGTGGCCTACATCATCCCAAGACCGGAAACACATATATATCCGGAAGAAGCTTCCGGTCAAAGCAAAAGTTAAAGAACATTGAAAGCTAGTATAAAGAGCATCCAATCTTTAACCTCCCTCGTTATATTTTTAATGACAAAGCCAACCATGATCGGCTTGCCTTTCCTTTTTTCAAGTTCAATCCTAATCTTCATTTATTTTGTTTAATCAAAACCTTGCTTTTTAGACTTTTATCCGAGAGTTTCGGGGGTCGGTAGGGACTATATTTATTTCGTTCTAATCGAATTTAGCAAAATGTTACACATACATTATCAACAAATTAACAAATCACGACGGAAATAACCAAGACTCACTACTGCAAATAAGTACTTGGGTGACGGATTGGATCCGTCACCTAAGAGGACGTATCCGTCACCCAAGTTCTTAGGTGACGGATGCATCCGTCGGCCAAGATCAGTCGGTCAAGTCTCGTCGGCCATGCGTACATCCATCGGTAGGGTAAAAACTTAGGGGACGGATCCAATCTGTCAGCCAAGTGTATCCGTCACCCAAGGTTTTCACTCTAGCCACGGATCCAATCCGTCAACCAAGTGTATCTATCCGTCACCCAAGGTTTTCACTTTAGCCACAGATCCAATCCGTCAGCCAAGTGTATCCGTCACCTAAGTGCAATAATAGATTAATTAAAAAAATATCGAACCTGACCCGCCACGCGCGCGTCCACCACGTCACAGCCCGACACGCCAACCCGCGGGCATGTCATGGGGTTCGAACCTATGACCTCATGGCTCACAATGCTGTGCCTTTTACCAACTCAACTAGGTTGTTTTTATGTCATATGTATGTTTAGAATATATATATATACACTATTTAACTGATTATTTATAGATTTATATAATTAAATTAAATAGCTTTATATAATTAAATTAAATAGTTTTTGTTATCAACGTACCTAGTACCTATTGTCAACTAATTATTTATAACAAGTTAATTTTTCATTGCGCTACATTGTTTATATTTATAGAAGGATAAATTACAAATATCTACCTTTAACTTATCACGTTTATCTGATACCTATCCATACCTTTTTTTTTAACTGATACCTACCCAGATGTTTAGTTATATGACAAATAGACCCTTTCTCTCTGTTAACTTTGTTCTAAAATGACGAAAACGCCCTTAGTGGTTTTTTAAATATTTTTTATAAATAAAACTGAAGTGATTAAGTGTATATATATATATAACAAAATTGATTTTTTAAAAACAATTATTGAAGTGTGGTTGAGGGTATTTTCGTCATTTTAGAAAAAAGTTAACAGAAAAATGGGCTATTTGTCATATAACTACACATCGGGATAGGTATCAGTTAAAAAAAGTTAGGGGTAGGTAATTTACCCTTTATATAATATTAAGACAAGGATAACACAAATTTTCTTGATCTTTTTCTCGATTCGAAGTACAAAATATTGTTTTTTTTTTGTGATCAAATACATTATATAACTTTTTTTACAACAATATCAATCTAATGATTATAAACTTGTGAATTATGGACACCGGTCGCTCAATGTCGGGTTTCAATTTGATGGCCAAGTTCAAAGATAAAATTAAAATAGTGGAAATAATTATATATATATATATATATATATATATATATATATATATATATATATTGAACGATGGATATATGCATCCGTCGGCCAGCAGAAGTTGACTTACATTGACCAAAACCCCAAAACCCGTCATTTTTCCCGACTATCGTACTATTGATAATTGAACGATATAAGTACTTAGCATGCCTCATATACAACATAAGATCGTATAGTACTCATACATATCACATACAAAAAATGAACGAGACAACGTCATACGTTATACTACCGTAAGGCTAAATATGTTCATGCACATAGTGGAATTGACGATTTCAATCAATACGTGTCAGTCTCTCGCATATTATATAATCAAGACCGCTCATCTCGTATGTACTATCCAAACTAGTATACGTATGTAAAAAAAACTATCATCGAACGGTTAATTCATCTTGAATATTGTGGTCAATTTTTTTTTTGTAAAATAGTCAACCCACTTGGGTGACGGATAGAGCCCACTTGGGTGACGGATAGAGCATGCGTGGCTAAAGTTTTCTCACTTGGCTGACGGATCCATCATGCGTGGCTAAACTTTTCTCACTTGGGTGACGGATCCAGCATGCGTGGCTAAAGTTTTCTCACTTGGGTGACGGATAGTAGTTACCTTATCTCACTTGGGTGACGGATCCAGCTATGCGTCGGCCAGGTTTGTCACTTGGCTGACGGATACAGGATCTGTGACCTAAGTTGTTCCACTTGGCTGACGGATTGCTATATCTGTGGCTAGAGTGCGAAAACTTAGGTGACAAACCCATTTTATCCGTCACCCAAGTGGATTTCTGCAGTAGTGACTGTATCTTGAACGTTAACTTTTTCCTGTATATGAAATTCAAACTTGTATGATTCGATGTATTTAGATACCACTTTATACATGGTTCCAAACTCTCTCTTTTATAACTCGGGTGACAAGCCATGTAATGCAAATGGCACCACCACATCCCCATATCATATGTGACAAAGTGCTAAAGAAAGAAACTTTAAAAAGCTCCCACTTGCCCATATCAATTCCAATTCCATGACCAAACCCAAATCATATTTTTGTGTTCACTCTCTTTGTTTTATATCTATCCATTTGAACCTTGGAACCGCCTTTTTCTTTACTTCTTTTTCTTCCCACAAATGGATCAGTTCTACCAACACAAGTCTCACACATTCTTTACTCTCTTCCACACCTTCCTTAGCTTCCAAGTACTCTCTTAAGCACCCTCTACACTCCCCATTTCAGTGCCTTCCTCATGGCGCCTAAACGCGTTTATCAAGTTTGGAAGGGAAAGAATGTAAGTTCTTACATGATTGTTTTGATCTAAACTTGTTGCCTTTTCTGGTTTAATCTTATGATTTCAATGACTTTTGGTCATTTGGGTTTGTTTGATCTGTTGTTCCATGATGATTTTGTTAAGTTTGACCTTGTTTCTTTGTGCTGAGATTGATCGTTGGATTAATAACTTTTCATATTTCGAGGTTTTTTACATATTGTTTTAGTTATTGTCATGATTTAAGCATTCAGAACTTGTTACCTTATTCTCCTCGAACACCTCTCAGCCGGGTTTGTACTAGAATGTGTAACAAAATGTGTCACATATGTTAATTTCACCTTGATTCAAAAAAGTTTGAAACTTTCGATATGGGTTTTCTCCGAAACTTCTTATTCTTTATCTGGTTTATTTGATCGGTTAATAATTGTGACCAAAAATGTGTGTTTTTTTTTACTTCCAGATCTTCATCTTCAATGGAAGGCTTGTGTTTGGACCAGATGCCAAGTCATTATTCGTCACAATTTCGCTCATCCTCGTACCAGTCGCGATCTTCTGTACATTTGTAGCAAGAAACCTTATCCATAAATTTCCATCATACAATGCAGGTTATACCATTTTGCTGGCACCAATTGGTTTCACAGTCCATGTTAGTTTCTCACACTAACACTCAACATTGCCTCATTTCGTCCCTGATCCTTAATTTGATCGTCTCGTAGCTGCTCTTGTCTTAATTCTTTGTTTTGGTCAGAATAGGTATTGGTACTTCTTTTCCTCACCTCGTCCCGCGACCCGGGAATCATACCCCGTAACCCGAACCCGCCGGAGGGAGAGGTTCGCTATGATTCATCGGCATCCATCGACGCAGGAGGGAGGCAAACCCCGACAACACCGAGGTTGCCCCGAGTGAAAGAGGTTGTCGTCAATGGCTATCCCGTCAGGGTTAAGTATTGTGAGACGTGTATGTTCTACCGTCCTCCACGTTGCTCACATTGTTCTGTGTGTAATAATTGCGTGCTCCGATTCGACCACCATTGCCCTTGGGTCGGCCAATGTATAGGGATGGTACGTACATAGTGTAGTCTTAACTTAAAAGACATGACGGTAATTTATAAAATAACCTTAAAATAAAATAATCTCTGCAAAATAACGTTCTTTTTAATGAGTTTTAAATACCTGGTCAGGTTGGGTCCAACCCAATTGAGATTTCATTAAGGATAAAAGCGTAATCTCTCCGTGTTTTTTGATCAACTCTAATAATTACATGTAATTGTTTATTTGTGCAGCGCAACTATAGGTACTTCTTCATGTTCATTTCATCCTCGACACTTCTATGCATGTTTGTGTTGGCAATGTCAACGTTGTACCTGAAACTTCTGACGGACGATCACGGGACAATTTGGAAAGCCATGAAATGGTCGCCGGCGTCAATAGCATTGGTGGCATATTGTTTCATTCTACTTTGGTTCGTCGGAGGTCTCACGTGCTTCCATATGTACCTCATATCCACAAATCAAGTTAGTTTCTTTGAGTTCCTCACGTATTTCCCATTCGTTGTGATCAGTATAAATGTTTTTAATGACCGTTTTTTGTGTGTGTAGACAACGTATGAGAACTTTCGGTATGGAATAGACACGAGGTTGGTATACGACAGAGGATGTTTAATAAACATATTTGAGATATTTTGTAGCAGAGTAGAGGCTTCAAAGAATAATTTTCGAGGTTACGTGCAAACAGAGGTCTCGGGCCACACGACAGGATTGGTTCGTGAACCTAGGGCTAGTCATCCATACACGAATAGAAGAGAAAAGGTAGAAAATGATACGGAGATTGGAAACGACCTACTAAAATTATCCCAACGACCCAATACCGAAGGCGATGATATTCGAAGTTAAATGGGAAAAACTATTGTTAGAAGTGAATGTTTGGGGCTTTGATGTGAACCTCATCGAATCGCTTTTGATTTACTATCGAAGGCAACATTGCGACCGGAGGTTGATAACGAGATTGTAGTTGTGGAAAATTTATTGCATTAGGCTACTGAACTCTCTTTTATTGGAAGTTCAAGATGACATTGGATTGAACTTTGTTAAATATTGTATGTATGCAATAGAAGTTGAAACATTGGATGCATTATTAAAATGATGATGAATCTAGTAGAATAGATTGGTTTGGGTATTGAGTTTAACCATGATGTTTCAAGACTCTAAAACTTGCTGGTGAGAGAGAGTGTCCCACCTGTCACGCCTCCAATCCGATTTTGACCGGACTCGAGACGTGAACCGAAAATTTGTAATGGAAACAGTTATAAAACCAAAAATATCCCTCTAGAAACCCCCTCTCCTCTGACCCTAGTCCCATTCCTTGCCTCGTTGTCCCTGGTGGCTCACTTGGCTTCGGCCTTGTGAGTCACCGATAACCTTGCTTTTTTGTCTTTCCCTTGCCCCTTCTCCTTTCTACCTTCTTCCGAAATCAGACCTCCTTCATCCTCTTCGTTTCGACCTTCAACTTTTCAGATCAAGGGTTTGTTCCCAGATCCGGTCGCTTCTCTTCTTCTTCGAAGCCTTCATCTCTGTTTCGTCTCTTTCTCCTCTTCTTTCTTGCCCGGTGGAGATTTGAGAGACTAGAGGTGAACTCTGCGGTAGGATCGTCGCAGGTGTTGTCTCCGGCGAGCTTCCGTTTTGGGAGCCGAGCAGTGTAGAGTTGTCTTGGTTTCATTTGGTGGCGGGCGCGGGCTTGCGGGAGTCATCGCTGTCTGTAGGGTATGGTTCCGCTTCTCGTCTGTCCGGCGATGAGATCGGTTTCCTCGCTCTATTTCTCTCCCCGATGGTGCTAGCCTCGAGGTTGCGTTGGTGTAGAGATTGACTTGGCGGTGGTGTTTTTCTCGACTTCGGAGTGCAACCTCTTTCGATACTCTTCACTCTCTCCCCTCCTCGCTCCCCCTCTTCCCGACCCTATGTGGTCGGGGCCACCGATTGTGGTGGTTCCGTCTTTGGCCCGTCTTGAGTTGTGGAGTGGAAGGAGTGAGGATGCTGGTGGAGGTTGCTGGTTGTTCAAGACTCGGTGAGGTGCGACGCCGATTTGGGGATTAGGGTTTTTTTTTGTTTTTTCCGTGTTTTTTTTTCCCTCTAGTTTTATGTTCGGGCCGAGTTTTGTTTGGGTCTGTTTTCAGGCCCTACGGACCTTGAGCCTTTTTTTTGCTGTCTGCTCTTATTGTTTGGTTTTCAAGGTTTTGAGACCTTCTAAGTGTTGTAATATTCTTTCTCTGCTCTTCTTATGTGTGAATTTGGGTGTAGGCTTTTGTCAGACTCATCTCTTTCTATCCATATATTGTTCTTCTCTTTGGTCTTTGGGACGGCTGATTATTCAGCCTCCTGACCTATGTTTCCATCTTGAAACGGCTGGTCCTTATAATAGAAAAAATTACTGATAAAAAAGCCCATGATGTTTCAAAACGATCCATAAAAAAGAGATGAAATACAATATTATAGTATAAAAATACTTTTAAAAGATAAACTAACCAGCCGATGTATCATGACTTGAATAGTGAACATTTTTTTTGAACTTCGGGTATTCGCATTAGAAATAAGAACTTTATCACAGCCTAACAAACATTCATCGACAAATTCACCAGTCTTAGTAAGACGAAGAACACAAATAACCGAAAGTTCGAACAACGTCGAACTAAATGAAAATAAATACTATAAACCAACAAAAAATAAAGTTCAAAAAATATATTATGCGACTTTGGGATGGGCTCCGGAAAGATGCTGCTAAACGCCGAGTATCAAGAACTTAAAAACGTTAAAAAAAAGTGAACCAACCCTTACTCTACTTGAGATAAGTAAAAGTGTCTAACTACTGTTTGACCTTCTGGAAAGGATCATGAGAGAGCTGAATGGAGTGCACGACTTAATTATGGATCATAGTAATTGGTGGAAGAGGATTATCAGTTGCATCCACCCAAATTCATGACACTTTCATTTTTTCTCACACAAGAAAGGGCATAATGGTAAAATCATGGTGTCAAGTGGACAAGTGTCTATTTTTTCTTTATCAATCCATTAATCTAATCATTTTCGCTTCGTTTCAACTCCGATTAGCTTCAAACTTGCGCCAATATTTTTATTTTTCCAACGACTTTCAATCAAGATCAATGATGAATATATTTTGAAGCACGAATTTTTTTATATCGGAGTGATAAAACTAATGTTCAATGTTGATACTAGTGTTTAGTCTTGATAAAAAAAACATATGTTGGAGTGATAAAACATGTGTGCTGAAGTGATAAAAACAAGTGATTAGGTGATAAAACACATGTAATGTGGTGATAAATCTATTGTTTAGTATTGATAAAACCAATGTTCAATGTTGATAAATCATATGTGATAAGGTGATATATAAACAAGTGATGATGTGATAAAAATCATGTTCAATTTTGGTAAAATGAGGTGATAAAACTAGTGTTCCGCGTTGATAAAACTAGTGTTTCGCGTTGATAAAACTAGTGTTCAGTGTTGATGAAAATCACCAAGATAATTTTTTTTAAATCAACTCCGATTTTTTCGTTCTTCAAAATATATTCATGAATGTTCTCTATAAAAATCCATTGAAAAAATAAAAATGTTGGGGCACGTTTAAGCCAACCGGAGTTCAAACAAAACAAGAAAAAAATAAATATGTGAATTGGTAAAAAAATTAATATGATAGTTTTACTAAAATGTCTTCACAACTTACAAACAAGTATTGTGTTTTTGCAGTCAACTACTCAATTGTATCTTATTAATCTATGGGAAAATGACACATAACATCACCTAACTATCATTGTTTTTCACATCACCCCCCTAACTATTTTTTGTGACATTTCACTCCCCTGACTTCATTTTTTTTTTCATTTTAGTCTAACGATGTTAACTTTCCATCCAATAAATATTAAAAGACGAAAATACCCTCTACTTATCATTAAATTTTCAAAATAGTGCCATTGGTTTAACAAAACCTAAAACTCTGAAATGTCTTTTATTTATTTTTGTTAATATATATTCTTTTTTCTTCAGAAATTCTTTATTCCTTTAATTTTTTAATTTCAGTTATTTTATTAAATTTCCAAACTAGTTATCTTTATTTCTTTTCATTAATTATTAATTTCTTTCTAATCTTTTTCTTTTAAAAATCTTCTTATTTCCAAAATAATAATTTTTCTAATCACATTGATAATTTTTATTTCTTTTTATTCATTATGTTTTCTTTATTTTTTTCAGTAATTTCTTTAATGTCTTTTTTTTAAATCCTTCTTTTTCTCTCCCTTTTTCGGTAGTTCTTTTAAAAATTTCAATTACTCATTCCTAATAATATTAATCAACTAATAACTAACCAAAACAAAATCAATTTCTTTTTCTCACTCACAGCACATGCATAACCATTAATTCAACTCAAAACACATACATACATAACCATTAATTCAACTCAAAACACATACATAGCCCATACAATCTCCTGAGTTCTCAACTTCCTAATTTCATCCCAAATCATCTTCACCCAGCACACTTTTTTCCACATTACCAAAATCCCTTAATCAGCAGACCCTAAACCAATTCCTAAACCACGAAATTCATAAAAATTTGTTTCCCCAAAACCACGAAACCTCAGCCAAAATAGAGGAGGAAGATGAACCAGGTCATGAAATTTTATAGGAAGAACATGAACATCATATCTAAAAAAATAAATTTTCGAGCTTCAGATGTAATGGAGCACCGGTGGTGAGGCCGAGCGCGGAGGCGGAGCATGCTCGAGCCAGTGGAGGTGGGTGGTGGTGCTCGGCGAGTTTGAGCCCGTGGTGGTGATGAAGGGCAAGGCGTGGTGAAGTGTGGTAGTGGAGCTTTGTGGTGTGAAAGGGAAAGGAGAGGGAGAGAGAACAGTAAGTGATGTGCCAGGTTTGGTTATGTAGGTTTGGTTCTGAGTGTTCAAAGGGTAGGGTAGTATGGGCATTTTGAAAAAATATAATAGCATGTGACGTGCACATGGTTAATTTCCGTTAGTTTTGGATGAAAATTGACTAAGATGAAAAACAAACGAAGTTAGGGGAGTTTAATGTCATAAAAAATGGTTAGGGTGGTGGTGTGAAAAACGATGATAGTTAGGTGGTGTTATATGTCATTTTCCTTTAATCTATTTATAAAATAGATGCTTTGAATTCTCGCGGTTTTTAAGTTAACGGTGAGTTTCTATTTTGTATAATCCAATTTTATTTGGCTTAAACCATAAAAGGTAATACCTGAAAGGGCACATTTGCAAAAAGAAAACATTTCGTGTCTTAGAGGTTTCTCTCTCCTACTATGCTTCGAAGAGTCTGTTTCTCTTTCACACACTCTGTGTTAGGGTTCCATATTCAATTCTGATTCAATTCCTCCAAAACCCTCTTCTCGTCTCGCTAAGGGCTCGAACTTGTGCTTCTCCGATTCGGGATGGTAATCAAATTTCTCTTGCTCTCCAGTTGATTTTTGGGTCAGATCTGAACCTTCGGTTTCTATTACTGTGGTCATTTTGATTCTGAATTGGCTGTTTTGCGGTTGAAATTGCAGGAAGGCGACGGCAATTTGAAAGCCTCGATAGAGCAACTTTCGAATGTGGAGAAGCAGATGAGGCTTGCCGGCGACGTTGCCGGCACCAGGAAGGCCGTCACCGAGATTCTCCTAATATGTTTCGAAGCTAAAGCGTGGAATACCCTCAATGATCAGATTGCAACCTTGTCTAAGAAGCGCGGTCAGCTCAAGCAGGTACCTGAATATACAAAAAAAAAAAAACAATTGGAACCTACTTATGCATTAGCATGCCCACTTACTTTAATAGATATTTAAAATTGGCTTGATTGTGATCTTGTCTAAGAAGCGGAGTCAGCTCAGGAAAGCACCTGCTATACCAAAAAAAAACTTGGAACCCGCATCTACATTAGCATGCTCACCTAGGTCAGCATACAAATGTTCAAAATTGGGTTTATTATATATTTGGGTTGATGATGTGGTGTGATTTCAAGATTTAATGGAGTCAGTTAATAGCCACAGCCATCTATGGCGAACTGCTTGTGCAGCCTTGAATTACTGTGCCAATAATAAGATTGAATATGATTCTGGAGACGCATGCACACTTTATATAAGTTTGGCTGTGAGTTATGGTTTGCTTGTATTGATGCATACTGCCAGAAAATAAAGTCAAGTGGATGTCTTAGGCGGAGGGACAAATTAATTATGGTAAGTATTCAGCAAATGAACTGACTAAATGGTGGGAGTTTCGTGCACTTGTTCATATGATTGGTACTATGGTTTTAAAAATAGCTTGTTCGAATCTGTTTGTATAACCAGTGGTCGATTTTAGTGATCTGAATGAATTCATGTCCTTAAAACTGTGAATAACTGTCTAATTTATGGATGACATTGGTGTATATGCCTATTGCATACCCCTGACAGTATCAGGTCAATGCAATTTTTTGTATGGAGCTGTTATATCTTTGCATCGTATTGCTGTTTGTTACTGTTGATGACTTATCTGATTGTGCAAAGATTTCTGGTGTCATCTGAATGCTAATTGTCTCGTGAGTCTGTTGGTCAGGGTTTTCTTTGTCTGCATTCAAAGTACTCTGATTCTCTCCATATGTGTATACTTATCTTTATTGAGGAGTGCTTTTGTTCCTCTGTAGGCTGTAACTGCTATGGTTCAGCAAGCAATGCAGTATATTGATGAAACACCGGATATTGAAACTCGCATAGAGCTCATTAAAACACTCAACAGTGTATCAGCAGGGAAGGTGAGCATATGCTGCTATTTATCCCAAGTTGTTTTATTTGGAGTGACATTTTGATCTCAAATGCTTTTTTGTTAATGCATTGTTATGCAGATATATGTTGAAATTGAGAGAGCAAGGTTGATTAAGAAACTTGCTAAGATAAAGGAAGAACAGGGGCTCATAGCTGAAGCTGCAGAATTGATGCAAGAAATGGCGGTGAGTTTGGTTGAGAGCTGAGCCATATGTATGAGCTTGTTATAGAATCTCCGTTCCCATTTTATGAAAGGATTTAATGGATTCGGCTTTCTCTCTTTCCATTTATTTCATGGCGCCTGTTTGATGACTGTGTTACAGGTGGAAACATTTGGTGCTATGGCAAAAACAGAGAAAATTGCCTTCATTCTTGAACAGGTATAGCTTTTCTTTTCTTTTGTTCTTTCATCAAGTTTTGAATACTTAATAAAAGAAGGAACAATGTGATATGCATTTTGGAAAAAATGCATATATTTGAATTTTGCAGGTTAGGCTGTGCTTAGATCGCCAGGACTATGTCCGTGCTCAAATCCTCTCAAGGAAAATTAGTACTAGGGTTTTTGACGTTGACGCTTCAAAAGAAAAGAAGAAACCAAAAGAAGGTGACAATGTTGTTGAAGAAGCTCCAGCTGACATACCATCTATTTTGGAGTTGAAGAAGATATACTATGAGTTGATGATTCGGTATGTGGTTTTCTATCTTTACAATTATCTGTGTTCTTTGAAGTAGTTATAATGCAGCTGGTTTGTTTGTCTTCTGCCTGCTTTTTGAAGATTTTCCATCTTACACTTTCACGTGTCATGGTGATAAGTCACTACTTCCATACCTTCCTCACATATGCATTTGCAGACAAAGAAGAAGAGTTTAAGTTGAAATCGTGGGCGTTAATTTAAAATTTACATGGGTTAAATTTCTCACCATGTTCACATACTGTTAGTTAGGTAACCCGGTGTGGGATGAAGCAGCTGGATTATGTTTGCATCCCCATGGATATTTTAGGTTCATATGAGGGAAATACCGAACCTTGTCTACATTAACTTTATGTTTTTTTTTTGTTTGGATGTCCTTGATGTGTTCTCATTCGGAAAATAATGTATGAAGTTGACAAATTATCGAATCAACTGCAGTGCAACTTGCTCTATATTTTGATTCAGGGAGTAGGAATTTTCATACATATCCCCCATCTGTTTAGGTACTACTCTCATAACAATGATTACCTTGAAATTTGCCGATGCTACAAGGCCATATATGAGATTCCATATGTCAAGGAAAACCCAGATCAATGGATACCGGTACGTTTCTCGAATTGGTTTTTTACGTTCTAGGTCTTCTCGTACATATCTGATGTCTTGCTGCTTGTAGATTCTGAGGAAAATTTGCTGGTACTTGATTCTGGCACCACATGATCCGATGCAGTCCAGCCTTCTTAGTGCTACCTTGGAAGATAAGAATCTATCTGAGATTCCAAACTTTAGGTATATGCTTGTTATTAGTGCATGCTGAAACACAAAGACATCTTTGTGCTTATGAAAATTATTCAATTTATGATCTTGTATTTATTTGATGTATGCCTTTATTTTTGTATTGTTACAGGTTACTGTTGAAACAGTTGGTCACAATGGAGGTCATTCAATGGACAGGACTATGGACTGCATACAAGGGTGAATTTGAGGATGAGAAGAATAAGCTTGGAGGTTCCTTGGGTGATAAGGCAGCTGAAGATCTTAGGCAGAGGATAATTGAACATGTTAGTTTTTCTTATGCAATCATAATTTTCCCTCTTTTGGTACATTTGACAGCTTTTCATGTACAATAAATTACATGCTTTTCAGAATATCCTTGTCGTCTCGAAGTACTACTCAAGGATTACGTTGAAGAGACTTGCAGAGCTGTTGTGTCTAAGTAACCTGGTTTGCTAATTTTGAACCCATATCTATTGCATTTATTTGCCATTGATAAACATTTGTCGACTTCTCTTCTGTTAAACCCAGAAACCTGTATATGATCTTGTTCATGTGAATTTGAGTTTGAGATTTTCATGATTAATGTGTTTGTAACGAACTTCTTTACAAGTCAAAATTAACATACTGATTAAATATATGTTGTATTGTGGAAGATTGTTTTACTGTTGACAAGTATTTCAGCATGTTAAACAAAAGTGTCTTAGGTTCACGACCACCCATTTCAAAGGCCCTCAATAAAAAAAAACCTTCCATCCCCTCTTTAAGTTCTTGAACTAGAATAATTAGATTTTATTAGTGGACAAGTCTCTTGCATTTCCATGGACACAGTCAACCTCATCTACTTTTTTTACTTCATCCTAATTTCTACCATTTCAGTTTTTCTATGAAGGATTTGTGAACTTCTGATCTGCTCAATGCAGGAAGCCGAGAAACATCTCTCAGAGATGGTGGTGTCAAAGGCACTAGTAGCAAAGATTGACAGGCCAAAGGGAGAAGTTAATTTCCAAACAGCGAAGGATAGCAATGACGTTCTTAATTCATGGTCTTCGAATTTGGAGAAACTACTTGATCTTGTTGAGAAGAGTTGCCACCAGATACACAAGGAAACCATGGTTCATAAAGCCGTGCTCAAAGTTTGAGTTTGAATCTATATATGGTCCCACCAATTGCAGGTACTTTTCCTTGCCTGCCTCCTCCAACACCAATGTACACACACGTGCATGAGCATAATACCTAAATCATAAGTAGAATAGAAGTAAATATCAATAGACTGATTATCACCTGGTGTTCTACAGGTTGGCATAATTTGAGCTCTTTCTTTGTGTGGACCAACTGATGATCTGATTGTGCTACTGGTGGTCATCTGCTCTGGCTGGGGTGGTCAGCCATGAAAGGCCTCAGGTCTCTCATCTGAAAGGTCTTTCTTTTTAGTGTTTAGGAATAGGAAACTTGGACATGCTTTCGTAGAACTGAAAGTACTATTGTTCTATAATACCGGCATACACCTTTACTTTACCACTGACTAAAGAACGAAACTTAAATGGGTTTATGATTCACAGCAGTGGAAAGCAAATGACTGCATTTCAACTTCATTTTTTCAGGCGTTTCAAGATTTATCTTTTGCATCCCTTTAATGACACAATGAACACATCTTCATTCTGATTTTGTACCTTTTATTGTATTAACTGCCACAGGTGTCGATGTAATCAAAGTTCAAATTCGTACTAGATATGATAGTCGCACACATTCAATTAGACTGGTGTGAAGATGCCAGTCCATCCTATCAAAAGTATGATGTGTGCAAAGTTATGGGGATTGCTTGTTTAGTGAGCCTTGTTGCACATGGTTTCACCATGGTTGTCTTCGCAAAGAAGAAAAGAACTACTATTGTTCCCCTGTTAGACATTACTCAAAACTTAGTTGTAGTCACACACATTCAAAAGTATGCTTGTATCGAGTCTTGATTTATGAGTGAGATCCTTGTCTAGATATCTCACCCTGCTTTGTTACAAATTGGTGTTCAAGATCTTTAGTCCCCATGTCATGTGTTAAGAAGCTGTTAGATTAGATTATGAGGCGGCGGCTATGTTCTGCCACAGTTGTTTACCCTTGTGCTTAACATAATATGATGGAGGTCAAGTTTGGGTGAAAAAGAATGCATTAAATCTAAACAAAATGTATATGAATAATTTCCAAAAGATCTGATGACGGTCTGACGAGGTAGATGAGTGAACCTGCAAACTAAATTAAAGAAGTGGACGACACATCATCTCCCGACCCATGAATCATCTGAGCGTAGCTAAGTGGGTGCTGATCATCAGGAATCGTTGTCAGTGAAGCGATGCTTATACTCGGTTGGGTATTGGGTAGGAAGAAATGGTCAGTGGTGCTAGGGTGGGAGAAGGTAGCCGGAGGGGAAGAAACGGTCAGTCGAGTCAAAGACGGATCAGCAGGACAATGTTGAAGGCTGACGTTTTCGGGGAAGTTGAGCTTGGCCTTGTTGCCCCGGAACCGGAGGGCCGCTCCATCGTAGGCTCTGGCAGCGGCCTCCGCAGTGTCGAAAGTCCCGAGCCAAACTCTGGCAGCCTTCACAGGGTCTCGGATCTCAGCCGCCCATCTGCCCCACGGCCTCTGCCTCACTCCTCTGTACCTTCTTCCTCCTATACAGATTGGTCTACTAACGGTGGTGGTGTAAACGTGTCTCGGAACTCCTTCTATCTCGCGCCTCCTCTTCAGTCCACTAGCAAAATCCAAATTCAGCGGTGAAACAATATTACAAGTGACCGGAGCAATGCTGTTGGAGTAATCTCCGGCGACAACTTGGCGCAATGCAGTCACCATCTCTGCCTCCTCCCTCTGCCTGTCGATCCTCCCCGTGAACATCGACTCGATCTCACGCTTAACCTTTTGCTGGCTCATGAGAGGTAAGTGATCGGTAGAAATGAAATGAGATGATATTCGTCATACTCATATATAAAGGGCCGTGAAAGCGAGTAGTAGTTTTTTTCTCTAATAGATTTAAACAGAGTTGATGTCGGTGTCAGCTCATATCTTGCAACTAGCTTCACTAAATATTACTTTATTAATATAGAATCGTGTGGACGTGAGTTTTTATTAATTGGTTCAGACAGTGGATGAGTCGGTGGTTTTACGGAGGAACCTGCAAGTTGCCTTCTACATGTCGGTGTTGGAGCGCCGAAACCTGACCGACTCCGACACGCCCATGTCTTGATAGTAGCATTACCAATGTATATGTCGATTGTGTCATTGTGTGTATCCAATTCCCGTCAAATTCAAAACACTAACCATCCCCATTTTAACGGCACCAGATAAGCCCGTGTCCGAGACAATACATATCTATCTTAGTCGCCGGTGAAAAAGTCAACGGTCGCCAAAGTCAAATAACTACAACAAAGTCAGCCCACCACTTACAGTTCAAATTGCGACACAGCCCGAGGAACAGGAAAAAAAAATACAAGATACTCTATTACTGAGTCTAACTTTTATGGAACCTTTAACAATTTATGGATTGATTGTAATATTAGGGAAAAAAGAAGAAGAAAACTAATGAACCCAGAAAGGATTAAGATTTCTTATTCACAGCAAACCTATGATTAGATAAAAACAGTGCATTATACTAATAAGTAAAATTCTTAACTAACACTACTAGTATCACAACTATACAGTGAAATTATAGTTATTCAAACATCTGATACACAACGTTCAGAACCTTCATCACTGGGGCCTCTTCACAGATAAATTCCAATCTCAAAACAAACCCAGAGGAAAACAGAAACAAATGTAGCATTTCTTTCCCAGTTCACAGTGACCAAATCCTTTCAACTTCCACAAGCCAAGCACTCATCTCGGTTTGTCAAGGAGCATACAACTTGTGCCATTTTGGTATCGTCATCACCATCAGCTACCACAGGTTTTTCCTGCATTACCGATAAATTGAAGTTTTACAACCAAACTCTATAGCTCAACCATAGTGATTATTGTTACTGTTATTGATGATTACCTTGAGCATGGAAGTGTCAACAGTGAATTTGATTGCATCAGCTGCAGCTCTTGATCGGAGATAGTACATGCCAGTCTTCAGACCCTACAGACAAAGATGGAAAAACACATGAATCAAAAATATATGTATGCATAGAGAGAGATACAATCTAACTTTGCTCAAGGTCATCATCTCTCAACTAAATGCATACCTTTGACCATGCATAGAAATGTAAGGAAGTAAGTTTTCCAAAATTTGGCTGGTCCATGTGTATATTTAAGCTCTGACTCTGGTCTATGTAACACCCACGATCAACAGCCATGTCAACCAGTGTCCTTTGCTTGATCTCCCACACAGTCCTGATTGCAGGAGATAATATTAGTACAAGGCAGAGAAAAACAAGAGACCAAACATAACAGAGAAACAAAATCCATACTTGTAAATATCTTTCAGATCATTAGGGATTTCTTGTATATTTTGAACAGAGCCATCATCATATACTATACTGTTCTTGACGGTAGGAGACCAAAGACCCATCTCAGTTAAGTCATTGAGAAGATGTTTATTCACCACAACAAATTCACCACTGAAATAAAGAGAGGGTTAGGTTGCAGCCGGAGTCGATCATCTCAAAGAAACTGGACTGAACAGGGGAATGAAAACAAACCTTAGGACCCTGCGACTGTAGATATTGGAAGTGTATGGCTCAAAGCACTCATTATTTCCAAGGATCTGGCTGGTTGAAGCTGTAGGCATTGGTGCCACAAGAAGTGAATTTCTAACTCCATTCTTTGATATCATCTCTCTCAGACCACCCCAATCCCAACGGTTTGATGGAGTCACTTCCCACATGTCGGGTTGAAGAATTCCCTGCATAAGAAAATCCACATGAATTATTACCAAATCCTACAAAGGTACTTGAGAATATTTCACAACATGTAAGTTTTCACAGTCAGACTTACAAAATGTAACAAAATGTAAGTTTTCACAGTCGGACTTACAAAATGTAACAAAATGTAAGTTTTCAAATGTTGCCATCTGGCTAAAGAAGCTATTCTATTTACCTTGCTTACTGGACTCCCATTGTAAGTTTCATAGGGGCCTTCTTTTGCAGCTAACTCAGAAGACGCTTTGAGAGCATGGTAGTAAATGGTCTCAAAAATGTCTTTGTTTAGTTGTTGAGCCTACATAACCAAATAATCTATCAGACACAAACCCGATTAATCCAAGCCAAGACTAAGATGAAGTAACACCAAAATTGCCTTACCTCAGGAGAATCAAATGCCATGCCTAGCAAGATGAATGTATCAGCAAGACCCTGAACTCCAATACCAATGGGCCTGTGCCTTAAATTTGACCTTTTTGCAGTTTCAACAGGGTAGTAGTTGACATCAATAATTTTGTTGAGATTTGTAGTGACGATTGTAGTGACCTGTTCCAATAACAATGATATAATTGTAAATAATTAAAGTGAATTATTTCAGTAAACTAAATAGTATCACCATACAGTTAAGCTAAACAATTCCATGAAGATACAAACCTCTGCTAATTTATCAAAGTCAAAATATCTGTTGTTGGAACCTCTGCTACCCACAATCTTTGATGGATGTGACTCCATTGGAACTCCCTGCAATAACAGATAGGGAATGTATATATATCAACAATGGAAAAAAAAGAGAGTACAGTTTGGCAAAACAATGGAAAAAAGAGAGTACAGTTTGGCAAAACAACGGAATGTGTCTCACCTTCTCTCTAACATATCGTGGTAAGGCAATAGATGCCAGATTGCACACTGCTGTTTCTGTTGGACTTGTATATTCAATTATCTCAGTACACAAATTTGAAGATTTAATGGTGCCCAAGTTCTGCTGGTTGCTCTTTCTGTTGCAAGAATCCTGGAATAAGCAATTAGAAAATGATGAGTTCAATACACAAACCAAGAGAAGATGAAAAACATATAACCACATCAGCTTCAATAAATTACCTTAAACAGCATGTAAGGAGTTCCAGTTTCTATCTGAGATTTTAAAACCTCAAACCACAGGTTCTGTGCTGGGACAACCTTTTTTGCCTTGCCCTGATAATCATATAGCGTTAATATCTTCAAGGGAAATAGAGATGATACAAAGATTTGACTAGAACATCAAGAAGGGCTAGTTCAGCTACCTCTCTTTCATATTTTGTGTACAGTTCCTCAAATTCTTCACCCCAACAGTCTGCCAGCCCTGGCGATTCACTTGGGCAAAACAATGACCACTCCCCATTACTTTGAACTCTTTCCATAAAGAGATCCGGAACCCAAAGAGCATAAAACAGATCACGTGCCCTATTTTCTTCCTACAGGAAGAACAATATTGCCTTGATTAAATAAATGAAATTGAATATAATTACACATGAATTCAAACATTAATAGTACAATAGTCTATCCCATGGCAACAGAAGAATATCAATCATACCTTTCCGTGGTTTTTCCTAAGATCCAAAAACTCAAATATATCAGCATGCCATGGCTCCAAATACACAGCAAAGGCACCTATGAATCACAAGTTATCACAAGTTCCATGTCAAAACAAGGCACCACCAGAAATGGCAAAATAATGTAACCAGTAAAGCATGCACAACATACCCTTCCTCTTGCCTCCTCCTTGATCAACATAACGAGCAGTATCATTGAACACACGCAACATTGGAACTATGCCATTGGATGTCCCATTTGTCCCACGAATGTAACTACCAGTAGCACGAATGTTGTGAGCAGAGACTCCAATTCCTCCTGCTGATTTACTGATGACAGCACACTCCTTCAAGGTATCATAAATTCCTTCGATGCTATCATCTTTCATGCAGATCAGAAAACAGCTACTCAACTGCCAAGTTAGATCAACAAAACCTCTGTAAGTAAATTTTCAGTAACAAAATCTAGAACACATAAATCTACATACACAACAAAACATACTTGGGGCCTTGGCGTTCCTGCATTGAAAAGGGTCGGAGAAGCATGGGTGAACCACCGCTGGGACATCATATGATATGTCTTGATAACAGACTCAATATCATCCTTATGAATTCCAACCGAAACCCTCATCAACATGTGTTGAGGCCTTTCTACAACCTTCCCTTGCACTTTCAAGAGGTAGGACCTCTCAAGTGTTTTAAAGCCAAAGTAATCATAATCAAAATCCCGATCATATATTATCTCACTGTCCAAGCAAGCAGCATTCTGAAACAAAAAAAATAATATTCATTTGGGTTGGTAACACTAGAACTATAACACAAGTAAACTGAATAAAGGTGTGATGCAGCACAACAAATTACAAGTTTTAAAAACTATAAAACTAAGCATATGAGATAAATATCATTACAACATATCAATCTGACAATTTTGACATATCAAAGCATACATCCATGATTATGTGCAATACATCAATCAGATTAATACAATTGGAGATAGATTTCACCAATACACAAGATACATCAAATTTCAAACAGAGCAAGCCCATGTTTTTTTAATCTAATACAACAACATACCTTCATAATTATCTCATAAACATCATCAGCAATTAGTGGAGCCTTAAGTCCAGATCTATCACTGAAATGAGAGTACATAATCTTGATCCTGCAATTACATCCATCAAGATCATTAACATGCCATCAGATCAAATATTCCATCTTTTCTACTCAACTAAGAACAAAGTCAAAAATCGGATGAAATTTAAAACCCACTTACGTCTCTGAAAATGATTTCTTAGTGTTCTTGTGCAGATTCGAAACAACAATCCTTGCAGCCAACTGCATCAAACAAAATCAAATTCAACTTCCATTTAATTAAACTAGCATAGAAAATTAGAGTCCCGTTGGAGAGATTAAACCCGATAACCCCAATCCACAACAACTATTCCAAATCCATAAACTGAGAAACAAAAATCTAAGATTTAGCCTACCCCACTAAAAAAAAAACAGATTCAAATTGGCCACCTAAAATCATCAACAAAACTTACAGAAGCATAATCAGGGTGGTTAGCGGTCATGGCGGCGGCGGTTTCGGCGGCCAATTCATCAAGCTGGCTGGTGGTGACGCCCTTGTAAACCCCAGCGCAGACCTTCTGAGCCACCAGAACAGGGTCACAGTGGTCAGTGCTGAGACCATAGCTGAGCTTCTTCAATCGCGCGGTGATCTTGTCGAAGTGGACCGCCTCCTGACGCCCGTCTCTCTTCACCACATACATCTCCTCAGTAACTAAGAACTCACAGTCGCTCGGTCAGGACTTTTGTCGAAAACCAAGCTTTCGAACTGCACACAGAACGAGACGAGCCACGGAAATGGAGTTAAATAAGAGGGAGAGAGGGGGAGGGAGATTCAAAATTGGGAAATTTCTTAGGGTTTCCCTCGGGAAATTCTGAATTTTCCCGCCTATTTGGTAGTTGGGTGATGGCGCGATTCGTTGTTGTGCTTTGGAAGCTTTGGTATCGTTGTTGTGCTTTACAAGCTTTGGAGATGGCGTGGTGGGGTCCGCCCTACCCTTAAATTCCGTATTTATGTGATCACATCGGACCCGTTGATTCTATGTAGTGGGCCCCACTTCTATCCATTTTTTGAAATTCTGGACAGCTCACTTTGGAGTTTAGACTTTAGAGTACTATGTAATGTAAATATTCCATGATTTTTATTAGGAAAAACTATGAATACCTACCTAAAATTATGTCTATTTAATTGATGTTTACCTAAAATTTAAAATTAACCGATGCATATCCTGAACTCAAAACCGACCAGACCAGAATAAGGTTATATACATTCTCATTTTGAGAAAAGGAGTCCTTCGAGCGTAGCTAAACGGATACTATGTTTCCATATGGGTCCCTACTTACATTCCATTTAGGATTAGGAATAGGCGTAATCAGGCCTGCTTTTTCCATATCTCTCGTTATTTGGGACCCTATCCACCTCTTTTGGTTGTAGAATATGCCAAAACCCTTTTAATATCCTTTTGAGCAAGAGCTAAAGTAGCTCCTAAAAAGACTGTTATGATACCTATCAAAGATATTAGATTCAATATGTAAGGTATGGCTATGAAAAGAGGAAGAAGCCGAGCCACAAGAAAAATTCATGCGGCTACCATAGTAGCAGCATGGATAAGAGCTGAAATAGGAGTAGGTCCTTCCATGGCATCGGGTAACCATACATGAAGGGGAAATTGCGCAGATTTAGCAAGCGCACCCCCAAATAAGAAGTAGGCGCACAAAGTCAAAAATAAAAAAGGAATTTCATTATTATGAACCAAGTTATTCAATATTTGAAACAAATCTCGAAATTCGAAACTACCCGTTATCCAATAAAGACCCAAAATTCCTAATAATAAACTGAAATCCCTACACGATTAGTTACAAATGCTTTTTGGCAGGCCTTTGCGGCAACGGGTCGTGTAAACCAAAAGCCTATTAATAGATAAGAACACATTCCAACGAATTCCCAAAAAATATAAGTCAGCTAAAATGACGAAAACACACTCAACTACACTTCAATAATTATGTTAAAAAAATTATTTAAAAATTATTTTTGTTATATATATATATATATTTACTTATTAAATGACTTCATTTTTATTTAAAAAATCACTTCATCTATATTTTAAAAAAAATATTTAAAAAAAAACACCGAGGGTATTTTCGTCATTTTAGCTGACAAAAGGGTTTTTAGTTACAAGTCGTAACTTCAGGGTATGCATCAGTTAACTTTAAACTTCAGAGTAAAAATCAGTTAAATGGACATGGCTTTGGGTAGATATTGGTAGTTTTCCCTTTTTATTAAGTACAAAAATTACAATCAAATGGAACCACAAATACATTGTGAAGAGAATATATTAGATATTATCATTTATCACTTTAATTTTATTAATTGAATTCGAAATTCAATAGAAATATTAATTATTACTATAGTAATCATATATCATATACATTATACATATAGGATTTAATAAATAATTGAGGAATTTTTTATGTGACATTCAACATCATTTTTTTAGTATAATTGGAAATCGGTCACCATTTTACACTAACAAATAAACCATTTTTGCTTAATGATTACTTTTTAAGAACATTTGAAAGTTTGTTGCTATGGTTTGAAGTAAAAAGAGGGTACAGTATTGACAGCACTTTTGTATATATAACAAGCTATTTGAGGCCAATGGGTCAAAACAGACAAGTGATCCAGTGTGTGGATTTTTACAGTCTTTGAGTATATTCCAGTTCTTAAAGAGAATACAGGATTGACATCACTTGTATACACAGTAAGGTACAAGAGGCCAATAGGTCAAAACAAACAAAGAATAGCTCCAACTCCAAGGGTATATGAATTTCAATATGAATACATAACTCCTTTCTCTAACCTCAGCAAGCTACTGTAATCAACCTGCAACAGACGGAACCTCACCATTTTTGTTCTCAAGACACCTTAAATGGGCGCTTTCTAATGGTTTCTCTGGCGCTAGTGCACCTTGACGCCACCATTGCTACATTCTGTTCACTGGGATTGCTTCACCTTGGACAGGAGAAAGGACCTGTGGCATTGTCATGCCCCCAGACACGATGATCTCTGCATTATTTCCATAAAAACAAACTTGAGAAAGACAGAGGAGGCGTCTGGGAGAACAGATAAGCTCATGTAAGTGGTCAACTCAGGCGGGTCTTTATGTTTCAAGATTGTGTCTTGTTTCCTAGTAAGCATTTTAGTATTTGGATCCACAAGAAACCAATGAAAACATACCTATTCCTTCTCGGATTGATAGATTTGGCCTTATGATCTCTTTGGAGTTAACCAGCAATATATCACCGATGTATAGATTATTTGTGGGAACATAAACAGTACACAACTCTTCATCTCCATTGTCCCTCTGCAACACCAACAGGTAATAAAGCAAAGAAAACATAAACATAGAGAGCAATAGTGAAACCAAATCACTAAATGAATTGATTTGTTAATTAAAAATGAAAAGAAGTGGTAGCCAAGCATATTGCATCAATACGAACAGAAAAATACTTGTAGGATCTAGGAATCAATGTCACGTAAACTTGTTTCGAAGCTAAAGCATCAAACTAAACATACTTGTTTAGCTTACAATGTAGAGAATTTCACAATTTCAACTGGCTCTACGTTGCTGGAAGATTAAGGCCATTTTGGATCATCCCAACAGAGCAAGTACAAGCAAAACTGACTGCCAACAGTTCTTAGATGCAAGGCCTTATGAAATTTGTTTCTTGGGCTTTACAACATTATCATTTTATTGATTTTTTACTGCTATGAGATCAATTACTAAAGCTATTATCAGTATAATCTGCCTTGTATGCTAATTAACACAGGAAACTAAAATACTCGAAAACAACAATAAATGTCCAAAAATGGTCATAGACGAGTATACTAAATACAAAAAATGAAGCACCTGAAGAATGACTGTTGACGTGATGAAACCAAATGCATATTCACCCACACGTGGATGTCGTATGATTGCTACCTCTTTGAATGCCGTGGTATTTTGATCTGGAGACAACACAAAGGTCGCATATCAGTCAAAGCATCTAAACCATACGCATATCTTGAGTTAACAAATTCCCATGGAGAACTTGTATCTAATAAAAAATTGCAACTTCAGATGTGAATCAAGTGATTACGATAACTGATAAGATAAGTTGTCTAACATAAACCAGATTATCTAAAGGCCAAACGAAAGGGTAAAACAACAAATTATAAACTAAATCATCATAGATACAGTTAGTTACATACACACTTGCCAAGATGTCCCACAATCCATGGAAGACCTATATAGTCCCCAAGTAATGCGCAACACATTAAAAGTATTAAATGAAAGGGAAACATTTCGATGGCAGTACTATCACACATTCATGATATAAGTGGTTGACATATTAAAGCCTCCTGTCAGCATATTCTGAACTCTTGTGAGAAAATAAAGGATGTCCATAAAATGATGTGTTATTAGACCTTGATTGAAAGAAAGCAAATTCTGACATTTAGTGCAAGAACTTATGCAATTCCCGATCTTTTTATACGACTAAATAAATGTAATCAGCAAATAATAAGGAATTCAATGGGAAATACCTGGAGAAACTGCAGCACTAATTTGTTTGGAGGCAGAATATATATAACTAACTAATGGCATCCGCTTTATAATCCATTCTCCAATCCAGATAACAGTGGCACCCGTCCATGATGATACAAAAATACCAACAAAGAATACGAAAAGCAAAGAAGTGATAAATCCAAGCCCTGCATCATAGACAAACTGGCTTGAGAGACATCATCACAAATGAAAATGGAAGACACAAAAAATAAGCACCCAAGAATAATGAATAATTAATGATATGTCTATACGAACTCCGGACAATCCTTGCCAGGCAGCAGATTGTTGGTTTATCCAGTATAAGTAAGACAATTCAAACTCACCAAATATGTCAATGCCAAGATGGTAATATAGTGGACTGAAGAAACCATCAACAAACTGAATAAACCACCATGTAATGAAGAAGGTAACTGCGACAGGGAAAAGAACGACGCTGCAATACAATTCAAGGGAATGTTAGGATTGGAATCTTAAAGGGATCAATTGACATCAAAATCATCTCAGAGTAAGCTTAATACCATCCAGTCATAAACTTCTTTGAGACCCAACTCTGGAGAACCAAACAGCAAGCCTGAAACAAATAAACAAAAAAAAAACATCAGAAGGAAAAACTTGACATTTCCATTTCTACATTGAAAGGGAAAATAACAATGCCAAGCATGAAATACAAACTCCAATATTTTCCTTCATAAATAATGCAAATATGCTAAGCAATGACGAAAACTTTAAGTAGAATTTTGTTAAAGCCTGAACCAACCCCAAAGCACAAACTGCTGCCCTGAGATGTATATCAAGTCATGAGATTTGGCCCATAACATCTATGTCCGGTTTTTCTGTTTGAATGCATTCAAAAGGATTCACTTTCCATTTACTTTCGGGCCAGCCCAGATTGAGACAAATGATTGGATGTGAACCTAGAAAACTGACAGCCTTAAGCCCACAACAAAGGGAAGAAACTACATGGTCTGATATCATGTTAAAGCCCAACCCAAACACATATTTCTGAGAGTAGTTTTTGGAGTTTCATAATAAGAGGAACACTTAAAGCATTAATCTGTTTAAAGCTCCCTATAGCTAATCCTTTCACCTAGATTGAGTGATCACATCACATTTTAACTTGTAAATATAAAAGGTACACAAGGCATCCTAGAAATTAGCCATCCTAAGGTTTACCTTGTCAGACTCTTAATCACCTGGAAAGTTCCTTTATTGAAAGGGGTGAATGGTCTAAAGAGAGGAAAACAAATAGACCTTGCAGCATCATTATCATACAGTATTCTGCAAGGTGCTATGGTCAACGATGTTCTGGCTTTGGTTTATTTCTAACATCACTAATTTTTTTACCAAGAACATGTACAAGATGATTATCTTATTCCTGTCTTGTGTACAGAAGTGTTATCATATCAGTTAAGCCATTATATTGTTACCAAACAACACTGGTGACATTCAGATGCATCGTATCACATTTGGGATGTGATACTCAAATCAAAATTGTCATGTAACATTGTTTTTTGGTGTCATTAAGTCAGCATTTGTCTTGAGATAAACCTGATCATTGATCAAATGTACATAATTTGAGTATTGATTACTTATATTTCCCCTTTTCAATGCAACACATGCCCAATTATCAGTCACTGGCACTGAAACGTTCACTCATGAACTTGTACCGAAACATTTAGACACGAAATCTCAATTCACGTTTCTGTTTTACAGAGTCACCAATGAAAAACACACATTTCCCGAGAAACCAGGCACCACTATCAAATCTCCACATCAGTATCAGTACAATACACCGAATATACACTACATTTCAGCTAAACAACGAACACCCAGATCCGAAAAATTGGCACAAACATCATCTCTTAAAGTGTTGAGGGTACAGATTGGATACTAGGAAGAAATCGAACCTCACGAGTGGATGAATTGGGAAATTTTGGAGGGGATTTGGCGGGATCCTCGGGATCTTCGCCTCCGCCGATGGTGGCGCCGCCGGCTTGACTGAGGGGGACTGAGGAAGGGTCCTTAACCTCCGCCATTTTTATAGGTTACTGGTAAATGAAACAGAGCACCCAAAATCCGCGGCAAGATCTGGTCAATGGCGGGTTGAGAACTGAAGGGCGACAAAAGAGAGACAGTCACACAGAGTGAGCTTTAAGGGCTTGTTTGGGGTCTCAGACTCAATCAACAGGTTTGTATCTTTTAAACCGTTTTTCTCGTTACATGCTTTTGCTCAACCAAACAAGCTCTAAGAAGGAGGACAAGAGTGTAGGCCCTATAGTTGGTATGGCTTTTGGGCCCGACGATAGTCAAAATGGGCTTATATAAAATGCCCAATAAAGGGAAGCCCATTTACGATACCAAACTCACAGTTTCGTTCAACTCCATCGCGCCCGTATCCGTATCCGTATCCGTATCCGTATCGCGCGTGTCTCGAGACCGCATCGTGATTTATCTCTCAATCCTGAAACCTTCACAAAACCTTACAAAATTACAGCCAAATTCGGACTCAATTTCTGTCATCTTCTTCTTCTCTGGATCTAGGGCTGTTAGGCTCTGCAAATCCGATGGACTTCGACGAGTACGAGTATCTAGAGAAGTCCGTGGATGACCCGGACTCTTCTTCTAAGAAGGACGCGGACCGGAAGAGCAGAGACGACGGGTCTGGGAAGGCCGAGAGGAGCTACCGGAGGAGAGACGAAGACGGAGACGATGGCCGCAAGAGCAAGCATTCTCGCGGTGACGGCGACGACAAATCGAGCCGCGACAGGGACCGTCACCGTAGGGACAGAGACAAGGAGAAGGGTAGAGGCGGAGATAGAGAGAGGGGAGACAGAGAGAAGAAGAGGGATGAGAGCGGAAGGGAAAGGAGAAGCAGCTCCAGGAAGCGAGAGGAGAGACAGAAAGAGCTAATTCGAGAAGGAGAACGAGAGCTTGAAGTTAGAGACAACAGGTAATTGAGCTTCTGTTCTTCGTATAGTTGCTCTGTTCAGTTTGGCTTAGAATCCGTGTAATTCACACACTATTCAATGTTTTAATTTGAGTTATGTAATGTAGTGGTAGAGAATATAATTAGTACAATAAGTACTTGGTCACAAGTTCTAAACTTCTAATTCCCATACTCACGATTGCAATTGCCTATTAGTTGTTTCTCTTTGATGGGCAAAGTTTCAATTTTAGCTAGGATGGGCTATACTACATAGGGCTGTAACAACACACCTGACATCTGATGTTTTGTAACCTTACATTCTTCAACAAGGGGTTGCAAGTGAATGAAGTTATGTATCTATGTATATATTCTAACATAGGTCAATGAAGCGTTTCATATGATGAGCATCACAAACCCAAGAAGTTGAAACTGCATGTCATTTTGTGGTTTTATATACATCCCTCTCACACAGCAGTCTATTGGGGTGAATGGGAGGGGATAGTTTTGTTGATATACATATGTGTGTAAAGTTTGAAGCTTAACTTACATTCTAAAATATTACTGGGATGTCAGGAGATACAAGGATAAGAAAGAAGTTGTTGAGCCGGAGGCTGATCCAGAGAGAGACCAGAGAACAGTTTTTGCTTACCAGGTAGATGAATTGGTTCTCAGGGAGTTATTGGATGCCAAGTTCTTTTTTATTCTTTTGCTATGTGTGGTTATCTTTACTCACTTTTTATGAATTTGTGGATGGCAGATAACCCTGAAGGCAACTGAGAGAGACGTTTATGATTTCTTCTCCAAAGCAGGCAAGGTTAGCAGGGTTCTGTACTTCAATCTGTACATTTGAAATTGGAATTTTGTATTAAGCTCCTTCTTGTAATATGCATTGTTAGTAAGATTCTACTATATTTCCATGTTCATTGTTTGCATCATATCAATCACTTATGTTTGTATTTCTCTATATTTTTAGGGTAATTAAAATCTTATTGCTTGGGGGAGAACTTTAGGCACAAATGCATTTTTTGAGATAAATATGCTTCCTGTTGCAGCAAATGCTCTTCTGCTATAAGGACTTTCCCGTGTCTTAACATTCTTTATATTTGGGGTGAGTGAGAATGCACATATCCATATTTTAACGATCTTATGAACACCCCTTAAAACTTTACTTGTTTGTCTGAATATCTAAAACCTCTTTGTACACCATATCTTTCTTAATGATTTACTATTTTTCCAATCAAATGATTTCATCTTCCTTTTCAGGTGAGAGATGTTAGACTGATCATGGACAGAAACTCAAGACGCTCTAGAGGAGTTGGGTATGTGTTCTTAGCAGTATCCTATGTTCATATATAACTCCTGTGTTGTAACTAGTAGCAGGTATTATTTCAAAAATTAAGCTAACTGAATTTATAAACGAAGTAACTATGCAATATGGATGAGGTATGATGGGTATGCCCTACACTCATGTTCTATCAATACATGCTATGTTCTTGGAGTAGATAACATGAACCTAATCATTCCTGGTACTCTTCCTTTTTTCTTTCTCTACATGTTTCCATAAGTAGGACTCTTTATGTTCTATGCATGTAATTCTCACTACATTCAGCTTCTGCTCTGGATGGTAGGTAACTAGGTATCACCTCACCATATTGAGGCCTAATGTTTGATACCGATACATGAATAAAGTTGGAAGATCTGTATTATATGGTGTAGAGCCTGATAGGTTTGAGATTTTCCTCGCTAGTTGTAAGGATTACGTTTTTAGTTCAATGCCTTTAGTGATTATGATTTAAGCACAAGGTTGGACCTTTCCATTCATGGCCTTCTAATCTTATCTTGCTTATTACTTTGATCTGATGTATTATGTTATAGTTTTGTATTTTGGTATGATGAACTAAGCATTATTTCTTATACAAGGCATTAAATTCATATAATGAAACTGAGATGGGGCATTTGTTTCTCTACATCTATTATATATGCTTTGTAAGTTTTGTCATCTGTTCCTATTAGCTTTTTAGGTATTGAGAATGCAAGTTCTTCGAATCATTTCAGGTACATTGAATTTTATGATGCAATGTCTGTGCCGATGGCAATAGCTCTCTCTGGCCAACCACTCCTTGGAGTACCTGTCATGGTTAAACCTTCTGAGGCTGAAAAGAACCTTGTTCAATCTACCGCTGCAGGTTCTGGTGCAGGTGGTATTACTGGGCCTTATGGAGCAGTTGATAGAAAACTGTATGTGGGCAACTTGCACTTCAGTATCTCAGAAACTCAACTTAGAGAGGTATGCAAGTAGATTGTCCAGCATACACACTGTTGTCACTAACTGTTAAAAGAATTAACTATGGTTATCCCTGTTAGTGGTGAATGGATGAAATGTCAAATGTGACATTTACTTCCCGTCACTCACGCTTCCCTCAGGCAAGACGGCATTAAATAGTGTCTGAAGTTAATACAAATGGGAGACAATATAATCTGTGGTTAGTGGCATACAGCTTAGTGCTATCATACTAAAACCGTAATTTTTAGGAAGAGTTCCCTGGAGGTGATATCTGGAGTTCCAATATTCAATGTTTTCATCATCCCTTTGATATGAACGTGTTTGCGTGCTACCCAGTTAATTTCCATCTTATTTCTTGGGTGGAGATATGTGGGTAGTTTGGCTCCATTATTTAAAACTGATGAATCATATGTCTAAGGTTCAATCTCAAGGCATTTAAGATAATAGGGAGCACAACCTCATACAGGATAGATGACAGTTGTTTCTTCAATATAAAAGTATCAATTCTTTCTCCAATCTTAACCCACTTCAGTTATTCTTTCAAGGACCCCAGACTTATGATTGCCCAATACCTGACACTTGGCTTTGGTGTGAGAAAATTGCTATACCTACTAAATGAAGAAAGAAATATTCGTTATTTTTTGTCATTGATTTAGTTAACCATTTTCATGCATATACTGTGTCCAGTTACATTCTAATCAAATTTTAATATTTGTATTTGGAATGATCAGATTTTTGAAGCATTTGGTCCTGTGGAGCTTGTGCAAATGCCCACAGACCTTGAAACAGGACAGTGCAAAGGTTTTGGGTTTGTTCAAGTCAGTGATATATCTTGAGAACTCATCAAAATCTTGTTTTATGTATTAATGGGTATTTTGGTATCATGTATTCACGCGCTCATCTTTATCTTGTAGTTCTCTCATCTTGAGCATGCCAAGGCTGCTCAAACTTTGAATGGAAAATTGGAGATTGCTGGTCGAGTTGTTAAGGTTAGCCTTTTCTGTTTGAATATTTAAACATGGATGTTATATACTTTTCTGTTATCTTTTGATGTGAGTATTGATAGTTTAGTAGGTGTTTTAACGTGTCCGCAACTGCTTCGGTATCTGTTTTCAGGTCTCATCTGTCTCAGATCATGTTGGAGTGCTAGAAACTGGAGGAAAATCTGCCGACTTTGATGATGATGAAGATGGAGGTGGTTGGGTGAGTCAATTATCTTCATCCATTCGATAGGCAAAATTTTATAAAATATGGTTAGCTCAGTTTATACTTCATTGCAATGATTCTCGTTTACTGTAACAGGTTGATCATTGTTTACGGTTGGGCCGGTTTGCGGTTCAAGTTTGCTCACCCCTACATATATCTATGCCTTTTATTACTCATTAGATTGCATATATTTAATATCTTCTACCTTAACAAGGTGAAGTAGAAAGCAAGACAGTTTAAGTGCTTAACTGTTGAGTATTCACTAAAAGTGAGCAGGTTGTATGTCACGGAAATTGGTTTGATTTAAGAGCATGACTTCAAATTTCGAAACAGTCCTTCAAATACAAAAAGAACCCAGAATATTGTTAGACTTCTGGATCGATTCTGCATTTCCGTATGTTTTCCATGCTTTCCACCCTCCGTGTTATGTTATTTTGACTAGCAATGAACTGTTTTCAAGATCAGTTTGTGCCTGATTCATGGCATCTTTTACATGCAGTCCTTAAATGCTCAATCAAGAGCGTTACTCATGCAGAAGCTTGATCGATCCGGAACAGCCACAAGGTTTGGTTCTCAATCTTTTTCTTTTGTCCATAATGTCTTGAGCTTGAGCTTCATCATAATCCTAGTAATATGTGCAGTATCGCGGGGTCTCTTGGAGTACCTGCACTTAATGGAGCAGCTCCTCGTCAACAGAGCCTTGGCTTGCCTACAAATGGGCAAACAGCATTTCCTTTGCCAGTTCTTCCAACACAAGTTCTTCCTACAGCAGTTTCTGAACCCGTTGGAAACCCCAGCGAGTGTTTATTGCTGAAGAATATGTTCGATCCATCTACTGAGGTCTGTGGTTTTCTCACATTTGTTAGTTCCTTCTTGCACATATATATTTACTTTTGAAAGTTATGTTGTAGGAGGAACCTGATTTTGATCTGGATATTAAAGACGACGTAGGTGAAGAATGTTCTAAGTACGGCCGTGTGAAGCATATCTATGTGGACAAGTACGTGTTTGTTGGGTCTGAAAATATAGGTTGTGTAGTATCATATATTTTGTATCATATGCCAAGAGTTTCTATTTTCAAGTTGTGTATTTTTGTTGAATTTTCATGTAATAATGGACATCGCCTCTGTCCCAAAGTAAGTGTCCTACTTCCTTAAAATGGGTGTCCCAAAATAAGCGCCACATTAGGTACTCTGTTAAGCATGGATTAGGAGTACTACCCCTCCATAACTAGTTGGTTAGTGAGCACATGAAGTGAAGAGTTGGAAGTCTAGCATCAAAATTTAAATGCTTATTTAGGGATGAATGGGAGTAAATTTCACTAATAAATTGGTAAATTAATGACAATTACCAAACTTGGTAGGTTCTTGCTTCTTTTTGATACACTAAATCAGGTGTATCAAAGCCTGGCAGTTTAAGACCTTGTTCATGTAGAAGCTATGAAGCACCAAACATTTTATGATTCTTAAAGAACCTAAAATCCTATGTATCAAGCAACTTATCATATTATCATGAATTCTTAGTCTACAGATTGGGTGAAAAGATCCTATCCTATCTTCTCCATCAACCCTAATTACCTTCATCTTTATTTGTAGGTTGTGAATCAAGATATATTCTGATGCATTCACACACATGCAGACTTGTGTTATCACTTTTACTATTATTATCGTTTGAATCCCTGTACATATACCTTTGTCTTGTTTGTGATGAGCAGAGACAGTGCTGGTTTTGTATATGTGCGATTCGAAACCGTGGAGGGTTCAATGGCTGCTCAACAAGCAATGCATCTGAGATGGTTTGCGCGCCGGTTGATTGTAGCCCTGTTTATGGTATGCGCTTCCATTTTCTTGCTTCTCTAGACCGTTTTTACCTTTTTCTAGTGCGACAATGAATCTTAATCATTACTTGGGTCATTTTATTTTGAACGTGTTCCTGAAACTTATATCGAATAAGCTTAGCAACAAAACTTAACTGTCGTGTTTTCAGATAGAGTTTTGCACTTCGATGTAACCTCAACATGTTTCCTTCCTCTTCCTCTTGCAGCCACCGCATGACTATGAAGCCAAGTTTAATTCCGGAGCTTGAAGAAATTTTCTTGCAGCGATCTTGGGAAATATTATCCATTGATATGATAATTTCGAATTAGTTGAGTTGAGGGTAGTTTTGTCTAGTTTTTTGTTGTTATCTTTCAAAATTAGATTCTTTGGCAACAAAGGATATGTATTATGATAGTAGTCACTTTGGCTACATGTAACTCGGTCCTATCCTATGCACTGATAAACTGAAATTATAGTAATATGTTGGTTGAGTAATTAGGTTTATGACATTTTCTTGTGTGACTATTATGTGTTTTGCCTTTCACAATATTGAACATCTCCACATACTATTTGCGGTGATTAGTAGAGGTTTTTCAGATTTAAAAGTCATAATGCAAAGTCAAGTTACCGTTGTCGACAGTTAGAGTTTTTTTCTCGGCTTGGCCACGTTTCGCCATCTCATTGGTTGGCGTGCGACCCGCAACAGCGGTGCGTGAGTCGCGGGGCCGTTACTAATACTTAAGGTGGTGCATTTCTCATATTGAAACGATGGGTAGTGTAGTGTTCGTGACCAACAGTTAATAGTAGGTTTCAATATTTAACCCGATAACATTTTGTAATCAAATATTCATAATATCGAAATCGAAACATTTTTCTCCACAGCAGAATGTAATTAAGATGACTAGTGTTGCGAGAGACAAGAATGCAGAACACGATTGCCACTTCAAATCTAGATGATAATCACATGACTCAATTTCAGAAACCTCTTTCTTCTGATGCGGAGACTGACACTCACATCAAAAGAGAGTTGGAGCCCGAAACCTCTTTCACAGCATCAACATCAGGCGGCTTCATTTTCTTGACCAAACAGAAAAGAGGGAGAAATCGCAAACTTGTGAATAATTTCCAGCTTAATCACTTACGTAATTGTGATTAGATTAATCAAGAGCCACGATGATTTCAATATAGAGAACACCAAATCAATATTATCAATTCACATAAGAAGTTTTTGCCAATCAGATGCATTTCATATAAAATAGAAACACAGTGACTACAAGGGATGAGAGAGAACACCAAATCAGTTGTATTCAAAACTAAAACACTTGGAAGAACAAGTAACAGGAAAGGTAAGGTGGAGCCATTGTCATGTAATAAATATTAGCATGACCCTTTTTTTTCCTTCACATTTTCACGACCATCCAGCAGAGTTTAAAACTTTGATTTCAATCTAATTTCAGAGGGTGATAAAAAAACTCACCTTACACCATCATTTTGCTAGACCTCCATGAATCATACGCTGCACAAGCTGCTCTGCACATAAAACATTAAGGAATGGAAACTATGCACATACGGTAGTATACGTTTGCTTGCCATCTTAAGCGAAATATGCATAGCCTTGTTTCTTAGTCCCTCGGAAGAAATGTTATATATGACGGGGTTGTGTTATAGCAAAGTCTACAACTTCTTCCTTCCATCTTCCCCTTAGTGGTCTCCACTTTACAAAGCATAGAGCTGCAAGTAATCAAGCATGCTTTCCAACTTCCTATTCTATCTTCTTCAGCAATCATGTAGGCTTGATATTTTCTTCTTCCATCTCCCTCAGCAACTCACGAACAGCACCAGTGTTTCCCGTTTCATAAAACACTTCAATCAATGTCTTATAAGTAACAATGTCAGGCTGGCAATTTCCTCTCTCTTTCATCTCTCTCAGCACATCAAGAGCAGCACCAGTGTTTCCCATTTTACAAAGCCCGATAATCAGTATAGTATAAGTAACAACATCAGGCATGCAGTTTTCTTCTTCCATCTCCCTCAGCAACTCAAGAACAGCACCAGTGTTCCCAATTTCGTAAAGCCCTTCAATCAATGTATTATAAGTAACAATGTCAGGCTTGCAATCATTTCCATCTTTCATCACCCTCAGCAACTGTAGGGCACCATTAATATTTCCTGTTTTACAGAGCCCGTCAATCAGTGTAGTATAAGTAACAACGTTAGGCTTGCAATTTTCTCCCTCTTTCATCTCCATCACTAAATCAAGAGCAGAATCAAGGTTTCCAATTTTACAAAGTCCATCAATCAACGCAGTATAAGTAAAAACGTCAGGCTTGCAATCATTTCCATCTTTCATCATCCTCAACAACTGTAGGGCACCATTAACGTTTCCTGTTTTACAGAGCCCATCAATCAAAGTAGTATACGTCACAGCGTTAGGCTTGCAATTTTCTCCCTCTGTCATCTCTATCACCAAATCAAGAGCAACATCAGTGTTTCCAGTTTTACAAAGTCCATCAATCAATGCAGTATAAGTAAAAACGTCAGGCTTACAATCATTTCCATCTTTCATCATCCTCAACAACCGTAGGGCATCATCAGTGTTTCCGATCTTGCATAGCCCATCAATCAGGGTGGTATACGTAACAACATTAGGCTTGCAATTTTCTCCCTCTTTCATCTCCATCACCAAATCAAGAGCAGCATCAATGTTTCCCACTTTACAAAGCCCAGCAATCAATGTCGTATAAGTCACGACATTAGGCGTGCAATTATCTCCATCTTTCATCTCCCTCAACAACTGTAGGGCACCATTAACGTCTCCTGTTTTACAGAGCCCGTCAATCAGTGTACTATAAGTAACAGCGTTAGGCTTGCAATTTTCTCCATCTTTCATCTCCCTCGTCAATTCAAGAGCCGCATCAGCCTTACCAATTTTGCAAAGCCCGTTAATCAATGTATTGTAAGTAACGACATTGGGCCTGCATCTTTTGCTGCCCTTCATCTCCCGCAACAGCTCAAGTACAATGTCTGTTTTATGCAGCTTGCAATAGCAATTAATCACAATGTTCATAATATATATGTTGAGCGATACCCGACAAGTTCTCATTTCTTCATACAAAGAAATCACTTTGGAGTAATGTTTCTTTCTGGCCATTGAGTTGAGTAACTCAGCGAGTTCATATAAAGAAGGTCTTGGACTAGCATGGAGTTTACTACGAAACAAATCAACATCTCTGTCCCTATCCCTATCCCTGAACTCGGAATTGAATGGCTTTCTTCTACCTATAGACGCACGCACAGTTACAGCCGTATGTTCGTGGCTTGGACCAACAATTTCAGAACGAGAATAAACCCTTGTCATTCTGGATTGAACCCCATTGATGGGGATCTCAACGAAAGCACATGATGCAGTAGGTTTAATAGAAGGAGGGGAGGAAGGAACAAACCGTGAAAACGAACATGAAGTTGAGATCTCCATCGTCGTCTTCCCTCCCGGAGCTCTGCGGTCTGAGTTTTCTATCTTCGGATAGGTTGATTTTTCATTTTTTTTTAAGGGGAAACGACGTATCCTAACCCCTTGACCTTGTTTTGACAATCCTAACTGAGCTCGATCTTTGTTGGCACTTCCTAACCGTGAGTTTTTCATTTTTTTTGCACAAACTATCAAAATCCGTTAAAACTAGCGGCGCCGTTTGGTTTTGGAGCACAAGTTAGTCACGTGACCCCTTGTATTTTTTTAAATAGCACTTTTGCCCTCATGTTTTCTTACTCCACATGACTACATCCTTGAACCCAACCCCGTTGACGCCGACACCAAGCTCCATCCCAAAGGCAAGCAATCTGTTGAGCTCTCAACATCAAAGAAAAATAAATTGCCAAAAAGCAAAAACATGTACACGACCATCACCATCATGACTCCCCAAAATCTCATGTCCCTCCTCTCCTCCGCCGCCGTGCTGCTCCTCCTCCTCCGCCCTTCCGCCCCCGGCCACCCAATCCCGACCAATTCCAACAACACCGACTTCATCCGCACGAGTTGGAGCGACACTTTGTACCCGAAACTCTACTTCTCGTCCCTCGCCGGATACTCCAGTGCCGTCCAGCAGGACTCGGCCAAACTAGCCACAATCGCCATCACCGTGAGCCTGAGCAAGGCCCGCCAGATGCAACGACACTCTAGTTCAACTTTTGATTTATTTTCTCTATTCTGGGATTGTTTCAAGTTGAAGGGATTTGGGAAGAAGATGAAATGATTGGGGAAGAACAACAATTTGTTACTTAATGTGTTTTGATTTATTTTCTCTATTATGGGATTGTTTCAAGTTGAAGGGATTGGGGAAGAACAACGATTTGTTATTTACTGTGTTGATTTATTTTAATTTATTAAAATGCTTTTCAATTAATGATAATTAATAAAAAGTTAATGTATTTAATTTATTTTAATTAAATAAAAAGTTATGACTTCAAATAAAAAATGAAGAAATTAATAAGAATTAAATATAATTCAATTAATGGTAATTAATAAATGATTTTCAGAATGTAATAATAATTAAATAAATCTGATTTTCAAATATTTTTAAATTAAAATATAAAATTTGAAAACTAATACAGATTAAAGAGAAAAATAAATGAAAATTAATAAATATTGAAATAATAAAAAGATTGGGGAAGAAGATGAAGTGAGGATGAGAGTATGAGGATAATGACAATTTTATGAAAATTTGAGTAAGATTGAAGGGTATTTCTGACATTTTACACAAAAAACTAACAGTTCAGTTAGTTTTAACGAATTTTGATAGTTTGTGCAAAAAACGGAAAACTCACAATTGGGAAGTGCCAACAAAGGTCGAGCCCGTTAGGATCGCCAAAACAAAGGTCAAGGGGGCTAGGATACGTAGTTTCCCCTTTTTTTAAAGTTGGCTTATGGTTTTGAGATTATACTTTTCTCACTAGCTTGAGTATTCTTAATTGTTTATGGAGAACCCTCCAAAATATGCATTCAAACGATTTTTATTGCCATAAATATGTTGAGGCAAAAACGAACTTCTTCCTTAATAGAACCAAAGCTCTCTATGAGACCTCATCCTTAGCTTTAACCGCGGCTATGGTGTTTTTCTCTAACTCCGTCATTGTCGTACCATCTATCGTGACTCCACTTGTCGTTGTTGGTGCTGTTACGCTTGAGGCCCGTGTTGTCCCTGTGGTCATTGACTCGGTATTGCCTAATATCTCGCAGACCATGTCCGGTGTTGGGGATAAGACCCGTCGAAGGAGAAGACCCAAACCACTTGGTTTGAGTTCTTCTCCCTTGCTCCCCTCTCCTCCTGTTCCGGAGATGCTCCCGGCCCTCTCGATTGAGTTGGTGCCCTTCTCTATGGGGGTAATCTCCCCTCATTCGACGTCGAAACCGAGGCGGGGACGTCCAACGAGGTGGGCCACAGTTGCTTCGCCTCCAAGAAACCCACTGCCGCCTCCTCCTGCGTCGCGTGTGGTCCTGCCTTCGCCTCCACGCAACCCTAGACTGCCGAGTTATGTGTCCCTGGTTCTGCCTCCTAGCGGCGCGACTCCTAGGGTTGTAGCCCATGTTCTGCAACAAACCTCTCCACCGCCTCCTCTCGACGCCACAGTCCTCTCTATGGATGTCCCCCTTCAAAGGGATCCGACGAAGGGAAAGGCACCAATGACAGACCTTCTTCGGACGACGGTGAAAGCCCTAGGGGTGGGCCGATGCCTCCTTAATCGGGATCAGATCCCCCCTTCCCCGTTGGCCTTATAATCCCGGGAGGGATGTGTCGGGGTCAGGCGTCGACCCGAGGGTTGCCGGAGCCTGCTGTGACCCATGATGATTTGGGTCCGGACCTCCATGCCTCTCTAGCGGCTCTCTAGGATGGACTGTCATCATGCTCGGTTGAGGACGAGGAGGAGGTAGAGGTTGTCGTGCCATTCTCTCTGGCCATCTTCACGGTTATTTCCATGCAACAGTGGGGTATGGTGGGGAAGCTATGGTCTCCGACATCCCCTCGCAATGAGACTATGCTCCGGATCATCACCACCGCGTAGGGAAAGCTATGGAGGGTCTTGTCGTTAAAGAGCTGGGTCCGACCATCTTTGGCTTCTATTTCCGGTCATCGGAAGCACGTGCATGGGTTCAGAGTAATGAACCATGGTGCTTCGATGGGCGGGCCCTACTCCTTGGGGATCTGGATCCTTGCGCCCAGGACTTGTCGGTATTGGATCGCATGTAGTTGTGGGCGTACGTTCGGGGTCTGCCACCTCTGGTCTGGACAAAGACGACGAGAATGTTCATTGGGGACGCGTTGGGTACCTGTGTGAAGGTCCCGAGCGACTAGTGTGGAGGTCCTTACTTCCACCAAAATCACACCAAATCGACAATCGATTTCTCTCTTCTTATCCTCTCCTTTTATCCACCAAATCAGTGCCGAATTAATACTTCTCGTCGACACATTAACTAGTCCCCCAAAGAAGAAACGATGGTTTTTCTAGTTTAGCTTCAACATGTGGAACTCGGGGCCAAATACTGGTCGATGGTATACAACTACTTTGTTGCCGACGGTCTTAGGTTTGCCCCTGTCCGAACACAAAAGCAGGTGAATGACCATTGGCAAAAGACCTCCCTCAAGATGAAACAATTCAATACAATCCACCGCCGCCACCTCCATGCTCGGTAACCGGGTTAAACCGATGTCCAATTCAGATCTGTGATCGCGACGAAATACAAGGACACAACGAGTAAATCTTTCAAAAAGTTTGACTAGTTGAACCTCGTGAAAAACCATATCAAGTGGCTCCAGTATTACATCGACCTCCCTGTTTAATTATCTATATTATGTTTTCGTTTCAGTAATAAATAAATCGTTTAATATAGCTTTCGGTTTTCTAAATAATAGTAGTATTTCACTTTCTATTTTTGAATACTTATAAGTACTTGAGTTAATTATTTTTGTATTAGTCTTGCTTTTTAGACCACTGGAGGCTCATGGACAGTAGATAATTTTGTATTAGACATGTTAAAAGGGGAGGAAAAAAAAATTGAATTTTCCTCTTTTTTTATCGGCAAAGACATATTATAAAGAACCCGCTCCTTGAAGTAAAGAGCTGGAAATTAAAGTACAACCTGAGGAGCATTCCATCATAAGAACCTCAACCAACAAACCTCAACACCTTGAGGAATGAACCAAAACAACACAAATACCAGTACCCAATCAGGGGTATATGGAACCACAACAACCCAACACGAGTGCAAACTAGATGAACAAGGCCTATTATCTAGATTTTACAAGCATGAAGCTCAAAACAATTAAACAAGAAAATAGGTCTAAAACCTTGATTTTACAACCATGAAGCAGTGTTAATGAAAAAAGGTCAATCACCCATATTTCCCAATCTTGAAGCTCAACGATATTTGAACAAACCCAAATCTCTGTTCAATGTCGAACAACACCTTGTCTCATTAGAAGCATCAATCTCTGACACAGAGAGTAAGACAGAGATTAACATGCTGGCGGTCAATACCGCAAGCACCGAAGACAAATCCTAAAGACAAAACTCACCCGAACTCACTAATCCTTTATAACAAATCTGGAGAAATGAACAAGAGGCATAACTCACTAAACCATTAGATCGTTAAACGGTTTATGAATTGATTAGTCCATCGTCTTGCCTGAAACTCCGGTTCAATTATTGTTAGCGAGAATAGGTATTTCTATCCAACCGAGGTCTCTAAACTCAAATAATAATTAGTAAAAATAATTAATTGATTCAACCTGTTTTGGACACTAAGGAAACTAAAAATCAGGATGGTCCGGTCCAAAGAATTGGGCCTGTGTGGCCACACCAGCCCAGAAACACCTTGTTATTCGGATCCTTATAACTGACTGACCCGCTACATATTCGGGTTCGGGCCGCAAATTCAGAATCTCTGTTGACAAAGCCATCTCTTCCTCATTTTTCACTCTCACTCTCATTCTCTCACTCTCACATTCTCATTCGCTTCCCCTACCTCGCACTGACTGCGACACCAATCCTCACTCCAAAACCCTAGACCTCTCCTCCTCCATCGAATACTCTGGTTTTATGTGAGTTCTTCGTCATCTTTGGAATTTCTGCTTTGTTTCTTCATATCAGCCTTTACTTCGTTACTGTTTTGGATTACTAGTTTCTGCCACCACTCGCTGCTCTGTTCTTCTTCTTCTTCTTCTTCTTTTCCAGCTCAACATCTTGTTTATGAGTTTGAGTTAGCTTGTTTTGGATAGTTGTTGACTTGTTGTTACTGCATAATTTTATCTTCTGAGCTTGTTGTTATGATTTGTCCTCCGTTTCGTTTTAGAGTTGATTGTTTCGGTGTTTAATATTGTAATATTGCAGCGGTTCTCTGTAATATTCTGTTTTATTGTTTCCAGGATCGTATTGCTCTGGAAAATTACGTGTTCTGTAAATTTGTGGTCCATTTTGGTATTCACAGTGATAAGCTTGCTGTAATTCTCTAAAATGTCTGGTTATCAATTTCTGGATCATGTTGCTACTCTGAAGTTTGTGTTCGTTTTGGTACTGTTTTAGCCTATTATTGTACACTTCACAGAAACTTCTCTGCACTGGATGTGTTAGTTTTACTGTAATGTCATATTCAATTAGTTATTTGTATATTTGGAAACATGTCTGATTGTAAATGGATTAATCAGACATTTTATGCCTTTCTTACTTAGGAAAAGCTAAGAATCATTTCTGCTCCCAAATCCAAAAACTCTAAAATTTCTATTCAACTGATCCAATTGTTTATTTATTTTAAGTTTTAGGTGAAGTAGATGGATAGATACCAGAGAGTGGAGAAGCCGAAGGCAGACACGCCTATAAATGAGAATGAAATTCGGATTACTACTCAAGGCCGGATGAGAAACTATATTACCTATGCTACCACTCTCCTCCAGGTATCGTTAAACATTCTCTCTTTTTTTTTCAGTCTGTAGATAGATTTTTTTCTTCTCGTTAATATATTTACTGGATTTGGCAGAAGGTAAGGTACAGAGTGATTCCGGTGGGACCTCTTGCCTACAATCTTTTCTGCTTCAAATTTATTGTTTTAAGGTCTTCTCATATTATCCCAACAAAATTTTGGGTGCGAGTTGAAGGTTGTTTCTTGGTTCTCTTGATGGAGAGGAATTATCAATCACTCTCTATGTCCCAAAATGAGTGTCCTATATACCCAATGTGGAATTTAATTATGCATGAAATATCAATAATGTATTTGCTCAATAGTTAGTTCTCACCATTTAGTGAGTTAGTAGATAGTAGTAGGATATGAGGATATATGGGGAAATCAAGGTAATTCTTTGCTAAAAAAAGAAAATGAAACACTTACTGTGAGACAAATGGAGTACATTTTTACATTGGTTTACTGGTTGTCTGTTGGATATCTCTGCATGCATCCAAACTTTGATTGAGTTCTGGCTTCTGAACCGATTTATTCAAATTGTCAAGTAGTCAGTTTATTTTTTTGTCTGTTTTAAATTGTTTGTACAGCATCATTTCATGAGTCATCTCCTCGTCCCCCAGACTTAGGTGTGCTTGTATCTTGTATAGGAGAAAGGTTCCAATGAAATTGTTCTTAAAGCAATGGGCAGAGCTATCAGTAAAACCGTGATGATTGCTGAATTAATCAAGGTGAGATGACCTGCTGATCTCTTCCCCTCTCCCAGTATGTAAATATCTAGTAGAAATAAGAAAAACTCCATCTTATTGATGTCTTTTCCCCTTTCCAGAGAAGGATTGTGGGTCTCCATCAGAACACTTCAGTTGGATCCTCTGATATAACCTATATGTGGGAGCCACTAGAAGAAGGCCTACTTCCGTATGCAACAGTGACTTTACTCTATTTCCCTCCTTGCTGTAGTGTTCGTATAGTGAGGTGATTCACCTTCTGTTCTTGCAGTCTAGAGACTACCCGCCATGTCTCAATGATTACAATCACTTTGTCGAAGAAGGAGTTGAATGTGTCATCCACTGGGTAAATGATTTAGTAATCTGGATATTTTGTGTTCTGTTATTTAACATCACAACTTGTTTCTCTATCTGTTATGTTAGATTCTCTCTTTACTTGATATTCTGTGTGCCTCCCCTTTTACCTTGCCCTCTGTAATGCAGATACCAATCTCCTCTTCCAGTTGATCAAGTAAAGCCGCTGAACGAATTTGAAGATGATGGAGGTGACGGATAATTTTTTGCTTTACGTTTTACGAAGCCCTTATGATACATGTAGTGTTCTAAAAATACCGATATCTTTTCGAGAACTAGGTGAAACTTAACCACCGAGTATTGACCAATTTCTACCTATAAGTGGAAATTGGTTGACTCGAACAAAACTCCGTCAAACTCGGTAAACTATTTTTCATATACAATTCTAAAGTGTATATGGAGATTTGTACTCGAAGATGTGTTCATAGCACGAACAAGAAAAGAGATTATCAATAGCAAGTTCAATTCACTTGCTATCGATAATCTCTTTTCAAGTACAATTCAATTTTACTGAATATGAATTAAAATGTGTTTGAAACTATCCTATTATATCAAACTATTGATATTTTTTTGTCGTTATTATATATTCAACACAAAATGAGTTTTGCTGGTATCTTCCCGATTAGTCAATAATCCTTACTTGTCACCTCACTGAGTTTTTGTCAATCCCCAGTTTTAGAACCTTGGATACATGTATAATTTCTTTTAGAATCTTGTACAACAATATAATAATTGTTTGTGATACATGCTTTTTACTACTAAGTATTTGGTGGATTTACATTCTTTTGTTTTTGTGTAGAGGGATCGCCAAGGATGCAAGGTAGAGGACGTGGTGGTCGAGGAAGGGGTAGGGGTCGAGGTAGAGGTATTGCTGCTTATGACAATTCTGCAGCCTTTTATTTTACTTTTTATGGAATACAGTTTTTAAGTGTATTCTTATTTAAGGCTTGCTGGTTTATCTTTCCATTTAAAGAATAAGGAATTGCCTGCATGGAGTTTGACTTTAAAAAGATTGGATATATCTAAATCTTCATTTTGCATTGAGTTGAACTACTGCATCCCATTCTTCCCGAATGAAGATACTAGACCACATCAACCCCGCTTGCTAGGATAATGATCTACCCCATCTTATGTCATGTGTAGTAAACAACAACGGGTCCGGGGACTATAATGGAGAAGGGGGTCGTGGTTATGACTATGGCAGCAGAGGCCAAGGTCGTGCAAGAGGCCGGGGTTTCCGAGGGCGTGGACGAGGATACAATGGTCAATCAGGTGGATACTCTGATTATTATGGTGAAATAGAGATTCCACATGCTCCAGGACGTGGTAGGTTTTGTCATAATTGAATCTGCACCTCAAAGTTACCTATGTTCCATTTTCATATATTTTGGGTTCATAGTTTTGATAATTTTAGGTTATGTTTGGTTTATACAAACTCATGGTAAATGTGGCCCCTATATAGGTTTTGGAGGGCGTGGTCGAGGAAGAGGAAGGGGACGTGGGCGTGGGCACAACAATTACCGAGCAGGTGGTCAGGTCCTCCAAGCAGTTGCATGATCAGTGGTAGGTAGTGCTGAATGTTGAAAAGACCTTTGTTTGGATGGCTGCTCTGCTAGTTGTCTCTGTGATGTTTACACAAGTTGTGAATTGTTCACAGCAATATATTTTGCAGTCTAGTCTGGGTCTCTTTTAATTATATAGCTCTTCTAGCACTGGTGGTCTCTCTGACCACACAAGTTTTGTACCATTTCATTTTCTTTCTGTTTAGTAGGAAAATAATCGAGCGTCACGTTCTTTCATCCTTTCATCCTTTTTAGAACAACTCTTTCTTGCTTATGGATTGTTACATATAAGTTCATGATTTTCTTATTAGCATAACATGTATTTTCACTGGATCTGTCAACACTATACACATTCATAATGTTCATGTGTTGACATGTTGATCTTGCTGGATTTAATGGTGAGGATTCTACATGTCAAGAGTATAGGAATAACTCAATTTTTTTTACTACCATTTGAACTTTTATAGCTAGATATCATACCCTGCACTATCAGTTTGACAGGCTCAACTAAAGCATAACAAATGCTATTTTTTTTATCAACAAGAAATCGGGGAAATAATACTCTCCCCTAGTCTAATTACTATCTATTCTCGCCCGCGCCTACTCTTAACCAGATTGTACCCACTGAGATTCAAACCTCTAACCTCAAGGAAGTGAGAGGGCTCTCTGAGTTTCTGGAATGTGATCTTGTCTATCCATATAGGAGTCAAGACAGTCATTGATCTGTTCATCAACCATCTCAGCAATTTTCTTGCCAGTTTGAGATGGTTCTTTCGCTTCTGGTGAAGTTTTTTCAACTCCTTCCTTCTTTGTGCCAACAACATTGGTGATATAGTCGTCTGTATCACTTGTCTCCGTAGTAGTGATCTTCCGGTCTTCGCGCTTCCTCTGATCAGCATGCATGATAGTTTCACAGGTGATTCCTCGTACCAGATGACGACCATGACTCACTTCCTCGAGCTCCAAAACACCTCTTAATGATAAGAGAAAGCAATAGAATTTTTTATGACCGTAGAAATTTTTATCCGGAGTCACTCCACTTTTGCCTATTTCTGACCAGAGGTCTGCCACAGAAATTCCTTCAGGATGGGAGTAGAGTATGTTTTGAATACGCTGCTTCAAGACTGCCCTTGGTACAGGATTAAGACCAACCTTTGGATCTGAGCCTGAATCAAATGAATCTTTTTTCTGTGCCTTGCAGTGGCCATACCAAGATCCTTGGGGCCCATCTGGAGGACGGTTGAAGTGAACTCCATCAAGGCCTTGCCCTCTGACCAAAAGTTGCCAATTCCACACGATAGTTGCAGCACTGGACAGAAAATCGGGAGCTTCTCTACTTGCAAGTAGTATGTTGTAGTTGTTCATCCTTAGCCGGTGTAGAATGTTGGCAAAGTCACCGTCACCAGAGATTAAGAAGAGATGTGCCGGTGGAGGGTTTTCAGAAACCCAATCCATGAGGTCTATGAAAAGAGACCTATCGGCGCTGTTCTTTCCACCTGCACATGAATTTAATAGAATCAATGATATTCTCTTAATCCCGACTGTGTAAGCAATTACTTGTATTAACATAACATAATTGGTTCTCTATCTCTCTTTACAATCCAATAACAAACTTAAAGTGAAGTTACAAAGATGCAAACAATATGCTAATACCACAATGAATTTGTCTCATGTTCAAAAAAATGCAATAAAACGCCTCTACTGGCTTTATCTTTTCATTGTTTGATCTTGATTCTTCCACATTACATGCAAATGGGAAGATGTTAAGGTCTTTCTTTACTGAAATTAGGAGAACGGGCTGTTCCAATTTTGAATTGTAGCTTGCTTTAACCAGACACTTAAAGGGTCTTTATCTTCTGATATGCAAACTAAATAATAGGATGGTATCAGACTGGCATTTAAGTCAAAAGTGTTCAAAATAACAGATCACTATGACCTCTTTTGGTATTAGTATGCTTGTAAAGATGAAACTTCTTGTACTGATGCTTAATATGATATTAAGACTAGAGCCTTTTGGGGGCTCCATATCACTTCCACAAATTATTGAAAGGTAAAGCAAAACCTATTTGAATTGAAGACACTAGACTATGGTTCCATATACACAAACATAAAAAAGCTCTGCAACACAAGTACTGAACTATTCTCAAGTATTGAAAACCCATTTCGGTATTGATAACCTTATATGTAATCAAACATAACACTATCCACTTCCACCCCTCAAAACATTTCACCAATACCTTGACGGATCATAAACTTCAAGTTCAGTGGAACAGAACTAACACGTGAACAACAGAATGTACAAAAATAACATGTTTGACAAACAAAGTATAATACTACCGTTTAATTGCAATAATAAACCAAAACCCATTTCACTCTTCCACCTCCACAAATTTTCAGCAACACCTCAACAAATCATAAGCTTCAAGTTCAGTGGAATGGAACAAACACGTGAACAACAACAGCATTATACACAAAAATATACTCTTGGGCAAAAATTGTTTATAGATCAACTGAATATGGTAATAAACAGAAAAACCCATTTGAGTATTGATCATCTTCACAATCCCCTCTTCCACCCTGAAAAAGTAAATCCTCAACAAATTATAAGCTAAAGTTTAGTGGAACAGAACAAATATGTGAACAACAATAACACACAACAATAATATTTCCAGCAAAAAAAGAGTGTACAAGTTCAACTGAAATCATGGTGATAAACCAAAACCCATTTCAAAATTGATCATCTTCACAATACCCACTTCCAACCCAACAATAAAACTCAAGAATGCTCAACAAATCACAAGCTCTAAGTTCCCAATAGAACAAACAAACCTCTAGGAATGTGGGTGAGACCAATCCCAGTTGCAGAGAGAGCCTCCTGGTTGAATTTGGAGAGCTGCAACATGTCCCCAAAGGCCGTAATCTGGATCGAACCCTTGATCCCATTTGCCCTGACGGCGGAGGAGATGTTGTGAGCCACCTTGAAGACATTGGCTCCTGCAGGAACGCCGCAATTCTCGAAGTCCCACCAAACCGAGACCCTCACATTCTTGGACTCCTCTTCGTGGCGTCTGAGCGGAGTGACTGTGTTAGATCTGGAAGGGCGGTTCTCGGAAACTGAAAAGTTGGAGATTTGAAGAAATAGTGGAGAAGAGACTCGAGAAGATGAGTATGGTGATGAGAAGAGGGGGGTTATTCGAGAGAAGGGTCTCATGGTGGAGGTGGCTGAGAATTAGGTCTTTTTCGTAAGTTTGGAGTGTGGATATGCGATGGGTCGGAGAAAAAAAATTGCCGATCGGCGAAAGATACAGAGGTAGGTACCAAATACCAATTCGGGGTTCAAGGGGGAGGAAAAGAGGGTTTTGACCTCTAAACCCTGGTCAACCTTGTGACACTTGTGAAGCTCACCATTTTTTTTGAAACGAGTAACTGGAGAATTATATTAATATCCAAAAGTAATCAAATAAGATAGGGTGTGACCACTCTGGGTTCCAGATTTATGTCCGAGTCATTATATTGTATAAAGAACTCTAAAAAGTCTCTTTATAAATTTGTGAGACAAATAAATCGTTATAAACAGTATTAAAAAAGTCAAATGGGTAAGCTAAAACTAAACTATGATGAAACTGGGACCAACCAAGCGCGCGCGCAAACAGCCTGTGTGCGTTCCCTCTCAGTCCTCAGTACCTGCGCGCGCACCAAAAACCCTCTCGGGTCCGGCCCAGGGCCAAGGCGCCCAAGGCCTTGCCAAGCCAAAACCAAACCAGGCCCGGTCCCAAGCAGGAGCGCGCCCAGCCAGCCAACGCCCATGTGCGCACCTCCCTCGGTCCTCCACCAGCATGCGCGTCCTCAAGGCCGTCCAGGTCCGGCCCATGGCCAAAGACCCCAAGGCACGGTCCCAACCAGCAGCCATGCTAGGCCCGCGCGCGTCCTTCTGCGCCCAAGCCACCCTGCGTGCGTTTCCACTCGGCCAGCTGGCCAGACGCGTCCAAGATCTCCTACTCAAAATAGGAAAGCTTTCCAAGACCAGCTCATCATCACAAGGTTCCCTAATTTGATTAGGAAACCCTTGCCAAGTACGGCCAGCTCCTCTTCCTCTCCAAATTGGAGTCGACATCAGCGTACAACCAAGGAAATAGGATTAGGAATCGTAAACCTTTTTGTTTGGCCGAAACCTATCCCCTTTAGGCTAGGATTTCGTCCCTCCTCACCCTATATATAGATGACCCTCTCTATTGTATAGGACACCAATTCATTCATCATGAGTTCTCGATAATCATTGGACAACTCCACCCAGGTCAAGAGGTTCATGGACACACCATGTATCCTTTGTAAACTCTTTATTAAATCATAATAAACTAGTTTACACAATCGTTCGCATTCAACACTCATCACTCTTCTTCTCAAGGGCTTTTCCTAGGTCGTTCGAGTCTCATTCTTGTACCTAGGAGCCGTACTAGCCGAAGGACATAATCTGTTCCTCTCGGTAAACAATTAGTGGTATCAGAGGTGCAAGCTAGCCAAAGTTGGTAAGGGACAAGGGCTTTGGGCCTTGCTTGAGCTGGTGCGCGGGCTTGGTCCTTGATGGCTTGTGGACTTTGCCCTTTTGATGACTCCGGTCCTTGGTTAGACTGGAGGATGGTTTTGAATGGGGCATGGATGCGAAGAACTTGGCTGGCTCGGGTGGAAATGAGCCGGCCAAACGGTCACGACCTAGGGGATCCGTTGAGGATTCTCTAGGACCGTTACAAGCTCCCCCACCTATTCCGCTAACGTCCTCGTAGCGGAGTACTTTGGGAGAGGGGGCCAGGCATGGGTCCCGAAGGAGAATGTCTCGTCTGGGGTCCTGGTTTGGTTGTTCATTCGCGGTTGGTTGCACCCTTTTATGTTGAGTTGTGATGAGAAAAGATGGGTCATGATTGATTTTTCCTTCTCGTGGATTTGAGAGGTGAGGGTTGGCCTTGGGGATGATGTTGATGGTTTGACACGGTGCATGGTTGATAGCCTCATGCAGCTCATGCTATTGATGGCCTTTCTTTTTGGAGGTAGGCCTTGTACAGTAGTTGGCTCTTCTCCGTTGCCGGTGATGACGAGTAGATTCTTATGTGGGACGGGGTAGGCTTATGTTCTTGGAGGAACTCTTGGCCGATGACGAGTGCATGGTCGTCCATCGGGGCCACATATAGATCTGTTTCGCCTTTCCATTTGCCAAAGTTGACTTCGGAGTTCGGGACAACTCCTTTGATAGGGGTTGGCTCTTTGTTGACCGTCTTGAGGGTGAAATTGGTTTTTTCTACCTTTAGGCCTAAACGGTTTGCTTCTTCAGGACGGATGAAACAGTGGGATGCTCTTGTGTCGACCATGATGGTGGCTTCTTAACCTTCTATGGATCCTTTGACGTAGAGTAGATTTTGACTCCCGGTACCTGTGTTAGAGCTTTGTTCCTTGCAAGGGGGAGGCGGGGGTTGTACCTTTGCCTCTGGTTGGCTCTTTGAGCAGGGCCCAGAGTTTTGTCTTCCTAGTGCAGTCTTGGACTCGATGTTGTCCTCCACATAGTACGCACTCTCTTTTACGAGGAAAGTTCCTCTTTCGTGGTGGTGATCCACGGTTCATAGATCCGAGGTGTTTTAGGTGTTGACTAAACATTACATACTCTGTAGAGTGCGACTGAACCTACATTCATCAGTTTCAAAGGGAGGCATAGCTCTTACCAGGGACCCCTCTCAGGGTCAGTCCCTAGAGCACCAAATTCCTTTCATTCTTCTTAGCGGGGTTGCTTTCCCACCATTTCCTGGTAATTTCAGAGTTCTCCAACAGACTCCATCTTTACTCTCCCAGCTCATGCTCTAGTTTCAGCTCCAGTTCCAATTCTATCTCTGTGCCCAAGCTGACCCAAGGCTTCAGTTTCTTGGCTACCAGAGAGTTGGCCGACCACCGGATTAATCCATTCGGGATCCACTTCCCTGTTCTGGATAGGGAGTCGAGGGCTTGTACCGTTAGCTATAATACTCAGGATACAATTAGACCCATTCCCCGAGACAAGGTGCCCTTAGGTGTAGTACTCAAGGATACGAGTTTTGTCCTAGGTGGTATACTCAAGGACCCCTGATGGCCCCAATCAGTTGCATATGGCTAGACGCTCTGGTCCTTCTAGAACTCCAACATTGACGAATCGAACCGTGGGGGTACCAACCACCTCCCAATCACATTCATGGACTACATGCCCGATCAGCCCATAGTTATAACAAAACAAAGGGAGCTTTATGTAGGTGAGTGAGACACGAACCGGTTTGGAAAAGTCCCTAAAGCGTAGTAGTAAGTGACAATGCATGAGACGCTCCATGAGGTGCCAGAACCTCACATTCACCGTCCCTCCCCAACAGAGGCCCCATTGGTCGCATCGGAAAACAACACAAAGCCCAAGAACTGATCCAATTGTCTCCCCTGTTGCTCGGGTTCGTACCAATAGAAGGAGTCCATGAGCGTGAACCCATATTCGAAGTCGGTCCAGGGCGGGGCTCCCTAGCCATCGGGTCCAAGTATCCTAGCAGAAGCGGCCGCTTATCAAAGCACCAAAGTTCGTTTCCCCGAACTGATGCACATTCCTCCTTCGACTCAAAGTAGAATCTAAATACTATAGGACCAATATCCTTAATCAACAAGCCCTATGCGGATTTCCCCCAAGCTTTGGAGATTATTTGGAGTAAGATCTCCTTTCGGGGATTCTTTGAGGTCCAAAGCTATCCCATCATGGAAAATTGCTGACAAGGCATGACGAAATGGCTCACTGGAGAGTATGGCACCAAGACCTCTAGGTCCTCCTCCTCCTCCAGCGAGCATGAGGATAAGCCATCTTAGAGACTAGCAATATTAGACTCGAGGGAATCCAGCACGACCATTACCCTTGGGTTTAAACACATGTTGACGATGAGCCATGCCCGGTAGCAGAGTGAGCAAAGTCGGGATGATCGGTATTCACGCCGCATTGGGGATCGCAACCCTAGCACAGAACGCCTCCAATTCCTCCCTTCTAGTCTCAACCATGGGTGCTTTCCCATGGAGATGGTCCCGACATAGTGGGGGGGGGGGGGGGGGGGGGGAGACGATGTTGGGGGAAACTGGTGGCGACGGAATCACGCTGGGCACAACCATGGATGGCAACACAGCCCTCGAACCCTCGATGGAGACAGAGTATGGCGGTGGAACCTTGGCCGTAAGGTTGCTTGTATGGGAAGCAACTGTCGTAGCCTTGAGCGGACGACCTCGTCGTGGCTTTGCAATCGGAGCAGAGAACCCGAAGAGAAAGCCACGATAGACGTGGATGGTGGTGACGGAAGGACGGTTGACGGTAGGGGAAGAGGAGTCGGAGAAGCTTGTCCGAGTGAGATTTACTTTGATCTCCTTCGATGCCTTGGTTTTAATGGAGGCACCACATCAGAGGGTGCACGAGGGGGAGACACAAGTGCCGAGAATTGCATGACTGTAGGCGACGATGGGACATGACCGATGGGGCTTGCAGAATTTTCGACGACGGTGATAGAGAGCTCCATAAGTGCTAGGGCTATGGTTTTTCGGGAGAGACACTCGACGTGTTGCAAGAGAGAGGGCTTTTATTTACACTGATTAATTACACGAACTTATGGTTTTAGTTAGAGGACATAATTAATTACCAAAAACTATAATTAAGTCTCTAAATCTAATACAAACTATATCCTCAATGCCTATTGTTGCAAGCAATGCTCCTCTAGAGATTCTTTCTAGCTTTAAGCCTAAATCTAAACCTATCTTATCAATGATATCGATTGACGTTCTGCTTGTGATGTTTGCGACCGCCTCACCTCCTCCTCTACCAATGGTGATCACCACTGTCACCCCCCAATTTCAGTAAAACCGAACTAGGGACGCGAACATTTAAAACAATAAAACATTTTGAAGCCTTTTACATAAATCACTTTAAAATCGCCATTTGTTCATCAAAAATAATCATTTAAACATTTACAACTTAAAGGTACGTCCCAACAAATGGACAAAAAACAAGGTATACGTCGCTAGACTCAAAGTAAACCCAGAATCCCGCTCCTAGCTCTTCAAGCTTCAGAAGCTCACCTAGTCCAACCTGCGACCGGTACCTGTAGGAAAAGCAGCTAGGGGTGAGCGTTCGCTCACCACCACGGATAACAGTCTGACTACGACATACTTAGCAGACAATGCCGGTAACACCAACAACCAACTCAACACCGGGGATCACTGTCCCCAAACTCAAGTAACCCGACTAACACCCACACACTGATACTTTCCTCAACCGACTCAACACTCGGACTCGTAATGTAGACCTGACACAACGATTGACGACCTCCTCCAAAGACACGACAGACAACCACGCAACACCCAAGATCACCAAGGATCGCACACCAAACAAGATCATAAATGATCGCATACCAGACAAGATCACAAAGGATCGCATTCCTGTCAACTGCTCAGTGCCGGTTGCTAACCGGCTGGGCTCGAGCCTGCCCCACGCGCTTTACCTATCACTGTCAGGCTCCAGGCGGTCGACCTGTTGGCGATAAACCGAGCTACTTTTCCGATAGCTAGTCGGAAGGGGAGCTGCCCTCTCATCGCCTAAAAACGCTCACAACCTGCCGAGACTCGAACATGGATCATGCTAGCCAAAGAACGCTCGCAACTTACCGAGACTCGAACTCGTAAGCCAACCAAATTTCCTCACCACTTCCCGACACAAAGTCGGGTCACGAACCTCGAGCAAACACAATCACAATCACAAGCATAGTTCAACAAACATCAACAACTCAGGTTCAACACTCCACAGGCACTCACGACCTCCCAAGACACACAAACAGTAACTCACGGGCACTCACGGCCTCCCAAGACACACCAACAGTAACTCACGGGCTCAACAACCCCACGGGCACTCACAGCCTCCCAAGACACACCAACAGTAACTCACGGGCTCACCAACCCCACGGGCACTCACGGCCTCCCAAGACACACCAACAGTAACTCACGGGCTCAACAACCCCACGGGCACTCACGGCCTCCCAAGACACACCAACAGTAACTCACGGGCTCAACAACCCCACGGGCATTCACGGCCTCCCAAGACACACCAACAGTAACTCACGGGCTCTCATGGCCACCCAAGACACAACAATAGTAACTCATGGGCTCTCATGGCCACCCAAGACACAACAGTAACACGGGCTCTCATGGCCACCCAAGACACGATTTACACAAACAACCTCCGGGCATAACCAATGCCTCCAACAGTCCTAATATCAATAGTTTCACAATCAACCTCCGGGCATGGTCATATGCCTCCAATACTTCTAATATCGATAAGTTCACAATCAACCTCCGGGCATGGTCATATGCCTCCAGTAATCCTAACATCGTTAAGTTCTCTGCTCCTACGACACTACTAAGTGTCACATGCAATTCTAATGTTCGATACGTTCCTGAATCATACGACACTACCCGGTATCGCCTACCTTTCTAGTATTCGATAAACCTACTTAACCCACGACACCCCAGTGTCACATGCATTTCTACTGTTAACTTTCCCTAGTCAGGGCCGAGATCCGGCTACTTTTCCCTACCTCGTATATGTTCTCCAAAAGCTAACCAACAAGCTCCGGCGTGATCTCAGTCACTCGCCTAGCTTTCCTTTCCCTCGGTCTGCAGCACGATCTAATAAGAACACAATTTTTAAACGCTTTTAAACTTGCAGGCATAAACTGAATTTTAATAAACCTGATGCCCAAAAGTAACCCCGACAATGTCGATCACTCCCAAACTCCCCAATTACTCGACATTGTCGATATTGGACCCGGAAAGGCCCGATTCGCCCGACATGGCGAATCTGCCCGGGTTTTGAAAACGCCCTTCCGGGGCTCCGAAAATTCCTGTTTTCATTTTACGGTCTTAGAATAATTCAAGGGTTCCTAGGCACTCGACGGAATCGAATTCCGACTTCCGAGTAATTTAATTAGCGTTTCAAGTTTCTAAACCCGTCAATTACAACTTTTACAATTTAATTCCATAATTCGTTCCGGGTGTGAATTATCGACTCGGGGATCATCCAAGACCACCCGAACACGAAAAACCCTAAAATTCAAACGTACCAAAACGAAAATCGGTTAGGTGCTCATCGTAGAGAATGTCGATGTGAGCTCGATTCTTTTATCGTTGAGACGATCCACCGGACGGATGATCGAGAAATGGCAAAACCTTAACAAACTCCTTCACTTTTCTCTCCTTCTTCCCTTGCCTTTTCTCTCTCTCAAAACCTCTCCAATTATACAAAGTGGCCGAACACACCTCCATCTCTCATCTTTGTATTTTTTTCAAAAACTAACACATAGCAAAAAGACCAAAATACCCCCCCCCCCCCTTTTCATTTTGTTTTTTCTTTAAATTCAAGGGTAAAGTTGTCCTCCCTTTTTCCTTCCACCACATTCATGACATGTGTCATGTGGGTCCCATGCCTTTTTGGTAAATATCTCATAGATATTTTCAGTTACATTCGCGAAATTCGGACGTTTCGGGCCCCGAATGGGCACTTTTTCCAAGAAATTACGAAACATCACGGGCTACAAGGAAACGGCTCAACTAAGATCGCTGCGATGATGGCTAAGCTTTTTGGATCCAAAACGGTCCTCGAATGGACCAAAACGTCGCTCGGTTGACTTTTCCAACGAAAAGTCAACATTTCCCAAATTGGTCAGAAAGTTGCCATGAGTCCCCTGGAACTCACTTTGGTCAATATCAGGGTCAAATTAAGTCCGGTATGACCCTCGGGGTCAAATTTAGGTTCAATCAAGTGTCTGCTGAATTTTTTTAAATTTTCCTGTTTTTTGCAGATTTGACTGGCGTTGACCGGGAGTGGTTATTACAACCACTCCTTCTGGCCTCATCATGCCCCATGTCCCTCTTCAAAAGTGATGAGACCGGTTAAAAGGAGGCAGAAAAGGTTTCCCAAGTCCCCCGTTCCACCTCTTTCTGCTTCTTCGTCGCCCATGGAGAATACAGTGGAGCCACTGCCCACGGCGAAATTTGTTATGGTGGTTTCTCCTCGGGACACGTCTTTCCGTCGTCCATAAAAACCAATCCCAAGCAGGGTTGTCAATTGAGAGGTACGATCCATGTCTTGGCAATCGGTCTGTCACCGATAGGGCTTCCTCTAACCAAGGATGGTCCTGAACCATTGGGGACAGAGACTTCTCCGACTAAAGGTGGTCATGAACCCTTGGTGATGATGAACATGTCCATGGATGGCGTTCGCGTTCCAGACCCTAACGAGATCAACCAAAACCATAACCATAGGGCTCCACCCTCTCTTGAAAACTCGCCTTTGCCTGTTGTGGCACCATCATTGACATCCCTACAAGAGGAGTTCTCGGCCTGCTTCATCATGGAGGACGAGGACATTGTAATCGAGGTCCCGTTTACCCCGTCGGACCCAACTATTGTTTTCAGCCAATGTTTTGGTATGGTGGGGATGATGCTCACGATTTGACCTTTACGAAAGGAATTCATGTTGAAGGTTATATCGAGGGCTTAGGGACGATCGACTTTAGGACTCGTGATCAAGGACCTCGACCCAGTGGTCTTTGTTTTTTTTACTTTGGCTCGTAAGAGGCTAAGGAATGGGTCCATTGGAAGGTACCGTGGTGTTTTGATGGGTACCTACTCATTCGAGGGGACATCGTGGATCTGATGAAGTAGGAGTTTTCCCGCATGGATCAACTTGAATTGTAGATGCAAGCCAAGGGCCTCCCACCATTGGTTTAGACAAAAGCAACATGTGAGGTCATTGGTGTGGCCTTGGGAGAGTGTGTGGATGTTACCTGTGACCAGTGGGGGTCTTGTTAAGGAGGGACGGTGAAGGTACGATTCTGGATGGATCTACATCGTCCCTTGAGATGGTTGGTGGTCATGGGTTTTTAGGAGTATCCGGAACCGATTAGGGTCAATTTGACCTATGATCGATTGCCTATTTTTTTCCATAATAATGGTAGGATTGGTCACGTGGCTCGAGAATGTGACCGAGAGAATCCAGGGATACCCCGGTTTGATAAGTCCCTCCTGGAGATCAAAACGGACAAACTGGGCCAAAACTATGCTACTGATTGGGGTATAGAGGTAACGACACCCCCAAGGGATCCCCAAATTTTTTCTCCATTACCCTCAAACACCTTACCTAAGGACCTATTGTATCAAGGAAGAGGCCTAGTAGTAACCCCGAACACCTTACCTAACCTTTGGGGAGGGGATGGGGTGGTATGAGGACAGATGACTCCCCCTAGGAAGAGGGATCTAGTTCACAGATCGGGTCCAACAGTATTTTATGGACTTTCCCATTTGAGGCAATGGGCAAGAAGAGAGGATCTGCAGGAAAACCATGTGAAGATCAAGCGAGGGTTGAGAAACAGTCTCGCAAGAGGGAATGTTAAGTACCCAAGGCTCCAAGGATTTTTATCGGGAGGGATCCCTGAAGCATACCTATCCTCCCCTACTTACTATCGAGTTCAAGCTCAATCGTACTCCTCAAGAAGAAACCGTTTAAGTTTATGTGTCCTTTCTTTAAAAACTGTTTGTGGCAACGACGATTGGTCTCAAAGTCTGTTGAAAGAAGACCTCCGGGGACTTGTTTTTTTGTACCAACGCTTCTTATTAATAATATTTATGCAGATTTCACAAAGAAAACTATATCACCACCAAGTGACATAAAGTGGGGGGGTGGATTCCGTATAAAACCAAATAGTCCTATTTGTGTGTTTTTTCACATACCTCTAATTTCAACACTCTATTTATAACATTACACTCGTTTTCCTTAAAAAAACATAAAATATCATCAAATTTAGTGATGGTATATATATATATATATAGGGTAGCTATCCAGTAAAAACCATCTTTATTGTGCAAACCACGAACCAATCTAAGCCACAGGATGCGGTCAAAGTGAGGTCAGTAGAGCGCGCGCGATGCTGACACGTGGCAGATTCGCGCGCGCCTCTGCCCCGCGCGTGAGCGTGTTGACCACGCGCGCGCACGGTGCTAATAGTTTGGCGCGCACAGTGCTAATAGTTTAGCACAGTGCCAAACTATTAGCACTGTGCACCCAAACTATTAGCACTATGCGCGCCACGTGTCAGCACTGTGCGCGCGCACCAGCAGCGCGCACGCCCACGTGTCAGCACCTGGTGAGTTCGTAGTTTGCACAATAAGGGGTGGTTTGTATTTGATACCAACCCTATATATATAGACTCGGTATCAAATGAGAACCAAGCCTTATTATGAGAACTGCGGACGCACATGAGAGCGACACGTGGCCTTTTCACGCGCACACATTTGCTGTTCACACGCGCACAAATACTGTTCACTCGTACGATTGGTGGGTCAAAACTGGCCGATCGTCTGGTTAGTCTCACCGATTGGTGGGTTAAGCTTGACCGATCGGATGGTTAGTCTCGCCGATAGGAAATGCAAGTGCTGATACATGTGGTACCAACACCCATGTATATTAAGTACCAGCACTTGTGCATGTAATGTACCAACACATGAGTGTATGAAGTACCAGCACTTGTGTATGTATTGAATCGGCAGAATTGAACCTGAAAAGAAGTCTGTGTTAGAATTTGACAAAACCCTAGCATTTTTTGGGTGGAAACGACCGTCCGAGCAAGACACACTACATCGTCATAAGGGTTTAGGGTTTAGTTTTTAGGGTTTAGTGTTTAGTTTTTAGGGTTTAGATTTAGTTTTAGGGTTTAAGGTTTAGTTTTTAGGGTTTAGTTTTAGGGTTAGGATTTATAAACACACGAGGCTTTGATTGTAAATCAGTTTTTTTCTGAATAACTAAACATTGTACTAGCACTTGTGTGCGTACTGTACCAGCACTGTGTGTGTATTGTACCAGCACCACCACGGCCGATCGGCCAGCACTAGGGACGATCGGCCAGCACCAGGGGCGATCGGCCAGCAACATGCACGCTACCAACATCATGCGCACGCGTTACCAACACGCGCGCGAAAAGGACACGTGTCGTCCTCCTATGCGTCCACAGTTTGCACAATAAGCCTAGTTCTCACGTTATACTATTGAACTTAAGTATGCTTATATCAAATATAAGTGGCCAAAAGTATATATCTTAGAAGGGTCAACAAGAAAAGAACAATTAAAATAAAATATTTGCATAAAAAAATCAATAAGTCTACATATTGTGGGACAAACAAGAAAGAAAAATTGATCTCTCAATTCGTAGAGTTGGAACTCACTTGTCGAACTGCTCGAAAGGCATCGCTAGGTTGATGTTCCGACAACGGTCAATACCACCAGTACAATTGTTGATGAAGGGGAGCTAAGACGAAGCTTACCTATTATCGGATAAGATGTGCTATCTTATTGGACGGAGTTCTCCCTCAGGGGTTCAGATGAGGTCGTCCTCCATTAGATGATAAATGAGGGCCCTAAAAACGAGGAGATGTAGGCTCTCGAGATGGTAGGGGAGAAACATGACAATACTTGTTGGAGCCTCTACCACCTTACGACCAGAAAGACGGTGGTTGTAAAGCCCGCCCCGGTTTAAAAGAATTAATTTGTCAAAGTTATCGTTTTGGAACGTCGGGGTTGAAAAACGAGGTGGAAATTTGGATCGAGTACGAAAAGTAAAGAAAATAAAAAAAAGGGAAAAATGAGAAGTTTGGGCTGGGGAAGGTCTGGGCCGGACTTGGGCCCATCAGAAGACGAGCCCAAGCCCACACGCACCTGAAGCCCAACCCTAGCGCGCAACCCCTCGTCTTCTTCCTCGCGCGTGCACGCGTCCCGAAGCTTATCGCAACGCCTCTCTCTCTCTCTCTCGTTCCCTTCCTCAAACTCTCGATCTCCTTCTCCCTCTACGACATCGCCACCGCCCCACCCTCTCCTCGCTTCTTCTTCCCTTCTGAGTGCAAACCGAGCCCCACCGTGCACTGAAACGAGGCGCCGCCGCTGAGAAACCCTTCCCCTCGCTCGATTTCGTCGTCTCCGAGCTCGATTTGAGCGCGCCAGCGACGAGAACGCACGGTTCGTGTCCCTCGCCCCTCTCCCTTTCTTCCCCGAGCTCGCCGCGCCTGAAAACCCTCGAGACGAGCTCGTTTGGGTCAGATTCAACCGGAACCATTGCCGGCGAGCTTCGCCTTCGTCAGATCTGAGATGGGAGGCTCTAGGTCGCGTTCCAGGCACCCACGGCATGGCCACGGCGTCGCCAGATACCCCACGCCCTTCACCGCCCTCGTTTCCCCCCTTTTCGAGCGTACCTGACGCCGTCGACGGCGGCCGGAGAACCCTAGCCTCGCCGGAGCTGGATCCAGCTCAGACACGAGGCTTGACAGACCGTTGGGCCGTGATGGTTGGGCCAGACAGACGGGCTTGGGCCAGCTTGACCTTTGGGCCAGGGCAAGAGGCTCGGGCCAGATCCAGTTGGGCCAATGGGCCAGGCCTAGGACTGAGGTCCGGGTTCTGGACTCGGGTCTGGACCGGATCTGGGTCGGGTCTAGAGCCGGGTCCGGGTCGGATCTGGGTCCGGTCGGGTCTGGTTTCTGGACCGGGTCGGATCCGGGTCAGATCCGGGTCTGGTTCTTGGACCCGGGTCGGATCCGGGTTGGACAGTTTTAATAATTAATTAAAGTAATTTAAATGACTTAAAAATGGATAATTAAACCACTTTTTGGACAAATCCGAGGACTTTTGGACTACCGGGACTGATTGGGCTTTTTACCTATTAAACCAAGACTTGGACTTTGCCCGAGAAGACCGGAGTTAGGCCAGGACGTCAGCAGCTAGGAGACGCAGCTGTTGTTATCGTCTTGAGGTAGAGAAAGTAGCGGATACCGCTTCAATTACGGAAAGTTACTAGCATGCATGATTAAGGAAAAATAATAAACGGAAAGGTCCTAGTTGGCATATAGGATGTGATTCACTAGAATAGCCGCTTTCAATTATTAAATATCGGACGAGTCTTAGTAACATGTAGGATGTGATTCACTAGTTGTACTCGCTTTCTTCTCTTGGGAATTGCCGTGCTGGTAGATGGGCCGTGACGAGCCTTAGGATTGCGTGTTGTGTGCTATAACCGCTGTGTGAGAGTCTAAATAAGATTATACACAGTTTTGCATGATGTGACTGTGTGTGGGCAAGTGTGCCATGTTTGATAATGTGAACCCTTGGTTCTGATATGACCGGGTGAGTGATAAACCGGCTGTGTGTTATGTTGAGATGGTCCGGTTGGTATACCGAGACCAGCTTTGGCTTTGTGCTGCGTGTTATATCCTTGTTGTGTGTTCCAAGAGAAGGCGTAACCGGAGTGATACTTACACCGAAGGATAGTTCCGGTGTAGTGTATCGAGGCCAAGGATGGCGTGATCAGTACCCCGATGATTCGTAGTCCGAGATGATGTACGACCAAAGTATGTGCCGGTCCAGTACGTATGGTGAGTATTGCCCAGAGTCTGTGTGACGGGAAGACATCAGACTGAGGGATTTCCGGTCGAGGATGTTACCCTCAATCTTAGTGAGAGGAAAATACCGGGACTGATGCTGTGTGGTCCAGTACGATATAAGTGGCTTAGTGCAAATGGCTTTGTGCATTCAATGACGTTGGAAACTGTTGTACGTTATCTGTGTGTGTCTCGCTGTGTGTTTTATACCTGTTGGTTGACTTTGTGCGTCTTTCTAAGTATGTGTTATGACTTTGTGAAAGTGATCGGTAACTGGGTGTCGGGACCGAGGCTTCGTGTTCCGGTACGACATAAATGGAACAGGTTGTGATAGCCGGGGAGGTTGGAAGTGGTTGTACTAGGTTATGGGTGGTTCTGCTGTGTGTGCTGTGCATGTTGATTGACTTTGTGTGTTGTCTTAAGTGTGTTTGTGGTCTTGTGAGGGTGGTTTGTGACCCGAGGTGCTGTTACACCTGATTCCTGTGTTACCGTGCGAGTTCGCACGTGTGTTTGGTTGCGAGATAGTCATGGGCGTTGTTCGTTGGGAATTATTAGGTGATGAGTGTCAAGAGCTAGTTGCGAAAAGTGGTGGGTTCGGTTCATTGTGAGTTGTTTTACAGGTTGTGTCTGAGTGAAGGTCAAGCATTGTCTTGGAGTAATTGTTTAATTTGACTTTTAATAGTTGTGCTTACTAGTATGCCCTAATTGGACGGTTACCCGTAGTGATGAACTGTGGTTCAGAACCTTAACTACTTTTCCTACTGAGCGCAAGCTCATCCCCCTTACTTTGTTGTGTTTCAGGTGTTGAGCGAGATCTGTACTAGCAGGATTCTCAGAGCTTGGGAGCTGGCGAGGGTTTAGCTAGTGTCTAGCGACGTACTTTATCTTTTACTGTTTTGACTCATTTACTATTACTTTTATCGAGCTGTTGACTCATTTGAACTTTTGGGACTCTAAATTGCATTTGAGACCGTTTATTGATCTTTATTACCTTATTTTTTTATTTATCTTAAGTTCGCGTCTCGAATTCGGTCAAAACCGGATTTTGGGCGTGGCAGTGGTACCCACTAACCTTTCATTGGCCCCAATGATGCACATAGGGAGAGGTGAAGGTGTTGACCACCCCCGTCTGTCTCCTAGAAGTCCATACAAGTCTACCCTATCGAGGAGGTTATCTGCCTATCTTGATGCCAAATTGTCTATTTGGCTCCCTAAATCCTCGAACTCTACCACAAAGTGATTGAGAGCCCTCATATGCTCGATCCTGTGAACCCTCGTCGTTGGGGGAATCCATGTTTGACCTGACCTCTACCATAGTGATGTCCCATACCCGGAGAGGGACGCCCTACCAATGGAGCTGCCTTTGCTGTCCCTGCTTCCCCATCAACGTCTAGACTTTTCCCTCTAGCTCTGGCCTGGTGGAAGCCACACAACTCTGGTTCCATTTGTGAGTAGGTTTCGTTGTCTTGTTACAGCCCCCTCGTCACCAGGCTCGCCACATCCATCCCTTCGGCAAACCACGAAGTCATCGCCATCACAAAAATAGAGTTTAGCTTCGCAACACGACGAGATCTTCCTCGCCCCCACATTTCGGGGCACCGACCGGATCACATCTTCGGTAACTCACCGTTGTGTCGGGACCAGAAGAAGGTGATGAGCGAGGTCCCTCTGACCCCCCAACCGACGACTCAGACGCATCACCTTGAGTGCAATCCCAAATCGGACTTATAACCACCCATTAGAAGAGCCTCCACAATCGCACTACTAATCAAATATTATTGCCGGTATGTCTTCTGCAAAACCCTAATTGGGCCCAAACAAAGACATCTGCGAAAATATATTATATTTGATTAGTTATGGTGTATTCCATTCGGTCATAGATGCCCTCATCATGATCATGCAAAATTTAAGATGCATATTTACAAGATTATTATATCCTTCTTGTCTTTGATTTAACAAGCCACTGCTCGATTATTGACTTGACAGCTCTCTTATCGTTCTCCAACATATGGTCCTCTGCAATAGAACCTACCTACAAGCCTTCCACTATCAAAATCCCACCTTTAGAAAGAAAATAAAATGTGTTTGCTCTCACATTCTTTCCATTTTTTAAATGCCCTAATGCTCTATGGAATAAAATAAACATACACCCACTTGCCACTTTTTGCTATAAATGTCGAGTGTTAATTTAGCTACACAAATCACTCTCACATCATGGGCTTAAAGAGCCCTTATTTGGCTGTGATTGCAATGCAAGCTTCATATGCGGGCATGATCTTGCTCTCCAAGGCTGCATTCAATATGGGCATGAATAGCTTTGTGTTCATTTTCTATAGACAAGCCATTGGAGCTCTTGTTTTGGTCCCCATGTCCTTGATCTTCCAAGGGTAGTTACGGTTTTTCGTGATTATTTTCTCGTTTTATATCTATAACGATAACAGATTGTGATGCTAACCAACATAATTTTCTTTTTGATTATCGATTTTTTTGCTTAGGGAAAACACAACCTCTCTCTCATTTCGGACATTTTGCAAGATTTTCATGCTCGCCTTGCTAGGGTATGTGTTTATATACGTCTTGTAATATGGAAAAGATAATTTCAGTATATGAGTCTCTCGTCACATCATAGGTTTTCGTGTTTGGCATTTATCAGGATTACTTTGGCGTTGAACGCTTATGCAGTTGGGATAATCTACACATCTACAACATTGGCTGCTGCAGCTACTAATGGCCTTCCTGTCACAACATTTATCTTTGCAGTTCTTTTCAGGTACCAACATGCAATGTTGTCACTTACTACTAATTATCGTCACAAGTTTCATTATGGCATCTTATCAGGCTAACCTTCTTTCTTTTTCTTATGTCGGGCGACAAATATTTTAGTAGTTAGAAATTTATTATGATCATTATATTCTAACACGGAACGATCATTTTCGACGTTACAGGATGGAAAATGTGAACATAAGGACTATACCCGGGATCGTCAAGGTTTTGGGTATAGTGGCTTGCGTTGCAGGTGTGACGACCCTAGCCTTGTACGAGGGGCCTCATTTAAAGCCATGGTTTCACCATCACCCTTTGCAATTACATAGCAGTCAAGATGGGCCGTCTCATGTTTCTTCAGGCAAAACATGGGTGATGGGCTGTTTCCTACTGTTCATTACCCTATGTTTTTGGGGTTTGTGGCTTGTTCTTCAGGTAGGACCCGAGCTCGTCTTTTTTTTTATTACTAAAAGGTACAATTTTATTAGTTAGATTTCAATCCGATAAAAGTACACCAGGGTAACCCTGATTATAGTAGAAGAGCTATTACATGGTATCGAGCCCCTAAGATCTGTCTACGCATAACTCTGTGACAAAAGAACCGACACAAGAGGTTTGTTGGGGAGCCATAAAGGCGAATATAAAGTAAATAACAATGAAACCAGTGTCTACTGCTTAAGGTATTGCCCAACTGTTATACATTCATTAAAATGTGACTAAACCTACTAACACCAGCTTAAAGAGAAACAGACCCGGACCAGTCTTAGCAAAAGTCCTTATTTCGACTTTTAGCACAGCTCATAATAATAATAAGAGGCAACGTGTATTGCCTTATTAGGGAACAATTATGAGTACTTTAAAAAAATATATATATCATGTGAAAATTATTATTTTTGAAACATTTTTTTTTCATGGATTGATATGAACTTTTGCATGTGATTCCATGTGAATTCGGGTTGATAATGAAAGATGATTCCCCAAGTCTCTTGATTGCTCATGAAAATATTAAAAGAAACTTATTCGATATTGCAGGCTCAAGTTCTGAAAACCTACCCTTCCAAGCTCAGCTTTACAGCCCTTCAGTACATGAGCAGTGCAATCCAGTCATTTTTTGTAGCCCTTATCTTCGAAAGAGATCCTTACCAATGGAAGCTTGGTTGGAATGTCGCCTTGCTCGCTACAGCTTACTGTGTATGACACGTGTTTCCCTAGCTTCTCTGAAATGTTAGGTTAATCTAGCATGTGTCGCGTTGTATATATAAATTTTTGATGATCGTTTAACATATAAAGTTAATTTACTTTGATATGATGTGAATATTGTACAGATATAACGTATAAGTTACTTGGTTCTCACTGACGTGATTTCATCATAAAAATATTGGATCGTACAGGGAATCTTGGTGAATGGAACAACATACTACTTGCAAGCATTTGTAATGGAGAAGAAAGGGCCTTTCTTCCTAGCCATGTTTACCCCTTTGTGTCTCATCATAACAAGCCTTTGCTCAATGGTTCTATTGGGGGAGGTCATAACCCTAGGAAGGTAATGAACACCTACACCCTTACTTTATTTATTTATTTGTATTTATCATTTATTGGCGGATAATTATTTTTATCCTTTATTCATCATATATTAAGATTTTAGTTTGGCCGAGTTTTAACATGATATAAGACATGCATCACCGACCAACTATGCATCTTTCGACAAGCGCATAAGCAAGTGTTAACATCTAAAAGATTGTATATGTTCGTTCACCGTCTGCTCAATACCTTAAATCTAACCGATAATAAAGCATTACTGTTGACTCATTTAAAAACTAACATATATGCTAATTGTGCATTGTTGTTTTGTAGCCTTTTAGGTGGGCTCTTGTTTGTTGTTAGTCTCTACAGTGTGTTGTGGGCAAAGAGCAGAGAGGAGAAGATGACTCAAAAGTTGAGGCCACCTTCAGTGCCATCTCAAACTGAGAAAGAGAATCAAGATGTATAAGCTTTCTCTCCCACAGATTTCTAACCACTCATTGTATACATCGTTCGGAAGTGGGGAAACCATGGCTCTTAATTTACTTTAAGTTTTGCTTTCGCGATCCTTATTTGCATTTATCTTTCGTTGCATTTCTCAACTATTATCTTTATATTTTTTGCTTGCACTATCGTGTGTCGTTAAATTAACAGGAACGTTAGTTTTGGATGGGAAAAGACAGAAATACCTTCAATAAAAGTCAATAACCTGAAGTTGGGCTTAATCATTTATTGCACTTCCCAACTATGACCTTTCCATTTTTTGTTGAGGGCATTTTTTATTTTTCTCATCCAAAATTAACGTCCTTGTTTATTTTGACAACAAACGATAGTCCGTACAAAAAATGTAAAGGTCATAGCTGGAAAATGAAACGAAAGGTAAACCCAAATTAGAATCACGAAAACAAAACTCAAAGTAAGTTAAAAATCATGGTTCGCCTTCGAAACTTTATGTAATTACTAAGAGATTGAATTAATAATCATGACACTATTCAAAACTAGAAAACAAGATCAATCATATAACGCATTACAATTTTAATCATAGTTTTTCCTCTTTAATTTGGTTGTCTACTGATTATAATGTTAGGATGATAAAATAGTAGTGTTGATTAACAATATAATAAAAATTTCAGAAACCTAATAATATTGAGTGATGGTATATACTCAGCTCAAGTTTCCATCAAAAATATTTCCTGATATTCAGGAAGACATGAAGTATCAAATCCTAATTTGGACCGAAGTTTGAAAATGAAATGATACAAATTTGGAACCTTTTCGAAAGCTATATGCTACTATGCATGCTTTTCTCTACTAAAATAAGTAACACCACATCTGCACACCATGTGAAGTTATGGTATATTGCACCTGCTCTGTAAGGGGACCATACAATAAAATGATTGCAGCCAACACCCTTAAATAGGTCGGTATTAGACCTTTTGGGAAGAGAAACATACAATGTTGGGTAAAAAGTTTATTGTCATAACTATCATTAAATTGTCTTTCAAGTCGTGAATCCAACTCATATATTGTTCCTTGTCGGGACACATAACGGTTTATTAGTGTATAAAATTATAATTGTATTTTTAATTGTCGATTTGAGTTTTCAATTTAGTTCGGACGTCCAATCTTAAGATATATCGGGTTATAGAGTGTTGAATAATTGACATCAAAATTTCATATTAATATAATTTATACAAAATATAATCATTTTGCCTTATCTAGATGCAGGAGTGGGTATAATCGGTTGAACCGATCATGAGTCCCACTTTGATCCCCGCACCGTAATTCCACGAATTCATGATTCTAAGACCTCAGTCGGAACCGGAACCGGGAACAGTAAAACACTTACCAAATATATACCAAGCACATCAAAACATAACAAGAACCCCAGTAAAAGTTGATTTTTCATTTACAACTATGATATCAAATATTTCCCATCAAAACACAAGGCATACATTCAACAAACTTCTCATCATCTACCATATTTTCTATGCAATAGAACTATGATGAGGTGGTTTAGAACCCTTACCTAAGGATGCAACTGTTGTTGTATCCTTCTCACCTGCTTCAACAGATCCAACAATAACGGTTTCTCCAGCACTTGCACGTGTTAGAGGTGAAGTGATATCATCACTCACCTCCATACTACTAGACACCATCACGCCCTAAAATGATTGTGAAAACAGATTATTAGTTCAACAATCATATTTAAAACTCATTTCATACGTAAAAAAAAAATTATAATCTACAAGACTACAAAATGACCATTTTATAACAACAGATCAATTCAAGTTAAAAAAATCAGTTGTCAACATAATGACCATTTTACAAACTTAAATATAAACATTTAAGTTGAACTAACATAGACAAAATATTCAAATTCATATTACAAACTTAAATATATAATATTTTATCAACTTGAACAAACAAAAACATTTAGTTTTTTTTTGAGCGAAAGGTGCAAATTTATTACTTAAAAACGATTACATTAATGTGCAGCCGGGAACATACTCGCCTTCCCTTGGGCAATAAGATCTATTGAATATCAGAACCGTCACAGACGTTATGTTGACGCCCCTTGGGTATTGAAAAAAGACGGTGAGGGGGTTCCGGAGATCCTGCGGGACCTCGACGGTAATGGTGATGGTGGGAGGCAAAGTATCTTCTTGGTCGGACCAGTCCTTGATGCTCTCCTCCGTAGAGAACTCCTTGATCCTCTGATCGATAGGTAGTGATCCTACAAAGACTAACTCAAACAACATGAAAGAGACCCTTTCGATTAGGCAGAGCCATAATCGTGAAAGGGGACGAAGCGGTTGCGGGGCTGGAGGCCAAGGAGAAGGACGCGCCGGCTGCGGCAGAGCCGACTGCTGCAACACCAGGGACGTCTCTAGGGGTGGCTGCATCAGAGACGACAACAACGTCAGAGGCGGCGACAACAGCAGGGGCGGCGACGACTTCAAAGACGGCAACGACAGCATCAGGGACGACGGTTGTAGAGACGGAAACCCCCGGGGCAGAGGGGAGACCAAAGTAGAACGGGAGGTGCTCCGTTGATCGCGAGAGACGGCCAACTTCGCGGTGGCTAAAGATGGCTTGTAAGCAACCATAGCAGAAAAAAGTTTCGCAGGATCCAAAGGAAAAGTGCAAAGAGGAGGTTTGAAAGAAGAGAGAAGAAGAACCATGACATAGGTTATGGAAATTTCCATAGCCATACCCATGGAGGGGTGGACGGCGGCAGGACTCTCAAAACCCTAATAGAGGGTTATGTGTTCGATACATACATATATGTACGTGTAATCTGTTCCCTTCCAAAAAAAAAATACAAAAACATTTAAGTTGAACATTATACACTATTGTAGAGCTAAAACAATGAAAGTCATTTTATTTCAAAAACAAACCAGAATCAACACAATTGGTAACATAATGAAAGTCATTTCATTTCATATTCTTTTAAAACTCATTTCATATGTGAAACAAAAAAACAGTTTAAATAAAAAACTACAATAGTTGTCCCGGTAATTCCAATTATGGGTTCCGGGTATTGGTTGGTGTATTTGTGGAGAAAGAGTGAACTCTCTTTTGGTCGGGTGTGGTGTGGGGAGGAGAGTTGGTTGCAGAAGCGTCTATGTGGTGCCTTTGTGGAGTGTTCGGGCTTGCCTCAGTCGTCTTCTTCGCTGACTCCTCTTGGTTCGGTGGTTTGGTCCGGCCGGTGGTGGTCGGACTTGTTTCGGAGCGAAGTGATTGAAGATGCTCCGGTGCCGGTTCGGATATGTTTGGCTTGCACAGGGCTCGAGGTGGGACTAGCTTTGGTTGTTGTTAGTGGGCTTAGGGTGTAGTTTTTAGGTTGGGCCTGGTTGCCCGGTTAGTTTCCTTAGCCCACTTTGTTTGCCCCTCGTTGATCCTTGTTTGTGTTTGGTTGGGCTTGACCCTTGTCTGTTGTTTTTTAAGTTGTGCTGATTTCACTTATGGTTCTGAGACCAGGTTTAGTACTAGTGTACTAGTTTTGTTTTTCCCTTGTTGGGATTACTCTGTTTGTAAGGTTGTACTGAGGGCTACGCCCTTGACCATCGCTACACTTTGTAGCTGATTGGTTTTTATAAAAAAAAATTGCTGATAAAAAAAAACAACAGTCGTTCAACCGGAAGTGGGGCTAAAGAGTGTCGGTCACCACCGATCACGACGCAAACGAGACAAGCTCGGACACTTCAATCAAGGGCAAAATCACAGATACATCGGAGCAGAAGAGAAAATCAACACATAGAAAATACCTTGGCTATTGCCGTTTGTGTCCGAAAGAGAAGCCCTCCCCCGCATCCCTAGGGCCACCGCGACCGGATCTATAGAGGACGTCAAAAACTAGGGCACAACCATTAGTTACTGATATTATTTTACGGATGGAGAGCCTTTTTATATCACCTTCTTCTAGTTCTAGGTGGGAATTTTAAAAAAGGGTTAAATGTTGAAACTTACACTTATGTATTGGTCACGAACACTATGCTACACTCCTTTTCAAAATCACATTTACGGCACCTTATCTATTGGTCACGCGATTCCGTTAGGAAAAATGGATGGTAAAATGTCGTTTATTCCATTTCGTTGGTCATATGACCTCAATTGTCATATAATGGATGGTAAAATGACGTTTTTTCCCCTTAAGTGTTTGACCTATATATATTTTATAAGGAACAATAACGAGGGTGCAATGGTAATGTTCCTAATAAAATGTATAAAGTCAAATAAGTAAGGAAAAAACGGCATTTTACCATCTATTATATGACACTTGAGGTCATATGACTAACGGAATGGAAAAAACGGCATTTTACCGTCTATTTTTCCTAACGGAATCGCGTGACCAATAGATAAGGTACCGAAAATGTGATTTTAAAAACGAGGATAACATAGTGTTCGTGACCAATACATAAAGGTAAGTTTCAACATTTAACCCTAAAAAAATTTATAATCGAACTTCATAACTAGAATAAAACTTCATAACTAAAATTTTCCTTGCTAGTCGATACATCAGTTGCTTTAACATATTACTCACTTATTCTTTAATTTTATCAAATAAAATTACTATGAAGATCAAAATCAACAACTTGATTGATGTGCAACAATTTAGTGGAATATCTCTCATCAATTCGCGATGTGTTACTTGATGAACAGAGATAAAGACCAATTTGTTATCAATTGAAGAGAGAGTTGGGGAATCATGGTTGTCAAAGAGGGAAGCCCGATTCCACGTTATTTCTTCTCTTGTGCACCACCAAAACTTATTGCATGCTTCACGCAATCAATATGGCACACCTCTTCGGCAATTCCATGTTTTTTCCTTTGCTTTTATTCTTCAAATCTTCCTTGCTTCATTCTTTGGTCCATTTTTGAGTTGCTTTCATGGGGTGGGATAAATTATTGGAACTCGACCCTTATCCTTCAACTCTTCCCTATCTCTTTAGTTGATTCTTAAGTTGCTTTCATGGGGGAGGGAGAGAGTATAGGGACACGGCCCTTACTTGGTGAGGCACCACAAGAAAGGAGGATGAGTCATAAACGTCCCCTCCCCTAGCTTTTACTTTGGAAGATGGACCGCCATCAAATTGTTATTGGAAAACTGAAATCTACTGTTACGATCACGTGAACCTTTTGAATCATATGGACATAATCGTATTTGAATATACAGAAAGTCATTGTTATTCCATAACCAACCACATGGAAGACGGGGTGGTTATCAAGTTTGACTAAAAAAAGTCGTATTATCGAAATCCTTCCTCCCATATGATTGGTAAACTGTCATTATGTTAAAAGTTCTAATTGGTAGGAGAATGCATCACAACGCTTATGAAGCATCAATATGGTTAAAGATAGGGCTGAGCAAAAATCCGACCATCACCGTAAACCGACCGTCTCCGGCCGTCCCCGTCACCGAAAAACCCATAACCGGCCTAACCACGGGTGGACATGGGTTGGAAATACCTGAACCGGTGCAGTCAACGGGTTTGACCGGTTTTCATACCAGAAAACCGGTTATACCCGAACCGGCCGACACTGTAGATTGGTGATAGAAAATTGAGATCCAAGCTTTTTTTTATAGATCTTTTGTTTGTTCTTACACTTCTTGATCGATGAGGACCTCATTAATTTTTCATCCATTTTTTAGTTTACAACAAAAAATAGAGCTCTGATTCATCTTATTTTTTCTATATTGCTTGGATTAGATTTATTGTTGTTTTATTTGTTTCATGTATTGATGTATTTTTGTTAATTCTGTTGCCTTTGTACATCTTGCTTAAAATAAATTAAATACCATATTTAAACACTGAAAGTGAGCTCTTGAATCCTAAATTGTTTATTAGACTACTAAAATTTGGATTGTGGTGCAAGGGATAAGTTAAACAAGTTCGAATACAAGAAAAAAAATATATAAATATAAACAAGTTCGAATGCAAGCAAAAAAAAGAAATCAATATAAATTCATGGAAATCAGGTAGATGTAATCTAATTTGAATGGTACAAGGCCTATATTATGATCGGTTATCCCGGTTAAAAACCGGCGCCAACCTCGGTTTTATCTGTACGGTTATTTTTTTTTTTCCGGTTACCGGTGACGGATCCGGTGACAATATTTTGGTAATCAGAAGAGTCGGTCCGGTGGCAAAAAATTGGGATGGGTTGGTTGGTTATAACCGTCCCTGGCCGGTAGTGAGGTCGGGCGGTTATCGGTCTTTCCTTTAGCGACCGGTGATGGAGATGGGTACGGATTTTATGTAACCGGGAAAAACGGTTTGGGTAATGGGTTTGAGATTTTGGGCGGGTACCGACCGATGCTCACCATGTGAGATTTTAACTCCTTTCTATTGTCGATGAAGATGATTTATATTACGTGAAATTTTGTACATAAAACAACGTATCGGTGAGGGGGTCGTGGGGGTTCAAGTTCAATAATAGTATCTTATATCATATAATTAAAATTGATGTATACTATCACACAACGGCTTAGATCATGAATCCATTAAACAAGTATATGTGATATATCTGACTCATTATTTAACGAAATGAGCATTTATTCGGCCAAATAGGTCAAAACTACTTGGATCAGAAAGAATGTTGTCAACTATCTAAGCTTGATTATGATTTTTTGTTTATGATGTTAGAATATCATGGCGTACAGATAAAGATTAATTTATGAGTAAGACGAATCTAATAGCCATAGTTGTTATGTCCTAAACGTGACTGTGATTTAATGATATGGTCACCGACCACTACCTTAATGTTATTCTTAATCAACTGTTACTTAGCGTGTAATAAATGTGTTTAATCACGCTTGTGAATTGGCTTTGGAGACCCGCGGCAGTCTATGATCAGTTAATGCATCCATGTCATTTGATGTCTACGTTTACCAAACTTGGAAGTTTACTATAATACCTTTACTATCCTTTTTAAATTATGGTGGACCTTTGTCATTTGAAATTTTATCATGGTAGAAGACAATTTATCATCAAAAAAAGAGGAAAAGATACATAGCTCTGGTATCCTAAAGCAAGATTGTAAAAATATCCGTTTGGAGGCGCCCAAATGGACTCTGTCAATTTGATTTTATCGTTTTAGAACGCTCCAAGCCGTTTAGATGTAATATGATCAATTAATTCATGATTCGGCCGATTAATTGTCGCCTAGCCGATTAATTAGGCGGGTCGGTCAGACGTCGGTTCAGATTCATAATTAAAAAAAAGTTTCTAATCTTCTACAAACTAAATGAGACCATAAAATTATGCCAATTAGAGTACACTTTGTTTAGGTGTTATTCATGTTATTTTTTTTTAGTATTTTCTAAACGTAGAAGTGAACAAGCATGTACTAATTGAGTTGATATTCTTACTTATTGATTTTTTTTAAGAATTGTATTATACTTTTAGTCTAGTAGAATGTTTATGTTTTTTTTAAATATATTTAATGTTTGATATTATTAATAACTTTTGTATACTATAATACAAAATTTGATAATATATAATAAAAATAATAAAATAGAAACCCGATTAATCCCCTGCCTAACGCCTAGGACCCCTTCCAACTGGCTTAACGTTTTTTACAACCTTGCCCTACAACCGCCGCCTCTAGGGTGAAGTAAATGATGGCCTATGTCATGGCTCATGCCATGGTTTGTGTCATGATTGATTTGTTCTCTTTTTTAACGGCACTCATATCATGTGGAGTTATGGTTTCAAAGAAGAAAGAAGAAGTAGATGGGAAGAGGGAAATAACAGAGGCGCTGCGAGGGTCGGCGTCAAGGGGATACAAAGGGTGGCTTGTCGTGATCCGGGATGGTCTGATTGGCTTGGTGGTGGTGATACGAACGTCCCATCTATTGGTTACGGGGCTATTGAGGGCGGGCCATGTCAGCAAAGCGGGGCGAGGGGAGGATTGTCATGATGGTTTAGGTCTCGGCATTGCCTGGGATGATGAAGTGTTCGGGTGGCTAGCCATCGGTGGTTGCGGGTACTACCGAACATCGGGACGTTGTTGCTCTCGAACGGGCAAGAAAACGACGGTAGTAGTGACGGAGGACAGAGTGGAGACATCGTGAGTAGTCGATCAGTGTTTCGATCCACAATTTTCGTTCGTTTGACTGTAGAGTGGACATGTACCGTAAGGACCTTGTTCTTAATCGGCGACATGATGTACATGTCTGCTGTTAGCGCTCGGATGATCTATGGTTCGATGCGAATCTCGAGCACTAGCTCAGAGGGGCCTGTAGGGTCCAATGGACTGACAGTCCAACTGACGAGGGGCGGAATCCACCCTCTCCTTGATCAATGAGGACTTCGTGGCCCAATGGGGGGGGGGGTCTGGTGGTAATGCCGACTCACTAGACGTAGAGTGACATCGGTTCCACCAAGTACCGACATGATATTCTCCTACCAGATCGGGAACCAACAACTTTACGTTTTTAAAGGCCCTCATTATCTTTTGTCACGCCCCAAATCCGGTTTTGACCGGACCCGAGACGTGACTTAAGTTGATAATTAAATAATACAAAATAACGCTCAAATCATTTAAATACTCAAAAAGGTTCCAATCAAATAACTAAATCAAAATAGTTCCAAAAGTAGTGAAGAGGAGTCAAAGTTCAAAATAGAGTACGTAATACATCGGGTTCAATACAATAGACCAATAACGTCTCTAAGACAGAATACCCCAACTACCCAGAAGCTCCCGAGCCTCGAGTCCACTAATCATCAAGCATGCATGTACAGACAGTAAATAAAACAACAGGGGAGGAGCTTACGCTCAGTAGGGAAAATCATAAACCATTTAACCTCCAATTTAATAATAAAACTGCTTTAGCATGACGACACAACTTGCAATTAATGTTATTAGCCAATAGGATGCTATGGAATAGATAAGGATAAAAATAGTATCACATTCTTAAGGATGACGGTAATTGTAAGATATTAAGCGAAAAGCGCTATAAATAGTTGATAACTACTAAAATGGGAGTAAGTAAATATCACGCCAACAACTCAAATCCTCAATACTCCGATCCATGGTAGGTTCTTGTGTCATATCGGATCCCATACTCTGATCCACAAGAGTACTCGTATCATGTCAGATTTTCCCTCGGTCCAGAGGAGACACATACATCGGGCTACCGGAAACATCCATGAGGGACACATATCGTCGGGATTCTCGGAACTGTAAAGACCGGAAAATTAAATTGGGATATTCTCACGCAAAATGAAACGTCGGGGTAGATTTTTGCAACGAGTGGATTTTGAGGGGGAAATTTCAAAAAAAAAAAGAGAAGGTTTTGGGCTGAGTGGGATTTTGACCAGGCAGGATCGGGTTGGGCCGGACCAGCACAAGCCCAGACCGCACCCAGTCCAGTCCCAAACCCTAGCCAACCCTATACCCCCAGCGCCGTCTCGACTTCTCAGAAGTCACGCACGAACCCCGAGGCACGAAGCCTCTCTCCCTCTCCCTTCAACCTCGAGCGTCGCCGGCGTCTTCGTCCCCGAACCAGAAGCTCTCGCCGGAGCTCGAGCCACTCCTTCTCCTTCACCTTCATCCTCTTCTACACCCTCTCACCGCACCACCGCACGCGCAGGTTCGAACCACCACTGGACGAAGCTTTCGGGGTTTGGGTCCGGACGCGTTCGTCGTCGACGATGAGAATCAGGAGGTCCGGACGGCCCCTCGTCGTCTCCTCCTTCTCCTTCGACCTCACCTGGACGGGGAATGTACCCTCCCGGGCTCGATTCGAACGACGTGGGTCAAAAATGTCGCCGGCGAAGCAGAACCCTCCAGATCTGAAAAGGGGCGAGCGTGAGTCACGTCCCAGACGCTGTCGTCGCAGCTACGGCGTCCCCAGAAACCTTACGCCTCTCACCGCCCCGCTTTCCCCCTCTACCGAGCGTGTCCGACGCCGTAGACGGTGGTCGGAGCACCCTGGCTTGCCGGAGGCATCGCCGGAGCTAGGGCATGCTTGAGCTCGTGCTCGAGCAGTTTTTGGGCCAGAAGATCTTGGGCCGGGGAGGCCTTGGGCCGGGCAAAGGATTGGATCACCAGAGGGTCAGTATGGGCCTGACTCAGTTCGGGCCTTGGACCCAATTGGACATCAGAACCGGGTATGAACCGGGTCTGGACCGGGTTCGGGCTCGGATCCGGGTCAACCCGGCAGTAAAGAAAATTGTTTTTAAAATCAGATTTTATTTAACTGATTTAATTATTTAAAGGTGAGAATTAAAGGACAATTTTGGATTATTTAAAGAACCTTGGACGTTTACCGGTTTTGATTGGACTTTTCTTTGTTAAACCTAGACGGGACTTCGCCCGAGCACAAGGGCTTGGACCCGAGCTAGAAGAACGAAGATCACGCCGGAACCCATGTGAAGAACGGAGTGGTGACCACTCGGGCTTTTCATCAGAGTTTTATTAGAGGAAGATCGCAAGGTAGGGAAAGTCTTAATTACTTAATTACCGCTTAGAATGCATGATTAGGGTAATAAAATCGGAAAGGTCCTAGAATTGCCTATAGGATGCGAATAACTAGAATAATCGTATTTCAATTACTAATAAATGGATGAGTCTAGTATGCATGCTTAGGACGATGACAATTAGTGAAGTGTGCTTTCAATACTTGGGAACTTGATTTACTGGTAGAGAGGCTGTGAAGAGCTCTCGGATTAGTTGTGTGCTAGGTTCACATGCTTGATTGATAGTTGTCGGGTTAACTTAAGAGTCTAATGAAACTAGATTATCTTGTCTTATCGATTGCCTATTTATTCGTTCACATGACGTTTGTATGGTTGAATGTGTACTTGTTGATTGAGTGTTTATGTTCCTAAAATTGTTGGTTGAACGGATGATCGAGTATGACTGATTGTGCCAAAGGGGTATAATCAGGTGATCGATGTACCGATGGTTGGAGACAGGTAAGTACACGGTAAGTATGAAATGGTGTTGTTTGTCTTGGTTGTGATGAAAGTGTGTCCGATGTGTGCTGCTTGATGGATGAATGAAGTATTTGTTCCTTTATTCTTATTCTTGAATGTATGCTCATTTATTGGTTCATCTATTTGTTTGCTTGGTTTGGTACTACACCGGGGGGGGGGGGGGGGGGGGGGGTAATCCGGTGCCGATGAGGTGGTTGGAGTTGGACAGATACAATGAGTTATTGACTGAGTTTTAGAGCCTGAGGGTATTGGTTACTGGATATTATGAGAGTTGGGTATTGGCAGATCCTACGGGATATTCATTGGTTACTGGATATTATGAGTGTTGAGTATTGGCAGATCCTGCGGGATATTCATTGGTTATTGGACCCTGCGGGGCATTGATTATTGGGCCTGCGGGCAATTGGACATTTTACCTTGCGGGGAAAGGATTACTTATGGTTTCACCCCAAGGAACTGCATCCCAGTGGGTGCACTACTTGGTCCCCTATGACATATGGTCCTTAGGTGGCATTTCCGAATTGATTTCGGTGCCCTGATGCATGTACCTCCTCTGGACCGAGGGAAAATCTGATGTGATGTGGATACTCTGGTGGATCGGATTATGGGAACCGAGGTGATCCCAGAATCTATCCACGGATCGGAGGCTTGAGAAAGCAAGTGGTTGGCAAGATACTGATATTTCCCAGTTTACTTTTATTGGTCCTTTAAATTATTTATTATGAAATTATTTATGTTACTGTTACGTGGATACTATTACGTTATTGTAATTATTTCTGATTCTTTATTACTTCCTTATTTATCGTATTGCTTGTTGTTCGGGTTACATTTTTAGGCAGTTTATCTTTGACTTAAGGGTTGAGTTATTAAGGTTTTTCCTACTGAGCGTAAGCTCATCCCCTTTGGTTTCTAACTGTTTTACAGGAGTACCGGATGTCTAGGGAAGTCGAGGCTCGGGAGCTTTTGGACTTCTTTGGGTTTTTACTAGAGTTATGTTGGTCTCATGTATTGAACATCCTTTATTTGACTATTTATGTTGAGCTGTGACTCACGATGCTTTTAAACTATTTACTTATATGTCAATTTTGACGGAGTTTGTATGAGATTTTGGAACTTTTATCTATCGTTTATGATTTATATTTATTTCAACCCAGGTCACGTCTCGAGTCCGGTCAGAACTGGATTTGGGGCGTGACAGAAATGTCCCCAAAAGACCATAGATCATCGTGAACCAAGGTAATGCTCCCGTAGGACGCATATACTCGGGTGAATCAACAAGTAACCATTCCCCGTAGGGTAAACCATCCAATTGCCCCGCATGGTCCACAACCAATGCCCCGCAGGGTCCACAACCAATGCCCCGCAGGGTCAACCAACCATCGGCAATGTACTACCCCACACCGGAATTCCCCCTCGGTGTAGGTACCATATATGCATTACCCCACACCGCAGCGTGGGTGTCATACCGAAAGACAAATCCACTTAAGACACACACAAGAGAATAACATGCCAAACAATATTGTACAACCAAAATTAGAAATTCACAAGTTCATCAATACACACCGCAAGGAATTCATACCAACAATTACACTTACCGGCATACTTACCAACCACGTTCCATCGGTCTATCACTCACCCGATCATACCCTTTGGCACAACCAATTACACTCAATCATTCATTCAACCATTTAATCATTCAAGCATTCATTCAATCATTCAAGCATTCATTCAATCATTCAGGCATACGATTTATCTAGTTTCGTTAGACTCTTAGTTTATCCTAAAGACTAGCAAACAATGCACGTGAGGCAACCACAACCAATCCTATGGCTCTTCTCGGCCTTTCTACCAGCACGACAATCTCCCAAGTATTGAAAGCGAGTTAAACTAGTTATTCACATCCTACGCATGCATACTAGACACGTCCGGTTATTAGTAATTGAAAGACAATTATTATAGTTATTCGCATCATATATGCAATCTAGGACCTTTCCGATTTTATTAACCTAATAGGCATACTAAAGCATTAAATTACAAGAGGAGTTTAGTACTTTCCCTACCTTACGGTCTTCCTCTGACAAATCTCTTAGTTGCCGAAGTCCGAGCTAGCTTCCTCTCCGTCTTCACTCGGGTCCTACCCTCCTTCTCCTCGATCAAGGTGAAACTCTGATTTTCCACGAGAGATGATAAATCAAAATGAATTCAAAACTGAGTTAAAGTCTAAAATACCCCGGTGAATCCATTTCAAAGTAAACGTTTAAAGCGGCGAGAAAACCCGGCCCAACCCGAGAACCCGGAATGACCCGAGAACCCGACACGGTTCCCGAGGCAACCACTAGATTCCCAATGCAGCCGGCACGATTCCCGAGGCAGCCACCGTCCGTGGTTTGGCCGGCCCTCCGGCGACCGCCCGAAGCTCCGGCGAGCTTCCGGTCGCCGGAATAATCCTAACTTCCGTCAAAAGGTTCCAAATTAAGTCTAGTTCCTCAATCCATCAACCATTCACTCCAATTTCTCTTAGTTTGGTCCAATTTTACATTTGCCCCAATTTCTCCAATTAGGGTTCTAACTCAAAAACTCACAATTTCTTACCAAACTTTGCATTTCCTACCATTTCCCACATGGGTTCTTGTTTCCAACAAGACTCATTCCAATTCCAAGACATCCCTTCAATACCCATGAATCAAAGTTCTTCAAAAATGGAAATAGTTGAGTTCATACCGTAGAGAATGGAAAGAGAAGAAGGAATATGAGAAAAACTAATGATTTTGGTGTAGAAATGGCCTCCTCTTCTTCTTCTTCAAGTGTTCATCAATGGAGGAGCAAGACTCCTTTCTCTCTCTAAAATTTCGGCCAAGGGGGTGAAAATAGGCTGAATTGATGCCCCATGTGGTCTTATCCTCAAGGTGGAAATGTCCCTTTCGTCCTTTAGTCCATCTCTCTCTATTTTGTCCTTATGTGGGGACCATTTGGTCTTTTGACCCATCTTTCTTCCCCTCCAAGCTAACATGGACATGTGTCCATGTGGGGACCACTCCTACCCCAAAATATCTCAGCTCCTATTAATTAAGTCGTTAATCGGTGTTTGACAAAGTTTGACCAAATTTGACTTTTTCTCCAAATAACTTCATTTTAAAGGAAACGTCTCAATGAAGTTAACCGTAACGACGGTTAAGCCTTTTGAGCCTTGGAAAAGTCCCATATGGCTCGTACTTCGTTAGTTGACTTTTTCGGCGAAAAGTCAACTCTTCCCAATTTGGTCCCAAAGTGACCCAGAGTAGCTTGGAACTCATTTTGGTCGATTCCGAGGTCAACCCAAGTCCGGTATACCCCTCGGGGTCGGGTTTGACCGGAATTGACCGGGCACAGGTCTTACATCTTTAGAGGGGGTACGATGTCAGCTGGTTTCTCGAGAGAATGCAAAGTCCAATTGAGCCATCCCAGTCCCTGGTTACAAGATTGTCCACAACGTCACTCTCGGGCTACAACGACTGTTTTGGTGGTCTCGACCGCTAATGTAGTATACTCTTGGAGCACTTTCCAGAGTTTCGGTGTCAATCATCCGAAAAGGGGACCGTTTTGTCCTAGCTTCCCGTTTAGATTCGCTGTAATGGTTTCTTTGAAAGCTATCGCAGTATTACCTTATAGACAGCCTAGGTAAAGCATTTCGGTCAATAAGCTTTTATTTTTACTGTCTGTTTCCTTCGCCCCCACGATGTTAGGGCTTGTTTTTCTTTGTGTTATTCGTCTTATGATCTTTAATATATAGTCTCGTTTCCTCTCAAAACAATTATAAACAAAGAAGTAAAAGATAGAAGACAACTTAAAAGGCGATATTATAACGTCTTTTATTGTTGTTGAAAATAACATGTGAAATTTCATCATTAAATACAGTTGAACAAGATACAAACGAGTGTCTTAGGTACTAAAAAACTTGCCCACGTAAGGATAGAGAAAGACCTAACAATTCGGGCTAACCAATGAGCTGGATCGTTCGTTCACCTTTTAATAAAGACGTGTTTTACATCCTTGATTTGATCTAATAAAATCCTACAGTCATGTAAAGTTCCATCCAGAGTGAAGGAAAGGACCATATTACACTTTAACATGTTTACCAAAACCTGAGCATCCGATCGAACCAAAAGGTTGTTGTCTTGGCCCACAGAAGAACTTTGCTGATGGTCTAAGCTTCAGTAATGGTTGAGGAATGTGTGAAAAAGAAAATACCATTTTTCCCTTCAATCACCCCTCCCTGACTATTTCTGCAGATGAAACCTCAACTCGACTGATTGGACTCTTGGAAAATCGCTCTGTCAATATTTATCGGCAACCATCCTTCCGGAGGAGGTTCCTAGACCGGTTTTTCCAGGCTTCCTACTCCATCTCTCTGCTACTTCTTTTATTTTCCTAATTCCAAGAGTTGTAAATTTTTTAGCCGTAATTGCCATAGAATCTTGGGATAAGAAGTCTCCATTCCAAACAAAACCATTTCTAGCCTTCCCTAATTCTCAAATCACATCGCAATTTCATATCTTTGACTCTCTGATGGTATCTGAAGAACCTTTTCTCACCAAGGACGGAACTTCATTGAAAATTTATTTTGGCCCAACAATCCTGTGCAAAAGGACAATATAGAAAAAGATGGGAAGTTAATTCTGAGTGTTCTTGATAAATCTAGCAAAGCGGCGAGATAGGAACGAAACGGGATCTGAGGTTGTCCACCACTTGTACAGTTCCAGACAAGACTCTCCAAATAAACACTTGGGATACCACCAAATCCGGACTGTGAAGGAAAATGTCATTTGGAAGTCCTAACCAGAGTCGAACTTTTGTCACTTATCCTAATAAAAGGTCGGCTCAATTTACAAAAAACCATCAAAATCCGTACAAGGTAACGACTCTGTTATGAAGCAGAACATGTGCATGTCATGTATAGTATTTCAAACTTATAGTCGTTTTTCCCTCGACCTTTGGTTACATTTCCTAACGCTAACTATATCATATTTTACACGAACCATCAAAATTTGTCAAAGCTTTACCAGTTTAGATTCTATTTTTATTTTTTTTTCATTTTATAATCTTAAAAAAATATATAAATATAATATTTTTAAGATAAGAATGATTTCTAACCAATCTTTCCTCACTTTTTGTAACCTTCTTTTTCGTGATTTCTACCTCTATTTAAATGTCTATTCTCTACACACAAAACTATTATACACATTTTATTTTGAGGAATCTCGTTATTCCTTTATTTCTTCATAAAAATTCTAACGTATATACGTACATACAGGGGTGGAAATATAAATTTTTGTTAGAGGTAACCACAATATGGAAGAATAAAAAAAAAGTTGAATAACCAAGGTGTTCTTATAATGATTCGAACCTATATTATTTTGTCTATTTTTTAAAAAAAATATACCATTAGATCAATTTTTACATGTTTAAGATGTTTCACGAAACACCTTAAGCCTTTTTGGTTCCGTCCCTATGTATATATTTCTCGTCTCAAAAGATTTGTATCTCTTGTTGAAACTCAATAAACCGACCTTATAAAAAGAAGTACATGCACAAACTTAAAAATGGGTTTATTTATTCTTTTTGGATATGATCGAAACTGACCTTATTGACTTAGTGAGTCGAGTAAAGCATAGAGTCACATGTGAATTGTGCTTGTTAACAACTTAATAATTGCGTCATTTTCTTTGCACTATTTTATTGCTTTTGAATCTCGCAATGTTTGGTAATTATACTGGATATCATGATTTAAGATATAAAAATTAACTTGTATGTGCAAATCGCTTATCATAAGCTGAGTGCCCGAAGTGTGAACATTTCTTTTGGTTGCCTCATGTACAAAAAAAAAAAGTAGTCAATCACGGTAGACTAATTAGGTCATACAAACGACAAGGGCTATAGTTGTTATCAAACCAAACCAAATAAATAAAGATGCAACTACATGAAGCTTCTTCTTCTTGTAGTCCACAGATAAAATACAACTTTTTTACTTAGTATTTAATTAGGACATAAATGCTATATAATTAAGAATAATAACATTCCGAAGCTGTTACTTTTGCACCTGCTCCTAGCAAAAGAAAAAAAAATATTGCGTTACATTAATTTGTCTAGAATAGGCACGCTGTAGATAAATAAATAAAATTGGATGTGTTTTTGGTTGATTCTCATTCACATATCCTTGGTTGAATTTGATATAATAATGTTAATGTGTAGTATCACAATAACCTGCATGCCTATCAATTTGTAATCAATAATATCATGAATAGCTATCAAACGCGTATTTACTTGAGAGCAAGGCGATAAAAAAGATAGGCTTTAGTCTGACAAGAAGGGGTCTTGACACTAAACGGAGATTAATTGGATTATTATTTTGTTTTATATAATATCAAATTTTATATTATATTATATAAAAAATATTAATAATATCAAATATTAAATATATAAAAACTTAAACATTCAACTAAACTAAAAATACCATACAATTTTTAAAACAAGATCAATAAGTATGACTCTGTCAACTCAATTAACACGAGTTTGTGCATTTTTTATATTTTAAAAATTCAAAACAAAAAAGATTAATAGCGTGAATCAAACTTATGATGTAAGACTTGAACAAAGTGTGCTTTATCAACTCAACTAACTATTTTTTTTTTAAATTACGAATTCGACCCGACACCCGATTGACCCGATCGATTAATCGGCCGTATCGACGATTAACCAACATATTTCGGTTAAACGCCCTAAAACATTTTAGGAGGATAATTCGAGTTGTCAAAACCCATTTCAATGTCTAGACAGGGCCTAAGCGCCTTCAGGTGAAGATTTTTACATCATCATTTGAGAGAGTTGATTTTTTATTGACTTAGTCAGTCATCCCCAGTACATGATGTGTTTTGGTATAAGTATGCTTTATATAAAACTGAATATAGAATTTATTAGCATTTGGGTGATCGGCATCAATCTGATGTCTCAGTCCCGGTTGTTGAGTTTCAGGGAGTCCCTGGAAGGACGCTTTGTCTAAACTTCCGAATCTTGAGGGTTTAGTTCAACCAAAGAAGGGACGTGGACGCCCAAAAAAATGGTCAACCAAAGAGAATTGTTCCTCCAACGACTTTCTATCAGACAAAAGCCAAGACTTCTGCTGATAAAGTAGACAATTCGGGAAGCTTCACTGTTGATATTGCTAAAAAAGATAGCTTGGGTGCCTGTAGTTATAGCAAGAAAGTTGGAAAAAAGGCAGTTGACCTTGTTTCTTTGGCCCTCGAACGTAGAATACCACAGGATGAGAACATCGAGGCTAGTGAGGATGAGGATTACCTTGATCCGATTACAGGAAGAGCTCTAATTCTGGTTCCGGTTTTTAACCGGTTTCTCTGTTTGAACTCGAGTAGAAAGTAGATTTATTTGCTTTACTGCTGGGGTGTTTTTGTTGCTCTTTGTAGCTATTTTGGTCTAGGAAAATGGATTGTTTTAGGATCGTTTTTTGACATTATTTTATTATCTTGTAAATTGATTGCTTAATAAATTTTTAGCTTGTTAAAAAAAAATTCTATTATGGACAGACAGTTATGGGCTGAGGACGTGACTACCATAGTTCTCATAACAACAATTCAAAGAAAAGCATCTTTTCCCAATATTTAACTCAAAAATCATCCCAAAGTATCGGATAAAATAATTAAAATATTCAGTCGCCAACCCTTGAGCTGACCCAAAGCAAGATAAGTAATGTTAGGAATATGTTTTTAACCAGTTAAGTGGTTTCTTTTTTCTTTTTTTCGAGATCTTGGCTTTCTAAATTCGGAAGACTAAGAAGGATAGATTTACTTGGAGAATAAATATCATGTTACGTGTTGTGAATAAGCTAAAAATCCAAGTCAAAGCATATTACTCTTGTCAAAATATAAAACAAGTCCATAATTATACATGGAGCATTATTCACTTAAAAATTATAGTTCAAATTGTACTCCACGAATTCGTATGCTTTATGCCTTTTAGATGTTATCGATATTTTCTTGACTACTGTTCCACCGCTCAATCCACCAATAATCACTATTATGCCTCCACTTCTTTTAACGACGATCACTTTATCCGATGGGCTCATCATGCTCGCACGCCCCTCTTCGGAGGTTGTTCGGCCACATAAAGCGAGGAGCAAGAGGCATTCGAAGGTAGCCTCCTCCTCTCTTCCATCGGTGCCAATCGCTTCTGTGGAGCCTTCTTCCCCGAAGAATTAAACCATGGTTCTCTTCTCTTCAGGCCACTCCTTGTTAGTGTCCTTCACGGATAATCCCAAGAGGGGTCGTCCTTCTAGGGTTTTAACCTTAGCTTGTCCATCATTGGCACAAACGACGACCGACCCTCTACCTCAGGATGATCTTGTTTTCATTAGGACGGAGGGGCGAATCCTGCTGCAGACTCTGGCATTTCTATCGCCACCTCAGGCTTGGCCTGCTTCTCCAATCATGGTGATGCCTCTGGTCATCCCTGTGGTACTTCCGAGGGACCTTCCTCCGGTTCCATTCGACCACAATCCTCACAGGTGGTGCAATCAGTCATGTCCACCCTTCAAGATGGGTTCTCGGGATGTTCCATCACAGAGGGGGAAGACATCGAGATTGTGGTCCCGTTCACTCTAATGGACACCATAATTCTTAACATGTTCTCTTGATTGTGAGTGAGGAATGTAGGTGGCAAATCACTCGCATGACTATGCTTCTATTACAATCCTCCTACTCATTAAGAGCGGCCTGTTTTAATGACATTTGACTTGTGTAACCACAAGCGACAAATCCCTATGATCATCACTCATATGTCTCACATGTGTGTATTCATGTGCAAGCACAACCTTTATAGCTATCGTTTAGGATAAGTGTTTGGTTAGCTCAAAACATGAATCCACATCATGTAGATCACATGGTGATGTCATGGTCATATGACTAAGGACTACGCGGGTAGTTGAGATGTACTCATGTTTGATATCTATGAAGTACTCTTAAGGTGGGTTGTCCAAATATTAAACTCTTTTGAATTCAAGACTTTGACTCATATCTTTATATGTATGCTCAATGAAACGTGATCTTCTCGTCAAAAGCCACTCTAGATCTAACTATCGGATTAATCTAGGGACAAATGAAAGGATTAACTCTTTTTTCCTTTTGAGGGTTATAGTATTAGGGAATGTTCCCTAATACCTCGTAAAAGTAACTCATTCATGGTTTTACTAACATTACAACTTAATAATGATAAAACTTTTTCCCACTATTTAGTAACACCAATGATAATGTACAAGGTGTGGCTTGTCTTAGGGCGTAAAACCCCAACAAGGAGGACTCGTTCATACATGTTTGCAAGAGGGTCGAATTATGAGGTACTGATGGGGATTCCTCCTAATCCGTTCGTAAGTACCCCCTGATCCGAATACCCGTCACTCCACCCCCAGTATAGTTTCCATGCAAGAATGGTCGGAGTGTCCTAGGCGCCCACACCAGTAGTAGAATTTTTGCATTTTCTCGTATTGCAGTCGGACAGTGATGGGTTCCCTAATGCCTTCGAACGGGAGGTGGAGATGGCGGCGGAACGGACTTGTAATATTGAGCTCCACCCAAATCCAAAGGTAATCGTCATATCCCTTCTATCGGGCCTAGGTCCTCATTAGGACCGTTGCTCCCATTTTTGAGATGATCAGGTCCCGCATTCGAGAGGTACGAGTTTCCACCGAAATGTCAAACGCCCGAATGTAGATATAGAGACTTCGGAAGATGAGGGTTTTCGGATGATTCCGTGATGGTAGTGGTATGAGTAGTAGGAATACGTCGTGGAAAGTCCACGGTTCCCTGGCCCAGATGTTCTCCATCGATTTCTGGGACTAAAAGAAGAAATTAATGATTCGGTCCGTGAGGGGTTGGATATCCAAGCCCCAGATGTTCCACGTCGACGCCATCAAACCATAGAGGGCACTAGGGATGAGATTCTTGTCGGTAGACGGTGGCTGTCTAAGGCGAAAAGGTATTTAGCGTCGTCGACGGTCAAAATCTTGTTGGCCTGGATTTCGAATATTTCGTCGTCTACAAAGTCGACCAAAGGTTTTTCGATGGAGACCGTCGTTATTCTGGGCCGGATGTCCTCCAAAGTCGTCGGATGAGAGTTGAATGTCATATAGGTTGGGGTTGGAAAGGAGGTTGACGGCGATTTGTTAGGTCTAGATCCAAGAATCGAGTCTAGAGGCAAAATGAAGGGGTGATGTGGGAAAAAGAGATGCTGAAGTGAGGACGGAGATAATACGGTTGTTAGCCGTAAGAAGAGGAAGGAGATGGTTGTGGGAGCTCCATCATTATTGTTTTACAAAGAAGAAAACAAAGACAATGAAAGGAAAAATACGAGTTGAAGGATTAGAGAGAAAATTTATATAAACTCAAGTAAATGTCATCTTTGTTTTTCTAGAATGCCTTTTAAATAAGGAAAAAAGTCGTTTCCTAGCCCCCTCAGAAAGGTTACTTTGCTATTTCTAACTGATGTTAACCTTTCATGACAGATCGTATCATAAAGGTAGTATTTTGTTACAAAAAATTACATAAAGGTGGTAGTTTCTTAGAAAAAATAGCATAAATATGGTATCTTTTTTTTACAAGGAAAATCGTTTTTTTCATGCTTCTTTTATACGTGATTGGTATTTTTGTAAACGTATACCACTTTTGTGATAAGATCTATCACCAAAGGACGACTTCAATTAGAAATTGTAAATAACTTTTTTGACTGAGCTAGAAATCGATGTTATTTTTTTTAAATATTATGAATTTGAGTGATAGTATTTATTGTGAGTAAAGTAGAACCAAATGTCACTTATGTAAGATATATGTAGTCCTTTTAAGTTACCAAATAATTGCCGCTTAACAGCACAAGGAAGAGTTAACTAAATTCAAACTAGAAGAGCAGTGGTAAAAGAATCAAAGGATAATTATCATTCCCAACCCCAAATTCTACGTCAAATTCATATCCTAATCCTTCCTCACATTTCGTTTCAAATCCTAACCTCAACTTTCGTTTTTTTTTTTCAAAACCTATCATTTACGGTTCGAATTAACGGAACAGTTAATTTGTTTGTCACGTGCACACTTAAGTGACCCCATATTTCGAATTTATTCCCATTTTTACCCTTAACCCTTTCTAATTGATACCCTCCTAAATCCAATCACATTCACATTCTTACACTTAAGTAGTAGTTTTAAGGAAACAAAATGGGAATAAATTCAAAATATGGGGTCACTTAAGTATGCACGTGACCAACAAATTAAATGTTCCGTTAATTCGAACAGTAAATTATAGGTTTTGAAAAAAAACGAAAATTGAGGTTAAGATTTGAAACGAAAGGAACAGAGGGGTTAGGATATGATTTGACGTAAAGTTTGGGGTTGGGAATGATAATTATCCCAAAATCAACACAAAGATATATGAGAAGAAAAAAACAAGAAGCATCATTTTTTTTTGAGAATAACAAGTGCAATAGTATTATAAAGTAAGAGCGTTTTGGAGGTACACAAGTGTACCCCACCTACAAAAGTAAATCCAACTAGCAAACAGAAAGGAAAAACAAAACAGTAAATTCGGCTCAGGTAATCTGGGGCGGACGAAGGGGTTATCTACGGTAGCGTCCAAAGACACCGATACAACATGCTTCTTCCAAATGGGAGGCGAGCCAACCAAGTTGAATTGAATACTGGTGGACCTACATCTCCCCCGGTGTGTCAGCGTTCGTCGTCCTCCCTGGACTGATAATGGTAGGGCTCCTGAACGCGGGTGTGCTGACTCCGGACTGGCAGGGGAGACAATTATCAACTGATGATGGTGCCAACGCCATCTATCCGCCGGGAAGGGATCAAAGTCGACCCACCCCTCCCCGGGCCACCTCGGCCTCATTCCTGCAGGCGGGGGCGCTTGTAGCCCCCCGCCGCTGCTGCATACAACACCCCCGTCGGCCGGACGTGCGATCCCTGACGAGCCCGAGTGCCCAATCCCCTCGCCGAAGCCCGACGAGGCCCAGCCACCGCCCTGGTACGCCTGTCCCCTCCACGAGCCTCCTCTTCCGTCCGCCTGACCGATGAGAGCACCAGACACGGCTCCAGCATCTCCCTCGCCGTCACCGTCAACGGCGTCGACAGGGCCTCCATGTCTCCCTCCTTCCCCACGCCGTCAGACGACAGTGGAGTCACCGGCAACGCTGCTAGTCCCAGCGTGGTCGGCCGATCACTCCGATCAGATCGATCCTCGCCAACTCCCCGTCCCGACACCACGCTCCCGTCCACGACGCTTGTACCAGTCGCAGCACCATCCGCATGCATCACTCCCTCCTCCGGGTCGACCCACAGGGAAGAAGCACCAAAGAGGCTGGAAAGTCTCGCCCCCGAGATCGTCATCACCTCCAAAAGCCAAGCCCTAGGGTTTTCGCAGAGAGCAAAACCTGGGGCGGCTACGTCCGTTAATAACGCCTGTAACCCCACCACGGGGCCAACCGGTGCCGAGGTCGGAGCCGCCATGGCAAGCTGCGCAAGCGGGTCCTCATCTCGTCCCTTGCTGCCGTCGTGTACCACCACTGCCGCGCCTTCCTTGCCGCCACCGTACACCACCAGTGTCACACCTCCCTACGTCAATAGCAGACTTAGTAGGACAGGAACCAAACCCCGCAAAACCTCCCTGAGTTGCAGCATCTGCACCCATGGAGATTTGCGCAGTGGAGGTTGCTCACGCATACCTTAAACCCTACAAGAAGCATCATGGAACAATAAAACATGGATAAAGGTAAAGTAAAATTGATAAAATATTACAAAAAGAAAGAAAAGAAAACGGTATATGAAATGCCTATGTCAACTTTGTGTAGTGGTTGCATGGTGTTCCATTTCTTGTATGTTTTTGACATGACTCCACTTCAATGTGTTATTCAAGTTGTTGAAGACTTGAGGGTACAAATTTAAAAATAAAAAAATCGCAGGTCAGGTCTTGTCTTTTAAAGTTTCACATATTCCATCTTTTCAAATTTAATAAATGTAATAATTGTTAATTTTATAGCAGTTTTAATTCTTCTTTAATTCTAGCTTTTGTTAGCAAAATACTTATCACTGTTAGTTAATTGTTATTTCTAAAGTTTTATTGTTAGCAGAAATAAACTTTACCCACTACAAACCACATCTTTTATCAACAAAACAGGAAAACAAAGCCTTTTTTTCTCTGTAAATTTGGAACTCTACTTCTCTTGCAGTCGCCCTTTTTTCGATCTTCTCTCTGTCGCGCGTTCGATGGCCCTGGCCAAATACGTTGCCAGTAGAGCTTCCCTCTCCCCTCCTCTTCTTCAAGCTCCCCCCCCCCCCCCCCCCTTTCTCTCTTTTTGCCCTCTCTCCTTCGCACTTGTGGCCTTCTTTCTTGGCCTGTTCCAGTCGGTGTGGGGCTGGTGGTCGGGGCTGATTGGTACTCCCTCCGGTGGTCGGGGCTGGTGGTCGAGACTTTCTCCCCCTTTCAGATCTACCCTTTTCGGCCTGCTCTACGCCGGTTTCCGATCTCGGTGGTGGCGGTTTGCTCGGTTCTTCAGTTGCAGTGTTCTTCAGCCACTCGGAGTTGGCAACGCAGCCTGCTCCGGCGCTGCTCGTCGCCGGCTGCGGGCATATCTACTTCCTCTCTCTTTTCTCGCCGGAGCCGGAGCTGCGTGGAGTCGTTCAGGCCTCTCCCTCGCCGGAGTCGCTTCTCCGTTCTCGGACTGAAGAAGGGTTGGGATCTACTGGGTTTTGGGCGGCGGCTACTGGTTCGTGTAGGGTGAAGTTGCTTCGGGTTTGGGTCGGGTGGATCGGGTTGGGTCTGGGTTGGATCCGGGCCTGGTCCGGTTCTAGAACTGGCCCGGGTCGGGTCTGGCCCAGATTCACATCTGTCTCGAGTCGGTTTCGGGTGTTGTCTTTAGTTTTGCGGTTCTCTTGAGTTCGTCTCGGAGATCCCGTGGGTGCTTCGGAGTTGACCGGCAGATTTTCTCTTTGGAGTAGGTTATGATCTTTGTTTGTGTTGGCCTTTGGAGTAGTCTGCTCTTGTAGATTTGTTGCTTGCGGTGGTAGTGTCAGTACTTCTTGCGGATTTTTAGTAGTGGCTCGTTTAAGATCAGTCGTGGGACGCTTTCTCCAACTATTTGGGTGCTGATTGATGTGGTTCTGGTTCGGTCGAGTTGGAAGGTTCGTTTTGGGGTGCTTTCCTTGTCTCTTCCGTTTGCTCCGTTGCAGTTTTGCTGAGGTGGTGAGTCTTTCGGATCTCTAGAGGTGTCTAGTTCCAGCTCTGGTCGTGGGACGTGCTTCTTCATCCTTCTGGGTTTGGATCGTTGCAGAGCTTCTCTTACTGCCTCTGGTGGTTCGTCTGGTTGCCCGATGTTTTGCTTCAGATCCAGTCGTGGGGCGCGTTTCTTCATCCTCTCGGGTGTTGATCGTCGTGGGTCTAGCGGATCCTCGTGGATTGATTCTGCTATATTTCTTTCCTCAGCTTAAGTTTGGTATACCCGCATGGCCCTGTTAGTGATTTCTGTTTGATTTGCATCTGCTTCCTTCCACTTTTGTGGTTAGGACTTGTCGGTTTAAGGTGTTGGTCGCCGGCGAGTGTTTAGGCCCTTATGCCTTTCAGATGTTTTCTTTCAGACTCGTTGTAGGGGTTTATGTGTTCAGGTTGGTATTACCTATCTGATTTGTCTTGGTCGATCGTGGTGTTGGCCGCCAACGTGTTAGTTCTCATCTTCTAGTCTTTTGTGACAAATTGATGGTCCCAATGAGACAGGGTGCTGATCCTTCTTAGGTTGTTGGTTGATTTTATGCCAATTTCACTTGTGCTTAATGGTTGGAAAATTCAGGGTTAAAGACCTCTCTTTTTTCTGCTCTTATTGGTTGTCAAATCCGGGAGTTAAGACCCTTTCTTTTATTTGTGATGCGCTTCATGGTTGGGATGCTGAGGTTCCTAGTTAAGGAACGCTCTTTCATGTATCTTCTTTTTCCCATGTTGGGACTATCATGAGGCTGGGTTGATTTTCCAGCGCTCGCTTCACTCGTGTTGTCATGCCTCAGGTTGTTGAGGTGGTTCTTGGAGGATTCTAATAGATTGGATCGCTTCTTCTCTGTACTTCACCCCCTACTCTTTACTTCAAAGAGCAGGTTTTATATACTGCTTTTCTGATAAAAAAAAACAGAAATAAACTTTGAAAATTGTTACCACATACATATTATTTTTGTAAATTTATTTATCTTGAAAGGAGACACTACTGATACAATTAAATAAAGTATCAGAAAAACTTACGGAATTTTGAAAGTTCTACTAAGGGTATCCGCAATCGACAATATTCAAAAATTTTGGGGAGACGTTTTGTAAACACCGAAATAATCGACACGGATGAGATAGATAGCACAATATTTTTTTGAGACGTAATAAAGTAGCGGAAACGTTACCAACACTGGAAACCGCATGTTAAATGTGGGGTAGAAGACACCTTTTGTATTATTTTATTTTAAAATGATTACTTTTTTGTTTCAAATTATTATATTTTTTGAACGAAATGTGCAATTCATTAATTTAAATTCAAATTCATCTGAGTGCATCAGGAATAAATCCTTGACCACGAAGAATAAGAACAGACAAAAGACTCAATAGTGTCTTAGTTCTTTTCATACTATAACCGCCACTAACGATATTGGAAGGGCCAGCTATCACTGAGCTGGGACGCCGTATAGGCAAGGACAGAATATGAAGGGGGGGGGGGGGGGGAAGGGGTACCGGAGATCCCGAAGGACCTCAACAATGTTGATAGTGGGAGGCAAAGTATCGTCTAGGGACCCCTCCCAAGGCCAGTCCCTAGAGCACTTGATTCTTGTCGTCATTGACTCTGCAAAGACGAAGTCAGAAAAAAATAAAAAAGACCCACTCGATTAGCCCGATCCATAATCGAGAGAGGGGTTGCGGAAGGAGCGATGGTGAAGGCTAGGGAGGAGGCGGTTTCAGAGACGACAGTGACGCCTTCAGAGGCGACGTCAGGGGCTTCAAAGGGTGCGGTAGAGCCAGAGCAAGGTCTTGGAAAATTTGGGGGGCCGCCGGCCTAGGGTTTGGTGGGGGAAGGTCGTTTCTTGAGGAGGACGCAACCAAGGGACGCCGTGTGGGCCGTCCTATCAGTGGAGGCCAAGGAGGTGTGGACAACGCTGGCTGCTTCAATGGCGGGTGCAAAGATAACGCCGGTGGAGAAGGAGGAATCGCCGAAAAAGAGGATCAGGGTAGGTTGTCTCGTAGAGATGGGAGATCCTCTAATCCCGATCTAGCAGCAACAAAAGAGGCAAAGGAATGGGGAGAACGCCATGACAGTGGAGACGAGGGACCGAAACTACGCCGGGAGGGGTGGAGACTGGGCTGGGGTGAGGCGCGGCAAGGCGGCTCCGAAACCCTAGCAGAGCTCTCCATATTTAGTGTATATTATAAGTAAAATGTTTCAAATTATTATTTTTTTTAAAAAGGGATAACGCCGAATCATAACTGTGTTGGAAATGTGTTTTTTCATGTTCTAACTGTGGCCACCTTTTCGTGACATGTCCTATACCAAAGACCACATTTTGTCACATGTCTTATACAAAAGGTGATTTTTTTTTACAAAAAATGAAAAATGACACAAAAAAAAGAGTTTTTTTTTGGTACATTTATACCACCTACCTCTTGTAGTGCACTGATAAACGCAAATCATACAAAAATTAAGAGGAAAAACCATCGAATGCGAACGTTATACCACTTTTTTTGGTGTCATTTTTCATGTTTTGTAAAAAAGGTGACCTTTGGTATAGGACATGTCACGAAAAGGTGGCCACTGTTAAGACGTGAAAAACACATTTCCAACACAGTTAGGATTATGCGTTTTCCTTTAAAAACACATGTATAATGTTTTATTTTCATTTAAAGCACCTATTATATTATCAAAAATACATTTCGGTTTCTCTTCGAATTTTTAGAATTTTAAATTATTTTAATTTCAAAAATTAAAATATTTATTACAAATTTACAACTTTTTTATTTTAGAAATTAATTGTGTTCATCTTTTTAAATTTCAATAAATGTTTTATTTTTTATAAGGATATTTTTATCATTATGTTTAACTATATGTGTTTAGTTTTTGTTTAAGTAGTAAATAAATTGAGAATGTCGCTTCTAGTTTTAATAACAATATGGTTTCTCTTTCTATTTTGGGATTTCACAAATTAGTTAATTTAGTTATTTTTGTATTAGCATCACATTTTAGCCTACATTAGTCTCATAGACTGCAAATTTGTCAAGCTAAAAAAGTGAGGGAGAAACAGGTTTTCCCTTTTCAACAATAATAAAGCTAAAGGATTGCGGATACTCTAATACCATAAACACTTGGGGTTGCGTTTTGGTCTGTTTTTTTCCGCGTTGTTCAAGTAATTGGTTTGGATTTCACTTGGGGTTGCGTTTTGGTCTGGGTTTTTTTTCTTCGCAATTTGAGGTTCCTTAGCAGTTGGGTTACTTTCAATTGGTTTTTGTGTGTATTTTGGAGAGTTCTCTCTTAGATTGATCTTTACTTTAAAGATCAAGTTTATTTCAATAAATTTGCTGATAAAAAAACATGACCTACTTTTCTTCGCATGTGTATCAATGTTCATGATCAAAATAACATAACCTATAGACGCTTCCTTTCCCTTCGCTCCTAACCCTAGTTTTGGCTCGTGGCCGCCGATGATTCTCTTGGCAAAGCTTGTTGCCAGACAATCACCGGTGGCCCTTACCCCTTCTCTTCCTCTCTTCTAGCCCTCTCCTTCCTCTCTTGTTCCGTTTGTCTCTTCTCCGGCTCCCTTGGCTGTCTCAGATCTGAACTCCGGCGGTTTAGATGGTAGCCCCTTCTTCACCCTTTCTCTCCGTTATAGGAGCTTAATCCGGCAGTGACCGGTGGTTTGGTGTCGTCTATGACACCGGGGAAGAAGATTTTGGGCTAGATCTGAGGCTCTGGGGTCATTTTTGGCGGTGGTCGGGGGTTTCAGGGTGAGTCTTCCGTCGGTGACCGGTTTAGTCCGTAATTTGTCCGTGGGAAGCTCTTCTACTCCGATCTTGGAGTCGTTGGCTACAGATCCTTTCTGATTCTGGTCATCGATGTTTTCCTTTCTAACCCTAGCTTCGGCTTCTCCTTCCGCTCCTGGGTCGTTTTCACTTTATCCTCCCGCCTCTTTCCTCTCTTCATCCCAAGCCGCACCTCTGAATTTTCTTCGTCCTCTCCGTCTCGGCACCGGGGGTTTCGTGTTCACTCTTCGTCCCTTCTACCCTTCCTTCTTCCCCCCGTCCTGTGGCTTCGTGCGTTTTGGGGTCAGATCTGAAGTTTCATACACTGTTCTGTTGGTATGAGACTTCAGATCTACCCTTGTCTTTGCCGCCTGACCACCCTCTTCCCAGTGACCCTCCTCCTGTTGCTGCTTTGTTCTTTGGTTTTGGCCTCTTTTTACCTTGTCTCTGACTCCTCCCTTCTCTGCCGGTAGAGATTCGTAGTGGTCAGACACAAACTCGCTTTCGGGTTCACCTTTGAGTGTGGGCTCAAGTGGGTTTCCCTCCGGGAAGCTGAGCAGTGTTTTTTGAAGCTTTTGGCCCGAGTACTAGTGGTTCTGGAGAAGATTGGTTATCCTCAATTTACTTCCAGCCGATGCTCGCTCGGATCTGCTCCTCTCTCTGTCTTCCGGTGACAAGCTTGGGGTCGTCCGTGACCGACTCTTCCTGCTCGTGTTGGCGGCAGGGAGCACTGGTTTTGTGCTCAGTTGGGTTCGTTGGTTGGACTGGTGATTTGGTGGAAGCCTCCTCCTCCCCTGGTATGTTCTGCACCCTTCTTCTCTCATTCTGGTTTCTCCTCTCACCTCTTGTGGTGGTTGTCTCACGGTGAGCCGGTGTGCCTCTGTGTAGTGTTGGTCGTGTTGACCTGGCCGGGTGTGTCCTGTTACTTGAGGAGAGACTAGTTGAGAGTTTTAGGTTGTTAGACTTTCAGAGTGTGGTTTTGGTTCTGGTTTTTTGGGTTGTTCTGGTGGTACTGCCTCCTTCGGTTCGTCGACTTCTGGTTTGGGCCCGAGGCCGTGTTATCTTAGTTTGCAGTTTCCTTTGGGGTGTTGGGTTGCTATTACTTTCTGTTGGACTTAATGTTGTTGTTTTTAGGTTTAGCAACCCGTTTGGTTCTCTGTTTTGTTGCCTCATTGTTGTAATCTGGGTAGTGATTTAGACCCTTCTTGGTTTTGGTTCTTGTATTGGTTGTAATGGTGTGCTCTTCTTGTTTTGGGGTATCTACACCCTAGTTGTCCCCTTTGTTTGGTTGCTTAGTTCTGTTTTAGAGGTGCTTTTAAGGCATACTCTGGGTTGTTAGTTAAGGATGTTCCTTCTTAGACTGTTTTCTTCGTTGAAAATTTGGGTATAGGAAAATGTTAGACCCTTCCTTTTTGGTTGGACTTTATTGTTTCCTTAGACCTTTCAGTTTATCCAGTTTGGGGTTTAGTTTGAGACTCCCTGGTTGGAGTGCTCTTAGTTTGTACTAGTTTGAATGAGGGCAGAACCCTTGTCCTTGTCAGTTTTTCAAAGACTTGGATCTCTATAAAAATAATTTGCTGATAAAAAATAAATAAATAACATAACCTATTTTTCTTCGCATGTGACATGGATACAATTTTAAGACATCCAACAAGAGGAGAAATCAAATACAAACCATGTCTTAACCTAAAAATTAGAGAACCAATCTAAGCCATCCATTTTAAGAATGGATGGATGATATGCAATTGAGTAGTTTACTTGTTGACTGCAAAAAAAACAGCACTTTTTAATAAGTGGTAAGGGCTTTTTAGTAAAACTATCATGTTATTTTTTTAATCAATTCACTAATTTAAATTTTCCCGCTTCCTTTGAACTCCGATTGGCTTCAAACTTGCGTCATTAGTTTTGTTTTTTTAAGGGCTTTAAATCAAGATCAGTCATGAATATATTTTGAAGCACGAAAAAAAATATTTCGGTGTTGATTTTTTTTAAAAAAAATCTGGGTAATTTTTATCAACACTTTGCTCTGGATTTATCAACACTTTTACACTGGTTTTATCAACACTTTACACTGGTTTTATCACCTCATTTTCCAAAACTGATCATGTTTTTATCACCTCATCGCGTGCTTTTTATGAACACTAGTTTTATCAACACTAAACACTAGGTTTATCATTCAATTACGTGTGTTTTATCATCCTCATCACATGGTTTTTTTGAAGCACGGATTTTGTTTTATTTCGGGGCTGGTTTTTAAAGAAATTATATCTGGCTAATCTTTATCAACACTTTGCTCTGGTTTTATCAACACTTTACACTGGTTTTATCAACACTTTACACTGGTTTTATCAACATTCTACACTGGTTTTATCACCCCATTCTCCAAAACTGATCATGATTAGTTTATCACACTTATTATCAAAATTGAACATGGTTTTTATCACCTCAGTACATGTTTTTATCAACATTTAGCACTAGTTTGATACCTCCGATATAAAACATTTATTAGTGAAGATTTATCAACACTCAACATTTTTTTATCACTCCGATATACCTTTTTATTTTCGTGCTTCAAAATATATTCATGATTGATCTTGATTTAAAGCCCTTGAAAAAATAAAAATATTGGCGCAAGTTTGAAGCTAATCGGAGTTCAAACGAATCGGGAAATATTAAATTAGTGAATTGGTGAAGAAAAAAAATGGACACTTGTCCACATGACACCATTCTTTTACAATTACGCCCTTGCTTGTTGAGAAAGGATGAATTGACGTGAGTTTGGGTGAAATTGGGGTGGTGATGTGGCATCATGTGGAACGTTGGATGTTAGGTGTGTGTGGATAGGATTGGTTCTCTAGTTTTTAGGTTAAGAGTGGTTTGTAGCCGATTTCGCCTCCATCCAACAATATTAGATTGTTTGCAGAACACCTTGGTATCTTGGTAAAGACCCATGTCTGTCCAAGTGGAGTACTCTAATAACGCATGATGATTGTTTTGATTCATTAAGGAATAAAATAACAATGACGCGGAACCCTTACTATAATTGTGTAGATACCACACAAAGGATGATATAAATACACATGGTGAAAGTTCTTTCTTTTTTTTTGAAGATAAACGAGTGGATATATTATAAATAACCCGTGTTTAGAGGGCCAGAAAAGGCTAAAATACTAAATAAAGTGGAACTGAAATAACCAACATAATTCGAGCTCCCACACTAGAGGATACTTTGGCAGAAAATAAAAAGCTCATAGTTTCCGACTACTTCCTGAAGACGTCTGACGACACCGATACAACGAGTCTAGACTGGCGGAAGCTAGGATCGAGCGGACCCGTTACCGGATAAAGATATTGGTGGACTATAAACTCCCCCAGGTTGTTAGCGTGCGTCGTCCTCCCTTGACTGATACTCGTAGGGCTCCAAAACGCGGGATTGCTGACCTCCGAGCTGGTAGGGAAGTAACTTGCTGGTTCTTGGTGGTACCGCTGCCACCTTACATCCAGAGGGGCGGTATAACCGACCATCCCTCCTCTGGACCACCTCGGCCTCATTCCTTGAGGCGAGGGTGCTTAAAGCCCGCCGCCGCTGTGTGTGATGCCCCGTCTGAGCTACCCTGGCCTAAACCGGCCCCATTCTCCTTTGGGCCTCCCATGATTCGAGCCTGGTCACCACGGGCCCTTAGTCGCGCTTGCATTGGGCCTCGCCCCACTGGTCCATGATGGAGGCCCATGTCTTGCATCCCGTTCGAAACCCTAGTTGGGTCTACGCCCTCCCACCGCCGTCCGGACACCCTCTCCCATCTGATCGCCAACCACGCTGTCGACCGCCTGAATCCAGCAACCCCGCCTTCGTCCACAACCGGTATTTGAGTCTGCCCCTACCTCAGAGTCTCCCCCCAGTCGACCTCCAGCAGTGCTCCACCTTTGACAACTTCATTCTTCCCCCGTACTCCCGACCAGACTCACCATAACGGATGGGCGAAGGACGGATTTTCTGACGAGGACGAAGGTCGGTTACTCGACACCTCTCAGCCGGACGATGTACCTTCTTCGTGAGTAGGCATGAGTCCACTTTCCTCCCTCACCCCGATAAGTCGTGAAGGGACCTTGTTCCATCGTCGGACTAGCAAGAAACCCGAGATCTTCCCCTGCCCCATCTGCAGCACCTCCGGACTCCGGGGAGTTTACATAGTGAGAGAAAACTTTAGCACACGGCAATGAGATCTGCGACACCAACCGCCGCCCTGATCTCTCCGACGTGGTCTCATGAGCAGAAGGGATAGAAATTGTGCAGCCGCTGCTATGAAATCGCAAAAAATCCTGAAACCCTAAAAGGGAGAGAGCCTACGCAGTCCTACCGAAAATCAGTTTAAGGATTTGTGAAAGATCTCTAGACTAACTCTGTTTGTTTCCACAGCTTTATTTTCTAGAAATTGAACGTAAAACTCAAATAGATGGATCGAATAATAAATCTGTATTTCCAAGAAATGATATTAAACAGTCGGGACTTTTTAATCTTTGGAACAAAATAAAATAAAACCTCCATTACTTTGTGGGAATAGAGAAGACCCGAAGATATCATTTAGTATGTCTCGAGCTGAATCTTTTCTTTTGAAAGCACTAAATAATTATAAAAAAAAGCACTAAATAATATTTTAGAGTATGATTATTTTGAAGTGTCCCATATATTCCCATAAAGATTTCCATCGAAAACTTTCTTATTCTTTAATGATAATTTATAATGGCTACTTTGATATGTGATACTCTCATCAAGGGAAGGGACGCAGCCGTGCTCTCTATTCTCTAGGGTTTGTAGGTTTTGCGATGCAGTCGTCTTCCATGGCTAGGTCGACATCAACGGCGAGTGGAGAAGGCGGCGAGGCAGATGGGGTCCATTGGGGGCCGCGTCTGGTGGATGCTGGCGAACGAGGGCTGCCTCCGGTGGCGGGGGAGGAGCTCGGTCGCGGTTGGGTGGAGCCGGAGGAGGAGACGGAGCAGGGCTCCGAACCTTCGACGGAGGAGACGCCGGTGGAGGAAGTCATGCCGGTGGTCTCGACTGGAATCTGGTCAGGGAGGGAGACGGGTCTCCCGGAGATGCAATTCTCGGCAGTGTCGGTGGAAGAGGAGGGCAGGGTAGTGGGAGGTCGCGCCCGTTCCGGGCCGGCCACCCTCCGTCGTACGGCGGCGAAGGGTCCCCGGCCACGCCGGCTGGGTGCTGGGGAGAGCCGGGGCAGGGTGGCTCGGGTGGCTGCTGCTGCAGAGGAGGCGATGCTGTATGGCGGGGAAGGCGCGCCGGGGTGCATGGCGGGGATGGCGGGCCGGTGGTGATCTCTTCGGACGCGCTGTCAGGGACGGAGGGGAAGACGGGGTCACCGGGGTCGGAAACGGAGCTGGCAGCGAGGGAGGCGCCGGAGGTGCTGCCTTGGCGGCGAAGACAGGGGAAGGAGCCCATGGCGGCTAGGGTTTCGCCAGGTCGGGCCAGGGAGGAAGCGGGCTTGGGCCGAGGGTTCATGGCTGATGCCCGTAGGCCTGCTCGACCGAGGACTGGGCTGGGACCTCATCCGGGCTGGACCCGGGGAGGTGTGGGTGACGTAGCGGAGTGGGCCGCCCGATATGGGGCGGGCCGGGGTGCACATGGTGGGCCGGCCTTTACGGGCGGGGCGGATCCGAGGACCGGGACAAATCGGGTGCCTGACTCGTCTTTCAGGGGCGAGCCACTGGTGGCTAATGGAGTGGATATGGGGGAACAGGTGGAGCTGGACCGTCAGATGGGGGCTATGCGGATCAGGGAAGTCGTGGTCCCCGTTCAGGAGGTTACGGGCAGGGGCAACTTTTATAAGTACGCGATGGCAGCAAAGGTCCTGACCTCCAAGACCGTATTCTGGAAGTCAGTGGTGGCGCGTATGGAGGACGTCTGGGGGATGAAGGTCAAGGAAAAGCCACTGGAAGGTGGTCTTGTGGCCTTTTTCTTCAGGACGGCCAAGGAAAGGGAGAGGGTTATTCTGGGTGAGCCCTGGTCCTTTAGAGACTCTTTGGTCCTGTTTACGGAGCTGAGAGCGCATATGCAGGTTAGTGACCTGCAATTTCACCATTTCTCGGTTTGGGCTCGGATCTCAAATCTGCCGATAGGGTCCTAGACGAGGGATGTGGGCTTCAGGGTTGGCAACGCACTGGGCGTCTGTCAAGGTGTGGATGTTGATAAGGACGGGCTCTGTTGGGGGGACTTTATGAAGATTCGGATCAGGGCAGATATCAGGATTCCTCTGCAGAGCCAGCTTTGGTTCCGCCTTTCTGTCTCGCAGGTACGGACTCGTCTGATAATTTCCTATGAATTTTTACCTGAACATTGCTTCGGGTGCTGCTGTGCGGGTCACCTCTTTCCGGTCTGTCCGGTTGTGGGCAGCTCGAGGGGTGTATCCCTGAGAGCACCTGGGGACCCGCGGTCGGCTTTGGAGAAGGCGAAGCATGGGAAAGGCACCCCGGGAACGAAATGGACCTACTTAGGTGGGTCGGACAAAGGTGTCCGGGCTAAAGAGGCCCCACGAACACCAGGGAGGACGGAGGGGCCGGGGTGGTGGGGGCGCAGTCAAGCAGGGGTCGAGGAGGACCGGGCTGCCTGGATGGCAAGGGATGTGGCCCCGTCACTGTCTGGGAATAAGAGACTAGTGCGGGAGGAGGAGCCGGAGGAGGAAGAGGACTCGGCTGCGTCCAATGAGGTTTCACCTACAGCGGCGGGGGGCTCCAAGCACCCTCGCCTCCAGGAATGAGTCGGCCAGGGGCCAGGGAGGGGTTGGTCGGTTGTACCTTCTCCCTAGTGTACTGGTGGCATTGGTACCACCAACAGCTGACATGTTACTACCCTACCACTTCGGGGTCAGCATTCCCGCGTTCAGGAGCCCTACCACTATCACGCAAGGGAGGACGACGCACGCTGACATACCGGGGGAGTAATTGGTCCACCATTGTTTACCTATCGTCTGGTCTGCTCGATCAGTTCCTTTTGGTTGGCGTACAGTGTATCGGTATCTCCGGATGCTACCGCAGTCCCAAATCCCCGACCACAACTATGCTACAGAGCACATTTACTCTTTATGCACTTGTCTTTCCAGTTATTCTAGTTTGGTTTATGTACGGCGACTTCCCACTGTGGGGTCCCCGAGTTACTTTATAATTAATGAATATCACCATTTCCTTTCAAAAAAAAAATAATGGCTACTTTGAAACAAAATCCGTATATTTTTTTCCTGCGGAAGAAAGATATATTAAAATAACCAATAAAACAGTACGATTTAAAACAGACTACAATTCGGAGTAAATAACCCCCTTAAACATTTACATCACCTAACTCTCTGCTAGGGTTTAAGAGTTTAACCGCCGTCTCCTTCTCCATGGCTATGATTATGACAATTGTCATAGCCTATGTCAAGATTCTTTTTCTCTCTCATTCCCAATCTCCCTTTTACACTTTTCCCTGGGATTCTGCAAATTTTTTCTCTGCTATGGCTTCTTTCAAGCCATTCGTAGCCATCGCGATGTTGGTCGCCTCCTGCCATCAACAGAGCATCTCCCGATCTGTATCGGTCTCTCCTCTGCCCCAGGGGTTACCGTCTCTACAACCGTCGTCCCTGATGCTGTTGTTGCCGTCCTTGAAGCCGACGTCGCCCCTGCTATTGTCGTCGCCTCAGATGTTGCCACCGCCTTCCCTAGAGGCGTCCCTGAAGTTGCAGTAGCCGACGCGTCCTCCTCTCTGGCCTCCCTACAACCGCCTCGTCCCCTTTCACGATTATGGCTCTGGCTAATCGAAAGGGTTTTAGTTATTTTGTCTGAGTTTGTCTTTGCAGGATCAATGGCTATCAAGTAGAGAATCAAGGACTTCTCTATCACCATTAATGTTGAGGTCCCTCATGATCTCCGGTACCCCGTTCCTCCTCACCGTCTTTAGTTTGGGATGGTGGGACGATTATTTTCTCCCAACCCTCCATGGAAGGAAGTCTTGATGTCCATCATCACCCGTGCATGGGGGTGTGCCGGCGTGGGGTTGGTTGTAAAGGACCTCGAGTCGGGCACACTCTCTTTTTACTTCATGTCTCTAGAGGCCCGGGTTTGGGTGCAACACAATGAACCGTGGTGCTTCCACAACCATCCTCTACTGCTTGGAGAGATAAAAGACCAAATGTCTCGGTACCTTCCTCGCCTGGACCGTCTCCAACTCTTGTTATAGCTCAGGGGATATTGCCCCTCGTCCGAACAAGGGCGACCAAGGAGATCATAGGGAAACCCTAAGTGAGCATGTGGAAACCCCGTGTGATCAGTGGGGTCTTTGCTAGGGAGGTACGGTGAGGGTCTGTTTTTGTATGGACATTCATCGGCCCCTCCGACGAACCATAATTATGTAGTTCCGGGAGTATCAGGATCCAATTCGTGTTACCCTAACGTATGCCAAACTCCCTGTTTTTTGTTTCAATTGTGAAAGGATTGGTCATTGGGTCAGGGATTACGAATGAGAGGTGTCGTGGGTCCCTCTCTATGATGACTCGGCCTTGGAGTTTAAGACTACAAAGGTCGAACGACCGTATGCTACAGATTAGGGACGAGAATCACTTATACCACCATCGGGGTTCGCTCCATTGACCTCGGACTTGATACCTAAGGTCGGGTCATCTCGAGGAAAGGAGCCCCTTGTCACGCCCCAAATCCGGTTTTGACCGGACTCGAGACGTGAACTTAAATAAATAAATAATAAAGACAATTTGAAAGAATTAAGTTTCAACATAGTACTCAGGAAACCATAGATCCGATAAAACGAGTCAACAGCTCATAAAAACCAGTAAATAAGTGTTTAGTTTAAAATACACAACACGTCTCTAGACCACTAGACAAGACCCTCGCTGGCTCTCAAGAGCCGAGAATCTCGCTAGCACAGATCCCGCTCAAGACCTGAAAAACAACAAGGTAAGGGGTGAGACTTCGCTCAGTAGGGAAATATAGTTAAGGTTATGAACATCCGTTCACCACCACGAGTAACCGTCCAACTAGGGCATACTAGCAAAGCATAACTACTAACAACACCCACGGGAAGTTACCAACCACCAATCACTCACCCAAGACCATAATCACACTTAAAACATCGCACACAGTCAACAACAGGCATACATCACACACCAGAATAAACACATAATCTACACAACAGTTCTCAATAACACCGGCTATCACAACTCGTCCCACTTATATCGTACCAGAACACACAACATCGGTCCCGACATCTTCCCGCCACGTAGACTCGGGGTAACATCCCTGACCAGCAATACATTCAGTCGGATGTCTTCCCGTCACGTAGACTCGAGGCCTCATGCATACCGAACAAGCACATACCTCGGTCGTACGCCTTCCCGGAGCACATAGCATCGGGGTAATGATCACACCATCCTCATCCCCGATACCCTACACCGGCATTATCTCTCAGTGTAGGTATCATACCGGACACACCTCCTCTTGGAACACACATCAAGAGAATAACACGCATCACAATGCCATAGCTCGACCACGGTATACCAACCGAGCCAACTCACCATAACACACATATCGGTCTATCACTCACCCGATCATATCACAATCTATGGTTCACATCACATCATGCATGACACACTTGCCCAAACATAGCAACAACATGCTACACCAAGTATAACCTATCATGCTTCTCAATTAATCAACGGCTAAGTCACACATCATGCATCTCAATCAAAGATCATGACATTTCAATCAACACGCAACCTAAGGGCTCGACATGGCCCGCATGCATTTCTACAGCACGACAATCCCAAACTTACGGCTCTACATGGCACGTAAGCTATCCCTCATTTCACTCGTTCCTCACATCCTAATCATGCGATTCTAATTATTAAAACAAGTAATCGCAACCTATATGCATAATAGTAACTTTACGCAATTAAACTGGTATTTGCTACGTTCCCTACCTCAAAAGCACTCCAATCCTAGTTGCGGACGACCTGGCTAGCTTCCTCCTCCACTTCACGAGATCCAAGGGTCTCCTCCTCCGTCGAGCTCGGGTCCAAACTCTTGGATCACAAAACAATACTTGAATCAAGAGTAATTCACAAAGGTTTAAAAAGGAAAACATTCTCAATTAATCCCAAAAGGACTCGGTTAAAGATAACCGTCCCAATTACTCGAAATTCAGCAAAATGGGCCCAAAAGGCCCAATTCAGGTCTGTCACGGTTCTGGTCACGGAGCCTTGATGGGTTCCGCCACGTATCTATGGTCCAGGCCGTCAAGGTTCTCCTCACGGAGCCGTGACTGACGCTGTCACGGTCTCCCTCACGGAGCCGTGACGTCTCCTGTCACGGTGCCCGTCACGGGTCCGTGATGGGTTTGGCACTGTTCATCATCTTCTTCCTCCAGCTTTGGGTTTTCACGAAAAACAACTAAAACCTCCAAATTCGCAATAATCCAATACCCATCATGGGTCTTCATCAAAACTCCACAAATACAAATTAAATCCATCATCCATTCTCCTTTTCTCTCCAAAATCAACATCCAATACCCAAAACTCAAAAACCCAACCAAGTTCATCATTTCTCCTCAAAACCCATGAACCCAAAATCATCAAAAACGAAATAGGATTAGATGCTCACATTGGAAATGGAAAGGAGATGAAGAATCAAGTGTTTTTGATGAACTTAAAGTAGAGTCGATCCCAAAAATCAAGCATTTTCCTCCTTTCTTCCTCCTCAAGCTTCCAAGCTTCTCTTCTCTCCCTTTTCTCTCTCTATTTTCGGCCAAGGAGTGATATTGTGCTGAAATTGTTGTTCCCAAACCCTTAAAATCCCACTTTGTAATTACCCATTTTCCCTCCTTTGTCTAAAAGCCCTTTAGGTTCAAGTTTGGCGTATAATGGTCTTTCTCACCCAAGCCAAATTAGACACTTCTCCAAGTGGGGACCACCCCTCTAATTAGGAAAATCCAGCACAAAGTTAAATAATTCGTTTAGGACCAAGGTTTGACCGAAAATGACCGGAAGTTGACTTTTCCACAAATACAGTCAATTGAAAGGAAACGGCCCAATTAAGCTAACCGTAACGACGAATAAGATTTTTGGGCCCCGGAAAGGTCCCGAATGACTCCCAGAGTCCTCGGGTGACTTTTCCAACATAAGGTCAATTTTCGCCGAAAACCTCCGGTTCGACCGGGATCGACCGGGGGCGGTTCTTACACCCCTCATGACCACGGATTCGGTACCTAACCCGGGTTTGAGGTCCCAGTCCAGAATATGGAGGAAGCCTTCCACTTGGGGCCCCGGTCAATCATCCATGATAGGCCTCCTTGGGTGTTCAAAGATAGGCCTCCCTGAGCCTGTCCTATCTAAGATGTTGTAGGGTCTTGGGGGCCAAAATATGAGCACGAAGGGGGAGCCGTGAGAAGATTAGGCGAGGGTTGGGAAACAGCCCCGCCAAGAGGAATGATATGAATCTATAGCTCCAAGGACCTGCCTCGGGAGGAGTCCCTAATGAGATCCGATCCTCCTAACCATCACCAGATTCAATTTTGGTGGCTCAATTGACAAAACAGTCTCTGGAGAGTAGGGACCAACCAGCGTTTAGGCTCCACCTTTAGTTGTTCTTGGCATATGGCACCTTTTAGCTTAAATTTCCGTTCTAGTTTTGGGTTTAATTTCTGTCTTAGTTACTTTTCCTGTAATGATATGATTGCTATGACCGAGTCCTATTAAAGTGGTTCTCCTCTGAGAATTATTGGATCACTGCTCTTTTTAAGGGTACAGGCCATTGTAATGATTCTCCCCCATACTTAATGAAAGCTATTTCTTATGCTAAGAAAAAGGAAAATTACACATAACCTTATCTAACTATCATCTTTTTTCACACTACCCCCTAACTATTTTTTGTGACATTTAACTCCCCGAACTTTATTTTTTTAACGCTTTGTTTTGACAATGTTAACTTTCCATCTAAGAGACGTAAAAAGTCCAAAATACCACCCCTAACCATCAAATTTTCAAAATCATGCTATCAAACTCAAAATTATTGAAATATCAATAATACCCTTCTTTAACCTTCAAAATTTCAAAATTTAACACGAAAAATACTATTTTTAATTTCAATTATTTTCTTATTTTTTAATTTTTTTAATTTTATTTTCAAAAATTAATTATTTCTTTAAATTTTTTTTTATAAATACTCATTAATCTTTATTTTTTATTAATTTACGAAAAAAAATCTTTACATTTTTTTATTTTTATAAAAATTCAATATTTTTTTAGTTTAAATTATTTTTATAGTTTTCGTAAATAATTTTTCTTTAATATTTATTAATCTGCGTTAGTTTTTTTATATAAAAATTTAATTTTTGTTCTTCTTTCTCTAATTTTCATTAATCATTTGTCTTTAATTTTATCAATAATTTTTCTTAAACTGTTTTCCGTTTAATTATTTTTTACTTAATTTTTAAATTCTTTAAAAAAAATTCATGAATATATTCAACTGTGCATTAAAATTCACAAAACAGAAAAGCAAAACAAAAATTCATGGAGATTATGATGATGAACAAATGGATTTTTTGAAAACCTAAATTCAAAAATTGTAAGATCAAAACCCCGACCCCATATTGAAACCCACAAGCTCTTAATCAAAACCCACAAGACCTAAATCCAGATTTGTTCAAACAGAAATCCCAGCCCCAAAGTTGAGCCCATCGCTACTAGGATTCAGTCCTTCATGCTCGTCGAAGAACACATAGAGAAGAAGAGGAGAAGGTGGTAGATCGACGGAGTTGAGATCAAAATCTGAACGCCGGTGAGCTCGAAAAGGCCAGGACGACTGAATGGAGGGCATGGAAGAGAACTTTTCGGTTGGAGCGAGATTCGATTCTTGTACATAAAAGTGAAATTTGAGAGGAGAGAGAGATGGATAGTTGTGGTTGTGGGAGATTTGCAGTGAAGATGCAAGAGATGGATAGTTGAGGTTAGGTTAGAGTTAGGTTTAGTTTTATAAGATAGGCTTTTAAGACAACAAGGGAAATACAAGTATTTTTTAAAAAGGGTTATTATCATCCGAGTACTCTAAAAATACTTGGTTTTCATCCGAGTACCCTAACCAAACTTTGTGACACATCAGTACCCAAACGAAACATTTTGTTTCAAGTTAATACCCGCCGTTAGTTTTCCATCCATTTTGGATGGAAAATGGTCATGTGCACAGCACATGAGATTAAAAAAAAATTAAGTTTTTACCCTTTGCTCTCTTATAACCCTACAAAACCCAATCCCCATTTTCAAACTCACTCCCATCTACATAACACCTCCGCCTCCTTCCATTTTCCTCACCCTCCCACCACTCATCTCTCATCTCTCATATCTCTCTCTCATCTTTCAACCCCAACCCCATCCACACCTCTCTCTCCCGGTCATGTGGCTGACCTGAACGGAGGAGTACAGCAGTGTTTGGTGGCATGGTAGAGCAGCAATTCGGGGTGGAGGAGTACGGATTCGAGGTGGGTTTGATTTACGGGGTTTTTGGAGGTGGCCATGGAGCTCGGGGAGATGGAACTTGTCCTCGCCAGTGAGATTGAACTCGCGACTGGTTTCCATGTTTTTCTGATGTCACGCCCCAATTCCGGTTTTGACCGGACTCGAGACGTGACCGGGATTAAAAGTAGAAAAGCAATAATTAAGTACCAAAACCTTTATAATATCAAGGTAAACTCTCTCAATAAACAACCGCATATAGCTCCAAAACTTCCAATGAGTCACAGCTCAACATAAAGAGTCAAATAAATAATGTTTAAAACACAAGACCAACATAACTCTAAGATAAAACCCAAGATGTCCAGAAGCTCCCGAGCCTCAAACCCACTAGACACCAGCCACGCCTGTAAAACAGTAAGAAAACCAAAGGGGATGAGCTTACGCTCAGTAGGAAAAATCTTAACAATTCAACCCTTAGGTCAATACCGTACTGCTTAAACATGTAACTCAAATAACGATATAAGTAAATAAACAATGAAATATTAGATAAACAAGATAGAACAAGATAAGTACCGTACTCTTAAGGATAACAATAGTTAAAAAGGTTTCATAGAATTATTATAACGTATCATAACGATTAAAATGTGAGTATTTGATATCACGCTAACCTCTTGCTTTCTCAATCCTCTGATCCATTGATAGATTCTGGGATCACATCGGTTCCCATAATTCCGATCCACCAGAGTACCCATATCATATCAGATTTTCCCTCGGTCCAGAGGAAGCACATGCGTCGGGGCACCGGAAACCAGCCCATAGGGACGCTCATCGTCGGGATTCTCGGAAATGCCTCAAAAGGACCATAAGTCATAGGGAACCAAGTAGTGCTCCCATAGGACGCACACACTTGGGTGAAACCGTTGTAACCATCTCTTATAAAGTAATCCAACCAACTGCCCCGCAGGGTCCAATAATCAATGCCCTCAGGCTCCAATAACCAATACTCATAATATCCAGTAATCAATGCCCTCAGGCTCCAATAATCAATCCTCACAATATTCAATAACCAATGCCCTCAGGCTCCAATACTCAACCAATATCTCGCAGTATCTGTCCAACTCCAACCACCACAACGGCACCGGATAACCCCCCCCCGGTGTAGTACCGGACCAAACAAACAAGCAAGCAAAAATAACAATAAGGTAAATGCACTAAAATTCACCCATCAATGAACACTCTTCAAATCACACTTTCATTTCAGCAAAGACATTCAATAACACTCCACACTTACCTGCCACGAACCATGGGTACATCGATCACCTGATTGTACCCCTTTGGCACAACCAGTCATACTCGATCATCCGTTCAATCAACAATTATAACCACACAATCATTCAACTAGTCAAGTAAACATTCAACTAACCATTCATACAGTAAACTAGTTCCATTAGACTCTTGATTATCCTACTAACTAGCAACCAAGCATGTGAACCTAGCACACAACTAATCCGAGAGCTCTTCACAACCTCTCTACCAGTAAATCAATTCCTAAGTATTGAAAGCGAGTTACACTAGTCATCTTCATCCTAAACATACATTCTAGACACTTCCGGTTATTAATAATTGAAAGACGATTATCCTAGTTATTCGCATCCTATAGGAAATTCTAGGACCTTTCCGATTTTATTAACCTAACATGCATACTAAGCGTTTAATTAAGAAGTTAAGACTTTCCCTACCTCTTGGTAATCCTCTAAAACTCTGTTGACCAACTCGGTAGTCACAACTCCGTTCTTCACACGGGTTCCGGCTTGATCTTCGTTCTTCTAGCTCGAGTCCAAGTTCTCCCTTCCTTCCTTTCTCGGTACCACGGTCTTGGACCACAATAAGACCAAAGTTAATAACTCAACGATGCTCTCCTCTCAAGAAAACAGAACAATCTTCAAGTAATGGAAATAAGGTTTGAAGAAATGATTTAAGAATCGAAATGGGCTAAAAGGAAGGTTTTTGGGTTCTAGGGGTCTGATCCGGAACGCCATACGGACCGTGTGGCTAACCGTGCCGGAACCTGGCACGGACCGTATCACAGTCTGGCCTAGTAGCCAGCACGGACCGCGTCACAGACCGGCCCGGAGTGCGACACGGACCGTGTAAGGTACCGTGCCGGACTCCCGTCCGTTCCGTGCCGCGTGCCGTACCGGTACCAGGCCCGTTCCGTGTGGCCTGCCGTGCCGGCACCTGGCCCGGTCCGGGTCACGTACCGCGCCAAACCTGACCAGCTCGTTCCCCTTTCTTCCCCAACTTGAGTTTCACGAAAATCACCATTAAAACCCCATTTCCAAGTCCTCTCAACTCCAAAATGTTCATCCAAGGTTACCCAACATCAACACCCTCAAAGGGGTTCATCAAAACTTCAACCAAAACACAATCCAAACATCCTACTTCACTACTTCTTCTCCAAGTAACAACAACAAAGCTAGTTCTTCAACTTTAAGCCAAAAACCCACAAACCCATAGATTGAAAGTGGATGGAATGAGAAGTTTAGAGCATCCATACCTTGAGGATGTGTAGGAGATGAAGCTAGCAAGCTTGGGAAGGAGGAATGGTGAAAAGATGAGCTAAAAATCCCTTCTTTGCTCTCTTTCTTCTTGCTCAAGCCAAGAGCTCCTCTCATCTCTCTCCCTTTAGAAATTTTCTGCAACAAAATGAAGGTGAATGCTGAATTTGTGTCCAACAATTGCCTTTAATGACCTACAAGCTAAATGACCCAAAAGCCCTTGATAATTTTATCCTTTTAGAGCATTTAGGGAGGGTCAAGAGGTCATTTCAACTCCTTTTCTTCTCATCTAAGCCTCCAATGCCATGTGGCATTGTGGGAGCCACTTTAATTTAATGGAAATCCAGCAATCCAATTTTGTTGTCGTGAAAGTCGATATAAAGTCCAAGTTTGACCAGAAATTGACCGTTACAATATACAGTCAAATTGAAGGAAACGACCCAACTAAGCTAACCGTGATGACGGCTAAGCTTTTTGGGCCCCAGAAATGTCCCGAATGACTTCCTGAGTCTTCAGTTGACTTTTCCGGTCAAAAGTCAAACTTGTTTAGGATTCGTCGGTTCTACCGGGATCGAGCGGGGGCGGTTCTTACATCTGATTTCATTTTTTTGATATGCATGATAACTAAATGAAGATTGGTTGTGTAAATTGAATTGTTAATGGCTGAATTTTTTTATTTGGGGGATGATGATTTGGTGGGATTGTTAAAAGATTTGGTAGGATTATTTTCGTTACAATATTTCGGAGAAATGGAACAAAAGTAATGGTTGGTTGTGTTTAAATGATTGAGTTGGTTACAGGAATATACATTTGTGGAATTGAACATGCTCAAAACTGCAATCAAAGAGTGAAAAGGAGTACTGTAATTTGTTACAAAATTGGTTGCTCACGTTGTTGGATTTAAGATGGGATGATGATTGGGTAGCAAATTGAAATAAAAAAGTATTATTAAAAAATAATAAGTAAATTAAATCAATAAAAGTTAAAAAAAATTAAAAAACAGAAAGAAAGATTTTTATATATTTTTTTCTAAAATAAAACTGATTTTTATATAAAAAAAGGTTTATATTTAACATAAAAACATATTTTTAAAAAATAAAACATAATTTATTAAAATAAAACTGATTTTTATAAATAAAAACTGATTTTTATAAATAAAAACTGATTTTTTAAAATAAGAATTGATTGTTAAAATAAATTTTTTTTTTATAAAATAAAATCTGATTTTTCAAAATAAAAATTGATTATTTAAAAAAAATATTGATTATTTAAAATTAATTTTAATTTTTATAAATTTAAAAACTAATTTTTATTAAATTAATTAATTAAAATAATTTTTGAAATTCAATGGCATGGGTTTGAAAATTTGACTGTTAGTGAGGAGTATTTTGGACTTTTTATGTGTTTGGATGGAAAAATAGATGGAAAATAGACGGAAACTAACGGCGGGTACTAAGTTGAAACAAAATGTTTCGTTTGGGTACTGATGTGTCACAAAGTTTGGTTAGGGTACTCGGATGAATATCAAGTATTTTTAGGGTACTCGGATGATAATGGCATGTGGTGCGCTAAAATATATCTTCAGATTATGGGCCACAATAATAACCTCATTAATCGTGACCCACATCTTGCTTGTCAAATGGATGAATATACTCCTCACAAACGTTAATCGGTGATGGTCGGCAAGTCATTCATCTAGGCCGAATCAAGATTGTCTATAATGAGGAATCGACAAAACTCATCGAATCTTAGGCATTCGACGTAACTCTTAGTGATGCAATCGTCATCCATTACATATGTTTTCATATTACGTGTCAATAAGATTTTTATTAATTCATTTCCTAGTAATTTTAAGAAGAAAACAGATGTATTCAGTTTAGTTTAAATACCCTCTCCTCCCTGATCGAATATTTTAGTGGATTAATACGTGACAATTGTTCAAAGATTTGATCCAAGAATTCAAGTCTGTAGATGAAATTTTAAAGGGAAAACGTCATTTCCTAACCTAGTTAGAAATGTCATTTTCACATCCTAACCGTGCTCCACCTTTTGTGACAGTTCCTAACAAAAGGTGGTATTTTTTTATTACAAAACGTGTACCACCTTTGTGTTAGGATCTGTCATAAAAGGCAGAGTACGGTTAAAATGTGAGAACGACCTTTGTAACTGGACTAAGAATCGACGTTATCTTAATTTTAAAAATATGTTCGCTAATTATCGATCTTGAAAATGTCAAGGAGGACCTTCACTTAAGATGGAAGTAAAAAAATATAGAGAGCATCTGAAGATTGATAGGAAAATGGAGATACTTCATTCATTTTAATGAACAAAGTGACAAGACTTTGCCTAAAATATTAGCTTTTGAATAAGCCCGGCTCTTTTGCCCATTCCGATAATGATAAAATTGAACACTGTAGGGACAATACAAGATGAATGATACGCATATTCTTATGATTATAAAGTTGAGATTTGATGCCAAAGCATACTTTGTTGAGCCATTTCGTACCCATAATATAATCACCTAAATACTTTATCTCACTGAAATATAATCTTTTATCTTCAGACACTTACCTTACGTGATTGTTGGAAACATAAGGATTATGATATATTTTTGAAGAATAAATTCTATGATATAATTATGTAATTGTCGAAGAATTTAACACTACCATTCAGGGCTTTTCCTAAGCAGTTTTATTATTTTTTTACTTTTCCTAAGCAGTTGGTTGAAAAATCTTTTTGGTTTGACTACATAATTCAGTTAGCAATATACACTACTGCATAATAGTTGGTGACAGACAGATGGTATCGGTTACCTAAGTCGTTTTATCCGTCAGCTAGATGTCTTATCAATGGATGTATTTGTCGCTTAAGTTCCGTACGCCAAGTTTAGCATTGACAGGCCAAAATTTCCATAAAAAAGTCACTCATTCAATCAGAATTGCTATATTCTGCTAAAGACGACCAATCTTCTAACAGATGATATCCGTTTCTGAAGGATACCACCCTTCCAACGGATGAGAAGCGTTGTTGAAGACTACCACCTTTCCGACGGAAACAATTCGTGTAAGAATCGCCTCCGGTCGATCCCGGTCGAACCGGTGAATCTTGACGAAAGTTGACTTTTTGCCGGAAAAGTCAACCGATGACTCCGGGAGTTATTCGGGACCTTTCCGGGGCCCAAAAAGCTTAGCCGTCGTTATGGTTAGCTTAATTGGCCGTTTCCTTTCAACTGACTATAAATTTGGAAAAGTCAACATTTGGTCAAACGAGGACTTTTTATCGACTAAATCCTAAGTAATTTAATTGTGCTGGATTTTCCTAAGGGCTAAGTGGTCCCCACTAGGACACTTGTCCTTAGTGTCTTGGAGGAGAAGAAATGGATCTCAAAAGACCCATTTACCATCACATAAGCCAAATTACATGACTTGGACCTAAGGGGCTTTTTGGACATTCATCAACTAGGTCTTTTAAAGCAATTGAAGCAACAATGTCAGCATTACAATTGTGCTGGCCGAAATTTACAAGGAAGAGAGAGGAGGAAGAGCAACTTTGCTTGGAGAAGAAGATAGTGAGAAAAGAAAGTTACTTTGATTCATTTCTACATCATTTTCTTAACAAAATCCCCCCATCTTCATCATATATTCATCTCAAGGTAAGTGAACTCTCAAATAACTCTTTCGATTCAATTCAAGTTGTGGGTTTTTGTGGGTTTTGCTAGAACTTGTTGAGTTTTGTGTTAGTGTTGGTAGATGGTGGTTTTTGGTGAAGAATAGTGAAGTTTAGGTTGGTTTTTGTTTAGATTTTTGAAGCTTGAAGAAACCCATTGAGGGTAGTGAAGTGTGAGAGTTTGGTTGACTGTTTTTGGAACGAGGCACGGAAATGGTCTCATTCCGGCCCTCTGAGTGGCACGGAACAGGTCTCATTCCGGCCCTCTGATTGGCACGGAACGGGTCTCATTCCGGCCCTCTGAGTGGCACGGAACGAGTCCCATTCCGGCCCTCGGAGATTCCTTCTTCCTAGTGACCAGCTCGGAGGTTCCTTCTTCCTAGTGACCAGCTCTACAAGTGAGGGGAGCGTGCTGGCCCGCAGCCCATCACCATATCTGACAGTGTTGAAATCCACCATCGGAAGGAGAGTATTGCATGTAAAAAAATAGGTGGTCTAATCGGCCACACCTGGAGCAAAAAGGTGGGAGGTTCTCGTACTCAAGTCAGGATTTGAAGGGGGCCAAAGAGTGGCCCATTTGCAAGAAGAGATTACGCCTAATGGGTCTTGTGGAGTCGATTTCCAAGCGTAGGCAGAGGAAAGGGAACCAACTCTTTTGGAACAAAGACGATTTTGGATGTGTGGCTTCTAAGGTCCTTACCACCTTCCGTAGCCTGAATCTATGAAAGCTCTTATTTTTTGGGTTCTTGCTTCCACTGGGATATCATAAACCCTAACTGACATATGTAGATATCGAAATTTTTGGTGGTCCAATTGCAGAGCAAAAGGTATGAGGACTTACATCTTTAACCACAAGAAGACGTTCAGTTAAAACATACTTGTACCATATATTATCTGGTCTCGGTACTGTGTCCGCTGAAATAGAGATCACGACGTCGTCTTTCTCGTATGAGTCACGAAAAGGTTCTGCAACCGAGACTTTTGTTTGACGTTCCCGAGTCGTCACCATATTTGTCTAGTGAGGTTGCTGAGATGGAGTGATTTGTTGGGAAGTGGCTTGGGCGTTTGCTCAGGAAAGCTCGTTCCACCAAATGACTTGTGTATGGTGTTCCAACGGACCGAAGATTCATGAGAGGGTGAAATTTAAACTTGGTGGCGATGTTTCAGCACTGGTGTATGTCGAAAGGATTTCCAGTAGTGGAGCGTTGTTGGTCTGAAAGTTCGCCCGGTTTGAAGGTGATAATGGTGAATCCATAGGATTGGACGTATGGCGGTATGGGTAGGGTAGGGGTATTGGGTATGAAAATCGGGTAGGGTATTGACTGCGTATTGACCGGGTATAGGTAAGGTACGAGTATTGGGTATGAAAATCGGGTATGGTACATGTATCACAAAACTCGACCCATACCCTACCCATGCGACATCATGGTGAATGTTAAATTTTAAGCGTGTATAAATAAGATGGATTCACACAACTTTTAAGGTAAGTGGGAGTTTTAACCGATTTATCATCGTTAGATAGATCTGGTGACATTTTATATCACAGTCAACCCTTCTCTCAAATGATTTTTTCTCCTTCGATTATTTGCCTTATCCAGCAGGTAAATAAGTTGTGCAAGTTAATTGAGGTAGATATAGAAAGCACTAAACCAACTTTTGGTGGTCCCTAGAGCAAATTACAACCCCTACGTTGAAGCCATAGATGCAATAATGAATACATTTAGCAATGTGCGTCTTTTCCCAATAGAGCGCACTCCTTCCCCACCAACCATTCCTATATAAGCCAACCTTGTTCCCCTTCATTTTCCTCACAAACCAAAACCAACACTTCCGCTACCCAAATGGCCGAGAAGAAGCCCTACTTGGCCGTAATCCTCATACAATCCATCTATGCCGCCATGTTCTTGCTCTCCAAAGCCGCCTTCGATGTCGGCATGAATAATTTCGTCTTTGTTTTCTATCGCCAAGCTGTTGCCACGGTTTTCCTAGTACCCCTAGCGCTCGCCTTAGAGTGGTACATACTCAAACCGATAGTTAAAGACGTAATTATAGCTCTCTTTCGTTTCTCTTCTATGTTCTATTTATTAAATACCAGCACATGTTTTTCCTAGGAAAAAGGCGCCTCCCTTATCGTTCGTCACATTTTGCAAAATTTTCATGATTGCGTTTTGTGGGTACGTACATCCTTATAGTTTACTATTATGCATATGATTCGCATACTTAAAGCCAATCGTTTATGTTTTGTTTTGTGTTCATATATTCAGAATCACTTTGAGCTTGGATGTAAATGGCATGGCTCTGGTTTACACAACTGCAACTCTAGCTGCTGCAATTACCAACTGCCTTCCTGTCATCACCTTCTTATTTGCACTTTTGCTAGGGTAATTTTGACTTTTCACTCTACACATGATTTCTCTTGTCCTTTAGAAAACCCCATAAATTATGTGGGTTTTGTTTCTTTATATCCTAGTCTCTTTTAGACTTTAGTTCTAAGTTGAATTGTTTTAGCTACCGTCTAAAACACAAAATGACAAAAGGTTTGCGATTTTCATAAGTTCTTATCGTATCTTTATTGAAAATCTCGTTCGATAGACAAATCTTGAATTACTTGAGGAATCGTATTATGATAATGACATATAAGAAAAAGATTTCAAGAAAATTGATGTAGACACACATTAATGATTTATGTCACATCTTGAGATATAAAAGGCAACATCACATCTCAATTTTTTAAATGGTTATCATAGTCGATTTAGAGAAAATGACATAACCGTTAATCATGTCGATTAGTCAAATATCGTTTTGTTTTAACAATAAAGAGTTTGTTTGGGGAATTCAAAAGAAGATCTTGGATAACAATTAGCAAAACAAGTATACTAGTGATACCTAAAATAAATTAATGGTGGGAGAAGAATTAGTTTTATGTTTTTTTAGGATATCAAATCAAAACCTAATTAATTTGGTGCCTCTTCCTGTTCAGAGCCACTAAAATTTAGGGCTCTTTATTGTTTGAGCTCGTGCTTTTGTTTTATAACCCACCAGCTAGTGCGAGGACCACATATCGTGACGATGTTCCACCGTCAAAATGTTTTTTTTTTATTTTATTATTTTCAATTATATATGTGTATTATTTTTATTGAAGGGAACATGTTAAACCATGAAAATACCAAACATGGTCCCATGAGATCATGTTGAGACAAGGTTATGTTAGCTTGATGAATAAATTCGAGTTCAGGTATATAATAAATATATATTTTATGAGAATTTTATAATCTGATTTTATCTATTAAAACAACAAAGAAATTATAATATGTATAATAATTTAAATTATCATCTGAAAATTTATTGAACATATCTAAGGAAAAAAAAAGCAAGATTCATAAACTTTGGATTATTTCTTTTTCTCTTTCCATAAAAGATGTGGTTCCTACCAACATGTCATACTATTACTATATGTGCATGATGCGTGTTGTTGGTGTGGACGATAGAAGTTAAATTATTAAGTTGGCAAGTTTTGTGTACCACATTTCACATCTCAATATTGATGTTTGAGAACATGTTTCTTTTTTTTTTGTAAGCGATGGGTTTAAGGTATAGATGTGACCGTTTCATATCTTTTCAAGTTGTGAGGTTGTGAATGGGCTTACCCTACAATGTCCTATGTATGTATAGTTCCAGTGTCACTTCTGCTTGTATTGCCTACTATATATGTTTGGACAAGTCATTCATGTAGGGTTGAGTTTCTGCTTATGGATCATAATCATTTACAACCGGTCAGGTTGGAGCATCGGTTCCAAGTTTGATTTTACCGTATAAATGTCAACTTTGTCAATCGAATGTAATCTTTGTCCCTCGTAAGTTTAATGTACTAATTACTCCATACAAATCAGAGAAAGCTAATATAGCCTATTTAGGTTAGTTATATAGTGAAAAGCTTTTTGCTTTTCGTTTCTTTAGGTCAGATGTTTGAATCCCAGTAACTTCACTTATACGTGAACATATATAGGTAGTGAATTAGATTAGTCTAAAGTAATATTTTAATCTGATATTGGTCGAACTCAATGTTGACCCATTTATTTAACCCGCCACGCTTGTCTAATTGGCGATTTATTCTATATTTTATAAACAGGGGGAACCATGAGTCCCAACTCCCTTTAAGGTTTGTTTTGGCGATCCTAACTGGCCTTTACCTTTTTTTGCACTTTCCAACTGTGACATTTCCATTTTTTGCAGGAACTAACAATTTCCGTCTATTTTGACGATTCCGTTAATATTTTGGACATGTGTTGGTCACGTGCACAGTAGTATTTTACAACGGAATCGTGAAAATAGACGGAAATTGTTAGTTTGTGCAAAAAAATGAAATGGTCACAGTTGAAAAGTGCAAAAAAAAGGTCAAGCTCAGTTAGAATCGCCAAAACAAACCTCAAAAGAGGTTAGGACCCATAGTTTTCCCTTTCAAATATCACAAAATTGGTGTAACGGAAACAGTGAAGAGCACAAATTATAGTTTTATATTTTAACGGAATATAATAAAGTAGGTATGTATTGATTGCAGGGTGGAAGTGCTGAGGTTGAAGACAAGGGCAGGAGTGGCAAAGGTTGGAGGGATAGTGATATGCCTAATAGGTGCGGCAGCGCTAGCCTTGTACAAGGGTCCTCACTTCAGCCTGTGGCACCAACACAACACCACCCATCACCAAACTCATGTCTCCTCAGGCAAAAATTGGATCATGGGTTGCTTCCTTATGCTCCTTTCCAACACCTTTTGGGGTTTGTGGCTTGTTCTCCAGGTACTATGACCTAACTCTGATATCTAATAACCAATTGTGTAGTTCTTAGAGCATCCACAACGTTGGTCGCGAAGCCGACGATAAGACACTGGCGGGGAGAAAACGCCGGTGTTGAGCTGGTGGGAAACCGACGTTTCATCGCTGGCGATGAGGGCTGGTGGTAAGCTCATCATCGGCACGAATGGCCGGCGATTGAAAATTTGTGAAGAAAATTACACGAATAACCAGCACCAAGACGCTAGTATTAGAGGTTGTTGATTGTTAGGCTGACTGTTGGTTGAGAATTTACTGAAATATTGTTTTTTAATCGAACAGTCAGCATGAACAGACAATACCAACATACTAAGATTGTGGATGCTCTTAGATCACACGTAATTTATAACTTTTTTTATATTGTCACATACATCAACAATTTTTATGTTAAGACCAACACATTTTATATTCTGAGAAACAGGCATCGGTGTTAAAATGCTATCCATCGAAGCTTCTATTCACGACTCTACAATGTTTCTCGAGTTCTATCCAGTCTTTCGGCATTGCCATTGCACTTGTTAGAGACCCTGACGAATGGAAACTTGGTTGGAATGTCCAGCTTCTAGCCGTCGCCTATTGCGTAAACTCTCTTACATCTAAAAATATATATTACGAATCATCTTACTCGTTATGTATCGATAAATTCATAATTTGTTACATATTACAATATCATGACAGTATATTAATCAGTTCACAAGCTGACACGGTAAATAAACTTCATGTGACAGGGAGTTGTGGTGACAGGAGTGACCTACTACTTGCAAACATGGGTGATTGAGAAGAAAGGGCCTGTTTTTCTAGCCATGTCCACGCCACTGTCCTTCATCATTACCATTTTCTTCTCAGCCATTTTCTTGGGAGAGAACATCACTCTTGGAAGGTGATTCATTTACTTCAATATATACAAAAATCATTAACATCCCACAACTTTAGCTTGTTGGTGCTGCTTGTTCATATTGAATGTTGGATTAAAAAAATTATATTTTAGTCATTTTTCAACCAACAGTCGGTACGAACAGTCAGCAACCTCCAATGCTAACTTGTTCGTACCATTTTCTTCACAAATTTCCAACTGCCGATAGTTCATGCAGCCCTCATCGTCAACGACAAAACGCCGACTTATCGTTGGCAAAACATTAGTAAAACGCCAACGTTTTCTCCCTGCCAGCGTATTAACGCCGGCTTCCCCACCGTTGTGGATGCTCTTAACAACATTAGCTTATATTTAATTTACTAATGAAGTCACAATTTGTTGCAGCATTTTGGGAGGGCTGTTGCTGGTTGGAGGGCTATACAGTGTTTTGTGGGGGAAGAGCAGAGAACAGAGGTTTAATGATGAGAAAGTAGCAGCTGAAGTTGACGAAGACAGTTTAGAACTTAAAGACCAAGTGACAACCAAAACCATCCCTCCGCCATTTTTAGTGTAATTATATATTTATTATATTACATTATTTATTTATTTTCTATGGTAGAAGCCACCAGTTTTTATGCATTCTGCAATGTGAGAAATTCTGAAGAATATGAAATTCGTAAACGAGAAGTTAGACTAACGAGTTCGCATTCGAGTCTGTGGCGAATTTGGTTATCCAAGAACAATGTGGTATTTAACTATTGCTTGGATTCTTGTGAGGAGACTTTAATCAAATGGAGATCAAATCCTAAGTTATGCAGCAGAACAAGGAGGAAGGTCTGTTTATGTTAGCTTAGGTTCTCTATGTGTTCTGTGGGTAGCAAGGTCTGGATGTTATGCAAAATGTTTGAGGATCTGTTTTAGCCTCATCTTCCCATTTGGGTAGGGGTCAATGCTGCATAAGTATTGCTTCATTTTTATGAAGCTGCAAATTCATTTTCTTCTCCTTTAAAGCTAGAATTTTCTGCAGTTATAATTTTCTCCAATGTGGCCAAACGCCTTTAGATCACACTGCGTGGGAGGATGCTTGCACGGCGTGGAAAGATCACCAATTCACGTCGTGGTCAGCTGTGCTTCCTACGCCATGAGACTCTGTGATTCTCACGCTTGTGATTTCCACGCACTGAGAACGTGTGATTTCCATTGTGTGCGACATTTTGCTCACGGCTTGGTCTTTGGGGCCTTTTAGTCTCAAAATTTTATGTGCAGACCAATAATTTTGGGGTTAAATATTGAAACTTACTCTTAAGTATTGGTCATGAACACTACACTATCCAACGTTTCAAAATGAAGAATGCACTACCTTAAGTATTGGCCACTTGATTTTGTTAATACAAATAGACGGAATATTCTATTCCGTTAGACATATGACCCCAAGTGTCATATAATGGATGATAAATTACATTTTTCCCTTGAGTATTTGACCTCCTTACATTTTATAAGGAACAATAACGAAGGTTCAACAGTAATGTTCCTTATAAAATGTATAGAGGTCAAATAATTAAAGGAAAAATCATTTTACCATCTATTATATGACACTGGAGGTTATATGACTAACGGAATAAAATATTCCGTCCATTTTTATTAATAAAATCGCGTGACTAATACTTAAGGTAGTGCATTTGTCATTTTGAAACGTTGGTTAGTGTAGTGTTCATGACCAATATTTGAGAGTAAATTTTGATATTTAACCTATATGAGGCATATCTCATATGTCCGTGCTCCATTGAAGTTATTATTGATGATAAGTTGTAGTCCAAAGAAACATATACAAGTTCGCTGGGTGACACTGACACACACACATATATATGATATTTTTTTTTGAGAAAAGTTGCAATTTATAAAAATTTATATCAAAACATCGATATGCGCCAAGGAACATGCTCCCGGGCCACTAAGGTTAGACAGAAAGAGCAATGACCCACTGAACCTTTTTTCACACCGGCACAAACGGTATTTGAACGCCATATAGGCAATGACAGAATACGAAAAAGGGGAAGGGGGTACTGGAAAACTTGAAGGATCTCAACAGTGGTGATGGTGGGAGGCAAAACATTTTCTTGGGACCCCTCCCTAGGCCAGTCCCCGATGCTCAGCTGGCCTCTCATTCCTCTTGGTGGGAATACTTCCCCGCCTGACCTGATCCTCCCGAGGAACTCCAGCTGCTGATCTCTTGAGCGCTCCAGTACTCTCTCCAACTGCAGAGCTATCAAGGATTGAATGTTGTGCCCGAAACGACATTGTGGTGACGATGAAGGAAGCCGAACACCCAACCACGTCCTAACCACCCCCGTACATGGAGTTCAAGGAGAAGTCGGAGGCGAGAGAAGGTAGGGAGGCGTGGCCCACGGGTATCGAGTCGTGTCCCATCGAACCCTCGGAGACCCTGGCGAAGATGCAACCCTAATCATCGCGCCGCCTGGAATAAGAACAAGAGCAAGGTCATGGCACGCCCTGGCGCTCGACGATTTAGAGTTTGGAGGAAGAGAGACGAAGTTGTTTCTTGGGAATGAAGTAACCTAGGGACGCCATAAGAATCCTCCCCGCCTCGTTTCCACGATCGAAGGGAGAGGAGACTGTCCTGAGGAGCCGAAAACCACGGCTGACATCATCAACATGTGGTGTGGTCATCCTCCATCGGTGGTTCTCATCCTCCGCACCAGACACGATCTGCGACGGACATGACGACATGAGGGGGGCAGCATCGACAGCCACAGTAGCACCATGCACAGAGGGAGGCACGACAGGGGTCACGTCGACGACGGGAACAGGGAAAACGCCATAGTTAGCGGTGATGCAGTGGCTAGCGACGGCTCGAGAGGAACCCTAGCAGAGAAAACTATCGCATGACTCATAGGGAATGTGTAAAGAAGAGGGTGGATAGAGGAGGGAAGAAGAACCATGGCATAAGCCATGGCAACTGCCATAACTATAGTCATGGTGTTGCTTAAGGCGACAGAGCTTTCAAAACCCTAGCCGATATTTTATCTTCTTGTTGTTGTTTACATGTTATTCCTATATATATATATATATATATATATATATATATATATATATATATATATATATATATATAGGGGAACAATCAAGTACAAACCCTATTTCGGGTCAGAACGTAGAACTAACCTGGGCCATTGATTATCCAGATCGGATGGCCACCGAAATTCAGGGGGGGTAGTGATTGATTACGAAATCAATTATAAGATATGCATTAATTAAAAAGATATTAAAAGTATGCATTAAATTTGGGCCATTAATTCTACGATCCAAGGGCCCAGATTGATAGTTCTACGTTCTGACGAAAGATACAAGTTTGTACCTGATTGTTATCCTATATATATATATATATATGATGTTTGTATTGTTTTTGTCATATAATTCATAATAATATATTTTCAGAATATTTAAAAAGTAGAAAAATACAAATCGGATTAATCCCCGATTAATCTCTGAGTAGTCCTCAAAGATCCTTGTCGTCCAACTAACGCCTAACGTTTTTCACCAATATTTTAAGATACGAAAACTAGACGTCACGATTTATAATAAGTAACCATGTCTTTTATTTTTTATGCGATATTAATATTTTTAATATTATTTTTACGTGTTCAATTGTTACTGGAAAATAAAACCTTATATACCTCATTGGCCACATCTCTATCTAGCTTGATTTCCATTCAGATATTTTTTTACTAAAAGATACTCATATATTATGTAAATAAAATTAAAAGAACTATTACACGGTATCTAGCCCTGAAGGTCTTTCTACACATAACTATGAGACAAGTGAACCGATAGACGTAGTTTTTTGAGGTGCCATAAAGGCAAACTAAAATAAAAGCTAAACTACGTCGAAACCAATGACTACTGCTCAAGGTATTGTTGCCTAGTTGCTACATACTCTGTAGAGTGCGACTAAACCTGTTGTCATCAGTTTCTACGGGAGGAAGAGCTCTTCCCAGGGACCCCTCCTAAGGCCAGTCCCTAGAGCACTGGATTTCTTTCATTCCTCCATGTGGGCCTGCTTGCCCGCCATATACTGATCTTCTCAGGGTTCCCTACTGGACCCCCTCTTTACTCCTCCGACTCTTGCTCCAGATGCAGACCCAACTCCAGTTCCAAGTCCAGTTCTATATATGTGCCCAGGCAGGTCCGGGGCGTTGGTTTTCTCGCTATTTGAGGGCTGGCTGATCACCAAGTTTTTCCAACCTGGATCGACCAAGCGGGTCTAGGTGACTGCAGTAGTCGAGGATACTATCGCGCCCATGCCTCGAGCTAAGGTACCCTTAGGTGAAGAAGTCGAGGATATCGATTTACGGGACGCCTGATCATCACAGTCTATTGCATACGCCCTAGTTTGACAGTCCTTTTGGAACTTCAGGATAGAGGAGTTGAACCGCGGAGTATCCACCACCTCCTGGTCACACTCGTTCACTATGTGACCAATCATACAACAATTATAACAAAACATGGGCAGTTTTGTATAAGTGAGAGAGACACGATCTGGGTTGAAAAATTCCCAAAAGTGAAGTAGGAGCTGTTTGCGGAGGGGGCGCTCCACAAGATGCCAAAATATAATCTTCATTGTTCCTCCCATATGGGTACCCCATTGGTCGCATGGGACATCAACACATAGTCCCAGAGTCGAACCGATCATCTCTCCTATAGATTTGGTCCATACCAATGGTGGAATTCCACGGGCATGTACCCTGAGTTTAAAACACCACGACTCGTTTCCTCGAACCCATGTACGAGTCGTCTCCATTTCAAAATAAAACCCGAAGATCCTCAGGCCGATGTCCTTGATGGCCAGACATTCGTTCGACCTCCCTCATGCCTTAGTGATGATTATGAGAAGAACCTCCTTACGGGGTGGCTTGGAGGTCAACAGCTTTCCCATCATGAAAAATTGGTGTCGGTCTAGAATCGATGGACTCACTGGTGCATATGGGACCTCCACCACTACGTCGTCCTCCTTTTCTAAGGAGCAGGCCGAGAGACCACCTTGGATGCTGGTCAAATGGAATTCCAAAGGTCCCGACAGAATTGGAAACTTCGAGTTGGGGTCGGCTTCTTTCGGTTTGAAGAACAGGCGATAATGGATCATACCCAACGGCGGTGAGAGCAATGCCGGAATCACAGGAACACGGTCAGCGTTAGGAACCCAGACCCCCTCGCGGATGGCCTATACTTCCTTCCGCCCCGTTTCCTGCTTCTCCGGTTCAAACATAGGTGCCTTTCCCCGATTAGGATCCCAGGCCAATGGAGGCGACGAAGTGGTGACATGAGTCACCTTTAGCTGTAGTGCGCTGGGTAGGACTGTGTCCGGAAGCGGATGGGACGCAGAGCCAGCCCCCGGGGGTTGTGGAGGAGGCAAGCCTTCAACGTTGGATGAGGGTAGCGAAGGAGCCGAAACCCTAGCATAACTTGCAGCAGAAGCTAGGGTTTGAGCCTTCAAAGGGTGGCCCCGACGCAGCTTACTCAGTGGTTCGGAGGAACCTTGAGAGAAGACGACGATTGCCTTCATCAGAGCAGGAGGGAAGAGCGTTGAAGAGGAAAGAGAGAGAGGGACCGGATCGGTTTGCTTGTTCTTTCTCCTTCTTCTTGGTTTAATGGGAGACACGACTTCTGAAGATGGGCGCGGTAAAGGCACGTGTGTTACGTGTTGTGTAAGACCTATGCCCGGTCAACGCCAGTCAAACCCGACCCCGAGGGGCATACCGGACTTGGGTTGACCTCGGAATCGACCAAAAAGTGTTCCAAGCGACTCCGGGTCACTTTGGGACCAAATTGGGAAAAGTTGACTTTTCGCCGAAAAAGTCAACTAACGAAGTACGAGCCATATGGGACTTTTCCAAGGCTCAAAAGACTTAACCGTCGTCACGGTTAGCTCCGTTGGGGCGTTTCCTTTAAAATGAGGGTATTTGGGGAAAAAGTCAAACTTGGTCAAACACCGATTAAGGACTTAATTAATCTTTGGGCTGAGATATTTTGAGGGAGAATGAGTCATCTTGGACACTTGGCATGATTGTAGAGGAGGAGAGGACAAGGGGGAAAGAAAGAAAATTTTGGCCATACTTTATCACTAGTTTACAAAAGGCCTTTTGGGGAATTTTAGTCCTTACCCCTTTAGGTTAAGACCCACATGTGACCAATTTGTCTCCCATTTGCACCCCTTGGCCGTCCATATAGAGAGAGAAAGAGGTCTTTCTTCCTCCATTGATGAACACTTGAAGAAGAAGAAGAACAAAAAGAAGAAGAGAAGGCCATTTCTACACCAAAATCCTTAATTTTTCTCATATTCCTTCTTCCCTTTCCATTCTCTATGGTAAGAACTCAACCATTTCCATTTTTTAAGATCTTTGATTCATGGGTATTGAAGGAATGTGTTGGAATTGGAATGAGTCTTGTTGGAAACAAGAACCCATGGTGGGAAATGGTAGGAAATGCAAAGTTTGGTAAGAAATTGTGAGTTTTGGAGTTAGAACCCTAATTGGAGAAATTGGGGAAAATGTAAAATTGGACCAAACTAAGAGAAATTGGAGTGAATGGTTGATGGATTGAGGACCTAGACTTAATTTGGAACCTTTTGACAGAAGTTGGGATTTTTCCGGCGACCGGAAGCTCCGGCCAAAACATGGCCAGTGACTGCCTCGGGAAGCTGCCTGCCTCGGGAACCGGGCCGGACTCTCGGGTCGGGTCAGGTCTTCGGGTCAGACCGGGTTCTCGTGTCGGTCCAGGTTTTCGGGTTGGGCCGGGTTTTCTCGCCGCTTTGAACGTTTATTTTGAAATGGATTCGCCGGGGTTTTTAGAGTTGAACTCGGTTTTGAATTCGTTTTGATTTAGCTTTTCTCGTGGAAAATCAGAGTTTGACCTTGATCGAGGAGAAGACCGGAGGTAGGCCCGGACGTCAGCAGCTAGGAGACGTAGCTGTTTGTTCTTTTTGAGGTAGGGAAAGTACTAAACTCTTCTCTTAATTTAATTAACGCTAATAGTATGCCTATAGGATAATAATAACCGGAAAGGTCCTAGTTTGCATATAGGATGTGATTCACTAGAATAACCGCTTTTCAATTATAATAATAATCGGACGTGTCTTAGTATGCATATAGGATGTGATTCACTAGAATAACCGCTTTCAACATTTTGGGAAATTGCCGTGCTGGTAGAATGGTCATGTCGAGCCTTAGGATTGCTTGATGACTGTTCTTATGATTGATTGTTCGTCCTTGGTATTGATGCATGCTCCGTCTTTAGGTTAATATTAGAGTATCACTAATCTAGTTGAATTTTGGTGATTATATGTGAATGTTGATCCGTGTTATGATTGATTGAGTGATTGTTGTTTGTAAATTGATTGTGCCAAATGGTATGATCGGGTGAGTGATAGACCGATGGGACGTGGTTGGTAAGTTATGCCGGTAAGCGTGGTTGATAATATGAGTCCGTTGTGATGTGTTCGGTGAGATTGGTTGGCATGGTATGTTTGTCTTGATGTGTTGGGTTAATATGTGGTGTGACGTGTAACCGATGATCGGGATTTTCGTGGTAAGGTGCACCTGCTTTCCAACTAGGAGTCGGTAAAATGAGCTGGGACTCCGTGATAAGGTGTACCTACCTTCCGACTAAGCGTCAGTAAAATGAGCTATGAACCGTGATAAGGTGTACCTACCTTCCGACTAAGCGTCGGTAAAATGAGCTATGAACCGTGATAAGGTGTACCTACCTTCCGACTAGCGTCAGTGAAATGAGCTATGAACCGTGATAAGGCGCACCTGCCTTCCGACTAAGCGTCGGTAAAATGAGCTATGGACCGTGATAAGGTGCGCCTGCTTTCCGACTGGAGTCGGTAAATTGTGCTATAGCCATGAGGTCCGGCGCGTTAAGGGAGTCTTGTTATGCGTGTATTGCTAATGAATTATTGCGTGGTCGCTATTGCTTTACTTGTGTGTATGATTTGGGTGTTACAATGTGACTTATACCTCATGCTATGGGAAGATACCCGACCGAGATGTGTGCCGGTCCGGTATGTTGTGGTGTTTACCCGATGTGTGTGTTGCGGGAAAACCTAGGCCGAGGGATGTTCCGGCGTGGTATATTGTTGTCCCACTCCGATGCTAGGTGTTCCGTAGAGACTTGTCTCACCCCGATGACATGAGTCACATCGTGACCGAGGGGTATTCCGGTACGATGTGTTGGTTGGTGTGTGAATCGCAGGCTAATGGTTTAAATTAATTATAATCTAGTGAACGTGTGTTTCCTTAATTGATTCTATTGGTGAATAAACCGTTTCCCGGTTAATCTCCTTTGAGTTAGTGTTTTATTAAGTATTGCGTTTCTTAATGATCTCTATTATTGGCATATTTTGGTTAATCGTGTTAATCGTAATTCTTGGGATAATTGTACAATTCGGGTTTTATTACCAAAGTGGGGAGTTCTTTACTTTTCCTACTGAGCGTAAGCTCACCCCTTCTTGTTTACTATTTGTACAGGTTATCTTGATGAGTAGACCTAGAGTTGGTCTCAGGGCTCGGGAGCTCCTTGAGGCTTCGGGAGATTTCATATTTTAGAGACGTGTCGTACTTTGTACTAAGCTACATTTTCTGTTTTCTGTCGATTGAGCATTTGACTCTTAATGTTGAACTGAATTTAAGTTTGCGGAGTTTTTATTATAAATTTCCTTTTTATTTACTGTTTAAATTATTATTCTTAGTTCACGTCTCGAGTCCGGTCAAAACCGGATTTGGGGCATGACAATTTGGTATCAGAGCCTGGTTTCATTTTGAAATTGTTTTCAAAACCTCGGACCGTACGTCAATTAGGTGGGTAGAGTTAGGTGGTCAAAGTCGTAGTGCTCGGTGACGCAAGTCGGAATTATCCGATGCGTAGAGTCGAAACGGCAAGAGTCTCGAGTGTTGAAGTGGTTTGTCTAAGTCTTGCCTTCGTTATATTATGAAAATTGCCTTGCTTGATTTGTATTTTATTCCCTGTGGTTGTATGCCTGAGTGGATCCATGATGCCGATCGGTTGAGATCGAGGTTGGTTAACGAGCGATGCTCGAGCTGGTTATGACATGTGCGTATTGGTGAATTGATCGTTATTGGATTGCCGCCTTGGTCGGCTGTGGATTGAATGATTGGGTAGATTGGAATGTTGATTTGGCCGGGTGGTAATCGAGTAATTACCTAGACCCGAGTTGTGTACTTGTGATATATATGTTGAATGCTTGGGTGATTGGTTTATGGAATGTATGCTTGTGTGGTTTGTTGGAAGTCCCGCTTAAGCGGATGGTTAGCGGATTATACAAATAGGTCATGCCGAAATTTCTGCAAAACTGAAGTGTTTGTACTATCACGGGCTGACTCAGGGGCACCACTGTAGTCGAACGTGATATGGGGATGTCAAGTGGTTACAACGAGATTTGGGGACGCTTGAATCGGGTTGTAACGACGCGAGATCCACATGAATGTTGTGGTAGAAAGAGAACGGTTTGAAAACCTGTGAAAATAAGTTAGTATGGAAACCCTATAGAATTGTTTTGTGTGGTGACTTGTTTGAAACGGTGCCTCCCGTGGGAGATGACTAAATTGGGTGTTTGATTCTGTGAGACGCACAAGTGTGCGGACTTCTCTGATTATATGAAATTATATATGACAATACTAAGATAAAGTTTATTGTTGGTCCGAGTATGACCTTGTGAAGCGTGTGTGAACGTTACTGTTTTAAGCGAACCGCATTATCCGTAATTGAGAGATTGAGCATGTGCGTTTATCCGTGCAGTGGATACCGGCGACATGACTCCCACTTACATCCCGAGAGGCATTAGAGGCCGCCCAGCTGGGGGCCGGGGACAGCCACCTGCCATTGAGCAGGCAAGGGCACCAAGTGCCTACGGTGCTACTTCCGCAGAGCACCTGAGAGATGAGACTGGGCCTTTAGGGTTACCACCCAGAGTTCCTCCGGTCGTAGAGTCGACCTAGGTGATCCCTCTAGAGGAGATGGTACGCGCAGTCCTCGCGGCAATCAGCGCCTAGAGAGAGACTGCAGAGCCGGTACCAAAGGTTGTGCCTGCTGCCCCTGCAGCAGTTGTTGAGAGGCCGAGTCAGGCCGACAGCCACACGGCACAGGCTCTCAGAGATTTCCGCAGGCTGGGCACCCCAGTCTTTTCCGGGGTCTCAGACCCCGAGGCAGCCGCAGGGTGGCTGGAGCGGATTACCCGCAATCTGGATACGTCCGGGATATCTGATGGTCGTCTGAGAGTATCTTTTGCGACATTTCAGCTAGAGGGGGAGGCGTACTACTGGTGGCAGCATGCGCAGACCAGGGTTAAAGATGATTTCCAGTTGTTCAGCAGTATTTCCCTCGTGGGGATCAACAATTATATTAACGGTAGGGGTATGGAACTCTATAGATAGAGTTAGGGTTTCCTCGACTCGAAAAAAAAAAGAATATCAACAGGTGGGAGAGAGTTTTTTTTAATTGTTAGTGTGTAGTCTCACAACTCAAATTGATGTGATTTTCATTCGGATCTATTTAAACGGATTACACAATTTTTAGTCTATTTCAGTTTATTTTGTGTATAATCCTTCTAGAAGGAGATACTAAAATTAAGGAAATGGAATGGATTTAAATTAAATACTTTTTCTTGCATAACTGACTCGTGAAACATTGTAGTTTGTATTCTTATCCCAAAGGTTTATGAGTATACGTTGAAAGATTCAAACCCACCACCACCATTGATGAAGCTCCTAACATATTCTTGTCGTCTCTGAACTACTTGTTCAATCGGGCCCTCTTTTGAAAACGATATGTAAAAGGTAAAGTATAACAAAATTCAAAGAAAGCCACAAGAAAATACCAAGGAAATTAAATAGTCCACCCACTCGACCATGACGCGCAAGGAGGAAACAATATAAGTCTTCTCTTTCGGAAACATCTCTTGCTACAAATATATACGTGCTCACCCAACCCAATTGCTTAAACGTCATTATTCGAAGAAGAAGAAGAAGAAGAAGAAGAAGAAGAAGAAGAGACTATGGGAAAGTGTTGCATGGAATCGGACGATGGCTGGGACCTCAAGCCTTTCTTAGTCGTCGCCGTCATCGCCCTCCTCTTCATGGCCGTCTGCATGCCTCCCCGCCGCGGCCCCGTCTACGCCGTCTACCGCTGCCGGTGACCTTCTCCGCCTATCCATCATCCATTCCTGCACTTTGTTTTTGTGTCCATTTTCTTTTAACTTTGGTTCGTGTTACCATAATCATGTTGTTGTTACTGTTATGTTTTATTAATTTACCATAATCATGAATTTACCACTATCATTTATTTGACAGATTTATGAATTTAAACGACTAGAATTCAGTGTTTGATACATTTGTCACGAATGTACAATCGTGTTTTTAGACATATAGATAATATGTGATTTATGTTATTTTCTGATAATATGTGACGTATCGTTGTTATTAGAATAATGCCACCGTCCATTTTTAAAATTAAACTAGTATTATAAGGACACCAGCTACATCATGTTAGTTTAGCCGTCTCTATATTGAAACTGGCTTATCGACCAAATTCAGTGTTTGTCTTGTTCAACAATGGTTATCCTATACTAACCGGTGGGGTTTTAACAATGGTGCATGGGAATAGTTTTATGTTTTGGAACGAATGTTTGACTTATGGTCGATAGTTATCATTAGAGCATCTACAACAAGGGGAATCGGGTTGTAGGATGTCGTTGATTTCAACTGGGCTTAATGCGGTTGACAGATTAAGGTATTCATATCTATCTTTATTAGAGCCTTATGGTAGACAAATCTAATTTTCAAAACTTATTAGTTTTTCTGGTTTCATTTCATCCTTGTTGTTTCACAGTCTGTTGTGTTTTCATTTGTTTCTTTGGTTGGGTCTTGTTCACGGTTTTCCCTCATTGTGTTGAGGATGGTGCATGAGGTTCTTATAGAAAGGAATGTTTTTTGGTTGTGCTTCATGCCTGTTCTTTACTTCAAAGAGCAGGTTGTATAATATGTCTTTGCTGATAAAAAAAAACAAGTGAATCATCAGCCGGATCACAAATCGTGAATCGCGATTTACTGATCTGTAGTTCGCGACATGAACTGCGACTCATAATTGTGAGCCGATGGTTTGCGAATCGTGATTCGCGGTCGGCCAATCACAGCTTGACACGTGGCCACTTCCGATTCTAATAAAAAAAAATTAAAATCAAAATAAATACAAATTAAATAAATAAACTATTTTCCCCCACCTATAAATACCCCTCACCCCATTCATCAAACAACCAACATTTCTCTCTAAATTTTCTCTACTTTTTCTCTCAAATTCCAAAATTTCTCACACTTATTTCGGTAAAAAAATATCCAATGATGAGGCTCAAACGAGAAGACCTAGTTGAGCACATATGGCGTCGGTTTCGAGCGACATGCCGATCAAACGACGATGAGTGAGATGAGGTAATTAGTTTGACGTACCAAAAGCATTGTGGTTTGATGTACTATTCGGGGAGTAATAAAATTTCAAGTTTATTTATCCATTTTAGTTAATTAACTATTATTAGTTGATTAATTTTTTATTTTAGTTAATTAATTTTTATTCATTAATATTATCATTTTGATTTAGTATTTACTGTTTTAAATCTGAATTTAATAAATTCAGCAAAATAATAATTAATTATCTAGTCAGCATCCACCCAGCACATTTACAAATCATGATCTCCATATGTGATCCCCTCACTGTGGAACTCGGCTCAGTTTAAGGGACGCGCATCACAATTCATCCCAATCACCAAACGATTCACGCATCATGATCCCCATATGTAATCCTCTTACTGTCTTTTAGTTGTTGACGGGATGGTGCTCATTATTATCAAGATACATCGTGTATTAATCGGCGTAAAATGATGGCATGAAAACAGCATCCAGGGGATGGTGGTCTTGTTTGGCCGAGATAAAGTTGATCACCTGACTGATGGTCTACAAATATTAGATTTGAGATTCTTAAGTTATCAGACAACCGATAAATAAAAATGATGGCACAATACTTAAACACAAACAAGGTATCCTACTATGGCATAAAACTGAAAAGTAGATGTCAAAACTTTTATATTCAGCCATATGAAAGGTGATAAGGTTTTCAATTGAGACTTGTTTTTGAAGCAGTGGTGGATGTTGGAGTCTTGATCTTGGATTCCTAATGGAAAGCACACTACGGCGGCCTCGTATCCATTAGAAAGCTGGAAAGAAAGTGCCTAAGAAAACTTTGGGTTTCTACTGGCCAAGATGCTTTGGGTTGCTCCTTGAGATCCAATTGACCCCATCCATCCAAGTAAGTATCCATTATAACTTCCTTGTGTCCTCCCTCATCATGGTGTCCCTCTACGGTGCTCATTTTCGTTAATTGATTCTCGTACTAGGGAGAAGATTACCCACAGTATGACGAATTTTTCTACACGTATGGGGTCCGCTATAAAGGTTCGGATGAGAAGGCTTTTCATAAGCTAGATGCGATTCTGAGTCATCAGTAAACAGTGGGGTTCTGAGCCCCATTAGTGTGACATGATTGTGTATCTCTAGTTTTTGTTGCTTTTGTTGTTTTTCTTTTCTACTCAATCTAAGTTTTTATGATCCTTCCTCTATAATTGTTCTTTTCGTTAATACACTTATTTTTATCTAATAAAAAACTTAGGAATGCTGAGAGTTTCTCATTGAAGAGCCTCTAATAATATTTACAATTCTTCATATTTGGAAGGGGTTCGTCATCGCTTCTTGTTACTTTAACCTCTTTTTATGATTACGTCCCTGAACTTTTTGAAGATGGAGGAGTTTGTGACTCCATTCTGCTCGGGAAATTCATATTTTTTTTTATATAGAAAATACACACCTCCCACTCGTCCAGAAAACAAGTAGTTGATGAAATTTGAGAGATGCGTATGTATCTTCCTTTTTACCACATAGTTCCTCAGTGACAGTTGGTGGACAACGTGGAAGTGACAAACGTCTTCCAGTTCTAGGTACATGTTTCAAGGAAAAACGGACGGATTCAAGGAAAGGTTCAAATTCGAAGCTGCTTTGTGTACCTTAACAACACATTCTTTGGATCATTCATGTGACAATGATGTCAGGTTCTATTCCAATTGTTAGATAGTATCAAGACGGCCCATAAAGTTCCGTCTCTTGGATGCAGATGTAGCACCTATCTGACTTCCTTTTAAACTTGAGAATGATTACCTCAATCAATCTACATGAGGCTTGAACCTAAGTTCTTATTGAGGAAATAAAAGGTTTTAAACTCTTAGCCCAATAGGGATTGGCTTAACAACATTGCCATTGTCAAGAACACTCTCCTTCCCTTGCTCTGGTTCGTCATCGGTTTCAGTCTCTGTCTCACCTGAAATGGGTTTGTGTTCTTCCATCACAGCAGCTTGAGACTCTTTTGGCTGTGGCTTCAATGAAACACTGCTCCTACTCTGTCTTGTCTCCGCCTTGGACGGTGTCCTGTTCCCTCTCCTCGGAGATCCTTTTGCCAAAGGGGGTGGTGTGCTATTTTCAAACATGGATAGCTTGGCCCGCACGCTTGTTCCTTGAGGCAAGGATGGTATTTCGGCCTCCGATTTCGAATGCTTGATCGGAGATAGCTTCTTCTCCGGCGCCGGAGATGCTGAATCAATGTTGCTTCCGGCTATCTCGGGTACGGATTCAGAAGGCTTCACTCTAGCTTCCCTCTTCACCGGCGTGGTTGGGATCTTGGATATGCCCTCTTTAGCTCTAGGCTTGGCTTTAGCTTCCTTTGTCTCTGAAACAATGCTTGGCACTTGGAGCTCCGGAGGGGTTTCAGTTTTGGGCGTTGCTAAAGATGCTAGAAGCTTGATTTCGGATTCGTTTGGTGTGTGGTTTGGAAGTAAAGGTAGTGCTCCTTGTTCCCCTTTCTTAGAAAGTGTCCTTGTTGCGCACTCCACCAGCTTGATTTCGGATTCAAGGAGCTTCATTTCGGTTTCCTTAGAAGGCACCTCACTCTCTGCCTCTGGTGGTTTTAGAGCTTCTTCTTTCTCCGCATTACTCTTGTCCTCCAACTTGCTTTCGGGTTCAATAGGTTCAGGTTTACTCGTTACTGGTTCGGGTTTCGTTGATTCTACATGAGTCTTTATTGGATCGGGTTCAATAGGTTCGGGGTTTGTTGATTCTACATGAGTCTTTATTGGCTTGTATTCAATAGGTTCGGGTTTCTTCTTTACTGGTTCGGGTTTCGTTGATTCTACAGGAGTCTTCATTGGCTCGGGTTCAATAGGTTCGGGTTTCCTCTTTACTAGTTCAGATTTCGTTGATTCTACATGAGTCTTTATTGGCTCGGGTTTATTAGGTTCGGGTTTCTTCTTTACTGGGTCGAGGTTCGTTGATTCTACATGAGTCTTTATTGGTTTTGGTTCAATAGGTTCGGGTTTCCTCTTTATTGGTTCGGGTTTTGTTGATTCTACATGAGTCTTTATTGGCTTGGGTTCAGTAGGTTCGGGTTTCTTCTTTACTGGATCGAGGTTCGTTGATTCTACATGAGTCTTTATTGGTTTGGGTTCAACAAGTTCAGGTTTCTTCTTTACTGGTTCGGGGGTCGCTGATTCTATATTAGTCTTTATTGGACCGGGTTCAATAGGTTTGGGTTTCCTCTTTACTGGTTCGGGTTTCGCTGATTCTACATGAGTCTTTATTGGCTCGGGTTTCATCGACTCCAACTTGAGATCAGTCTGAGAGTTACTATCTGTAAGTGGGGCAACTTCAGGCTTGACTGCTTCGAATGGCGCATTGTCGTTTTGGCCTGGATCTTTGTCGTCTGCTTTCTGTAGGAGACAATTAAACAATTACTTGTTTGATTAGAGAGAAAGAGATGTATTAAAGAAAATAACCACACGCCAGTAAATTCAACAAAAGATCCAAACAAAAAAAACGAGAAAAACAGCAAGATAAGAGAAGAAATACTAGACAAAGCTCTTTGGTTTAGTTATGGGTAAATTACAAATACCTACCCTAAATTTGTAGCGTTTAACTGATACTTACCCTAAAGTTTTTTTTAACTGATACATACTCAGATGTTTAGTTATATAACAAATAGCCCAATCTATCAGCTAAAATGACGAAAATGCCCTTAGTGATTTTTTAAATATTTTTTAAAACAAAGCTGAAGTGATTTTTTAAATAAAACTAAACCGATTTAATAAGTAAAAATATATTTATAACAAAAGTGATTTTTTAAATAATTAGTGAAGTGTAGTTGAGGGTATTTTCGTCATTTTAGCTGACGGCGTGGGCTATTTGTTATATAACTAAACATTTAAGTAGGTATCAGTTAAAAAAACTTTAGAATATGTATCAGTTAAACGCTACAAGTTTGGGACTTGTATTTGTAATTTACCTATAGTTATTTTTCATTGGAGGGCTTGGAAATGTTGAAATCATTAGAACCCTAATTTTCAATCCCTGACTCATTTCAGAAAATGTGAACTAATCAGCATAACTCAACCAAAAAGCCATTGAGTTTTTTTTACAAGATATTGAAATCTACCCATTAACTTGTTTTGATAAAATTGAGTAATTACCATCACTAACACTTTTAAAATGCAAACTAATTAGGACAGTACAATTAAAAAGCCATCAACTTTAATATGAAATCAGCCAACCCAGATCTTGATATTCACCAAATAGCTAGTTTTGACAAACAAAAACAACAAAACAGTGAAATATCCCATAACCCACATATACAAACCAACCACCAGAAGCAGACAGCTAAATTCTTTCACAGGCATTTCATCGAACACATAGAGGGCATTAATCGGAACAAAGCTTTGGCTCCAACATCTCAAGAAATCGAATCAGAAATTTAAAATCAAACAACAAAGACGTTAAATCAACCTCATCGAAAACCATATCGAGCGGTTGCGGCTTGCTCTCCTCTTCATCAGCCTTGCTGGCGACCTCTTCTTCCTCCACATTCTCCTTCACCGGGATCGGGTTTTCCACCAATGGTGGCGGGGCCTTGCCGGCCGGCGAGCGGCTGGAAGGAGGGTCGGGAATGGAGCGGACGAGCTTGCTGTGGGATTCGGGAACGCGACCTCGAAAAGAGCCTTCTTCGCCTCTTACCTTGGGCTTGCTAGCACATGCACCCATCTGTGATGTTACTTGTGGCTCAAGAAACTACTAGAAATGTGTCCGTTGCAAATAGGGAATGCGAAACTTCACAATTGACACAGTGAAAGAGAAAGGTGAGAAATTTGGGAATTTTAAGGATGTCTAATTTTGTTGCTAAGCTTGGGTGTTGATGCGTGTTTATTGTTCCGATAATCATTCTACACACTCGAAAGAAAATAATATATATAGGGTTAATTGTTGAAACTTACCCTTATGTATTGGTCACGAACACTATGCTACCCTCCTTTTCAAAATGATTATTGCGCTACCTTATCTATTGGTCACGCGATTACGTTAGAGAAAATAGACGGTAAAATGCCGTTTTTTCCATTCCGTTAGTCATATGACCTCAAGTGTCATATAATGGATGGTAAAATGACGTTTTTTCCTTCATTATTTGACTTTTATACATTTTATAAGGAACATTATCATTGCACCCTCATTGTTGTTCCTTATAAAATATATAGAGGTCAAATACTTAAGGGGAAAAAAATGTCATTTTACCATCCATTATATGACACTTGAGGTCATATGACTAACGGAATGGAAAAAACGGCATTTTACCGTCTATTTTCTCTAACGTAATCGCGTGACCAATAGATAAGGTAGCGCAATAATCATTTTGAAAAGGAGGGTAGCATAGTGTTCGTGACCAATACATAAGGGTAAGTTTCAACAATTAACCCATATATATATATATATCAGTTGCGTCAAAACTCGATTGGAAGTAACAAAAAAAATATATAGGGTTGCCTAAGGAGCAACATAATTACACTGGTAATAAACATTAATTTTGCTATAAATACACCACTAATCAACTACTAACCCTCGAGATGGATACTCGGACTAAGGCGTCATTCTCGTTGATCAATACAAACTCACAAATGTCGCCTGCTCGTATAGCATTTTGCTTCACGAAACTCATAAAACCTTTGCTGAGTATACGTTTGTTATGTTGCAGATACTCTACAAGCTTTACCGGCCAGACCCTATCACCAACTTGAAGCTTTAAAGTGCAAACACCCTTCTTGATGAGTTTACTGGAAAAGCTTATAGGCACGTTCTGCACAAAGTCGGTATTCAGACACTATCATCAAGTACTCAACTCAACCTAGCCAAAAACAATAACTAAAAGCCACATTTTATACGTGCATGTTAGAAATTAGAATACTAAACTATAACTGGGCCTTCAAGTATCAACTTAGCTTTTGGTTGAATTGGTCCGCTAATAATGCACGTTTATTTTCATTTTAACCGAGAAACAATTGTGTGAGTTTGGTAACTTCCTTGCATAACAAAATCTTATGATGCATGTTTACGAGCTATGAATAATGAAACATTTGAAGATGCAAATCATACCAAGCTTGCATGGTGCACGTGTGATGATGAAATAACGACTTGGAAGGATGGATAGTTTTCACCGACTGTTTCGAGGGTTCTCGGGAAACTAGAACACGAAGGCCTCTTCCTACAGCTGGCTCTATCTTGGTGACCCGATTGTTCACACTCGCCTGCACTAATTGAATCAAGTTTAGTACGACTCCACCAATCCATGGTTTCAGTTTCAGCTTCAACTCGGACTTTACATTTACAAATGAAAGCCAAGTTCATATCCTTTCAAGAAAACTAGTTGGCGGTATAGTTAAAAAGGGATAATCTCACAAAACGTAAACGAACTTTGTCACCTTTTTTCTCTTAACTATAATGACAATTCAGTTTTCTCACCTAACTACACTAAATTTTAAATATTTCTCGTTTTACTCTATTTTGATAGTAAACAACAAAAATACCCTTCATTACATTTCAAATTTTCAAAAATATGTCACTGCAACAGTAGCTTTTGCCTGATTCCCTAAATTGTTGCAGAGGTATTTTTGTCATTTATCACCAAAATAGAGTAAAGTGGATAAATAAATTCAATGTAGTTAACCTAGAAAGGTGACAAGATTAGTGTAGTTTTATGAGATTATCCCTAGTAAAAATTGTCATACCTTCAAAACATCCTTTCAATTTGTCAACAGAATTAGCATCTTCATATCTAGCCTCCATCTCGGGCTCCTGAAACTAATTGTGTTAAATTGGTGTATCAAACAAGATATGCAAGTTGTAATTACATCGCGACAACGAGATATAAATTTAACAATTACCATGCTTCTCTTCATTCCAACTTTTTCAGCTACACCTCCAAGAACTAATATCATACACCAAAACAGAACCCAGTACATGTATCAGATACTAAAAAAAATTGTATCTAGCGATTTACATAGTAATTTGCAGAGAATTACGAACTTGCTCACCTTGTGATGATGGTTGATTGGCATTATCATTTTCTCGGAAAATGACAACTTTAAGTATAACTTTAATGCCTCTTTTCAGCTCAAAAACGCAAACATCGCCAACTTTCAAACCATTGTCCTTCGCGAAGGCTTTCCAACCACAGTACAGTTGCAGTTCTGTACGTCCCTTTGTATTTTGTACATCGAACTTGTATTTAGCTGGCCATGCTCCCCCATCTGAAGTAAAAAGGATGACATCACCATGACCATGAGTAAAATGCCTGCGGGCGAACTTTGCAGGTACATTCTGCAAAATGAAGAAAGAACCCAAAAAAAAGTTTTTTTTTTGAAGAATAAAAAAACAATTATACCAACCTAAATTTGACGGTTCATCATGTTAACATGAATGCAAAGCTTACCAGTCTAAACCATTTGTCAGTGTGGCTTCGCTGCATCACAACGATGAAAAAAGGGCTTCCCGATTTAAACGCCTTGGCTTTTTGAAGATTTGATGCTCTTTGTTTTGAAGTTAATGGTTCTGAGCTCCCATAGCCTTTCGATTTTAACTGTTGTTGAAGAGCAATTTGATGACTTATTGCTCTTTGTGTAGCTTCTACGTCTTGTTTCTCACAAGGTGAAACATACATATCATTCTCACTCTTCACCGTCTTGAGATCCTAAAATTTGAGTATTATAAATTAGTCACAGACTAGGAATGCAAAATTTATATTAAAATCAGTTTCAGATACCTTAGTTTTCTTCTGTTTTGCTACGTCAGCTTCATCGACATGAGAGATTGGATGATTTTCCTCGAAAGTTTCTCGGAAAATGACAACTTTTAACAAAACTTCAGTGCTCTTTATCATTTCAAAGACACATACATCACCGGATTTCATACCATTATCCTTCACAAAGACCTTCCAACCATTATATAGTATTGCGTTCTTCCTTTTGTCCACTTTGTACTTGGCCAACCATATTCTCCCATCTGAAGTCAAAAGTGTGACGTTACCGGCTTTCTGAGTGAAGTGCCTATGGAAAAAACTTGCCGGTATATACTGCACAGAAGGAAAGAGGAGAACAGAAAAACAAACACAATGACAAAATTCGTGATGGTCCATAAGTTGATATTAATATAAATCTTACCAATTTGGATCCCGGGTTGATGTAGCTTGGCTGCAATAAAACCTTGCAACAAGGGTTTTCGGTTTTGAAATCACTAGCTCTCTCAAGAGCTCTAACTTTTTCATTGTAAGTAAATGTTTTCATGTTCACGGGCAAGTGCAATTTTTCCTTGGACTTCTCAAGCTTTCTAAATCTATCCGATTGAGTAGCTTCGTGAATACATTCAGAAGAAAATGGATTCAAAATATTACCACCAATGTTGGTTTCACTAGTTGAATTGGTTCTTTTCCTCTTCTGAGGCAGAGTTAGCAGATTAGAATCATTTAGATTTTCAACAGAGACGGCGACCTTGTTGCCTCCTTTAATCTTCGGCATGTTAAGCGCTTCACCACGGGTGTTATGAGGTTGATAGTTTATCTCAGACGTGCCCACATCATACATGAACACTGAGAACTTCGAGCTTCCCTCATATCTAAAAGCTACCAAGTGTCCGGGACTGAGAGAGTAATACTCCACAAATAGCTTCCAACCAGTTTCTAACCAAACCTCGCCATTATCGTATCTTGTAAGATCTATTTTCCACACCCTCCCACTCGGAACCTCGAGAAATATCGAGTCTAATAAAGTGTTTCCGTATTTTCTCACAAACTTCTTCGGGATCTTCTGCAAAGAACAGAAACCAAAGTCCCATCCATATGATAGAAGATATAAGAAAACGTTGTTGAAATCAAATAATTAGCACCAACCAATGGTTGTGTACTTGTTAAGACCAAATTATTTAGTTTTATTATATACTTGTTACCTAATTAAAAATTGTGCTCCATGTTGGGTGAGAACAAACAGCTACAGAAACTAAAATGCAAGCATCCTAGTAAATGTTTGCTCTTTTTAATGAATTTGATTTAAGAAATCCCCCAAATGTCTCCACTCTGCAACTACTGAACTACAAAACATAGTTTTTAGGCGAAAAATATTCCAATTTAGTCCTAATATAGAGCAAAGTGTTCTGAATTCAGTCTATGCAATGGGGACTTTATTGCAACAGTTTATCCAAACTAAAGACTAAATTAAAACAAGGAGAAACTCCAAGAAATGACTATTATTTGACTTTATAGTACAAGTTATAACTATTGACTTTCTTGTCGTCCAAAATATATGGTCCGGCAAACATATTATCAAAAACCATAATTTTCTGTCCAAAAACACATGATATTGTCCAAAACACAGAATATTCTGTATTTTTGGATATAAAATTATGGTTTATGATAATATGTTTGTTATTTTGGACGACAGAAAAGTCAATAGTTATAACTTATACTATAAAGTCAAATAATAGTCATTTCCTAGGGTTTTCTCTTAGAACAAAACCATTTCAAACATTAGAACTAAATGGGAACAACAGTACATAACTTTAGTACTAATTTGGAGCATATCTGATTAACTTAGGAGAAAATTGAAACCAAAAATGTATAAATTAGGGCTATATTTTAACATTATTCTTTCTGGGGAGTAATAAACAAAACCCATTTGCAGAAAGCATAGATTTGGGGGAAAGAGTTACACTTTTGTACTGAAACTAATTTACCAAGCATGCCATTGTTTCTTACTTTAATTTTGATTTGGCTCGTCGGATTGAAGAAAATTCAGAGAATCAGAAAAAAGGGCAAGGGCAGATCAGGAAAGTGCTTACCAGCTTCTCTTGCACAAGAGTTTCAGGCAAAATTATCTTGAAGAAGTGAGGTGATTGAGAAGGCAAAGCTGGCCTGTCATCTTCTCTTTGGCCAAGTGAAGCCATGGCTGAGAAATGTGAAGCTTTTTGGTTGTACAGTAACTGCTAAACATATATACGGACTTGGTGTTCTCAACAAGAGGACTTTCATCGAACAGGTGGCAGGCAAACAATATTTTTGGAGAGGTTTTGTTTTTTTGATATGGTAATGAGGTCATGATACATTATTGTTAGGTGGCAACGAGTCGAGTCTGGGCTGGGTTTTGTGATACCCAGGCCCGGCCCTATTTCCCTATATGCGTCTCTAGCTCGCCCGGGGTTTAATAGTGGCTCATTTATTGTCCGACCCGTTTGTAGTCTGATCGGATCAGGTATTATCCTACCCGCTCAGTATAAGAGTTTATTTCTTTTTCCTAAGAAATAATAATTTTATTTTATTAAATTTATATTGAAAAATATTGTATATGAAACGTAAAATTTTAATATATTTATATGAAACATATAACATATTCAATAATTATTCACGACCACAAGCATAATATAATCACTAGTTTTATCAATAAGAGGTGTACCAGTTAAATTGTCATCGTGTATATATATATATATATATATATATATATATATATACTGTATAAAATAGAAACGTAATAGTTACAAATATATTTAGTTTTTCTTTATTTAGTAACCTATCGGGCCGGGTCTGGGCCGGGTAGTACCAATCCCGAGCCCGGCCCAGCCCTGGTTAAAAGCTCGGTCACACTAACTCGGCCCGATCCGTTTGTGAAAATACCCGGGCCCGACCCAAATTTTTCAGGTCAGGTCCGGGTCTCGTTGCCATTCATAATTATTGCCAATAACGGTTACAAAAGGACCGAAGTCCTTGGCTCTAGAATATAGTCTGAGTCCTCCTTAGGGTACTCAGCGCTTGTGGACCCGTAGAAATAGTATGTTTTAACATCACAGATACTAAAAGAAGTTGTGACCTCGTTCGGCCGTCCCAAAAACATGGGAGAGCCAAACCCTAAAACAAATCCAAAACATCAACCAAATTCAGAATTCCAAACTAAACAGCAAATAAAAATAACTGGAAATGAAATAACATTCTAATGCTTCCAAACGATTCCTGGGATGAACAAGCACCATCCACCCATGGTCTAAAGGAATAGAGCTAGTGCCTCTTCCCCCCTCTCGGGGTCCCCTCATTGGCCTTGGCGAGGCTATTTGAGAGCCCTCGCTTGCTGATCATCGCTTTCCTCCTCATCCTCCAGATGTCGGGTAGATATGCCAAATAGGTCCAAAGCCCTCTTCAACTTGGTAGTTTGGGCATAACATTGACCTGCCCTGCCCTTGGTCTTTGTCGCTTTCATCCTCATTGGTCTCGGGGCATTCAGATGTGCCTGATGCTCCTTTTTCTTTCCCAGGACAGCCACCAAATCACTCCTTGTACCTGCAAAAAATGAAGGGCACTCATCATCGAAGATGTTAGCCAGGTCACAGGTCTTTGTGATCCCTATGAATCCTTCTAACGATCCTGGATGTGCCTGTTGAATAGGTGGAATTATCCCATCGGGATATTCCTTAGCCATGTCACAAGTCTCTGAAACAAGCTCCCTACCCTCTTCGATGCGGGAAATCTCGGGGGCGGTAATAATGGGAGTCCCTTTCCACCCCGATGATCCCGAGTCGGGCCCAAGGTGAGAGATGTAAGGAGCTCATCCACCGGGAGCACCTTCGGTGCCCTAGGTGCTCCCCAATTCGTACAGATCAGCTGATCCACATTGATGCCCATTTGCACCCGTAGGGAATCATGAAGTCGAAACTCCCACTTCCCACTCCTTGGATGCGCGCTTGACAAGACCCAATACGGTGGTTGATTCGCCCGCATCGGGTGTAAAAGCCCGGTAAGTGCTCATATTGCAGCTCCACAATGGATGAATCTCTATGCCCCGGGAACCGGAGTTGTACCCTTCGACGTAGAGGCATGTCCACATCAAGGCTTACCCGAAAACCACAAATATTCATCTAATCGACGCGGAGTCGGAATAGGGGTAGAAATTACCTCGGTACCCTAAACGTTGGCAAGGAGCGAGCGGACGATAGGGTTCCAGGCATCTCTCCCGGGACATTGAAAGCCCGAACCCCTATTTCCATGAACCGAAATGTGATGGTGCTCGGTTGCATGCAGGGTAAAAGAGGGACCAACAATACCGAGTATCCACCGAAAGACCACGTTCCTTTGTGTCGGATCTTCTCCAACGATTCATTGGATGGTAAATAGAAGGCCACGATCTCTTTGTTCAAGCACTCAACAGCTAGTCCTTGAACCTTCCAATTTTTTATCATCAAACCACAGAGGATGGAGACGTTTCATTTAGCATCGCCTACAATCTGGCCGGCCATTGAGTGTCGGTAGCAGTCGTCTATTGCTGTCGGGACGACTTCCACCGGGACAATAATGACCTCATCGTCCTCGTCCGGATCCTCCTCAGCCAGTGGCGTTAGTCGTGGCCTGTGGATCTCCCTCGGTGGTTTCGGAACAACCGATGATGAGGACTCACCGATGACTGATTGGGAGAGGAGCGTCGGTGGCGAAGTCATGGCTCCGGGCCTTTTGGGTCTTTTATGTGGGAGCTGCAGCCTTGGCCAGGTTGAGCCCGACGCTAGAGCAATAGCCTTACCCGAGTTCGTTTTCGCAGCCACATGGGTCAGAATTGCCATGGATTCCGATTGCAACTTTAGGAGCAAGCCAAGGAAGACGATATGTATCCCCTCTCAGCCCCCACTTGCATAAGGCTGAGATGACGGATCTAAAAGCTTCAGGGACATTTTAGGGGCATGAGAAACATGCTTCCTTGCTATTTCAAAGCAAAGAGGTGTGGATTTGGTGTGCACCATGGATGAAATGGTGGAAATGGAGGAAGAAGAGGTTGTTAGGCCGAGAAGAGGAAGAAGGAGGCGAGGGGAAAGGGTTCAAACCCTAACAGTCTCTGAGACTCCGAATACCTTATATCTGTTGATAGTTAGTATGCTCTGGACTAGGATTTTAATCCAAATGTTATTATTAGTGGTTCATGAAGATTAAATAATCACAACAAAAGTACATAATTTATCCCAATACAGAACTACTTAGGTTTAAAATACCTATCTTTTCGGTTCGAACGTTTAAGTACAGAAATAGATACAATCGAACCAAAAGAACTAAAGATGTTTCAGGTCCAATCTTCTGAAGACTCAAAAGGCAGATTGTACACAAACACCTCATCCTTTTGTTCCATGAAACCCTTGCTTGACCTCCATGAACGGGTCCGACGAACAGTCTTTGAGGCTTGTGAATCTACAAATGGATGGGTTGCGCCATACCCACCCGCCACATTCTTCGACCTGACCAGAGATTTGCGAACCTTGAGAGCAGGAATCATGCTCTTTTTTGTAGAAAGTAAAACAGAGGAACTCGCCACCAAACGAGGCCCATCCTCAGTCGTACATGGAGACGCAGAGACGCCTTCAACTTGCTCCCCTGATCCTAAAACAGGCTTCTACACCACACCTGTAAATTTGGTCGGACGAACCTTGACTGCTCCATTTTTTGTCCTCGCCCGATCCTTTTTCCTTGCCTTAGATGCAACAGCATCACCCTTGACCAAGAAACCTGAAATAATAGAACAATAACCTTTGTACAGAGAAAGAAGTTTTGTACAAAATGAGGAGAAGGAGAGGAGCTCCCCACCCATGACCATCTGGCGAGCAAGAGCTCCCTTCCGGCGAGCACGAGCTACTGCCATCCCTTCTAGGGAGCACGAAGAGCTCAGGGTATATAGATGAAAGTTAGTGTCATATTTAGCGTTGTATTAAGTTAATTTATATGTTAGTGTAATATTTAGTGTTATATTAACTTAACGACTAAATGTTAGTGTAATATTAACGACTAATATTAAATTTTGCAACTTGAAATTTTATTCATTGTCGAACTAAAAACAGGAAATCATACAACCCCAAACCATTCTACTCGAGGTTATTGATATGAGAATGAATGGCCTGACATGATTCCCACAAAGCACACATCATTTGTGTTCGATTTTTAATCTCTGCCTCAGACGTCCCCGATGTGTCCTCTCCTTGCATGTCCTTGTATTCTTTGAAGAAGTTGTTCCATTCTCGTTGCAACTGGATCACTTTATCTGCCTTTTTTGACTTCGCTCGTTCCATATCTACCTTAGCTCAATCCATGGTCGCACATGTCACGCCCCAAATCCGGTATTGACCGGACCCGAGGCGCGACTTAGTGAATTTAAATAAAAACAATTTAAAAGAAAATAATATCTGATAAAGATAGATAAAATAATTCAACAGAATGTTCAAGCCCAGAGTCCTACGCTCAGTCAAATACAACAGTCAGAAACGACAACACGTCTCTAAAGAACATAAAATAAAGATAAATCCCGGACCCTCGCTAGCCCCATGCTCCGCGATGTCCATTACTCCAAATCAGAGAGGGTCGAAGTTGGACACTTTTGGTCGACGCACGGCGTGTAACCGGCGTGCATCACGCACGCCCAGCGCACGACGTGCGTACGACGTGCACGACTGCGATTCTATCATTTTTGGGTGTTATTTTCCTATTTTACCCTTAGTTTTGAGCGAGTATAAAGGGGATTTTAGGCCAGAAAGTTAGGTATCACGAAATTGGAAGAGAAAAACACACTTGGATAGAGCTTTAGGAGGGAGATTGAAGATCAAACAAGAGACCACGAACTCATTTACGAAGGTTTTTCATAGTTTGGATTCAACTTTGATACTTGTATTACTTTTATAGTTCAATATGATTATCATTGTGTTCATCGTCTCTTTGAGTTCATATTAAATTGTTATGAACTAATCTCTCATGATCTAGGGCTAGGGGTGAAGATGTGATGAGTGGAATTAACTTGGTTGGGTTATGCATTTGTTAAACTAGTATTAGGATTTTGTTTATTTAATTCTGTTCGTAATGCTACATTGCCTTGATCACGTATATGTATGATTTAATCTTGTTAACCAACAATTGAGAAATGAGGTTAGGAAGAGGAAAAAGGAATTAAATAACTCGGGTTTTAATCTAAGCCAGAATATGGTTAGACTGACACGAGTGCAATAGCCATATGAGTAAAACCCGAAAGTTAGAGGAATTCATAGAATATAATGATATATACCGCTCTACACCTAGATTAGAGATAATTAGGCGGACTGAGTATATTAGGGTCCTAATATGATCGAGAGATGGTTAGGACTACATTGAGAGAATTCTCGTTGCCCTTAGAATAATATTAGTTGCAAATGTATACCGAACCATGTTAAGTTATTCATCACATTCGAACCCCGTTAATGTCCTAGATCGCTTTTTATCTCTGATTTACAACCCTGATGTGACTCTACTACCCACCTAGTGACGTACGGTCCGAGGTTTTGAAAACTCAAAATGAAACCAGGCTCTGATACCAAATTGTCACGCCCCAAATCCGGTATTGACCGGACCCGAGGCACGACTTAGTGAATTTAAATAAAAACAGTTTAAAAGCGAATAATATCTGATAAAGATAGATAAAATAATTCAATAGAATGTTCAAGCCCTGAGTCCTACGCTCAGTCAAATACAACAGTAAGAACATAAAATAAAGATAAATCCCAGACCCTCACTAGCCACATGCTTCGCGATGTCCACTACTCCAAATCAAAGCTAATACCCGTAGAAAACACGGTAAGGGGTGAGCTTGACGCTCAGTAGGAAAAACCATGAAACCACCTCATTACAGATTTACAAAGAACGGCTTTCCAAAGTTTAAAATTTAATACAAGGGTTGATAAAATCGATACGACACTTAACCATTTTAAACTATACTCAGCTTACCCTGACACTCACCAAACCCACAAACTCCAACCTTAACTCAACACTAGTCGTTAAACTGAACGCAACACCGAAGGAACAAACCAGGGAAAACAACCATAGCCACAGACACCGCAACACTCACAACACAGCAACACTCAATCAAAATCCAAGGCAAACTTAACACAAGCAATTCACACACTTGCACGGTCTCGGGAGCAACCCGCTTGGCCCGGCGTAACCGCACGCAACTTTCCCCAACACAAAGTCGGGAGAGGCGGTCGACCTCATCGCAGAACACAGGCCCAACCTCTTCGCGGTACAACCTCATCGCGGAACACAGCTTTTTACCGATACACGGAAGGCAGGGAAAACGCCTCTTCGCGGAACAACCTTATTGCGGCATCGCGGAACAACCTTATCGCGGCACAACACAGCGTTTTACCGAGTGCTAGTCGGAAGGTAGGAAACCACCTCTTCGCGGGACACAGGGTTTTACCGACTCAAGGTCGGAAGGTAGGGAAACCACCTTTCTCGTGTAACCAAAGCACTCATAATCACAATCACAATCATACTCACACAACGATCACGTAATTACCATCACTTACCGACACCACTCTCCACGTGGTAACCCCACCGGCTTAACCGGTATCCATTCCCCAAAACCCACATTTCAACATATCAATTTACCAGGAAATAACCAACCAAGTCACAAATATGCATCACTAGTTCAACTCTTACACGTTTTCATATTCGTTATTTATTAACCATTCAAGCAACACAGAGCACACAAGCAGATACACTCAGCAAACAATCCTACAGGCGCGACATGGCCCGATTCTACCAGCATGGCAATTTCCCAAGACAGTAATCGTAAATTTTTACAGTTTATACGTCTACGCTAGTTATTCACATCCTACATGCATACTAGTTATTTAACCGGTTATTAGGTTTCCCTATATGCATTCTAGTACGTCCGTAATAAAGCGGGTTTCGAGGTAATCCCTACCTCTCAAATCTCTATCTGGATCGCCTAGCTGCTGACGTCCTGGCCTACTCCGGTCTTCTCCACGCTCGGGGTAAAAGCCTGGGTTTAACAAAAAAAAGGGACAGTAATCAGTCCCGGTCCAGCCCGTAACGGTCCTCTAATTTTACCAATTTAGTCCAGTAGTTTGTCCAATGTCCTTTAATTTAACCTTTAAGTCCTCGAATTTATCTGATTAAAGTCCGATAATTAATTAATTATTTTAATTAAACTGTCCTGACCCGGCCCGACCCGAGTCCGACTCGAACCCGGCCCGAATCCGGAAATCGGATCCGAACTGACCCGGATCCAAGTCCGGACCCGAACCTGACCGAGCCCGACCCAGACCTGGACCTAAACCCGAGTCCGGACCCGAGCTCAGATCCAGTCCAGGCCCAAGGCCCAAACCAGATCTAGGCCTGAGGCCCAAACCCAGTACATGCCTGAGCCCAAGGCCGTGTCTCGTCCTGGCCCAGGCCCAAGACCTGTCTCGTTCTGGTCTGAGCTGGGACGGAGACGGAGACGGCGCTAGGGTTCGGTGACGAAGGATGGCGGCAGGCGAGCTAGGGTGGCTTCTCCACGGCGGCAACGGCGTCAGAGAGGCTCGGAGTGACGGGGAAAGGGTATTGGAGAGAGCTTGGAGCCTTTCCGTCCCAGATCTGACACCGTGGATGCTTCGCCGGCGAGGGAGCATCAGATCTAGAACCTCGAGACTCCGGCGAGCCTTTCCAGCCAAATCGACCATATCGAGCTTGCGTGGGCATATAAAACGGGGAAGGGATTGACGGGGATGACGAATCAGGCTCGAGGGACGGCTCACCTGGACGGATTCACCGTTTCCGGAGGTGCGTGGCTCGAGACAAGGGAGGCGGTGCTGGCTATCTTCGAATCGAGGAGGAAGAAGGGAGGGAAAGAGGGCTTTCTGGTCGCTGGTGGTGAGGAGAGGTCGAGGGTGGAAGTGGAAGGAGAAGAAGGAGGAAGAGCGGGGTCGGACCTACGACGACGGCGACTGGTTCGCGAGAGAGAGGTAGGCGAGATGAAGGAGATGGCTTGGGATGCGTGCACACGAATGAAGCTGAAACGACGCGTTGGAGGGTTTTGGTTCACGTAGGGTTTGGCGTGGGATGAGCCTGCGAACCGGGCCTGGCAGGCTGGGCTTAATCCATCTGATTGGGCCTGGTTCTGGCCTGGCCCAAATTCATCCCTCTTCTTTTTTTTTTATTTTCTTTTTTTTTCGCACTCGTTCCAATTTTTCGATCCGTTTTCCAACCCCGCCGCTTTAAAACCGTAATTTAAACTATTAAATTCTCAGGTCTTTACAGCACATGCATTCGCATAATCGATCACAATTTTCCCTTTTCTTTTCGTGGACTTCTTTCCCAACGGACTCTCTTGAAGTGGTGGGACACTTTGGTTATAAGCTCCCTTGCTCGGATCTGTGGAGACCCATTCCGGTTAGGACTTACCACTCGAGGTGTAGTATCATCACCGACGGTATTTGAGATATCATCACCGATTGGAGTTGTGGGGGTCGTGTTGAGCTGTAATTCCCTGCTTGATCCAACCGTTGTCTCTTGTCCCCAGCCGTGCCTTCCTCCACCAAGAATTTATCTACCGTGAGCAGAATTTTCCTCCAACGGTAGTGATCGAGTTCGTCAGTTTTTCCTCATTAGCGAACGCTTTCATGGCCATGCGGACATGGTCTTTATGGGTGTAACCGCTGGTAAACGCCACCTGCACCTTCGTCAGATGCTCGTGAAATTTCTGCACCCGAGGATAACATATATTCCAGTGGTTTTTGCATTGACCCGCATCCTTCTTTGGGTACTTGTTACCTTTTTTTTATAAGCGAAAATTTTATTAATAATTCCGTCTTCCAAGATGAAAAACTAGAACCGAATGATGCAACCCAAAAAGGGGATCAAACAGAAACCTTTTCAAAAGTACACGAATTAAACGTGAACCAAACAAATAAAAACACCTGCAAGGATCAAACAAATCAAAACAAAACCAGCACCGAGCATCGCCTCCATTCTCAACTAGATCTGATTCCGAGATACACAACTCTATGGGGCGGTACGCCCGTCCTCAAAACTACAGTCTGAAACTAGATCACCAGACATGCATAGTACACTGAAGGAATGAGCCCAATTTACAGCCACTCCTTTCTACCACTGAAAGGTCGAATAGCATCCCATATCAATAAAATAACACCAAAATCAGCTGGCATAACCCAATATAATGACCACCAATCGTGCACCCTATCCCAAACTCCAGAAGCATATTCGCAATCTAATAGTAAGTGCACAACATCCTCAAAAACCAACTTACACAACCTGTAGAGAAACGGGGGCCTTTTACCCCCAATAATATTCAGGTACTTGTTATCTTGGTTGAAACATCTCGCAATTTGCCCCAAAAGGTACTATCCTCTTGTTGGCTACCCTTCGTTGCATCTTTAGAGGTGCGCAACCAAGTACATATGAGGTGCTTGTCCTCATCATGCATCCATAATTTTTCGGGGCCTCTAGATTTGGAAGATCCGACAGAGGATGATTAAGAAGACATCTAGGTGGTGGCAGTTGACTCCCTGAGACTCATGGGGGTAGCCATAATATTGGGGACCAAGGTTGGTTTCATAGGTGGGTTCATGAAGGGGAGGGATTAAAATTTGGTTGCATACAAAAGTTTGGGTTAAAACATGGTTGCATGTATGGGTTTTGGCTCATGGGTTTGGGCTGATTGGTGTGCAACATACGTTGGAAGCCCTCGGGTTGCTTTGCATTGAGCTCGAGTGGACTAGGATTCTGAGTCCCGTCGTCGTCAGAATCATTTTGATCGGGATGCAAACTTAGTGGAAACAAAAATTTGAGAGAGAGAATTTTGAGATGAAGAGAAATGGTTAATGGAATAATGAAATAAATTCGTTGGTATTTATAAATGATAAAAAATATTATTTTATGTTAAAAATAATAATATTTGATTAAAAAAATTTATTGTTAGCTTGCCAACGGCTCTATTCTGCCACGCCAGAGCCACGTGGCGCCTCCTCACTCATCGCAACGAACCACAAGTCGTTCAGTTTCGATTCACATTAGTCAATCAAACCGATCGGTTCTTGATTCCGATTCACAATTTAGTGAATCAGAACCGCGTGAAACGTGCGTTGCATCATTCAACTCGCATTTCGCGATTCACTATTTAATGAATCGGAATAGTGAATCGCACAACATCATTCAACTCGCATTTCGCGATTCACTATTTAATGAATCGGAATAGTGAATCGCACATGACGTACGTGCTCTTATCGATAAGGAGCCTATTTGCATAAGGTTTTATGAAATTTTGTTTAAGAAATGTATACACCAACATGATAATCCAAATGTGTAAATTTCATTAAAACAACTTATAAATGAAGACCGATTATAATGAGATGTTGTGGTGTTAGCTGAAATACTTAGACAGTTACACTAGTTAGAAGTATCTGCTAAAACATCCTCGTACCGTTTGATCTTTCGTCCATGACGCTCCAGCTGCTCCTTAGTCATGGTAGATTCATCCATGTCTTCCAGCTCATCAAGCTTCTCTAGGAGCTTGCTCTTCATCCTCACCATCTCCAGTTGCTGCATTGGTGTTAGTTTTTCTTTCCTTTTCTCCATCTTTTGTCCTTGACTCAATGGGGATGGATTTCTCTGGGACAAGTTGTAAGATCCGGTTTCTCTTGCTCCGACATTGAAACCCGTATTTACTCGTACATTGTTGGTTTCAGTAGCTGAATTGATTCTCTTCCACTTCTGAGGCAGAGTTTGAAAATCATCTAGATTTTCAACAGAGATTGCATCTTTGTCGCCTTGTTCAGTCTTGGGAGTGTTAAGTGCTTCACCACGGACGTTATGAGGTTGATAGTTCATCTCTGATGAGCCCACATCATATATGAACACACAAAACTTGGAGGTTCCCTCATATCTAAAAGCTACCAAGTGCCCGGGATTGAGAGAGTCGTACTCCACAAATGGCTTCCAACCATTATCTAGCCAAACCTCGCCGTTATCATATCTTGTAAGATCAATTTGCCACACCCTACCACTTGGAACCTCAACAAGCACCGAGTCCAATAAAGTGTTTCCATGTTTTCTCACAAACTTCCTTGGAATCTTCTGCAAAGAACACGAAACAAAGTACCATCCATATGAATAGAAAACAAGACAATGTCGCCGTTGGCAAATGAATTAGTACTAGTCAATGCCAATGGTCTTCAGTTTGCTCCTTAAATCATTACTTTTGTGTAAATACTAATAGTTCCTCAAAGATCACTTGTTCTAAACAATTTCGAGGGGAAAAGGAGATTTTAACCCCTTTTAAGACTAATTGATTTGGTTTTATCGTTACCTGATACAGCAGAGACTAATCAATTATAAATGATGCTCCATGTTAGCTAATGTTTGCTCTTTTCAATGAAGTTGATTACCAAATTCCCCAAATGCCTCAACCAAACAACTACTGAACTATAAAACATGGTTTTAAGGCTCAAAGTGTTCAAAAACTGTCTTGATATAAAGTGTTTTCAATTTAGTCCATGCAGTAACCATGAAGACTTTATTGGAACAATTTAATCAAACTTGACTAAATCAAAACAACACTATATCAAACTCTAGGAATAAATTGGAATAACAAGGCGTAACTTTAGTAAGAGTTGGGAACATATCTGATAAACTTAGGACTAAACGGGGACAAAATGAATAAATTAGTGCTATATTTTCACATTATTCTTTCTTGGGGAGTGATAAAATCGTAAGTAAAAATAGAAGGCTCATAAGGATGTTCAAGAGTTGTGTCCTATTTTTGTTATTCGAGTATGTACAGACCAGGGAATATTAAACTCGAGAGTTATGAGTATCATTTAGTTGGTCGTTTTTAAGGATCCCGAGGAAGGCCCAGAAGGATGTTCAGGTGTTGTGTCACACTTTAGTTTTGCGAGTATCTACAGATAAGGGAATATCAAACTCGAGAGATGAGCTATCATTTCGTTGGGCATTTTTCCGGACCCCGAAGATGGTCGATAGATGCAATGCTTCTGTTGTATTTTGTGTAAGGCCTTTACTATTAATAAAGGTTTCTTTAAAAAAAAAAAACATTTGCAGAAATCATAAGTTTAGGGGAAAGAATTGAACTTTTGTACTGAAACTAACTTACCAAACATGCCATTGTTTCTTACTTTGATTTTGATCTGATTAGGTTAGAATGGCAAGAAATGGGAAAGGGCAAATGAGGAAAATTGTTACCAGCTTCTCTTGCAGAAGGGTTTCAGGCAAGATTATCTTGAAGAAATGAGGAGGCTGAGGAGCCGAAGCTGGTCTGTCACCTTCTCTCTGGTCAAGTGAAGCAGCCATGGCTGAGAAATGTGAAGCTTTGGGGCTGTACAGTCAGCTAGTGTGTTTTGTGCTGAATATATATGGACTTGGTGTTCTTCACAGTGGACTTTTATCAACCAGGATCTGTGTTGGGCCGAGTTTAATCTTCTGGGCCTAAACGAATACGGAAAAAGCCCAGTTGAAGGCCCATCTGAATTCTAGAGAAGCTGCAGGTTTCGATTCGATTCAGTCGCACACAAACCTTGACTGCGAATTGGTTCGATTCTTCGACATGCCGACACCCAGATGGCGAAACCTCGTAACTCTCGCGAACTCCATCATCGCGTCTCTGTCACAACCTTCAAAGTCAACCCATTTTGCCAGATTTCATGCTACACCCACTGCTTGCGAAAGATGGAGGGGCAAAGCCAACTCTGTGAGCCAAATCTTCTTCCGTTCGTCCTTCTTTGACCTGATTTTGTTGTTTTCTTTACTGGGTTCGGGTAAAGTTCGGAGCTTTACTTAATCATAAGGCTATAACAATGGAACAGTTGAAGCATTGCAAAATGTTGAATTTTAAGTTAAATTTTGTAGCTCAGGATTAGTTGTTTGGTTTAGCACAGTGAATTCTACAATGCTGTGGAGAAATGAGAGCCAGATTGGGCTTTAGCTTTTTTTTTTGATTGCTTGACAAGCTTCCTGGATTTGTTTTGATTGATCCAAAATATAAAATGATTGCTTTGCCTGTAGTGCTTGTGAATTCTAAGTAGGCATTGCTCAATTTATTGTTTCCTTTACAGATTTGAGAGGGAAGGTTATCAAACATTGTCCCTAATGGCGTTACAATTCATTGCGAAGTCTTACTGTTATAATTGTTTTTGCAGGAAAAAAGTGGAGGAGAGAAATCACCAAAGGTGTGCCTCTTTCTATCTGTTTTAGAAATTACAAGTGATATTATGTATCGAGTTTGAGAAAACATCAGTTCTATTTTTTATGCATTTTTTTGTAATTCATAATAAATGTTTCTTGGCACTGCAAATACTGTATTAAGGTCCAAATTAGAATATCTGTCCGGCAAAAAAGTGCTGGCTCAAAGAAAGCTCTGAAGGACCTCTTGAATAGATATTCATCTGAGGTATGTTTCTCTACAAGTTTATCTGACTTGAGACCTTTGTCTTACCTTTTGAAGGTTTGAGTGCACAATAAGGTTGCTTCACCGTTGTCAGTAATTTCTAAGGTTATGGTTTAGCGAGACATGCCATTGAAGCCTATCGGTTTCTTATTGAAATGTAGGGTGCATTTGGACACCATCTATTGAGCATTGGTATCAAAAGTTGTGATTGAGCAATAAATTGAATAGAAACTCTTGGTTATTTGATAATTTAATTGCTTCGTTCTTTCATGCAGTCTGCATCTGGTAACTGGTCTGCAGGACGGGTAAATAGTAAGAAAAGTCAATCAAGTTCTGCACGACATACCACTAAGTCCAACAAGAAAAAAATGAAAAGTAAGATTTTTTTGTGTGTGTTAAATTTGTTATCCTTATCCCACATTTCATGTTGTACAAATTTACATAGAACTAATAATCATTATTTTATATATTAATTAATACTTTTTCAATTTATAGATAAATCTATAATCAAATATATACCCAATTTACAAACACTCTTCAATCTTCCACTTCATTATTGTCCAATGCATGTATTCAAATGAAGTACTTGATATTAAGACACCTTCAATCTCCCACTTTATTATGCTTCTTGTGTTGAATGTATTACTTTGTAGACATTAAAAAAATTGGAGATGAAATTCAATTTGATATTGATTTCAACAAAAAACAAGACAATTGAGTCATGTTTTCAAGAAATCTTCATAAATCATTCATTTATTATGTAGTATATATAAGGAATTATTAATTTATATTTTACACGGGGTCTATATGAGTAATTTAAAATTTATTATTTTATAATTTTAGTGATCTATTAATTTAGCACGTTATCCCCGAGTCAGAACCGACCAAAAATATTATCTTCTAGAGTTTATTAAATAATTGAGTATTGAATAATAGAGTTTGTAGTGTAGATTGTTTTATTAATTTATGTAAGAACAGAAAAAGCCAGGAAGTTAAGTTGACTAATCGAAAACACCCATGAATAATATGATACATAGCTTTATATGACTGTCTTTTGCTTTGCAAATTTCTTCATCATCCTTGGCCTTAAGTCCTATAATCCTATTAATGCTTCCCTTCTCTACATGTTCAGGTATGTCTGATAAATGGAGAAGACCGAGCTATCACAAGGACCATGATTATTCAGAAAGAGTATTCGAAGCAGCTTTTGGGAGCAGATGGAGGGCTTGGGCTGATAAGGCACAAGACAAGTCTTGGTCTCATGAATACGAGTGGAGGAGGTATTCAGGACAAACCGATGATGAACACCAGTGTGGTGATGAGTCATCTTTTGTAGGATCATATTCTGATAGAAAAGCTCTTGGTCTGCCTCTAACTGGCCCTTTAAAGATCGAAGATGTTAAAATTGCGTAAGCTCTTCCATATGCAACCATTTGATTAGGAAGATAAGTTTGTGAAAATCACTAAAACAATTAAATTTTAGAAGTTAATCTCCTTTTCTTTTGCGTTGTCGTTGCAGTTTCAGATCACTGGCTTTGAAGTGGCATCCGGATAAGCATCAGGGCCCTTCACAGGTTAGTCTATAAATCTTCTTTTAACTATTCTTATATTGTCTTTAGAATTGCTTTGGTTCTGTTTTGTGCCTATTCTAAAGAGTTTATTTGATGCATTGATTTGGTACCTAAAATATATACGAAGTTTCCTATGTATTCTAATGGAATGGATAAAAATTGTACAAAATATCCCGGCACAAAATGTGAATTCAAAAATGTTTTAGGGTATAAAAATCAAACAAAATTAGGTAATTTGAGTCTGGTCTGCAAAATTTGTACCATCTCATGTTTGTTTTCAGGAAATGGCTGAAGAGAAGTTCAAATTCTGTCACAATGCATACCAATCTCTGTGCAAGGTTCTTCGAGCTTAACAAGTAACATTGAAATAGTTATGTTATGTACAGATTTGAACAAAGAACGTTTTGGATGTGAAATTTGAACAATCAATGATTTTGATCTAACCAATAGAAGTGGAATTGATACACATTGCTATAATATGACATTGAGTTTTGGTGATTTAGCGTCCATATTTCTAATGTCATGTCAACATTAGCAACAGTGTCCTAACTTTGGTTACTAGTGGCTAAGTTATCATCTTAAGCAATCCATGAAGGGTTGGATCAACAACATAAAATGAGCTTTTTATATCCACTTTTTTATGTTCTATCATCAATCTGTACCTAACTAGCTCTCCATGGTCAGATCTTTGGGGACAGATGATATTGATTTAGCTCATTTGAGGCCATGTCTTAAGGCCCATGTGCAGTCTCTGGTCCATCCAAATGTAGCTTTTAGTATACACATACATACATGCTTTTTGCTATAGCTAGCAATGTATACACCTCTTTGTCTTGTCACATTCTTGTGATAACTGAACCATATGGACAGGCTTAATTGCTTGTGAGTTGTGACATATCTCCATTTGTCACCTCATGTTTGGTAAACATTTTCAATGAAGGGTTTGTGTCATAATTTTCTCTTATGTAGACTATGTTTATGTGTTACAGGATATAATTAACATTGAAATGTTAAAGAATTAGGTTTTCACTTGCAGCATGTTACTTTAGAAGAAATAGTGATGTGATAGGAGACAACCAAAACCTTTGTCCATCCATCAAGTTTGTAGTTTATAGTCATTCAATGTACCCTCTATGACTTGTGTGAGTGACCAATGCATCATCAATGCATGTCTTTATCTTTCCTTGGATTTCCTCTACCTATGCCTCTACTTCCTTCGATTCTTCACTCAATGAGAGGATTGTTTGTGAATTTGGTCCAAAGTGGTCCCCACTTAATTAGTCAAGTGTCCATCATAATGAAATTTTGCATCTAAATATTTGAATAATATAAGTAATTTATATTAATCAATCTTAGTGAAAAGCCAAATAGTTGTTCTTTTTTTCTACTATGATATGGTTAGTGATTCCTTGGGCGGATTGTGGTGTTGGAAGCTGACCAGTCGAGATTGTTTTAGGGACGGACCCTTTAGGTGAGGTTTTGGATGGATCTAGCCTTCCCCCTTTGTCGTAACATCTGCCTCAGTCTACCAGGATAGTAGTACCATATATGGGATCGTCTGCAGTACGAGTTGTTTCTTCAATGGATGCATTGGGCATGTTGACGTTAACTACCCTCGAGAAGAGAGGACGAAACACTCCTCAGGCTTCTGTTTTGTCCTCTCATTGATGGCTGAGAAGTCCCCTAGCCTTAGTAGAGGTATCTATCGAGATTGTTCTGTGACGATTGAATTGCCCTCTAGAATTTGCACTGATTCAATAAGACTCATGCCATGATACACGATCTATTGACTAAGGCACCTACGTGCCCGTGAAGTGGGAGGTACATGGGGTCTTGCCATACTAGCCAACCTCGGGTAGATGGTGGCACAACCGGTCTCGGATTGGGTAATATGGGATCTCCTGACTAACCTGGGCCAAGAGGCGACAGACTGTGCCCTAGTTCTTAAGGCATTCCATCTCTCGTCAAAAAACTTACAGACTCTTATGGAATGAAGATGATGAAACGAGGAAAGTGTTAGTCTTAGTGCCCGTAGTTCAATCCTAAATGTCCAAATGTACATATCATCGTTAGCAATAAAATTAAAGCGGCTTTATATTACTTATGTGTTGGAGTAATATATCGACGTGTGCTCTGATCTATGCCCACCATGCGAATAGAACCATAGATCGAGATAGATCACACTCGATGGGTCCCTAGTCAACAAAGCTTCACTAGAAGCGACTAGTATGAAAGATGGCTCTTTATGGCTTACGTTCTGTTAGTCATTGGAATGGGATTCCGGAGTCTGATCATAGATATCATGTGGGACATGATATTGGACGACCCGCCCTGAATATGTGCCATAGATTAAGTCATGAACATATTCAGTGTTGTAGCTTGTCATGTATCCTTAGACCAAGGAGTCTTTGTGATCGCTATGTAGTCAACAACCTAGTTTGACCTGAGCCTAACGTTGTCCGTAACAGGGCTTCCATAACGGCCAGGATTGGCTTGGGGACGGGCTACATGAGTGACACGAAAGACGGCTAAGGGATTTATCCCTCATACTAAGGTATGGGAAAGATATCGGTTCTCGGCCGCTTGATCGAGAGTGACTGGAAGAATAGCATGGCCATGCACATGATACTGGGTATCATATCTTCAGTCATCTCACATATCAAGGAACGGTGATTGAGAATAATAAGGATGACGGCTCTATGCCTTATCTCAATCAGGATATCGGAGATAAAAGGATAATGACAGGGACGACGGAAAGGTTAGAATCGATAGGGTCGATTCGTTATGTAGTATCAGGCAATACTAAAGTCTCGTTAGTTGCCACTTAAATAGGATCAAGTAAAATGGGATTTTACATTGATCTATTGACATGCATAAACCTAAGGGTCACACCGGAGGATGAAACTCATTGACACATTTATGGAGAATGGCCAAAAGGGAGTTGTCTCGGGACATGACCAAAACTGGGTTTTGGGTCATGTGCCCGTAAGTGAATAGGACTTTACGGATCGAGACAAGGCTTGGAGTCTTGGGATTGATCGCGTCGGATAATGTTGGACATTTCCGGTATGGAAGGCTTGGAGGCGATGAGCGAATCACGGGACCTCGTTGGAAATGGCCACGGGCCATGTTCCAAGAGGCCCATGAAAGGCCCATGCAACCAAGGCCCATGGAACTAATTAATCAAGTCTTGATTAATTAGTACTAAGCAAGCAAGACAAGGATTAAGGTGTTGGTGATTCACCACCTAACCCAATCTTGTCTTGCCATACTTTGTCCTATTTACACCTTACTTGACACCATACTTGTCCCATGCCTTTAGTTGGACAAGTATGGGTTTTGTTATGTTTAAGTCATCTTTTTTCAACATAACAAACACAAGACAAGAATAGGAAACACATTTTCTCTCCCTCTTCCATGGCCATTTCGGGTTTGGCTAGTTTCCACCTCCATGTTTGTGTTCTTGAGTCCTCAAAGAGAAGAACTACGTGGCTTTGATTCCCATGTGGATACGTAGGCGTCTTGGAGACTCAAGCCAATCATTCGTTAACCGGTGTTCTTGTTTTGGTAAGAACTAGTGCTGAAATTTTTCTCTTGTTAATCCATTCTTTGTTAGTTGTTTCATGGTTCTAATTGTCTCTTGGTTTTCATTGATTTTCCGCTGCGAGTTGGTTCATCTCCAACCCTACCTAGAGACCCAACAGTGGTATCAGAGCCTTGCTACCTTCTGGATTCACAAGACGGTGTTCAAAGTTTCGGTTTTGCTTGAAAGTTTCGTTTTTGGCATGTTGTTTTGCTAAATTGTTTGATAACATGTTTTAAATTCTAGTTTATGGATTTAATGCATGTAAAATGAATTTTTGAAAATTATTTCAAATCTGGAAATTTTGAAAAAAATTTGATTTTTCGGGTCTCGGGAGCGGGACTCTCGGGGAGCCGAAACCGGGACCGAACGGGGCTCCGTTGGACGGAGCTAGGCCAAGCATGACCATTGGATGGTTGATATGCCAAGGCTAAACCGTTTTGTTAGTTATGACGAGTTTGGAACCGTCATGACGAACTCGAAGATCAAATGTTCAAAAGTTTCATTTTTGAACGGTTTCGATAAACCGAGCATCAAAAATTTTTCGAAACTTGGCTATGAATTAAAACCGGAAAATCACATGATGTTTGATAACATGCTTGTTTGATAACACGATGTGTGATGTGATGTTGGCATGGTGTACATAATAGCCCCGAGCTCGATTTAATTATTTATCGCTTTTCACGGCCTGCGAGCCGTTAGAGTTAACGTGTAATTATTCTTTCAAGGTGTGGTCGTCGAACCACTTGTTTGTAATATTTATTTATTCCCGACCTGCGAGTCGTGTATTAAATTGTAATATTTTACTCAAGACGAAGAAAGGGCGAAAAGGTCATTTGGTGGCTTTTCGGGTGTTGGCATCGACTTGGAGTCGGTGGAGCTCAAGAAGCTAGTGGGAGTTAGTTTAGGGGGCTATTATTTGCACATTTATCGCTTTATGCTTGGTTTAGTTTATGCATGATTAATTCTATGTGTTTTAGAATTGCATGCTTAACTTTATTTACCGAGCATATCACCTCACATGCAAAGATAAAATTGGAATTTTAATCCTTGTGTGTGAACCCTTAGAACCGTCATTGCATTGGATGTAGTTGACGGGTTCAAAGGAAGAATTACATTGGATGTAATTTGAGGCATCATTGCATTTGGAATGTAGTTGATGTGCTCATCGCATCTAGGATGTGCCAAAGTTTTGAACACAACTGGACAAGTAAAAGCGGGTCATGTCCGATACCTCCCAATCATCAACACCTTACTACCTCCCCGTCCTATGGGTGTCGTGCGCATTAGCGGAGCATCCATGGGGAAGCGGGGTAGTAGGTTTGGACGACATATGTGGGTGTCGTGCGCATTAGCGGAGCATCTACATAGTGACGGGCCATAGTTGAAAATTGGTGGACCCGACTACGATTCTCAGCCTGAGGTTGAGCTAGGGTAACAGATAGGGTAAGTCGTGTACATAAGTACATACCCTAGCCAAGAGTCACATTGGATGTGATTGGATGGAGTCCTACCTACATAGCTCGATTAAGTGGTGAGCATTAGTTCAGCTTAATCGAGTGAATCAAGGATCTTGGTTTCAGATTCTAAAGGTTTAGAATTGATTGTTGGTGTTTAAGCTTGATCTTCATAAAATTTATTCAGTTTACTGATTGAATTTTATCTGTTGTAGATCAAATGGCAAATTCAGCGAACATTAATAGTTTGTCATTAAAAACCATTCTTGACAGGGTCAAGCTGAATGGGACAAACTATTTGGACTGGTACAAAATTTTGAGGATAGTCCTCAAGTCTGAACGCAAAGAATATGTCCTTGACAAGGCTGTCTCTAAGACCATATCAGAGTTACATGAAGTGTCATCAGCTGCTGAGAAGAATATCTCAGGGATCTGGGATCCAAGGATATTCTGATGGTCAACAAGGGAATTGGAAGTGGCAAGGGCTGGGCCCATGCGCACTTGGCAGGAAAGATGAGACACCTGAGAATGTCTGCTTCTACTGCCGACAGCCTGGTCATTGGAACCGGGATTACAGGAAGTTCACGGCTGATCTGAAAAAGGGCAGTGGGACTGCGCCTTCATCAAATAGCCTGGATGATCTGAAGAAGGGCAGTAGGACTGCGCCTTCATCAGGAAACCTGGATGATCTAAGGAAGGGCGGTGGGATCGTGCCTTCATTCGGTATTAACTCTATAGAGCTACATCTCTCTACTTCCAAAGATTCATGGGTATTAGATACCATGACTGAATCTCACACATGCACTAATATATGGTGGCTGAAAGTAGGAGAGATTTGGAAAGCACGAAATGGACCTCAGAGTTGTGGAAACTGCTGTAGGATCCATGAGTCTTGCTTTGCCAAGAGGCCTTGTCTTAGTATTGTATAATGTATATTGCATACCTACTTTTAGTAGGAATATTATATCTGTATCCGTGTTTGACAAGGAAGGATATAATGTTAATATTGGAAATGGAGTTTTCAATGTTCTATGCAATGATATGTTTTATACCAATACTGACATGGTTGGAGGATTGTACATATTAGATATGGGTAACAATGCCTCAAGTTCTATATATTCCGTTAATACCAAGAGGTTTTAAATCCAACGATTTAAACCTAACTCTGTTAAGGCACTATCATTTAGGTCGCATAAACAAGAAGCACCTATCAGCACTTCAGAAGTGCGGACTTTCAGGTTCATTCGAATTCCATTCGATCGATAGGTGCAAGGTTTGTTTGATGGGCAAAATGACTAAAGTTCCCTTTTATCGATCTCGATGAAAGGGCGGGTGAATTATTGGGGCTGATACACTCGAATGTGTGTAGACCAATAAGTTCACTTGCCAGGAGGGGTTTTAGCTACTTTATCACATTTACTGATGATTACAGTAAATATGGTTATGTCTATTCGGTGAGACATAAGTCTGAAACTTTTGATAAATTCAAAGAGTTTAAGACTATAGTAGAAAACCAGCTCGACAAAGGTATTAAGGCACTTCGATTGGATCGAGGTGGAAAATACTTGACCACAGAGTTATTAGATCATCTAAAAGAGAATGGGATCCTTTTGGAATGGACTCCTCCTAGGTCACTGTAGTTGAAAGGTGTAGCCAAACGGAGAAATCGGACATTGTTAGACAATGGTCTGTTCCATGATTAGTTGGACTGATCTCCCAATCTCTTTTAGGGGTTTTGCTCTAGAGACGACCGCATTCATAGTGAATCGGGCTTCGACGAATGGTGTGGAAGGGACACCATTTTAAAAATGGTACGGGATGATGCCCGCTTTGTCCTTCCTAAAGATTTGTGGTTGCGAGGCTTTTGTGAAACATTTGGTTTCGACTAAGCTCGAACCAAGATCTGAGATATGCACCTTCGTGTGGTATCCCAAAGCAACAAGGGGATACTATTTCTACAATCCCAGTGAGAACATGGTGTTCGTCGTTTGGGGTGGGGTCTTTATGGAAAAGGAGTTTTGTTTCCAAAGACGTCATTGGGAGGACTGTGCATCTCGAAGAAATTCAGGATGGTACAGATCTGTCTAAACCAATTGGCAACCCAGTAGAAAGGAGCCAGAGATTGTCGTAGAGTAACAACCAATTCCTGTTACAATTCCGGAAGGTCCAAGGCGATTTGAAAGGATCAATCTTCCACCTCCAAGATATGGTATCCGGAGGTAACAATGAAGCCATGGTGGATCACGATGATCCAGCCACCTTTCAGGAAGTCGTGGATGGGCCCAACTCCGAGTTATGGCTGGGAGCCATGAGGGAGGAAATGCAATCCATGTCGGACAACCGAGTCTGGGAACCGGTTGATCCCATCAATGGTGTGAGGACCATAGGATGCAAATGGATCTTCAAGGTGAAGATGGACATGGACGGCAACCCTCTGACCTACAAAGCTCAAATGGTGGCGAAAGGTTATAGGCAGATCCAATGGATTGACTATGAGAAAACCTTCTCCTTAGTGGCTATGGTCAAAATCGATCCAAATTCTTCTTGACATAACTACGTATCATAATTACGAGATATGACAAGTGGATGTCAAAACCGCTTTCCTAAATGGAAATTTGACTGAGTACGTTTATATGTCTCGGCCCAAAGGTTTTGACGATCCGAAGAATAAAGGAAAGATTTATAAGTTGTTGAAATCCATTTATGGATTGAAACAAACTTCTCGGAGTTGGATCCTTCGTTTTGATGAAGCTGTAATTGGATTTGGCTTAATCAAGAACGAGGATGAATCTTGCGTTTATAAGAAGGCTAGTGGGAGCAATATTACCTTTCTGGTTCTCATTGAAAACGACATCCCAACCTTGCACGAGACTAAAGCTTGGTTGAGGAAGTGTTTTTCAATAAAGGACTTAGGTGATGCTTCTCATATCTTAAGGATTAAGATATGTAGAGATCGCACCAAGAGGGTCTTGGATTTAAGTCAGGGAACCTATGTGAACAAGGCATTGAGTAGGTTCTTAATGCTCGATTCAAAGAAAGGACTCTTACCCACTAGTCATGGCATTCATCTCAGCAAGACTCAGTGTCCTAAGACACCTGATGAGCTGAAAAGGATGATGAGAATCCTATGCGCCTGGGGGCAGGATCGATCATATATGCCATGACATGTATGAGACCAGACGTCTCGTAAGCCTTATGTTGTACCAGTAGACATCATTCTAACCCGGGGGAAAGATGATGCTGAACTAGTCGTCGAAGGATGAGTAGACGCTAGTTTTCCAAGACAAATCCAGATGACTTTAGAAGTCAATCAGGATATGTGTTTACGCTGAATGGCAGAGCTTTAGCTGGGAAAGCGTAAAGCAAGATACCATTGCCGAATCTACGACAGAGGCCAAGTACATGGATGCTGCAGAGGCAGCTAAGGAGGCTATGTGGATTTGGAAATTCATGGCAGGGCTGGGTGTAATTAAAAACCCATCCAGCCTGGTGAATCCATCTTGCGACAACACAAGGGCCATTGCGCAAGCTAAAAGCCTAGATCGTATAACAAATCCAAACATGTACTACGGTGTATCCACCTCATCAGATAAATACTGAACTGAGGTGAAGTGAAGATAACCGATATTGCAACAGATGATAACATAGCCAACCCTTTGACTAAGGCAGTGTCACTGCCTGAACATGTTAGACATGTAAAGTCGATGGGGACATATTGGAGTTTAGATTGGAACTAGGGCAAGTGGGAGATTGTTAGTCTTAGTGCCCGTAGTTCAATCCTAAATGTCCAAATGTACATATCATCGTTAGCAATAAAATTAAAGCGGCTTTATATTACTTATGTGTTGGAGTAATATATCGACGTGTGCTCTGATCTATGCCCACCATGCGAATAGAACCATAGATCGAGATAGATCACACTCGATGGGTCCCTAGTCAACAAAGCTTCACTAGAAGCGACTAGTATGAAAGATGGCTCTTTATGGCTTACGTTCTGTTAGTCATTGGAATGGGATTCCGGAGTCTGATCATAGATATCATGTGGGACATGATATTGGACGACCCGCCCTGAATATGTGCCATAGATTAAGTCATGAACATATTCAGTGTTGTAGCTTGTCATGTATCCTTAGACCAAGGAGTCTTTGTGATCGCTATGTAGTCAACAACCTAGTTTGACCTGAGCCTAACGTTGTCCGTAACAGGGCTTCCATAACGGCCAGGATTGGCTTGGGGACGGGCTACATGAGTGACACGAAAGACGGCTAAGGGATTTATCCCTCATACTAAGGTATGGGAAAGATATCGGTTCTCGGCCGCTTGATCGAGAGTGACTGGAAGAATAGCATGGCCATGCACATGATACTGGGTATCATATCTTCAGTCATCTCACATATCAAGGAACGGTGATTGAGAATAATAAGGATGACGGCTCTATGCCTTATCTCAATCAGGATATCGGAGATAAAAGGATAATGACAGGGACGACGGAAAGGTTAGAATCGATAGGGTCGATTCGTTATGTAGTGTCAGGCAATACTAAAGTCTCGTTAGTTGCCACTTAAATAGGATCAAGTAAAATGGGATTTTACATTGATCTATTGACATGCATAAACCTAAGGGTCACACCGGAGGATGAAACTCATTGACACATTTATGGAGAATGGCCAAAAGGGAGTTGTCTCGGGACATGACCAAAACTGGGTTTTGGGTCATGTGCCCGTAAGTGAATAGGACTTTACGGATCGAGACAAGGCTTGGAGTCTTGGGATTGATCGCGTCGGATAATGTTGGACATTTCCGGTATGGAAGGCTTGGAGGCGATGAGCGAATCACGGGACCTCGTTGGAAATGGCCACGGGCCATGTTCCAAGAGGCCCATGAAAGGCCCATGCAACCAAGGCCCATGGAACTAATTAATCAAGTCTTGATTAATTAGTACTAAGCAAGCAAGACAAGGATTAAGGTGTTGGTGATTCACCACCTAACCCAATCTTGTCTTGCCATACTTTGTCCTATTTACACCTTACTTGACACCATACTTGTCCCATGCCTTTAGTTGGACAAGTATGGGTTTTGTTATGTTTAAGTCATCTTTTTTCAACATAACAAACACAAGACAAGAATAGGAAACACATTTTCTCTCCCTCTTCCATGGCCATTTCGGGTTTGGCTAGTTTCCACCTCCATGTTTGTGTTCTTGAGTCCTCAAAGAGAAGAACTACGTGGCTTTGATTCCCATGTGGATACGTAGGCGTCTTGGAGACTCAAGCCAATCATTCGTTAACCGGTGTTCTTGTTTTGGTAAGAACTAGTGCTGAAATTTTTCTCTTGTTAATCCATTCTTTGTTAGTTGTTTCATGGTTCTAATTGTCTCTTGGTTTTCATTGATTTTCCGCTGCGAGTTGGTTCATCTCCAACCCTACCTAGAGACCCAACAGTGGTATCAGAGCCTTGCTACCTTCTGGATTCACAAGACGGTGTTCAAAGTTTCGGTTTTGCTTGAAAGTTTCGTTTTTGGCATGTTGTTTTGCTAAATTGTTTGATAACATGTTTTAAATTCTAGTTTATGGATTTAATGCATGTAAAATGAATTTTTGAAAATTATTTCAAATCTGGAAATTTTGAAAAAAATTTGATTTTTCGGGTCTCGGGAGCGGGACTCTCGGGGAGCCGAAACCGGGACCGAACGGGGCTCCGTTGGACGGAGCTAGGCCAAGCATGACCATTGGATGGTTGATATGCCAAGGCTAAACCGTTTTGTTAGTTATGACGAGTTTGGAACCGTCATGACGAACTCGAAGATCAAATGTTCAAAAGTTTCATTTTTGAACGGTTTCGATAAACCGAGCATCAAAAATTTTTCGAAACTTGGCTATGAATTAAAACCGGAAAATCACATGATGTTTGATAACATGCTTGTTTGATAACACGATGTGTGATGTGATGTTGGCATGGTGTACATAATAGCCCCGAGCTCGATTTAATTATTTATCGCTTTTCACGGCCTGCGAGCCGTTAGAGTTAACGTGTAATTATTCTTTCAAGGTGTGGTCGTCGAACCACTTGTTTGTAATATTTATTTATTCCCGACCTGCGAGTCGTGTATTAAATTGTAATATTTTACTCAAGACGAAGAAAGGGCGAAAAGGTCATTTGGTGGCTTTTCGGGTGTTGGCATCGACTTGGAGTCGGTGGAGCTCAAGAAGCTAGTGGGAGTTAGTTTAGGGGGCTATTATTTGCACATTTATCGCTTTATGCTTGGTTTAGTTTATGCATGATTAATTCTATGTGTTTTAGAATTGCATGCTTAACTTTATTTACCGAGCATATCACCTCACATGCAAAGATAAAATTGGAATTTTAATCCTTGTGTGTGAACCCTTAGAACCGTCATTGCATTGGATGTAGTTGACGGGTTCAAAGGAAGAATTACATTGGATGTAATTTGAGGCATCATTGCATTTGGAATGTAGTTGATGTGCTCATCGCATCTAGGATGTGCCAAAGTTTTGAACACAACTGGACAAGTAAAAGCGGGTCATGTCCGATACCTCCCAATCATCAACACCTTACTACCTCCCCGTCCTATGGGTGTCGTGCGCATTAGCGGAGCATCCATGGGGAAGCGGGGTAGTAGGTTTGGACGACATATGTGGGTGTCGTGCGCATTAGCGGAGCATCTACATAGTGACGGGCCATAGTTGAAAATTGGTGGACCCGACTACGATTCTCAGCCTGAGGTTGAGCTAGGGTAACAGATAGGGTAAGTCGTGTACATAAGTACATACCCTAGCCAAGAGTCACATTGGATGTGATTGGATGGAGTCCTACCTACATAGCTCGATTAAGTGGTGAGCATTAGTTCAGCTTAATCGAGTGAATCAAGGATCTTGGTTTCAGATTCTAAAGGTTTAGAATTGATTGTTGGTGTTTAAGCTTGATCTTCATAAAATTTATTCAGTTTACTGATTGAATTTTATCTGTTGTAGATCAAATGGCAAATTCAGCGAACATTAATAGTTTGTCATTAAAAACCATTCTTGACAGGGTCAAGCTGAATGGGACAAACTATTTGGACTGGTACAAAATTTTGAGGATAGTCCTCAAGTCTGAACGCAAAGAATATGTCCTTGACAAGGCTGTCTCTAAGACCATATCAGAGTTACATGAAGTGTCATCAGCTGCTGAGAAGAATATCTCAGGGATCTGGGATCCAAGGATATTCTGATGGTCAACAAGGGAATTGGAAGTGGCAAGGGCTGGGCCCATGCGCACTTGGCAGGAAAGATGAGACACCTGAGAATGTCTGCTTCTACTGCCGACAGCCTGGTCATTGGAACCGGGATTACAGGAAGTTCACGGCTGATCTGAAAAAGGGCAGTGGGACTGCGCCTTCATCAAATAGCCTGGATGATCTGAAGAAGGGCAGTAGGACTGCGCCTTCATCAGGAAACCTGGATGATCTAAGGAAGGGCGGTGGGATCGTGCCTTCATTCGGTATTAACTCTATAGAGCTACATCTCTCTACTTCCAAAGATTCATGGGTATTAGATACCATGACTGAATCTCACACATGCACTAATATATGGTGGCTGAAAGTAGGAGAGATTTGGAAAGCACGAAATGGACCTCAGAGTTGTGGAAACTGCTGTAGGATCCATGAGTCTTGCTTTGCCAAGAGGCCTTGTCTTAGTATTGTATAATGTATATTGCATACCTACTTTTAGTAGGAATATTATATCTGTATCCGTGTTTGACAAGGAAGGATATAATGTTAATATTGGAAATGGAGTTTTCAATGTTCTATGCAATGATATGTTTTATACCAATACTGACATGGTTGGAGGATTGTACATATTAGATATGGGTAACAATGCCTCAAGTTCTATATATTCCGTTAATACCAAGAGGTTTTAAATCCAACGATTTAAACCTAACTCTGTTAAGGCACTATCATTTAGGTCGCATAAACAAGAAGCACCTATCAGCACTTCAGAAGTGCGGACTTTCAGGTTCATTCGAATTCCATTCGATCGATAGGTGCAAGGTTTGTTTGATGGGCAAAATGACTAAAGTTCCCTTTTATCGATCTCGATGAAAGGGCGGGTGAATTATTGGGGCTGATACACTCGAATGTGTGTAGACCAATAAGTTCACTTGCCAGGAGGGGTTTTAGCTACTTTATCACATTTACTGATGATTACAGTAAATATGGTTATGTCTATTCGGTGAGACATAAGTCTGAAACTTTTGATAAATTCAAAGAGTTTAAGACTATAGTAGAAAACCAGCTCGACAAAGGTATTAAGGCACTTCGATTGGATCGAGGTGGAAAATACTTGACCACAGAGTTATTAGATCATCTAAAAGAGAATGGGATCCTTTTGGAATGGACTCCTCCTAGGTCACTGTAGTTGAAAGGTGTAGCCAAACGGAGAAATCGGACATTGTTAGACAATGGTCTGTTCCATGATTAGTTGGACTGATCTCCCAATCTCTTTTAGGGGTTTTGCTCTAGAGACGACCGCATTCATAGTGAATCGGGCTTCGACGAATGGTGTGGAAGGGACACCATTTTAAAAATGGTACGGGATGATGCCCGCTTTGTCCTTCCTAAAGATTTGTGGTTGCGAGGCTTTTGTGAAACATTTGGTTTCGACTAAGCTCGAACCAAGATCTGAGATATGCACCTTCGTGTGGTATCCCAAAGCAACAAGGGGATACTATTTCTACAATCCCAGTGAGAACATGGTGTTCGTCGTTTGGGGTGGGGTCTTTATGGAAAAGGAGTTTTGTTTCCAAAGACGTCATTGGGAGGACTGTGCATCTCGAAGAAATTCAGGATGGTACAGATCTGTCTAAACCAATTGGCAACCCAGTAGAAAGGAGCCAGAGATTGTCGTAGAGTAACAACCAATTCCTGTTACAATTCCGGAAGGTCCAAGGCGATTTGAAAGGATCAATCTTCCACCTCCAAGATATGGTATCCGGAGGTAACAATGAAGCCATGGTGGATCACGATGATCCAGCCACCTTTCAGGAAGTCGTGGATGGGCCCAACTCCGAGTTATGGCTGGGAGCCATGAGGGAGGAAATGCAATCCATGTCGGACAACCGAGTCTGGGAACCGGTTGATCCCATCAATGGTGTGAGGACCATAGGATGCAAATGGATCTTCAAGGTGAAGATGGACATGGACGGCAACCCTCTGACCTACAAAGCTCAAATGGTGGCGAAAGGTTATAGGCAGATCCAATGGATTGACTATGAGAAAACCTTCTCCTTAGTGGCTATGGTCAAAATCGATCCAAATTCTTCTTGACATAACTACGTATCATAATTACGAGATATGACAAGTGGATGTCAAAACCGCTTTCCTAAATGGAAATTTGACTGAGTACGTTTATATGTCTCGGCCCAAAGGTTTTGACGATCCGAAGAATAAAGGAAAGATTTATAAGTTGTTGAAATCCATTTATGGATTGAAACAAACTTCTCGGAGTTGGATCCTTCGTTTTGATGAAGCTGTAATTGGATTTGGCTTAATCAAGAACGAGGATGAATCTTGCGTTTATAAGAAGGCTAGTGGGAGCAATATTACCTTTCTGGTTCTCATTGAAAACGACATCCCAACCTTGCACGAGACTAAAGCTTGGTTGAGGAAGTGTTTTTCAATAAAGGACTTAGGTGATGCTTCTCATATCTTAAGGATTAAGATATGTAGAGATCGCACCAAGAGGGTCTTGGATTTAAGTCAGGGAACCTATGTGAACAAGGCATTGAGTAGGTTCTTAATGCTCGATTCAAAGAAAGGACTCTTACCCACTAGTCATGGCATTCATCTCAGCAAGACTCAGTGTCCTAAGACACCTGATGAGCTGAAAAGGATGATGAGAATCCTATGCGCCTGGGGGCAGGATCGATCATATATGCCATGACATGTATGAGACCAGACGTCTCGTAAGCCTTATGTTGTACCAGTAGACATCATTCTAACCCGGGGGAAAGATGATGCTGAACTAGTCGTCGAAGGATGAGTAGACGCTAGTTTTCCAAGACAAATCCAGATGACTTTAGAAGTCAATCAGGATATGTGTTTACGCTGAATGGCAGAGCTTTAGCTGGGAAAGCGTAAAGCAAGATACCATTGCCGAATCTACGACAGAGGCCAAGTACATGGATGCTGCAGAGGCAGCTAAGGAGGCTATGTGGATTTGGAAATTCATGGCAGGGCTGGGTGTAATTAAAAACCCATCCAGCCTGGTGAATCCATCTTGCGACAACACAAGGGCCATTGCGCAAGCTAAAAGCCTAGATCGTATAACAAATCCAAACATGTACTACGGTGTATCCACCTCATCAGATAAATACTGAACTGAGGTGAAGTGAAGATAACCGATATTGCAACAGATGATAACATAGCCAACCCTTTGACTAAGGCAGTGTCACTGCCTGAACATGTTAGACATGTAAAGTCGATGGGGACATATTGGAGTTTAGATTGGAACTAGGGCAAGTGGGAGATTGTTAGTCTTAGTGCCCGTAGTTCAATCCTAAATGTCCAAATGTACATATCATCGTTAGCAATAAAATTAAAGCGGCTTTATATTACTTATGTGTTGGAGTAATATATCGACGTGTGCTCTGATCTATGCCCACCATGCGAATAGAACCATAGATCGAGATAGATCACACTCGATGGGTCCCTAGTCAACAAAGCTTCACTAGAAGCGACTAGTATGAAAGATGGCTCTTTATGGCTTACGTTCTGTTAGTCATTGGAATGGGATTCCGGAGTCTGATCATAGATATCATGTGGGACATGATATTGGACGACCCGCCCTGAATATGTGCCATAGATTAAGTCATGAACATATTCAGTGTTGTAGCTTGTCATGTATCCTTAGACCAAGGAGTCTTTGTGATCGCTATGTAGTCAACAACCTAGTTTGACCTGAGCCTAACGTTGTCCGTAACAGGGCTTCCATAACGGCCAGGATTGGCTTGGGGACGGGCTACATGAGTGACACGAAAGACGGCTAAGGGATTTATCCCTCATACTAAGGTATGGGAAAGATATCGGTTCTCGGCCGCTTGATCGAGAGTGACTGGAAGAATAGCATGGCCATGCACATGATACTGGGTATCATATCTTCAGTCATCTCACATATCAAGGAACGGTGATTGAGAATAATAAGGATGACGGCTCTATGCCTTATCTCAATCAGGATATCGGAGATAAAAGGATAATGACAGGGACGACGGAAAGGTTAGAATCGATAGGGTCGATTCGTTATGTAGTGTCAGGCAATACTAAAGTCTCGTTAGTTGCCACTTAAATAGGATCAAGTAAAATGGGATTTTACATTGATCTATTGACATGCATAAACCTAAGGGTCACACCGGAGGATGAAACTCATTGACACATTTATGGAGAATGGCCAAAAGGGAGTTGTCTCGGGACATGACCAAAACTGGGTTTTGGGTCATGTGCCCGTAAGTGAATAGGACTTTACGGATCGAGACAAGGCTTGGAGTCTTGGGATTGATCGCGTCGGATAATGTTGGACATTTCCGGTATGGAAGGCTTGGAGGCGATGAGCGAATCACGGGACCTCGTTGGAAATGGCCACGGGCCATGTTCCAAGAGGCCCATGAAAGGCCCATGCAACCAAGGCCCATGGAACTAATTAATCAAGTCTTGATTAATTAGTACTAAGCAAGCAAGACAAGGATTAAGGTGTTGGTGATTCACCACCTAACCCAATCTTGTCTTGCCATACTTTGTCCTATTTACACCTTACTTGACACCATACTTGTCCCATGCCTTTAGTTGGACAAGTATGGGTTTTGTTATGTTTAAGTCATCTTTTTTCAACATAACAAACACAAGACAAGAATAGGAAACACATTTTCTCTCCCTCTTCCATGGCCATTTCGGGTTTGGCTAGTTTCCACCTCCATGTTTGTGTTCTTGAGTCCTCAAAGAGAAGAACTACGTGGCTTTGATTCCCATGTGGATACGTAGGCGTCTTGGAGACTCAAGCCAATCATTCGTTAACCGGTGTTCTTGTTTTGGTAAGAACTAGTGCTGAAATTTTTCTCTTGTTAATCCATTCTTTGTTAGTTGTTTCATGGTTCTAATTGTCTCTTGGTTTTCATTGATTTTCCGCTGCGAGTTGGTTCATCTCCAACCCTACCTAGAGACCCAACAGAAAGTTCAATCCCCGCCCTCCCTCTCAGGCTCTGACAATACCCTTCATGCAATAGAAGAAGCGAGCATTGGACACCCTCCCATTGCCTACATAAGTGGAAGCTATCACTGAGGACACCGTGAGGTCTGTGAAACAACCTTGCCAATGATCCTTCTAGGCACCAACAGGGTGGTGTTGATGAGACCCACCCTATCTCGATAGGATTTGGTACAACCCGATAACTCTCCTCATCTTCTTCCTAGGAAACTCCTCGATTACTTGAAGTACTCCTCTCCTCCCCCCATTGTCCCTACAAACTGGCCAAGGTACAATTTAAGCAAGACAGGTTGAATCGAGTCTAGTTGAGAAAAGTGATAGATGTATTGCATCACAAAAATAGGGATAGATCTCCTACTTTTTCACTGATATTTATGTTACAGGTTTGCGTCTCGGGCATGTCTGAAATTATGTATGTCCCATCTTATGATGTCATCCTTTTCCGTATGGCTTAACAGTATGAACTCTAGTTTTACTATAAAGAAAGTGAGTATTATATATGAAGTGTAGGTGATGTGTGAGGTGAAATCGGCTACAAACCACTCTTAACCTAAAAACTAGAGAACCAATCCTAGCCACACACACCTAACATCCAACATTCCACATGATGCCACATCACCACCCCAATTTCACCCAAAGTCACGCCAATTTCATCCTTTCTCACACAAGCAAGGGCATAATTGTAAAAGCATGGTGCCATGTGGACAAGTGTCCATTTTTTTCTTCACCAATTCACTAATTTAATATTTCCCGATTCGTTTGAACTCCGATTAGCTTCAAACTTGCGCCAGTATTTTTATTTTTTCAAGGGCTTTAAATCAAGATCAATCATGAATATATTTTGAAGCACGAAAATAAAAAGGTATATCGGAGTGATAAAAAAATGTTGAGTGTTGATAAATCTTCACTAATAAATGTTTTATATCGGAGGTATCAAACTAGTGCTAAATGTTGATAAAAACATGTACTGAGGTGATAAAAACCATGTTCAATTTTGATAATAAGTGTGATAAACTAATCATGATCAGTTTTGGAGAATGGGGTGATAAAACCAGTGTAGAGTGTTGATAAAACCAGTGTAAAGTGTTGATAAAACCAGAGCAAAGTGTTGATAAAAATTAGACAGATATAATTTCTTTAAAAACCAACCCCGAAATATAAAAAAATTCGTGCTTCAAAAAAACTATGTGATGGGGATGATAAAACACACGTAATTGAATGATAAACTTAGTGTTTAGTGTTGATAAAACTAGTGTTCATAAAAAGCACGCGATGAGGTGATAAAAACATGATCAGTTTTGGAAATGAGGTGATAAAACCAGTGTAAAGTGTTGATAAAACCAGTGTAAAAGTGTTGATAAATCCAGAGCAAAGTGTTGATAAAAATTACCCATATTTTTTTATAAAAAAAATCAACACCGATTTTTTTTTCGTGCTTCAAAATATATTCATGACTGATCTTGATTTAAAGCCCTTAAAAAAACAAAACTAATGGCGCAAGTTTGAAGCCAATCGGAGTTCAAACGAAGCGGGAAAAATTAAATTAGTGAATTGATTAAAAAATAACATGATAGTTTTTACTAAAAAGCCCTTACCACTTATTAAAAAGTGTTGTTTCTTTTGCAGTCAACAAGTCAACTACTCAATTGCATCTCATCCATCCATTCTTAAAATGGATGGCTTAGATAGGTTCTCTAGTTTTTAGGTTAAGACATGGTTTGTATTTGATTTCTCCTCGGTGATGTGCATATGATAGAGATTGAAAGAGGGCATTAGTAAACGGTTAGTAACAAATTCATCTCTAGCTCTGCGAGACAGAATACCCCCAAACCTTAACTGTCGCCTCTGTAGACGGTGACTCTCTCTTTGTCTCTCCCTATCTTCTCTCCCTATTCCATATGTCTACTAGTCTATGTTTGACAGAGTCGTGTTTCGGCGGTCTCTATGTCTTGTGTTTGGGCGACTATTTTGGCTCGAGTTGTTGGGTACTGATCCGTCGATGATCTCGGGAGAACAAAAGAATCTGATTCAACTAGAAGTATCAGTAAAGTATGATTTCGCGAAACATGCTCCGTTCTGCTTAAATTTTTTTATGGCATTTGAATAAAAATTGCCTCCCATTAAAAAAAAAAACATTATTTGGTGACTAATGAATGGAGTTACTGCCTGTACATGGTGACGGGGTTTATTATTGTGACCCAGTCCGACAAGATGTAAAATCAAATGCCAATGCATGCATTTAATTCAAGTTATTATATATACCTGATTTATATGGAAAATTAGATATTATTAACTTTATTTAGAAAATAATATTGCTGGTATTTATAACGATTTATACACACATATACATCTAAATCTCAATTTTCAGTAAAAAACGCCTCTCTTGACTTAGGATCGCGACCTTCCTCCATGGTAGTTATGGCTATCGTCATGACTGTTGTCATAGCTTCTCTCTTCCTACTTGCACTCTGTGGGTTTGCTTTCGACGCCGGTAGCTACTATCCTGCGCCTCTGGGAGTTCTGTAAGAGTTTTTTCTGTTAGGACTCCCTTCGAGCCGCCTCTAGCCATCGTGACGTTGGCTCCCTCCCGCTACCAACAACGTGTCTCCCTATCGCCACCCATCTGCAACTCCGATGGTTTTCGTCTGGCTCACCTCGGCATCAATTGACCTCACCGCCTCGGAGCCCCGCGACCTCTGTGTATCGGGTTATCTCTCCCGATCAACCCCCGCAGCCGCTGAAGCCGCCACCGGCGCGCCCTTCTCCTTGGCCTCCACCACCGCACCTTCTGTAGCTGTCGCCGCCGCCTCCGAAGGCGTCATTGTCGTCTCTGAAACCGTCGGGAAGGATGATCATTAGGCCGAGCATTAGGGAATGGCCCTGGGAGGGGTCCCTAGACGATGCTTTGCCTCCCACCACTACCGTCGAGGTCCTCGGCCAGCTCTCAGGGCAGGAACTCCGGTATCCCATGCCTCTGAAACTGATGATAGCATGTTCGGTCACACTCTCTAGAGTATGCAGCGTTTAGGCTATACCTTGATCAGCCGTAGTCAGTTTCGCCATAGTTTAGAAGTGGATGATAGCAGGTTCGGTCAAACTCTACTGTGCATGCAGTGTATAGGCAAGACCTTGAGCAGCCGTAGTCAACGTCTAGTTTTCAATACCGTTAGAGGAAAAGAACTGTGACACCATTGTGTCTTTTTTCTGTTCTTCGTGGTCAGGGATTTATTCCTGATGCATTAAGATGTATTTGATTTTAAATAAATGAATTGCACCTTTCGCTCAAAAAACAAATCTATGTGTTCAGTATTAGTTGAATAAAAAACATTAGAGCAAGTAACAATTAAACTCTCTCGCACCTGTCGAGATTCTTTTTTTTATGAGGAAACTCTAACCCCATTTACGAAGTTTCTTATCTCTATCGCGGACATAGCTGTTACAATCCTTTTCGGTTTTGTCTCATCGTAGTCAACCGTAGTGCAACACGCAACACCTGTGTCTTTACAACACCCCTCTTCGGAAGTCGTGTCTCCCATTAAACCAAAATTAAGGAAGAAGACCAAGCAAACCGCTCCAGTCCCTCTCTTTCTTTCTTCTACAATGCTCTTCCCTCCTGCTTCGACGAAGGCGATCGTCGCCTTCTCTCAGGGGTCCTCCGAACCACTGAGTAAGCCGCGTCGGGGCCGCCCTTTGAAGGCTCAAACCCTAGCTTCTTCTGCAAATTACGCTAGGGTTTTGGCACCTTCACTACACTCATCAAATGCTGAAGGTTTTCCTCATCCACCACCTCGGGGGATGGCTCTGCCCTAGCCACCGCCAGACTCTTCCCTACCCAGCGCTCCGCAGCCAACGACGACTCATGTCCCCACTCCGTCGTCTCCATTGGTCCGACATCCTCTTCGGGAAAAGGCACCCATGTCTGAACCGGAGAGGGAGGAATCAGGGTGAAAGGAATTAGAGGCCCTCCGCGAGGGAGTCTGGGTTACCAACGCGAACCGTGTTCCTGTGATTATGGCATTGCTCTCGCCGCCGCCGGGTATGATTTATTGTCGTAGGTCCTAAAACTAAAAGAAGCTGATTCCAACGTGAAGGTTCCAGTTCTGCCAGGACCCTAGGACTCCCATCTGATCAGTTTCCAAGATGGTCTCTCGGCCTGCTCCTTAGAAGAGGAGGAAGAAGTAGCGATGGAAGTCCCGTATGCACCGGTAAATCTATCAATTCTGGCATGGCAACAATTTTTCATACTGGGCAAACTATGGACCTCCAAACCACCCCCGTAAGGAGGTCCTTCTCAGAATCAAGGAAATTGGCCTGAGAATCTTTGGGTTTTATTTTGAAACGGAGACGGCTCGTGCATGGGTTCGAGGAAATGAACCGTGGTGTTTCGATGGAAGTCCACTTCTGCTGGGTGATCTAGACCCGCTGGCTAGGGAGCCTTCCACTCTGGATCGACTTCAACTCTAGGTACATGCCCGTGGACTTCCACCATTGGTACAGACCAAATCTAAAGGAGAGAGGATCGGTTCGACCCTGTGAATGTGTGTTGATGTCCACTACGACCAATGAGGCATCTGTTGGGGAAGAACAATGAAGATCATATTCTGGCATCTTGTGGAGCACCCCCTTCGTAAACAGCTCCTGTCGTTTTCGAGAATTTCCCGACTCGATACGTGTCACTCTCACTTATACAAAACTGCTAGTGTTTTGTTATAATTATGGTATGATTGGTCACATGGTGACCAAGTAAGACCTGGGGGTGGTGGGTACTCCACAGTTTGACTCCTCTATCTTGGAGTTCTAGAAGAACCGTCAAACCAGGGCGTATGCAACAGATTGGGATGATCAACCGTCCCGCAAATCGATATCCTCGACTTCTGCACCTAAGGGTCCATTGTCTCAAGGTAGGGGCCTGATAATATCCTCGGCTACTGCACCTAACGGTGTGTGCCCACAGAGTGTCACCCAGTCCTGCTCGGTCGATCTAGGTTGGAAAATCTTGGTACTCGGCTAGCCCTCGAATAGAGGGAAAGTTGACGCCTTGGATCTGCCTGCGCACATATACATAACTGGACTTGGAACTGGAGCTGGGTCTAGTATTGGAGCAGGAGCCGGGGGAGTAAAGAGGGGGCCCAGTAGGGAACCCAAGAAAGAGCAAGACAAGGCGGGCAAGCATGCCCACATATAGGAGTGAAAGGAATCCAGTGCTCTAGGGACTGGCCCTAGGAGGGGTCCTTGGGAAGAACTCTACCTCCCTTAGAAACTAATGACAGGAGGTTCGGTCGCATTCTACAGAGTATGCAGCATCTAGGCAATACCTTAAGCAACAGTCATTGGCTTCGACATAGTTTAGTTTTTTTTTCAGTTCGCCTTTATGGTACCCCAAAAAACCGCATGTGTCGGTTCACTTTTCTCAGAGTTATGTGTAGAAATACCTTCAGGGATCGATACTATGTAATAGCTATTTTAATTTTATTTAAATAATATATGAGTACCTTTTAGTAAAAAAAAAATCTCAGTTTCCAATTGAAATATTTCGAGTATTATTAAAAATAATATTTATAAAAAAGGCTATTTGACCATTCCATTTTTTTCAAATTACATACTTGACCAAAGTTATTTGGATGATCCGTAATCCGGTGCTAATTAATAGAAACTTTGAGAAAAAAAGTTGAAGTTTTTTCATAGTTTAGTAACCCTTTTTCTCTTTATACTTTTCCCCCAACCTTAGTCTGTCGCCACCTCCCCTTCTCCCTCCACTAGCGATGGTTCTGGCCGAAGGCTATGACTGTTGTTGGTGGCTGCTTCTCTTCCCTCTTCCCCCTTCCTCCCCCCCCCCCCTTTACACTCAAGCCCATTCTTTTTTGCTCTCAAGCTCCACCTTAACTGAGGTTTTCTTTGGAGTCATCGACGATTTTCTCAGATTCATAGTGGGAAATGTTTCTCAACTGAGATTCACAGTGGATCGGTTCTTCCTTGTGGCGTTATGGGTCCTTTGGGCCTCAATCCTCACAACTTCCTTAGATATGAAGAATCACCGTTCACTGTTGGTCTCTCGTCCGTTTTTTCGACGAGTTGTCTCCAAGTCATCGTGGGAAAGGTTTCCAACATGGATTCGTTGTGGCTAGAACAACTTGTGGGTGGCACTAGTGGTGGGTGCATCATTTGGACCTGATCTCGGATCCCACCTCCCGACTACCTTACGGACGAGAGTTATTGTCCCATTTTCGATATGGTTTCTCTTCTACTCTCCTTCCTTTGTACATCGTTTCTTACTCCTATTACTTTTCCATTTAGTCTTCTGTTTCACGGATCCTTGTTACAAGATGGGGCCTCACGGTCGGTGCTGACCATAGTGGGGTGTTTAATCCTTAGGCTTGTTTGAAGAATTTCTTGGTTTGGTTTTGAGGGTTTTAAGTAGTAAATATGAGATTTGGAGTTGTATTTGTCATGCCCCCTGTTTTGGGATGCAATCTGGTGTTGGCCAATTTCGAGTTACCTTTTGGGTACCTTTTTGTTGGTGAGGTTTTAGTGAGGTTGTGGGCTTTCATCTCCTGCAGCATTGGTGGTGTTGTTTTGTGTAGATCTGGTGTTTTGTGGCTCTAGTGTCTTGCTTGGTTGCATCCTTCTGGTGTTTCCTGGATGGATTCTTTCTTCCTTTTGGGTTCGTTGTCTTGTGTTTCATTGCACTCGTTTTTGTTGTTGTTGATTTTGCTTGCTATCACTGGTCATGTTTGTATGTGTTGTCGTCTTGGAGGTGGCTTTCGAGTTTCAAGGTTGTGAAATCGGGATAATCTAGACATGTTATTTGTATTTGTTTGTGGTTTTCTTTGTTCTTGTTAGTTGGTTGTTTAGAGGTTCCATTGAGGAACGCTTGAGCCTGTTACAGTTCCCTCTTGTTTGGTTGAACTGTTGTTTTCTTCATGTTCATAAAACCTTATTATGAGCCCAATCTCCGTGGTTTCGAGGGGTCCTTGTTGATCTCCTCTGGTTGTAAGAGGGTTTATCGCTTGCCTTTGTTTTTCTTTTTGAAAAACCTGGGTTATTAATATATATTTGCCTTTTAAAAAAACAGAGATTTTGAGAAAGACTTCGTCTTGAGGAAGTCTGGTAGAAAAAAAATCATGTATCTATATGATAAGTAATAGAAATATTAAACCGGACTTGTCTTGTAAAAAAAACTTGCATCTATATAAAATTAGCATTAAAAATTAATTCCTACACTCGCTCATGGCTATGACTGTTACGATGCGGCAAGTTAGTACGCTGAAAAGGAGAACAACAAAAACAAGTAGGCATAAATGACCTCTACAGACACACCATTCTTAAGACATAGCGATGCTGAGACTTGAAGGCGCGAGAGATAAAAGCATGAAGGCTTTTAGGAGCAAGGCCATGAAATTCACGAAGATCTTGTGTGGTGGAGGCGGCGGCGAAGACAACGACATGGTAAGGCCGACTAGGGATATGGTTGATAAATCTCAACCCTAAGCGTCTCGAGAGTCCCCTTGAAAGATTGGGTTCTCATCGCAAAATTTGATCGCAATTCGGTATGGAATAAAACGTGTTAATCGTCTAGAAGAACTCATGAGCAAGGTAGAGATAAGATAGAAATATTGGAAGAATTGTCCATAAAGTTAGCCATACATGGCTTATGGGCGAGGTGTTGACTGCTCTTAATGAACATCTAAGTCCAGTGAATAAGCATATGGGAACGTTGGAGATTCTCGTGAGTACTTTGCAAGGGGAGTCAGTCAATACGAAAATTGATATAAACCTATACAAGCGAGCGTTGGAAAATAAGGAAGGAAGTATGTCGCATTCCAAGGTGAAAGTTCCAAATCCAAAGGCTTGTCGTGGAGACCGAGCGGCAAAGAATGTGGGAATTTTCCTTTGGAACATGGAGAACTATTTCAAATTTATGGGCGTTCCAGACGATCTAAGCAAGTTGTGTATTATTCCCACGTACTTAAAAATGATTCTACTACACTTTAGTGACATAGTAAATGTGAAGAGATGAAGAAAGGAATGTGTATCGTCACGACTTGGAAGGATTTTTTTTTTTAACATAATTAAAGATGTAATTCTATTTGGAAAATGCTAAAGATGAAGTTAGGGAAAGTTTCGTCGGTTGACTCAAAAGGGCTCGGTCCTAGAGTATCGACCTCTGTCTAGTTAATACAATTTGGATTCGAAAATTTGAAACTAAGATCGATGAAGGAAATAATATATTTATATGAAACATTTGGGAGTTACACAAACATAAAATTTAAAATCCAATTAATCGTTTTCATACATGTCGAACTAAGATCGTTTTGTACCTCATGGTGCGTCATTCAAACCAGAGATGTAGATTGCATTCTTGTATATTGCTCAAATCAGCCTTTTAATTGTTTCAATACGATTATAAGATGAAATACTCTTTCTAAAAAAATTAGAAAACAAGGAGAACTAGTTGGACTAGTTCAAGGTTTTCTATTCCTACTTGGCTTGAGGTTTAAGTAAAATCTAGACGTATAAATACATGGGTAGAGAGCTAGCCATAAGACAATAGGGGAATCAATCCCTTGTGATTTTCGGCCAAGCATAGTGAGGAGTTGTGAGGTTTCGTTCAAGGGCTACTAGCGGTTCTAGTTGTGGATCAAACTTTCTCGTGTGGATACCATTAGAGGGAGAACGCTTGGGCGCCTATACCATCGATGCAATTTATTGAATGCAATTCGATACGTTGAGGCATACTCGACATAGGTAGCATCTAAGATTTGCCGATCAGTCGTGTTAGGAAAGTATTGTTGGACACGATGTTGGTAGATGTCGTCCGAGTTCTTGACCTTCTTATTTTTCTTGCCCCAATGATCCTTCAATTGTTGTTGAGAGAGGTCGGGGAACGTGGTTAGGGTGGCTACGATGTACAGTAGGTAAAGGTTCGTCTAGTATTCTCCACTTATCTCCGCATGTTCAAGCCATGTAAGGATAAGGTGGGTTTCTTCCTCCACAGACCAAGGCGTTATTCGGCACAGAGTTTTCAGTCCCATAGAAAATGTGAAAAAACTGAAGAAGGATATAAGGAGATGTGTGAATGAAATAGAAGAGGAGCACGTGTATTTATATGGTTGAATGTGATGGTTATGTTGACCGTGCGTCCTAGCTGCCTCCCCGCAAGTAGTGGGTATGTGGTTCACTTTATGAGACGATAAAAAATTATCGTAAGTTGGAAGTCGAAACAGAAATATTTAAAACCTAACTTTTGTTGAAATTGATAATGGAATAAAAAAAATTACAAACTAAAACAATGAATAGATATTGCAACCTAGAAGACGAATAAACTATAGATCGGCAAGTCGACGAACGAGACCGATTAGAAGTTATGTTTGTTTTATCAGCAAAACAAATATTTAAAAACTCATCTTTCAGAGAATGAAAGATGAGACGCACGGACAGGGTCGCTACAAATCAAAACACTGAACTAATTGTGGCCTTATAAAGAAACACTAAGAGGACTTGTCAAGTCTCAGTCTCAAACCAAACAACGGATCGTAAAAGAATCGAACCAATACAAATAAGGAGCATTCTTATGAAAGGAACCTCGACAACCTTACAAGGATGCAAACCAGAATATCAAGGTCCAATAACTAGGTTTTACAACCATTAAGTACATAACAACTAAAAGTAAAAATATGTCTAAAAATCGGATTCCACAACCATGAAGCACAAAAAAGTAATAAAGGTCTACAACCCGGATTTTTCAACCATTTAGTCCAAACGAAACTTGTTTCAACCCAAACGTCAGCCTAAGTTTGTAGAACACCCTGTCTCATCAGGACCATCAACCACATAGAGAGGATGCAGTCATTAACAAGCCGACAACCAACACTGCAAACGACGAAGACAGATCCGCTTAGAAACATCCACCATAACTCACTATGACTAAAATTGAATCTGAGGGAATTCAGCCTAAAGGCATAATTTCCTAAACCCTGGTCGTCGACCAACACCTATAAACTGTTGAGCCTTTACCACCGAAGTAGAAGGAAATAGTTGACATCCCAACAGAATACGATTAAAAGGACATTTAAGGGTACAAAAAAACTTAAGTCTAAGAAAAGATAAAGCAGGTATACCAAGGAGGCACTGAGAGCAACACCCACGTCGGGCAGAAAATGCCTGCAAAATCTTGATCGGCAACACCTTTCCCCGATCAACACCGGGGAGGAGCAGAATAACCACGCATGACTAGAGTTTCGAACGATCACTAGAGAGATGTCCCTCACTGTAGTTCCTCTAAAGAAGGGTACGAAAACACCCACGACCAAAGAAGCCATTATCAGTACACCAACAATCCATTTCAGGGGCAGATGTGAAGACATGAGGTATGGCTGGAGAGACATCCCACTCCGCCCATCCTCGACAACTAGATAAGCCAAAGCATTGGCAGCCCCAAGACTGAGGAACCAACCATCTGTTCACCAAAGCCGTTCGATGCCAGAGTTGATATGTGGAGAAATCTTCAGATAAAAAAACCCTAGAAGGAAGACCTGGACGAAGGACAACATACTGGTGAGATGCTCCAGTGAGATTAAACGATAAAAGGGAGAGAAGGATGAAGGGCGGCAAAACAAGAGCGGCCAACCAAGGGAAGGAGAAAGGGAAGGAAGAATGGAGGTCACCACCGACGACATATATGGCCGAAGATCATGCCATTTTCAATGGAGAGGGAAGCACAATAAATAAGGGCAACTAGGGTTACGCAGAGAAAGAGAACACTTTTGAGCGTTTTTAAGATAGTATGTCCCATCAGAAGTCATGCTTGGGTTGATTTCACGTCATCCGACATGTTCAGGTGTCTCTTTCCAAATAGTGTTGAACATGTTCCATAGATATTTGGTGTGCTTAACCTTCGTCTCGAACAATTTTATCCGTCGATCAATTTGATCAACCATGCTTTGAAAAGGATTTTCAATCTTCTAAGTCGAACCTTATTCATCACCGCATTTCCTTTGTTAATCGTCTTCTCTTTCTCCTTCGAGACATATTTTTCAGATAAAGATCATCTTGAATTCAATTGATATATTCAGATCAGACTCGTTTGGTATACAAGAGTCTTCCTCGTCCTAAAAAATGTGTAGTCATTGGGCATAAATGCATGCCCGCCAACTCAAAGGGTGGAAACCCTAGAAAAACACACTTGCCCTCTCTCTAAGTCCAGCAAAGTACCCTACTCATGGCCATTGCCCTAGCTAGCTAGCCTATTGCTTTACTCCATTACCTTACCTGCCCTATGGAGACAAGATATTGAAGAAACAAAGAGTAGAGACAGGTTGAAACAGTGAGTAAATAATTTTTAGTGCAGTGGAGATTGTTTGTTCACAGTACACATCATTTAACACATCATAATAATATAGCACATACTGTCCTTTGATTTGTTCGTATTCTACTACAGAAGTTTTGCAGCACCAATGGAATAGTACAGTTGAGTTGTTCCCCTAATGGGGGATCGTCACATATATATGGTTTCACTCTCACTCTTACTCACGTCCAAGGAATTGATCATACGAGTAAACAAATAGACAAATAGCTTTCATATATATATAAAAAAAATTGAAATGGGTAACCGGGGAAGTGCATTACTGAAAAAAAAAACCATATAAGATAGAGCGTAACCGCCCAGGGTTCCAAATATTTGACCGGACCGACCGTAGCAAGCCCAGCGTTCATGGACCCATAAAGATAGCCTACTTGATATCGTAGACAATAACTAAGGACATCCCCTTACCGACGTCTCAAACCAACGAGACATAAAGAAAATAAACCAAACCAAAATAGAAAACAAAATGTTCCAACGACAAACATAAGAATGTAAAGACGAACAGAAATATTGAGCTGTTGGTGCAGGCTTCCCGAGACCTCCCAGCACTGGTTGTCCCGGGTCTGTGGATATAGGCCAGCAACGGCCAACCCCACCCCTACCGGGTCAATTCATTCCTGCATAGGAGGCTGCCCAGCTTCCGCCTGCTTCACCTAGTCCTCCTCGGTCCTGTCCTCCTCGTTCTTGTCCAGCTCATAAGCTCCTTGTGTGGGGACCGGCTGGTCCAGAGACTTCTTCGACCCATAAGATCTAGCATACAGATGCCCGCTCCTCATCTTCAAGCTTGTCTTCGTCCTGATGGGGCCTGCTTTTCCAAGTAGCTCCTTGGGGTCTTTCTCCTTCCCCGCTCGTATGCCCAAGACATTTGCAGGATTATCTGTGCAGAGAGGACTCCCAGCATAGTGGACGTTAACCAGGTTGTCAAGCTTTGTAAAACCCGGCGGCCCTCCACATGCTTTTGGGAATCCTCCCTGCAGAATATTGACCACTCCTTCCGGGGCATTCTTAGCCAGGTCATCGACTTCCGACGCTTCTACATGACGTGGTGGATGCCAAACCGTCTTCAACAGACGCTCCACGTCCAGTTGTCATGGTACATGTATGGAGTTGTCATAGTGGACCTCCTCCCGCCCTATCCCTGGTAGATGAGCCGTACACCCCGAGAGACGGTGCGTTAGACTCCCGCACCAACGACAAAAGTCTGGTAGCTTCTCGTATTGCAATTCAATGAGAGAGGAGGTAGTGTTACCAGGAAAACGAAGACGAATGCGTCTCCGCAACGGCTGGTTCACTTCCATGCGGACCCTCATCCACAAAAAATGAGCCTCACGCCGAAAAAAAGGTAAGGGGGTCGATATTACCTAAGTGCCCATGGAGGAGGCAATTAGTTCGCGGACCCTCGGTGTCCGGGCACCCCCCGGGACATTCAGATCTCGGACCCCGATCTCGATATGACTGAAGTCGATATCATTGGCTTGCATGTAGGGCCATAGGGGTTCCAACAGTAGCAGGAAACCTTTGAAGATCCACGGCCCCCGATGTCGAATATCCTCCTTAGTCGCTTCAGATGTGAAATAGAAGCTCGTGACCTCCAGCGACAGGTATTCGATCTGGATGCCATCCACCTTCCACTTTTGCAGCATCAGGGCGCAAACTGCATTCTGATTGTGGGTCTTCCCTCAGCGACCCGTGCCGCCAACGAGTGCATGTACGTACCATTTTTAGCCGCCGGAAAAGCCTCAAGCGGGACCACCAGCTCTTCATCTTTGTCTTCCTAGTCTGGCACTGGGGAGATACGTTCGGAGAGCGTCCCACCCTGCCGAGCGCCAGATCTGATGGAGGGCGTCGGGCGGCCCACCAAGGTTGAGGCATGCACTCTCGGGGGACGGTAGCTAGAGTAGGATACCGGCGGCGGACTGTGGCGATGGTGGACAAGGTCGGGCAGGACACTGCCGACTTTTGCATATGACCGGCGCGACGACACCGGGGACTGTGGTTCGTAGAGGACGAGGGCATCCGTCCCGGCCAACCCCGACTTGTCCTTTATCGGTGAGGACTCGCTGTGACGAGGCCCTGGTGCTCGCCGACATGGGGGTGGATCTATCGACGGGCGGCTGGGAGAAGGCGACGTCGGGAGGGAATCCCGGTGGGGATGGCTGCACAGCGTTGGGGCATCTCGATTGGACGGGATCCATACCAATGGTGCAGAGGGGGTTACGAGGGGAGAGAAGCGAGAAGACGGCAGTTGACAAGGTGGAAAAGCGATCGACTGCGGCGTTGGAATGAAAAAATGACGGCAGAGAAGGAAGACCAGCGACGCCGAGCGATTGAGCGAGACGAAAAAGGAGTTGTCAGAGGGGAGGGTTGAACATCGACGACCGACGAGTTGGAGCAGAGAGCGGCGGCGAGCGGAAATGGAGGCGGCGATGGAAACCCTAGAGAGGGTAGGTTGCACCCGAGAGAGGGTTTCAGAGAGCATTTTCATACATATATAATTATTTCTGGTTCCGAATGCAAACAAGCCGAGTTATCAAATTTAATTAGTTGTTAGCTATTTTAACTTGTTTGATGTGTTGGGCCTTATATCGTTTTTAGGTTGTTTTCATCTGTTTCTTTCCGTTTCGACGGTAAGATCTCACCGGTTTATAAGTATTGGCCGTCGGCGAGTGTTTTGGGCTTTTTTTTTTCCTTTTGGTTGAATTCATTCGACTTCAATTTTAGGGTTTAGTGAGTTTTGGTGGGTATTTCCGCCAAATCTATCTCTATCGTTTACGGTGTTGACTATCGGCTTGTTACCTACTTTTATTCTCTTTGTGTGAGAGGTTTGAGGTCCTAATGAAACAGGGTTTTCTACAAACTTAAGTTTAGGGTGAGGTTGGTCAAGTTTCATTTGGGCTTCATGGTAGAAAATTTTGGGTAGTAGATCTTTATCAGTTTGATGAGCTTTCTGGTTGTAAAATTCGGGTTTTAAACCTCATTTTATGTTCACTTTTTTGTGTTTAATGATTGTAAAATCTGATTATTTAGACCTTGGTTATCTGCTTTGCACCATTGTTGGTTGCTGAGGTTTCTTTCCCAAGAATGCTCGTTCTTTGTACTTGTTAGATCATTTTAAGATTTGTTGTTTGGATAGTGGTGTTGTGTCTGGTTTCGTTTAGTTCTTATGTTTTTCCCTTACAGTTGGTTGCGTCCTTTTAAGGTTTTTTTGTAGTGTGTAGTTAGACCTTCTTGTACTACTCTTACACCTGTTAAGAGAGTATAATTTAAGTTTGTTTTACCGATAAAAAAGAACCATACCAAAATGACTATCAAATGGTCAGTGACGTGATTAACTTGAACAAACCAAAAGATATCAAGGTTATTCTAAAAATACCTAGCCACATGCTCCCCTATATTTCGTCGTCGTCATCATCGTGTAAAGTCAAGCCACCACACACGCTCTTCATTGGTTTTGTGGTATAGTTCCTAGGAGAAGTCATGTTTTACCCTCTCGCGCTCCAAGTCTCAACATTTTTGTATTCGAAGGACAAGGTATCTACAAAGGCGAACAGTGGTTCCCTATTGCGGTGTTCTATCCCCTAGAACTCCGAGTCTCAGCCCTGTTGTGTTTGAAGAATGAGACATCTCCAGAGACGATCTGCGACTACCTATTGTGGTGGTTCGCTCCCCCACGCCTCCGGGTCTCAACGTTGTTGTATTTGAAGGTTGGGGCGTATTTAGAGACGTTTGTGTCTACTTCCTGCGTTGGGTCTCTTGTCAATCAGGCTAGCTTCATGCGCCATCATGACCGTATCCATAATTGGACCACATATTCTTATCCCTAAGGACGATCAGGGTTCAGTATCATGTGCCTTTGTTAGCCCATACAATCAGAGGAGGTCTACTACGCAGCCTCGCGAGTCACATGCCTCGTCAATCGTCATATCGCCCATCACGATTGACTGCAACTGATCGTCCTCCTCCACTAGTTCCAGAGCTTATTGCCCACACCACACGCTTTACCAAGACTTTTAGTGAGCCTAGTACCCTTGGTTACCTTCAAGTCGAGTTGTGATTAGTTTCGTTGTCTTTACAAGTTTTATTTTTGTATTGTCGTTTAGCCATTTAAACATCAAAACCGAATACACCTCAGTTATTAGAGGTTTAAGTGTAGGATTATTTCTGAATAATCCGGTCTCTTACTATTCTTTTGTATGTTACTCTTGAAGTATTAATAAAACATATCTTTTTCGCTCAAAAAATTGAATTTAATAAATTGATGTAATTTGATTAGTAATTCTATGTATTTGTTGTCTTTAAAAAAATAAATGGCAAGCTTCTTTTTTTTAGCAGCAAATTTTTCATAAAACCTTCTCCTTTGAAGATAAAAGAGAAGGCATAGAGCTGAAGCTCCACAATATAACAAGAGCACTTGCCTAAAACGCACGACCTCAGAACAAACCCAACAATTGGGCTAACATGAACTTGGTCTCAAAACCTAATTTTACAGACTTTAAGCAAACATAGCACAACATCCTACAAAGGCCAACGCAACAGAACAAGGCAACAATACATGAAAGAACCGAAACAATTCGGACAAAACAAGAAAGCTCCTGTATCAAAAAGAAATGAAGTCCACGCATTATAAAGTAAACACGTACCATGAGTGGCCTCATGGCCGGCGTACGGCCTCTCAATCCTGGAATCAGTAACTGCAAAGACTCGGCTCTGCTGTGCCGGTGGTCCTCCTCTCGGTGGTGGGGGAAGTGCCACCTGCTGCCCAGCTCTCGGCTGGTGCCTCTGACCTGCTGCTCCCGCCGCCTGACGCGGAGCTCTCTGCTGCGGTGCCTGACGTGGTCTGCCAGGTGGTGCAGGGCGAGTCTGAGTCTGCTGGGGCCTCGGTGCAGGCGCTCTACCAGCTAACTCAGGGCAAGACCGAATGAAATGATCAGATCGACCACACTGGTAGCATCCCCTATGTCCCCCCTGCTGTGCCAACTCAGGACAAGCACGCACGAAGTGGTCGGCGCTGCCACACTGATAACACCCCCTCGGCTCACTCTGATGTCTGTCTTTGGTCCCCTGGGGACGATCATCATGGCGCTCTACAGGTCCAATGCCCCTCGGGCAGTCTCGTGCCAGGTGACCCTGCTGTCCACACCGAGGACACAGCTGTGCCACCGGGGCGGGTCCAACTGACGCTACGGTCCCTGCTCGACGCATGCTATCCTGCAGAAACTGAGGCTGAAAGTGTCCTGCAACTCTCTGTCTGCGTCGGTCTCGACGGTCAGACGGTTGCACAAAGCCACTCGGCCTAGGCCTAGTATCTCGCACTCTGATAGTGTCTCTGAAGTGTCTCTCCATGGCTAAAGCCTGATCCAAGACTGTGGAGTACTCTGTGGTCCTGAAGGCGATAACCCTCTCGGCTATCGACGGGATGAGTCCGTTCTCAAATCTCCTGCATCGGTCATCCGCAGTCTGAACCAACTCTGGCGCGAAGCGGGTCAGAGAAGTAAACCTCACTGCATACTCAGAAACGCTCAAACCCCTTTGACGTAAATCCAGAAACTGCTGGCGCCGGTCATCCCGAATGGAGCGAGGGAAGTACTGTTCCAAGAACAGCCTGCTGAACAACTGAAAATCACTGCCGACCATGTCCTGCACTGACTGCCACCAGTAGTAGGCCTCTCCCTCAAGCTGAAAAGTGGCGAACGAAACCCTCAAGCGCCCCTCCGATACACCAGAGGTATCGAGGTTGCGTGTAACCCGCTCCAACCAACCCGAAGCTGCCTCGGGGTCCGCTCCCCCGGAGTAGGTCGGCGTACCGAGTCTACGAAACTCCCTGAGCGACTGGGCCGTGAGGCTATCAAACTGTCCTGGCCTATCCCCAAAATCCGCTGAAGCAACAGGCACGGGCTCTGGTGTCGGTGCTGTAGTCCCTTGCTGCGCACTCAAGGCTGCTAGCACAGCGCGAACCACCTCCTCGAGAGGGGTCGCCTGAGTCGGCTCTGTGACTGGAGATGTCCTGGGTGGCGACCCTGTTGGTCCACCCTCAAAGCGCTGATGCTCTGTGGAAGCAGCATCCTGGGCATCCGCTGCCCCCTCCTGCTCAGCGGCAGGTGCCTGACTCGGGCCCCCAGCTGGGCGGCTCCGGGTGCCTCTCGGAACATACATACGAGCCATGTCGCCTATCCGCCTCCACGGATAACGCACATGTTCAGTACTTAGTTCAACAACGGTTCTCACACGCTACAAGGACGATCGCACGCGTCACACAAGTCACCCACAGTTACGCCCCTCCCACTAGTAGATATATATACTCATATAATATAGCACACAAGTTCGCATCTCTATGCGTCTCACAACAACAACCAGCGATTTAAGCAATCAACCACCAACTCCCACAGGAGGGTTCCAACTCAAGCACCCCACACAAGGCACAAACCAACAGGCATACCCCTTACTCGGGTATCCTTTCACAAAGAGGGGTTTAGCACTTAACACAATTCAATTCCACAATCACCCTTAACCCTTCCTTCCCTTCCAAAGATCCTCATTTCTTAACTTTTACCCAAAGCTTCTCGTGTCGATCTCATGTTGTTACAACCTGATTCAGGCGTCCCCGAAACTCATTGTAACAACTGGACATCGAACCATCATGCTCAACTACAGTGACGCCCCTGAGTCAACCAGTGATGGTGTAAACATTTTAGTTCTACTGAAAATTCGGCATGACCCATTCGTATTTTCCCTTAACCCTCCGCTTAAGCGGGACAAGTACCAACACAAATTCACAAGGCAAAAGTATGCAGAGTTCTCATGCTCGGCCAAAAACACCACACAGTCAATAAACGGAGTTCTCGTGCTCCTAAGTACACAACGCAATCAATAAACGGAGTTCTCGTGCTCCCAAATACTACGGGGTGCTCGTGGCCCAAACTCGCCACACACGGGCACACGGGGTTCTCGTGCCCCAATCTCACCACACAAGGGCATACGGGGTTCTCGTGCCCCAATCTCACCACACAAGGGCATACGGGGTTCTCGTGCCCCAATCTCACCACACAAGGGCATACGGGGTTCTCGTGCCCCACCCAAAACACTCAAAACAAGCACACAAGGAGTACTCATGCTCCAGAAAAGCAGTCAACCACAAGTCAACACTTGAACAAGACCAAACTACAATTTGAAAATTTTCGAAGTAATCCACCAAAATGGCAACACCACCAACCGTAGGCTCGCCCTACCATGAATGCATAGCGGGTCGATCATTGACCGTTAGTCCAATTCCGATCTCAACCATTCGGCTTCACCGATCACTAGGGAGAGGATACCAATCAAGTAATGCAAAAATTGTAGTGTAAATGTTACATTTAGGATAACCATTAAAGCGACTCACGACTCAGACTCCCTAACTCTACCCACCTAATTGACTTCGGTCCGAGGTTTGAAAATCAGTTCATAAGACACCTGTTTCAAATGAAACCAGGCTCTGATACCAAATTGTCACGCCCCAGATCCGGATCTTGCCCGGACTCGAGGCATGACTAGTAATAAATGATTTAAAAGGTAACAACTCAACAATAAGTTCCTGAAAGTTCCAATATGAAACTCAAAACCACAACAATTCGGTTTAAAACATAAATAACCCTCTAGGAGTGTAATAATAATCCTCCACAAAATCTGTTCCAACAGAAATAAAATGAAAGCGAAGTCTCTATAGACACCCACACCGAGAAGCTCCCGAGCCTCTACTCCTCAATCAAGCCTGTAAACACAACAATAAACTCATAGGGGCGAGCTTGCGCTCAGTAGGGACAACACATAACAAGTTGGACCTTAAACTCAATAAAGTCAACAGCAAAGTCAACAAGATAGATCTTAACAAACACGTGTAATAGGTAAACCAGTCAATGACGTGGTACATGAAGTCTCCACCCTCCGATCCACAGATGATGTGTCCTCTCGGATTTTCCCTCAAATCCAGAGGAGACGCATAACATTGAGGCGACCGGAAACAACCCTTCGGGGCGCTTATCATCGGGATTCTCAGAAACGTCTCCAAAGGATTTTATGTCCTCGGGAACCAAGGTATTACTCCCATAGGGAGCATACACTTGGGCAATTCAATAATAATCAGGTAATAATTGAATAACGCACTCAAACTGAAAACACGAAATAATCCAATTCCAACAACCACCCATTCATTGCCACACATAGCCCACACATCACCAGTTCACCACAACACACAGCACATGAATCACATAATCATAGCACACCAATCACACAGTCACAACTTACCGTTCACTTACCAGTCTCGAACAAACGGGGCATCGATCACCTGATTGCACCGCTCGGTACAACCAGTCATACTCGATGCTCCAAGTAACCATTTAAGGACAACAAGAAATCATTCAAATACATTCAACGGTCAAGTACGAGTTTGATCAACCAATCATAAAGACCTTCAATCGAGCATTCACACATGCAATTCAACTAGTTCCGTTAGACTCTTTAGCCTATCCACTAAGCAACCAACAATCAAGCATGTGATCCTAACACGCAACTAATCCGAGGGCTTTGCCAAGGCCACTCTACCAGTCAAACAATTCCCAAGTATTGAAAGCGAATTACACTAGTGATTGGCATCCTAATCATTCACCACTAGACACTTCCGGTTATTAGTAATTGAAAGACAATTATGCTAGTTATTCGCATCCTATAGGCATTTCTAGGACATTTCCGATTTTATTAGCCTAACATGCATACTAAGCATTTAAACGAGAGGTTAAGACTTTCCCTACCTCGAGGTCTTCCTCTCAACACTTTGATGATAGCCCGGTGGTCACCACTCCGTTCTTCACTCGGGTCCCGGCGTGATCTTTGCTCCTTTAGCTCGATCCCCAAGGTCTTGGACACAAAGAAACCTTAATTAGACTCCACTTAAACAGCAAGTAAGACCCAAAGCCCCTCCAAAGTTCAGCTCAAAACCAAGATCAACCAAGGTGAAAAACCCTCGACGAAACCCCCACCTGGTCTGCCACGGACCTGGTCACGGATTCGTGAGGCCAACCATCACGGTTACCATCACGGAGCCGTGACGAGTGCCGTCACGGACTCCCTCACGGAGCCGTGACGTCGCCCGTCACGGGATCCGTCACGGATCCGTGGCGCACCAGGGCAGTTTCACCCTTCTTCAACCTCCAGCTCCTTTTCTCCGAAAAACCACCTTCAAACCCCAAATTTTACCCCTTCCAACTTCCAAAACAGTCCAAATCCTTCAATACTCCTCTACCCATGGTAGGAATCAACACACAAACAAGTTTCTAATGATTCATCAAATCAAACCCAACTCAAAAGCTCCAACAAACTAATGATTTCTCATCAAAAACCCAACAAAGCTTCTCATCAACAATATCTCCCACCATTTCTACTCAAACCCAACAACATCTAGCAATTTCACCCCAAAACCCATGAAAAGAGATGAAGAGAAATGAGGATTATAGAGTTCCATTACCTCTAGAATGTTGAGATGAAGAAGATGGTAGTGATTTTGAGGAGGGATGGCTAAAGGAAGACTTCAAGTGACCTCTTCTTCCTTGATTTTCCTTCAAAGCTCCATGGGAGCTCTTCTCCCTTGCTCCTCCTCCAAATTTCGGCTACACCAAAAGAAATGAGTTGGTTTTGCTCTTCCAAACTCAAATAATACCTAGATGTATCAAATGACCAAAAGCCCTTGAGCTAGAATCCTTTGTAGAAGCTTTTGGGAGGGTAAAAGGGTCTAAGACTACTCCATTTTCTCTCTTTCAACCAAAGAGGGACAAGTGTCCAAATAGGTTATTTACTTTTCCAAAATAATTTCCAGCACAATAAAATAATGCTTTTAGTCGATTAAAAGTCTCGTTTTGACCAAAATTGACTTTCTCCAACATTATACTCAAACGAAAGGAATTTCTCCCCTTAAGCCAACCGTGATGATGGCTAAGTAATTTGGGTTCCGGAAAAGTCCCGAGTGACTTCTTGAGTCATCGGCTGACTTTCCGGTAGCAAGTCAAACTTGCTTGGAAAGCCGCCGGTTCGACCGGGAGCGGGTCTTACAAAAGCCGATCCAACCCTAACCTAACCAAAGAAAACAACACCACCAACACACACCCTTAACCTCAACTGAACCTACTCTTCCAAGCTGTTGTCTCATTCAAAGAGAAGAAGACAATCGGTTGGTGGGCAACACCACAATCAACCGCTATCTAGTACCATGAACAGCACCAGACAAAGCAAAACCCCAAACACCATGACCTAGGCTTTCACCAGAGACTCGAGGATCTACCATCATCGTTGGCTAGCACCAAAAAAACGATGATGTCCTAGACCCAAAACGGATCCAGGGCCAGTGAAAAGCAGTCACGGGAGATAGGGATTAAAGGAGGAATAGGAAAACAGAGAGGGAAAGGGGGGAAATAATCACCTGAGAAATGGTAGTCGACTCGAAGAACAGCTCAAATAAGGGCCTTCCCGACCCAAACAATTCCGACAGGCCAACACCTTCGACTGAACCCAGAACCACTACTAGGAACCAGAGAGGGGAGCTGCAAACCATAAGTTAAGGGATCTGGTATCACGGGGGCAGCAATACGTGTGCTGGTGATTAAGACCAGTGACAAGTACGTTAGATCTAAGGCATAGAAGGTAGACAACGCCGTCAAAAGGGTCAGGACTAGGGCTCGGACCGATCCACCGCCGTCAATGGGGTTGAAGAGCGTCCCACTGAAGATCTGAGCCAAGACACCCTCGGACCGAAAAAAGCACGTGACTAACAGAGGTGAGAGCTTGAAACTTGACAGCGACCAAAATTAGGACCGATCTGTAGTCATCGACTCTAGAATAAGAGAGGAAAAGCTTCCCACGGACAAAACAAGTCCTGAATCCGACCGGAGACAAAAAACGAAAGGGGGAGATAAAGAAAGAACAGAGGGAAGAAGAAGAAGAAGAAAAGAAAGCGGAAGAGAGGAAATGGGAAGGAAAGAAAGGTAGGGGAAGGAGTGGATGGGCACCGGTGACAGTCGACAACAATAGTTGCAGAGGAGTCACCGGCGGCGTACATATATAGGGTTAGAGTAATGACAAGCTTTCATTATAGATAAATAATCGGCAAAAATTATATGATAATATAAGAAATGAGCAAAATTCATTTTTCAAAAGACGCGATCAATGAAAACTCGCACAACATTCTGCATGAGTGACTTGATTCACATATTGCATATAACAAGCCTTCCAGATACTGTGTGTCCCAAAAAAATCTTCCCAAGGGTGATTTTCACGCTGGAAATCGAATTCAAAACTAACAAGGTCTGAGAAACCGTCTATATCACCTAACTTTGCTCTCCAACAATACATTATGTTTGTTCCTACTTTTTACTCCCAACGATTTCACAAGATGTTTCGTTCAATCATCATTGTTACAAAGAGGTTATGATGATTCCTAGACATAACCTTCGATCCCATAATAAACCCTTATTATCTCTCTAATCTCCCGGTCAACAAAATTGTTTTAGCAAAAAGAAAAAATCCATAAATCGAGATTGTAGGAGGCATCGTTTAAGTGTCGATTCAAGTGTTTTTTTCTTTCTTCAAATTTAACTTTAAATTTATGAATTATTATTTTTTTAATGTATTTGTTTTTTTTAATCGAGTAACTTGAGGAAGTGCATTACTGTCAATCAAAGAATACAAAGTGGGGCCAAAGGCCCAGGACACCAGAATATTTTCTGAATGCATCGAAACAGGCCTGATTCTCTTGGACCCATATAACTAGTCTACTTTTGGTGGTAGACAATACCTGAGAACATCCTCTTACCGACATTTCAAAAGTCCTAAAAAAAGAATGTTAATCCAATCTAAATATCCAATGAACAAAAAAAAACTGAAATTTAGACTTAAATAAAACCAACTAAAGCAATTGAAAGGATGGAAATCTTGAGCTGCTCTTTTTTCTATCCTGAGACTTCCCAGCACTGTCTGTCTCGGGTCTTGGATGATAGGCCTTCGTCCTGCCTTCCCCCCTCCCTGTGTCCTCTCATTCTCCCTAGCGAGGCTGCTACTGAGCCTTAGCCTGTTGACCATCGTTGTTCTCATCGTCCGCATCAGCAATAACAGAGACGGCTTCACACGGGATGCCCCTCACTGCATCATTAGGTGGCTCTGCATTTTGTAGGTGCAGGCGAGACCCTAGTCGACTTGTCTCGGCGAGGACTCATTGTGACGGAGGGGCCACAAACCCAATCGGACTGGATAAAGGGTGGGTAAAAGGAATCAACGGTGTTCCGGATGAGGAGTTTCACACCATCGACAGTGGAAGAGACGACCCGAGGGGAACATGGCCGTTCCTCGTCGCCACAGTTCGATTTGCCTTGGATAGATCCGACAAAAAAGGAACAAACTCGGTGGACAACACGGTTGGATGAGAGGTCTTTGACGGAGTGGTGGGCGAAACCATTGCAGAAGTGGTAGTAGCCGGTACGAGGCGGCGGCGTGAAGAAGATAAGGAGCAGGGACTAAATCCCAGTTGAGAATGTATTGCAGTTGTAAGCATGGGTACAAAGTGATGGGAAGAGAGGATTGGAACGAGCAGCATGCGAAGAAAGACCGGCGATCAATCGTGATCGGTGAAAAAAACCCTAGGATTTACAAGACACACTCTCAGTCTGGAGAGAGATTAATGTATTTGTTTCCTATTATTCATGTAATTTGAACTTCAATATGTAACACATCTCTTATTATTCGGCCATTAATACAGAACGGGGTCCACTCACCTAACAATATCAAACCCTCACACCACATAATTACACAAATCTCCAATTAGACAACCAAAATTTTCTTTTTCTCTTGCAAAATTGATAACTCATACCATATCTAAATCCTATACTTTTCTCCTTTTGCTACACATCACTTCTTTCTTTTCATTTGGTCACTATCACTCTCGGCCACAAACTCTCAAACCCACACCAAAGACCCATTCAAAAAGGGCAAGGGGAAGAAAACGAAACTACCTTGTCAACTTCATGCTCTTAATATTACTTCTACTTTGCTCCACCATTTTCTCTCTCTCCAAACAGTGTGTGCCTTCATTCTTGCATTTAATTTCCCACTCTTCATGCTTCTCTCTCTCTACACACACCTCTCTCACCAACTTTGGCTCATCAAAACATCTAAAAAATAAAAACCCACCTCATCAACCTCTTCAACACTCCAAATTCTCTCTCTCTCCTTCTCTAGTATTTGCATGATGATGGGTTTGTGTAGAAGATCTCAAATAATTCTACTAGTTTGGGGTGTGTTCATGGTGTTGATCTTGGTTGCTAGTCACTCTCAAGGTTCAAGACCTAGCACCAGTAGTGTTATCAACTTGAAGGCAAGGCACAATGGTGGAGGACACTTTTTGGGGTTCATGCCTAGGAGGATGCCAATTCCAACCTCTGGTCCTTCAAGGAAGCACAATGGCATTGGCTTGGAGAGTTGGAGATCACCATGAATATGATCATCAAGCTAAGCTGGATCATCACAAAGATGTTTGATCATAAAGGAAGAGAAAAAAGATAGGTGATTGATGTTATTTAATTGGGGTTTATCTTCTTTTTGTTGTTCTTGTGTGGAACAAGGAATGGTTTGGTGGGGGCTTGTGTACATGGGAAGGGGTCTCCAAGGCTGGCTTGCTTGCTAGCTTTTTTTAGTTCTTTTACCCTCTTTTTGGGGATGGTTTCATGATGAATATTCTGCAAAATTATATAAATATGATATACATGATTGTTGCTTTGTGTACTCTTGTTCTTCATATATACTTGATAATTTTTGAGCAACTGGACACAACAAAAAGAAGATGATCGGATTTGGGTTCAAACTCCATTCTATTTATTATATAATATACATTACGGGAAGTGTTATATTCTTCTATCTTTTGATTGAAAAAAAGAACTTACTACTCAATATTAATGTGTAAATTTCATTTCGAATGAAGTAACCCATTTTTTTAAGTAGGTTTTATTATGTTGATAAAAAAAGTAGGTTTTATTATATTTTCTTGGATATGTAAACATTGTTCATCACCGCATATATAAGTTTTAATTAAACATATTAATCACCTCATGTCAAAAAGTCATTATTTTTTCACAGAGAAGTATTAGAAGATAAAAAAGAACATATATACTATCTCAAAAAAAAACATAGATAAATTAGAAGTACAGAGAGAAGACTATGGGGCTAAAGTCGGTTGAACAGATAAATGCAAAATAATTGGTCAAATATTCATTTCAATATTTGTTATTTTAAAAAATAGTATAAAATAATATAAATATTTTTTTCAGTTTTCTCACAAAGAATTGCATTGAATTCAGGAAAAGAGGTATGATGTAGTAGTTGTCCGTATACTGTCTTTGATTTGGTAGCCCAAAAAAGAAACAAGATAAACTATTTCTGAATTGTCATTGTTTTTTTCATATATATATTTTTAAAATTGGTGAATAGTCGGCAAACGTCAGAACATTGCTCATAGTCCACAAGTTTTAAATATTATTTTCAAGGATAATTTCTTAATCCCAAGTTGGGGTGGGCAAAAAAAACCGAAACCGCTAAAACCAACCACCACCAACCGTAAACCGTATCGGAAAACACGAAATCGAAAAGTTAACGGATGGTTGCATGTTCTTGACGATTGAACCGGAAAGTTAACGGTTGGTTGTCAGTTCTTGAAACGCAAAACCATCGGTTAACCAACCAAACCGGTACGGTTCATTATATACATGTGGCTTCATAATAACCAATGGTCTGATATAGATGAATGACCCATGAGCACTCTTTTGTGTCACACAGATTGCTAACATAGAACACGATGACTTATATGTAATTTTTCTTTTGTTTTAGAGAATATAGTAATATGTTTTGGCTTGAAATAGAAATATGTGTATGATTATTGGTATCTAAATTTGTACTTACATGTAGTAAAGTGGTTGGTTGGTTAGAACCACTAACCAACCGGTTAGTAAACTGGTTGGTTTCACTGTAAAAAATTGGTTTATGGGTTGGGGCTGGTTCCAAAATATGTCAAACCGATAATATCGGGTTGGGTTCGTAAAAGGTTCCATTGGATGGTTAACCACCCAATGCCCACCCCTAATCCCAAACATCACTTAAAACCTTTTGATTATTTTATGTAAACAAAGCAAAAGGCTACGAAGTCTGGTTTTATAATATGCATTTTAGAAACAACTTTAAACAGATATTTGCGAAAGATAAAGGCTACGAAAGATTTTTTTTTTAAACGAGTAACTGGGAAAGTGTATTATTGCGAACAATAAACCATACAAAGTAGGGCGTACAAGCCATGGGTTCCGGATATATGTCCCGGTCGCCCGTAGGCCACCCGACGCTTATGGACCCGTAGAAATAGTCTGCTCTTGATCGCAGACACTAACTCACGACATCCCTTGCCGACATTTCAACGACACAAAAACATAAATGAAAAGCCCAAATGTAAACTAAATTAATACAACCCAAATAAAAACAACCTAGTTCATAAAGCAGGCGGAAATAAGGTGCTCTGAGTGCGGTTTTCCTGACACCTCCCAGCACCGGCAGTCCCGGGTTTGTGGGTATAGTCCGTAGACGGACCCTCCCACCCCCACCGGGTCTTCTCATTTTTCCGAAGGTGGCTGAATTGCCTCCGTCTTTGGATCCTGTATTTCATCCTTGTCCTTCATTTGCTTTGCCCCCGTCTTTGTGGACGAAGATGGAGACGCCCTTCGTGGATCTGCCACGACAAACTCTGAACAGATCTGATGACTCTCCGGGTTTGGGACCGACAGCTTTGTCCCCATCGTTGCTCCGGACGAGGATGGGTACGCCCTTCGTGGATCGGCCACAATCCATTCCGAGCAGGTCTTGTGGAGCTCTGGTGTTCCTCGGGGGCGCGAGGTTGCCCTCCCCGACTCGGCATGGGGCAGCCGTAGAGACGGCCAGAACGGAGCTTGGGGTTGCTCGCGAAGGCGAGGTTGCAGCTCCGGTTGCATGGTATCCGGCGAGAGACCCCCCGGCATGGTGTGTCTGCATGAAGAGTCGGCCGGTGGAGAGGCCCTTGGGGTCGCCGGATCCAGCATGGAAGCCGGTGGGGGGATTCATATCCGGTAACGTGGTGGAGGATGGTTGGGACAGGAGCGACGCAGTAGTGTTCAGCAGAACAAGATGGACGGAATCCATGGCTACATGGGTGGTCATTGTTTTGGCGTGGTGTTGGTCCATTGTTTCGGTGGGGAAAGGTTAGGAGTAGTAGAGATGGAGGAAGGAAGCTTCAATGGCGATGGGATAGAGGGCGGCTGCGAAAAAGAAAAAACCCTAGGGTTCGAGAAGACGCTTGCGTTCGAAAATTTTATTCGCTCGTTTTAACAGTTTAGTCTCGAAAGATTAATCTTTACTATGAAGTAGATTATCTCAAAGTTTAAACATGGTATCGATATGGTAATTTTGTTTTGCCCTGCTATCTTTTCTCTCTACAAAGATTGGTAGAATTTTCTCCATATAAATGGCGGGTATCATTGGTAACGGTTTTCCATTCATGACGGATCCGGCGACGGAAGTCGAGAGGACAAGAGAATGGAGCTCAAAATCCCAGACAAGGAGATTGATAGTTTCGGTGGTTTCTTTGAAAATGCGTTAACCGAAAATCTCATTTCTCCCGTTACACAATCGGCGGGTCATCAACTAATTTAAGGAAGGTATAGTACCTCTTGGTCAAGCCCCTGGGCCCCTTGGGTTCTTCTTCCCGTAGGATAGGAGACAAGGCCAGGGTCATATCGTTGGAGCACTGACCATTTCACGGGCGCTCCTATTTTTAGCGAATGTCACCCTCCAAATGCACTTGGCATAATCTATTTCACTCAGGGCCGGCCCTGAGAATTTGGAGCCCCAAGCGACTCACTTTTTTGAGCCCCTTAGTCTCGAATTTTTTTTACCGAAACCATATAATATTACATTTATCAATATCACATTTTAATATGCAAATTCATCAATATCACTTCTTAATATGCAAACCTAATTGAACAATAATTTCATTATTCCCTAAACCACTATCAACATAGAAATGGTAACCACAGTAGGTACACGTGTTGAGAGAATATAACTGAGTAAACATAGTGAGTGAGGGTACTTACATGAAATAGAAGACAACAGTGAACTCCAACATTCCAACAAAGAAATATGTAATACAAAAGTGAATCCATAATCTTAAGAGAAGACTCCACGTCAAACCTTCAAAAACATAAAAAGAAAAGAAAAAAGAAGTAGTGTTAATAATGAACGAATGCAAACAAAAATAAGAATTACAACCATGTAAGTTGAAAATACCTAAAATGCATATATGCTCGTCAATTTTGAAAAATTGTTCTTCTTCGCAGTTTTGCTAGCAAAATCATTCATCAATCTTTCATAATCAATTTGCAAGAGCAACCATTCCTCCTAGAATCCACTCATTTACCATTTTCCACATACTTATATTTAGTGTTCAATATTTACTATTTAGTATACTTAAATTATGTTATTAATAGAATAGCTATAAAGAAATGACAGAAAACTAACTTTTCAACACTATGACATTGAAATATGACAACATAAAAGATAAAAACAAGTAAAAATAATTAGCTGATTTCTTCTCTCTTTTTCATCCCTGCTCGGCCTAAAGGAGTTTTGAGAACTCAAGGACAACCACCTCCTTAATACATCTACCAAACCAAACTCTGAACAGATAACTTTTTACTTAAGAAAGGGTTAGAATATACCAACTCCATTTTCCTCATGGAACTAAACTAAATGCATTCAAAAGGTCCATCATCTTATAAAAGAACATGAACAAGCAACTGATTTCAAATATTTAACAATTCCGACATTATAGGATCACACTAAGATGAGCAGAAGCACCTTCACATGGATGAAAGTGCATAAACTACAACAATCAAGAAAATTACATCCAAAGTGAAATTAGGCATTCATTAATAATAACTCATCAAATTGCCAGCAAATTCAAGCCTACCCCAAAGCCCCTACCAACTTGATTCGTTTGGTTTTGCTTCTTCTCGACCCATTGTTAGGTGTTCGAGCTCTCCGGTTATAGTCGTTGGTGTTGGTCGCCGACGAGTGTTTAAGGCTTTTCTTTGATCTGAAGCCTTTCGTCTTATTTGATGGTATTGGTGTGTCTTGGTGATTTATCGCTGATTCTGTATTTGTCAATCGTGGTCCTAGCCACCGATTTGTTTAGTACTCTCTTCTTTAGGATTGAGTGTTACTAATGATTCAGGGAGTATGGTTCAATTTTGATTAGGTCATTAGTGTTTTCTTTGTGCCTGCACGTTTTCTCTCCACCCTCCTTAGTTGTGTTTAGGGCTTCTGTGTTTCCAGTGTTCTCCCCTACTTGCACTTCATGATGGTAATATTCGAGTATTGTAGACCTTTATTTTTCAAAATTATGCGCTTGAAGGTTGTCAAATTTGGGTTTCAAACGTCTTGTTGTTTTAGCTTCTTGGTTGTAGTTTCAGGTTGTTTCTTTCTGTTCTTTGGTTGTAATTCTGGTTGGTTGGTTGTCTGTTCTGTGGTTTTTTCTTGGTGGATTGGGATCTCTTGTATTCCCCAATAAGTCGACATATGATCGTCTTGGGGTTTCTTTTTTGTGGATCTGTAGCTGGATCTTGTAACTCCTCTTTCACCTCATAAGAGGTTTCAATTAAATATGCTTTGCTGATAGAAAAAAACATACCTCAGAAAAGAAGAAAGAGGCTCAGTATGTGGTTGTGTGACGATCTCTAGACGACTACGACGTGACCTTACAACAACACCAACAATTGTAGACAAGATATAGAGGTCGGTTCAACGACGACGTGCGAAGGGGGGGAGAGTTTGGGAGGAAGGATAAAATAAAGTTTGTTTGGGAGTGAGAAACGGTTTTTAAGTAAGGGGAAAAGTCGGGTTTTCATGGGTTTTGGATAAAAAATAATAAAAATAGTCGAAAGTTCAAAAAGCATGTTGCTAACAAACCTGCTGTTTGAGATCATTTTGTTAATTCCTCCTGTCGAAGTAGACATCAGCGGTTTCACTCCCATTGTACATGCTCTATGTTACGCTCCTGTTTTTTTTTTATCAGCAAGGCAAACTTAAATTAAACCTCTTACGAGAGGATAAGAGGTGTACAAGATTGAATCCAGCTAAAAACTCCAAAAGACCTGACAGATCGGCAAAACCAGACAACAACTAAGAAAAGGTCACACACCCTGAAGAACACTAGAGAACACCAAGAAAACTAACAAGCACGCACAGATGATACCTCCCAAGAAACTTAAAAACAAAACAGGGTCTTTAACCCACATTTCACCACCATTAAGCTCTAAAATTTGAAGAAAAAAGGAGTCTAAGAACCCAAATCTGACCACCATGAAGTGTTGTTTGAGGAGGAAGCATCCAAGAGCCAGAGCTAAACTACCAGAATATCTCACCCCAAACATTTTTTTTGGATAAGCTCAAACATTTCATTAATAAAAAGAAAGATCCAAGCAGGATCAATCCAAAACGCAATCAAAACAAAGAAGCTCTCATCGGCCCCGTCTTATTTTCAACCTCTAGTGAAACATACAAAATAAAATTACATCAAACAAGTTAGTTCAAACGCAATTAAAAATAATAGTGAGGTTATCGAGCAGTTGGAGAATCTTGATATTGATATCCCACAAAAGAAGTTATTTGAAGATACATCGTTAACATTTGAAGGAGAGGAGTGGATCGAGGATTCAAGTGACGAAGACAGCAGTGAAGGGGCTGCCGAGAATCAGAGTTGATACATGATAGTCCTCTCATGAAATGTGAGAGGACTCAATTCCTCTCAGAAGCAATGGTGCTTGAGAGATGTCATTGGAAAGCCCAATCCATTGTTCATTATGTTGCAGGAGGTCAAACTCACTACTATTAGTTACGATTTTCTTCGAGCCATTGGACTCCATGGTGGTTTCAGCTATTACTTGATCCCAACGGTATGGAGAGCTGGAGGAGTTCTGAGTCTTGGTATGGAAACTTTCGATCACTTGGTACTTTATTGTGTGCTTTCTTGGAGGCTTTGCGGTCGCGCGTCTTTTTGGCGGGGAGTTGTGTGGGTTATGCCTCGTATTTTTGGTGAGGTTGTTTTCTTATGGAAAGGATTGGGTTCTAATCACTGGTGGAAGCCGTGGATTAGAGTTTGCTATATCATTGTTTGTTATATTTGGATATTACGAAATGGCTTGGTGTTCAATTCGGTGATGGATTGTGTTGAGGTTGTATTCGGCAAAATTTAGAACCATTCGTTTTGTATCCTGTGGCAAGCTGGGTCGTAACGTGCTATCTCGTTCTCAGATTGGTAGCAACGTTCTGGTTGGGGTTTACGACCGAGGAAGCGTGGGAGGAGGTTGTTGGGCCGAGGTTGATTTTGTTGTAGTGTTGAGACCTGATTTGGTCGGGTGGGTCCGATGAGTGCTTGTTCAGGAGTAATGTCAGGTTTGGCATGTTCCCATCAGAGTCCGGTGAGTACTATCCGGGGGGCATTATGGGGTCGATCTGCTATGGAATGGAGGGGCGCAAATTACTTAATTCCTTTGAGACCAGAGGATTCACCATGTTCACCTCGAGTTACCGTTCATCGGTTCAGGTGAGACGCTTGGTTCCTGGTCTCCTGAGTCATTGTTCATCGGCCTATTTGGTTTGTTTGATTAGCAAGGAACAATCTGATTTATAATGGCATCCATTTCTCTCATGTGATTACCTTGCAAAAAAATTAGAGCTATACATTCTTACTTCTTTGGAGCAACTCCAAAAAACACTGCTTTTCTCCTTCTAGTGTTTTTTTTATCAGCAAAGCAAGATTTATAAATCTCCCTCTTTTCAAAGATTGAAAAGAGAGGAAAATGAGGTCTCTAGCTAGAGACCATACAATCCAGAGATACAGGAGACCAAACTAAGAAATTACAAGTAAACAGAGTTGAAAACCCAAAAAGAGACAAGAAACACCAAAGACTAAGCTGAAATAACAGATACTTACGGCCTACGCAACCTCCAACACATTTGGAAACTTGAGCAAAAACCAACGAGAGAAGCAGAGATGAACTGAAACCAAAAGAACAAGGCACATCTGACCTTGAAGCGCTGGAGAGATATGAAATTAAGAAAAGAACTAGAAACTGCAGCAAACCCTCTTTGAAATGATCTATCTTCATTAGAGACTAAAGCAAAGAAAACTCCTCCTACCAAAACCAGGAACTGATCATCGTGTGGAATTTCTTTGCTGAGTGGTTTGTTTTGATTTTTGTTTGTGTTTCCTGATTTTTCATGTCTTTCTCAGGCCTTGGATTGAGTCTAGCATGTGAGTGTTCTAACTTGTTCCTGAGAACTGTTCCTGTTCTAACTTGTATTTCGTGACTTGTTCTTGAGGGCTCGTTCCCCTGGTCTGACATTCTGTCAGAACCTTTTATCACACTTGCTGATAAAAAAAAATGTAAACTGTTCTGTGTTTTTGGTAAATGTTTTTTTTTTGAGCATGTTACGCTCATGCTTGAAACCGATGGAATAGGTTCAAATCAAGCAACTTGGTCCCTCTTTGATTATCCTCATTTTTCTTTGCCTTTAACATCTTTGACTAACCATTGAACTGGATTTAATAACTTGGAGCCCACAAATTGTTCCCTGTTTCATGGCAACTCGTTTAAACTCAAAAAAACAAATGAAAATAATATTAGCATTGATGACAAAGTAATTTATAAGGATCTGATGATCTAATAACTAATTATTATTCACACTTTTCTCATATTATTTTTGTGGAAAGAATGTATAGAAATAATAGTTTCTTATGCTAAAGGTATCTTAGAATTTTAAATTTTCATACCTTTAATTATTAGAGATACTGAACTAAAGAAAATTAAGGGACGATTACTAAAAAAATTGTCTATATAAGATTTGTTATAAAAAAAATATTGGCATCTGTAAATTATAACAAATCCGGCTCTCTTTTTTTTTCCTTCAAAATCATTGTCATGATAGATTTAAAAAATAATTTTCAAGAATTGAAATCTAATTCTAAAATAAAAAATTGTTATAAATATGTATTGGATGACCTCTTCAAGAAAGCTTCTATACTTATGTCGTAAGATTTTTGGTTTTTTCATTTCGTTTTTTTGTGTACAAGTTAATATATTATTAACCTTATGACCTCTCTTATTCAAGTTATGAGCCTACAAAAATAAAGGCTATCGTAAAAGAATAAGATATGATACCAATAAAATGATCTATTCTATTATCTTCATGTTCACTTATGCTCTCTAATGTTCTTCCATTCTGTTGTACTCTCTAATATTGTTTTTATTTTTATAATAAAAATATAACTATTTTCATTTTCATTTTAAAATATTATTATTATTTCTAGTTAATTCATATATTTTTTAAATAAAAAATTAAAGCTTGCATTTTAAAAATAAATTTCAATTAAAAAAATCTATCATTTTGGTACTCAAAAGACACGGAATTAGTTCAAATCATTTTCACTTATATTTTAATTTTTTTTAAAGTGGCAAATGAGGAATTGCATTACCAATGCACGTGAAACCTTACAATTAGGACTAAAAAGTCTTAAGAACAGAATAAGTCCGAGTCTCCCGTAGGACACCCGGCGCTCATGAACCCGTAGAAATAGTTTAGTTTGCATCTTAGACAATGAAAAGTATCTCTACGTTCTACCATGTGCTAAAAATTGAAATGAACAAAAACAAACACATAAAACCATAATCCAAAGCAGTACTGAATACAAATAGAGAAACAAAAGCAGTAAAAATAATCTAGACCCTCTGGTGTAGTCATGTGCTCCCAAGAGAAGATCGTTAGTCTCGGTCTCAGGTCATGAGGGGGTAGGCCACCAACCATCTACTCCCTGGAGTCCAAACAGCCAACAACCCTCTCCAAGTCCAAATAATCCTCAGTCTCCTCTTCATCCCTAAGTTGGAAACGATATGATAGTTGATTTGTTGCTCCTAGAGCCCTCTTGAGCTTTGCATGTGTTTTCCGGCTGTAAACTTGGCCTAACTTACCCTTGGTTTTGGTCTTCTGTATCTTCATCCGCTTGGTCCCCACACCTTATCCGAACTCTTGTGGCTCCTTTTTCTTTCCACCCCAAGTAGCTGCTATTATCATCTGATGGTCACCAGTCGGAGAAGGCGACAATGACTGTGTGGGAGTCCCAATGGAAATGTTGGGTGCTCCCACCTCCGCATCCCAATCAGCTTCTTGATTTAGGTTAGCCAGGTCACGAGGCTTCGCGATCTCGCTTGTCCCATCTGGCGATCCTGGATGCGCCCCCTGAAAAATTAAAGGTGTCTCCTCGGGATCCTCCTTAGCCATGCCACCAATATTCAGTGTTTCCGTCCTTCCCTCATGTGGGAGAGAAAAGAAACCCGACGGTAGAAGAAGTTGTTTTCCCCTTGGGTTTTCCTATTGCTCCGGTTCCAAGGTAAGGGACGTCAACTATTCCTCCACCCGGGGTTCCAGACGGTATTGTGGTGGTCCCCAATAGGTCTGCAGCAACCTGTCCATGTGTTAGTCTTACTGCCCGTAGTTCAATCCTAAATGTCCAAATGTATATATCATCGTTAGCAATAAAATTAAAGCGGCTTTATATTACTTATGTGTTGGAGTAATATATCGATGTGTGCTCTGATCTATGCCCACCATGCGAATAGAACCATAGATTTAGATAGATCATACTCGATGGGTCCCTAGTCAACAAAGCTTCATTAGAAGCGACTAGCATGAAAGATGGCTCTTTATGGCTTACGTTCTGTTAGTCATTGGAATGGGATTCCGGAGTCTGATCATAGATATCATGTGGGACATGATATTGGACGACCCGCCCTGAATATGTGCCATAGATTAAGTCATGAACATATTCAGTGTTGTAGCTTGTCATGTATCCTTAGACCAAGGAGTCTTTGTGATCGCTATGTAGTCAACAACTGAGTTTGACCTGAGCCTAACGTTGTCCGTAACAGGGCTTCCATAACGGCCAGGATTGGCTTGGGGACGGGCTACATGAGTGACACGAAAGACGGCTAAGGGATTTATCCCTCATACTAAGGTATGGGAAAGATATCGGTTCTCGGCCGCTTGATCGAGAGTGACTGAAAGAATAGCATGGCCATGCACATGATACTGGGTATCATATCTTCAGTCATCTCACATATCAAGGAACGGTGATTGAGAATAATAAGGATGACGGCTCTATGCCTTATCTCAATCAGGATATCGGAGATAAAAGGATAATGACAGGGATGACGGAAAGGTTAGAATCGACAGGGTCGATTCGCTATGCAGTGTCAGGCAATACTAAAGTCTCGTTAGTTGCCACTTAAATAGGATCAAGTAAAATGGGATTTTACGTTGATCTATTGACATGCATAAACCTAAGGGTCACACCGGAGGATGAAAGTCATTGACACATTTATGGAGAATGGCCAAAAGGGAGTTGTCTCGGGACATGACCAAAACTGGGTTTTGGGTCATGTGCCCGTAAGTGAATAGGACTTTACGGATCGAGACAAGGCTTGGAGTCTTGGGATTGATCGCGTCGGATAATGTTGGACATTTCCGGTATGGAAGGCTTGGAGGCGATGAGCAAATCACGGGACCTCGTTGGAAATGGCCACGGGCCATGTTCCAAGAGGCCCATGAAAGGCCCATGCAACCAAGGCCCATGGAACTAATTAATCAAGTCTTGATTAATTAGTACTAAGTAAGCAAGACAAGGATTAAGGTGTTGGTGATTCACCACCTAACCCAATCTTGTCTTGCCATACTTTGTCCTATTTACACCTTACTTGACACCATACTTGTCCCATGCCTTTAGTTGGACAAGTATGGGTTTTGTTATGTTTAAGTCATCTTTTTTCAACATAACAAACACAAGACAAGAATAGGAAACACATTTTCTCTCCCTCTTCCATGGCCATTTCGGGTTTGGCTAGTTTCCACCTCCATTTTTGTGTTCTTGAGTCCTCAAAGAGAAGAACTACGTGGCTTTGATTCCCATGTGGATACGTAGGCGTCTTGGAGACTCAAGCCAATCATTCGTTAACCGGTGTTCTTGTTTTGGTAAGAAATAGTGCTGAATTTTTCTCTTGTGAATCCATTCTTTGTTAGTTGTTTCATGGTTTAATCGTCTCTTGGTTTTCATTGATTTTCCGCTGCGAGTTGGTTCATCTCCAACCATACCTCGAGACCCAACATTCAGTGTTTCCGTCCTTCCCTCATGTGGGAGAGAAAAGGAACCCGACGGTAGAAGAAGTTGTTTTCCCCTTGGGTTTTCCTATTGCTCCGGTTCCAAGGTAAGGGACGTCAACTATTCCTCCACCCGGGGTTCCAGACGGTATTGTGGTGGTCCCCAATAGGTCTGCAGCAACCTGTCCATGTCCACCCCTACTTGAGCACGTAAAGAATCATCAAAATGTACCTCCTCCTTGCCGACCCCCCGGATTTGAGCAGTGCAATTCTGGATCGGATGGGTATACCTACTACACCGGGTGCAATACCCTGAAAGCCGTTCATATTGCAACTCCACTGTAATAGCTTGTCGGTGTCCTGGAAACTACAGACGAACCTTCCTCATGAGTGCTTCTATGCACGTCCAGACCAACTCTGAACCACAAAAAATCATTCCAGGCTTCAGAGTTGGGATAAGGTCCTCGAGTACATCTTTCCCTAACATGCTTGCAAGGAGGAACCAGATGAAGTCATTTCCGGCATCCACTGGAACATTATATGCTCGGACCTCGATCTCCATAAACCTAAACGGGATACTATCCAGTTGCATGCATGGTACATAAGGGAGAAGGATAACTGGATACCCGCTGAAAGTCCATGGGTCGTTGTGTCGGATTCTGTTGAGGATTGTTTCTGACAGGAACCGAAAGGAGACCACTTCCTTGGAGAGGACGTCCATATAGTTGACCCACCAGTTCTTTAACATCACCCCAATCAGTATCTTTGGGGTATATCGAATCCCGACGACTAATCTGCCCAGCAAGGACAACCGATACAGACCATCAAACATGGCCAGAATTGCTTCACGGGGAACCACAACGACTGTATCCTCATCATCACCATCATCCCGAGAAAACCCTCTTTGGTGGTCCAAGATAGCATCGAGAGTAGCTCTCGTCGGAGGAAGAGAAGTAGTTAAGGCATCCAGGAGCGGCGGGAGAGACGACATTGTGGTCTGAGGCTGGGACGATGGCCATGCATGCGGCTGTGGCTCTCGGATCTAACCTGAATCTCATCGTTTCAGTGACCTACGGCCATAGGATGATTGCGGCTGGTCCTACAGCGGATTCCAGCACAAAGTAAGGAGGATAAGGGCCCTTTTTTCCATTGGCGGCACTTGAATCTCTGATTCCCCCTCCTGGAAACGAGTAGGGTTGTTAATGATGGTAGGTCGCACGCAAGGAGGCGAGATGTTGATAGTCCACGATTTTTCCATGACCTTGAGAAGGTTGGGCGTACGACTCCGAGAGGAGGAAGATGAGGAATCAGAAGAGGAAGCGATGAGAGATAAGGAGAGGTTGGAAATAGGGTTTTGGAAATAGGGTTGTGAGAGAAAAAACGAGAGAGGAAAAACTAATACCTACTTATATTTTAACTTGGTTATGATTGTATCCTTTAAAAAGAATGTAAAATCACCATTTAAAGACTATTGCTTTCTTTTTTTGTGACAAATCTTAAACAAACTATTTTCTTACCACTGTCACAAAAAAATAATATGAAATATCCTCTCCCGATGGGTCAAATTAGAGGCCTCATATCTATTATACCTCACCCACGTCTTTATTGTAAGACTTACATATGTCAAAGCCCAACTTGTGGGCTTGTATGTGAGACGTCATGTGGTCTAAGTGATTACAATATGTTTAATAAAATGATATAAATCATATTGGTTAATTAATGTGAGGTAAATTACTATTATACCCTGATGGTGGGTTAATATATAAAGAGAAACCCTAGGAATTGGTTGTAATAACCACTCCCGGTCAACGCCAGTCAAACCTTCGAAAAACAAGAAAAATTTAAAAAATTTAAGACTGACAGTTAAGTGAACCTAAAATGACCCCGAGTGTCATACCAGAATTAAGTTGACCCCATTATTGACCCAAGTGAGTTCCGGGGGACTCAGGGCAACTTTCTGATCAATTTGGGAAATGTTGACTTTTCGCTGGAAAAGTCAACCGAGCGACGTTTTGGTCCATTCGAGGACTGTTTGGGATCCAAAAAGCTTAGCCGTCATCGCAGCGGTCTTAGTTGAGTCGTTTCCTTGTAGCTCGCCAAGTTTCGTAATTTCTTGGGAAAAGTGCCCGTTCGGGGCCCGAAACGTCCGATTTTCGCGAATCTGATTGGAAAATATCAAGTAGATATTTTCCAAAAGGTGTGGGACCCACCTTGACACTTGTCCACTCTGTGGTGGTGTTAGTTTTGGGGGGAATATGAGTGGTGTGGGGCTATGTGTGGCCGGCCACTATATCAAAAAAAAAGAAAAGGAAATACAAAAAAATGAGTTAGTTGTTTTAGAAAAGAAGAAGAGAGTTAGAGAGAGAAGGAGAAGAAGAAGAAGAAGAAGAGAGAAGAGAGGGAAAGCTAGGGTTTGGAGGAGATCTCACCTTTGGATCGTCTCAAGACAAGGAGCAACCTCGTTCCCCTCGTTCTCCTCTTGAGTAAGCACCGAACCGATTCCCGTTTTGTTGATTTTCAATTGTTAGGGTTTGTGTAAAACTATTAGTTTAAGGTGTTTTTGGTGTTGAGGTAATTGTTGGAGACGTTTTAGAGGTGTTGGAGGTTGGATTGAACGATTTCCGGCGACCGGGGGCTCGGGAGAAGCCCCGGCCATCAAGGGGGGGTGGCCGGCCACCATAGGAGGTGGCTGGTCGGAGCTAGGGCCGGCCACCACCATGGTGGCCGAGCCTCAATTAAGCCATAGGGCCCACGGCTAGGTTGGGCCGGGTGGGGCCCACGTGCTCGGGTGCTCGGGTTTTGTGTTCGGGTGGTTTAAAACGTTCCCCGGACCATTTATCCTTAATCGAATCGAAATTTGGAATTAAATTGGAGAAGTTGTAATTAACGGGTTTTAGAAACTTTAAACGTTAATTAATTGACTCGGGAGTCGGAAATCGATTCCGTCAAGTGCATTGGGTTCCTTGAACTATTCTAAGACCGTAGAAACGAAAACGGGGGCTTTTGGAGCCCCGGAAGGCAATTTGCAAAAACCGGGCAGATTCGCCATGTCGGGCGAATCGGGCCTTTACGGGTCCCTTATCGACAATGTCGAGTAATTGGGAAGTTTGGGAGTGATCGACATTGTCGGGGTTAAGTTTGGGCATCGAGTTTAATGATTTTCAGTTTATTCCTGCGGGTTGTTAAGTGCCTTTAAATTGTGTGCTTTTAGATCGTGCCACGGACCGAGGCAAGGGAAAGCTGGGTGAGTGACTGAGATCATCACCGGAGCTCGTGGTTTGACTTTTGGGAGAACACGCACAAGGTAGGGAAAAGTAGCCGAATCTCGGCCCTGACTGGGGAAAGTTAACAGTAGAATTGCATGTGACACCGGGGTGTCGTGGGTTGAATAGGTTTATTTAATTATTAGAAAAGCATGATACGGGATCGTAGCAATTATGAGAAAAGCATGTGACACTTACTAGTGTCGTAGGAACATAGAACTTAGTGATATTAGAATTACTAGAGGCATATGACCATGCCCGGAGGTTGATTGCGAATTTATCGAGATTAGGAGTACTGGAGGCATATGACCATGCCCGGAGGTTGATTGAGAAACTGTTGACATTAAGACTGTTGGAGGCTTTGGTTAAGCCGGAGGTTGATTTTTTATTTGGTGTCTTGGGTGGCCTTGAGAGCCCGTTCTATTATTGTTGAGTCTTGGGTGACCATGAGAGCCCGTGTTATTATTTGTGTTTGGGTGGCCTTGAGAGCCCGTGCTATTATTGTTGAGTCTTGGGTGGCCTTGAGAGTCCGTGTTATTATTTGTGTTTGGGTGGCCATGAGAGCCCGTGTATTAAGGTTGGTGTCTTTGGCTGGCCTGACCGAGTTAGAGTCTCGAGGGGGTTGCAAGCATTCTTTGGATGACTTACGAGTTAGAGTCTCGGTAAGTTGCGAGCGTGTATTATTGTTGAGTTTGGGTGGCCATGAGTGCTCGTGGGGTCGTTGAACCCGTGTCTTTACCTTCGGTGTTTTGGGTGGCCATGAGTGCCCGTAGGGTTGTTGAACCCGTGTCCTTACTGTTGGTGGTTTGAGTGGTCGTGGGACTGTTGAGTCTGTGGTTTACTGTTGGTGTGTCTTGGGAGGCCGTGAGTGCCTGTGGGCTGTTGAGCCCGTGGTTTACTGTTGGTGTATCTTGGGAGGCCGTGAGTGCCTGTGGGACTGTTGAATCCGTGGTTTACTGTTGGTGTACCTTGGGAGGCCGTGAGTGCCTGTGGGGCTGTCGAGTCCGTGTCTTTATTGTTGGTGTGTCTTGGGTGGCCATGAGTGCCTGTGGAGTGCTGAACCTGTGTTGTTGTTGTTTGTTGAACTTGCTTGTGATTGTGAGTGTGGTTACCTGAGTGAGAGAGGTTACTGAGACAGGTCGACCGCCTGGCCCGACTTTGTGTCGGGGAAGCGCGTGAGTGAGGGAAGTTGTAAGACAGGTCGACTGCCTGGACCGACTGGGATCGGAAAGAGCGAGGGACAGAGAAGTTGTAAGACAGGTCGACTGCCTGGACCGACTGGGATCGGAAAGAGCGAGGGACAGGGAACTTGTAAGACAGGTCGACCGCCTGGACCGACTGGGATCGGAAAGGGCGAAGGACAGAGAGGTTACTGAGACAGGTCGACCACCTGGCCCGACTGAGATCGGAAAGGGCGAGAGAAACAAAATTGGTTACTGAGCAGCTGGTTTGCGATCCTTTGTGATCTTGTTTGGTGTGCGATCCTTTGTGATCTTGTTTGGTGTTGCGTAGTTCTTTTGAGTCCTTGGAAGAGGTCGTGATCGTTGTGTCGGTCTACTTACATGTTTTGAGTGTTGAGTCGTTCGAGGAAGGTCACCGTGGGTGTTTGTCAGTCAGAGTACTTGAGTTGGGGACAGTGATCCCCGGAGTTGAGTTTGTTGTTGGTGTTACCGGCATTGTTTGCTAATTATGCCGTAGTCAGTCTGTTATCTGTGGTGGTGAGCGAACGCTCACCCCTAGCTGCTTTTCCTACAGGTACTGATCACAGGACGGACTAGGGGAGCTCTCGAAGCTTGTGGAGCTAGGAGCGGAGTCCGGGTTCAGTCTTTTGAGTCTAGTGACGGATACCTCGTACTTTTGTCCACGTGTTGGGACGTGTTTTTAAGTTGTAAATATTATTTTGTTTAATTAAATGGAGATTTTAAAGTGTTTATCCAAAACAGGTTACATTGTTTTACTGTTTTTAAAACGTTCGCGTCCCGAGTTCGGTTTACTGAAATTGGGGCGTGACATTGGTCTTCTTTGTACTCATTATGTTAGGTTTCTTAGCCATCACATTAGCCTAAATCAAGTCGCCTAAAAGAGTCAAGGGAGAGAAATCATTTCCATCACTCAAGTCCTACCATTGTTTTTATGGATCAAGGTATGTTTTCCTGATTCCTTATTGATTGTGAAAATCATATTGTTCTAAGATCTGGGCTTTATGTTTTATGCAATATTAAGGATTTCAATTACATGAATTGATTCGATTAAAACTTACACTCATTATTATGAGATCAAAGGATATGTCAGTCTCGTTAGCTAATAGAGTCCATGAGCAAAATATTACGTCCATACATCTTTACTAGCTTGTCTTCGTGTTCGATTTGTAATCGACCTAAAACAGACTTTGCTTGCAAAGAGAAATTAAATGTGTGAACTTGATTCATTTCATAAGTCAATATTATAGAAATGAGTTATCGATGACATGAATTCTTACCTTGGTGTTGTCTAGTTTGGATGAACTATTTTTTTAATCAGTGATGTTCTATGGATGGCCCTCTCATTAAGAGAAAAAAAAGGAACGCCTATGAAGTGTGGGCTAAAAAACAACAAAACTAGATGTTGCTACGACGACAGCACAAACAACAACAACGGAAAGTCCAAACCTATCAAAACGACAAGTCATGAAAAAAGGAAGAAAACAATTAGAGAAAGCGAAAACTAAAACCCCTCGTTTTTGGATCGAATGGAGCTATTGTAACACACTACTGTATACCTAAAGCATTTTCATGAAGGAAGCAGAGAATACAACAGGACAAGGAGACCGACCCACCCCATGTACCGGTGATTGAATCTTCAAAATTACATGCTTAGGATCTCTCCCCCACCCCCCCCCCCCCCCCCAAGAAAAAACACAAATCATTCCATGCCAACCGCACCTCCATAACACTAGAGCGCACAACGGAACCCACACACCCCTCTTCTACCTTGGGAATAGAGTAGGCCAAGTCACCAACAAAGATCGAACATTCACCGGAATGATCGAACTTATCACCCACCACTTCACAACACCTAACCAAATTCTCCGGATAACATCACACTGAACAAGTACATGAATACAATCCTCAAACTTAGTACTACAAAAATAACACCAGCACCTACGAATCAGAATGAGAACTCCTCTACCCTCAAGGAAGACTCCCATCGAGAAGGCATCATAACAACATAACCAAACAAAAGTCTTCACTTTGGGCTGAGTGCCAGGCACCCAAAGCACTTTTGCTCAGGGTGTAATATCATGTTTCTCCCTCAACGCGTGAAAATATATTTTTTTGCGAGAACCCCTCCTCAACAAGCATCCACACATACATATCCTTTACCAGTCCCTAAACCCAAAGTGGACGCAAGATGTTCTCGAGTTCAGTCCTCAACCTAATCTCCCTACCTCTTTTCCCCCGAACAAACTTAAGTGACCATTCCAAACCTGACCACACAAACATGATATTTCTGCCCTTATTCTCGAAAATGTGGTATAACAGTGGAATCTCACACTCAGGGGGAATCCCCTATCCATAATTCCAACTCAAACACACCTGAGACCCCTAAGGGTCGGGCTATTTTTCCTCTCCAGTGACTTTTGTTTTTTAGGGAAACTCATTTATCCTAACGAGGTTGTTTTCCAAACGTCACCCAACTCTATTGTAACTACTATATAGATACATACCAGTCAGGCTTAATGCCCTTTTCTTCCTCGAGGTCTTCTTCGGCTTAATTAATGGTTGTAAGGTGGCTTTCTTCCCTTTTCCGGACTTCTTGGGAGCAATTACTTTATCTGTTGTCACATCAGGCCCCTAGGGAAAGTCAGTCCCTCCTAATTGTGAAATGGGTAAGGGAAATTATTGCACGTCCCTCCTAACCGTAGGTTAGGCAGGATGTTGTTTTTCATGCCCGATATTTCTTCTCGACCCAAACCCTCCTTTGTCCTTCATCCAGGTTGGGGTTTCCAGATGGGCGTATGAATCTAAGAATATGGTGGATCTTTAAGCAGGATGTTCAATGTCAGGAGTAGTGGTTTAACCCCGAGGGATCACAGAGGAGGATTAGACTGGTTGATGTTTCTCCAAGGGTGCCCAATATGTGGTGAAATGTTGTCCTGGAGTTATGTTCCCTTCGACCATTAGAGAGAGGTCATACTTGATACCCTGGGTGTAGCAGTCGTGCACTCATAAATTTCATGGCCCAAACATCTACAGTTGGAGCAAAAAAGAAGGCAAGCGTTCGTACTTTAGACTGACACAAATCGGATCGAGAAATTCATAGAAATAGAGGATCATTGATCGCTTGAAGAGGATATTCAAGTGCATCCAGAATCGAACTTGGAGCTTGCCTTCCCATCAAAGGCATCATTGGTCACAACTGACCTTCACACATCCTCTTAGGATGTTTACTAGAAGATTACTCGTCGTCTTTGTCATGACCAACGACAGGATGTCCCGTGCTTAGGCCTATAACTGTATACAGTATAGCCGAGGAGACGACATCCCCCATGCACTTGAAGGTAAAAAAGGATGAGTGGAGTACGATCAAAGCACCACAGTTCGTCCCTTCGCATCCTTTCTCGGCTTCCTAAGACGCAAAATAGAATGCATACACGTCCGACTCAAGATCCTTCACACAAGGCCATCAAAGGACTCCGACACGACTTTGTGATTATCCAAAGCATCACCTTTCGATTATAGGGTTTTTTTTATCAGCAAAGCATATTTAAATAAAATGATCTTCGAAAAGAAGACCAGGTGGTGTTACAAGGTAGAGCAAACCAAAGGAACCTCACAACAGGACCCTCAACAGGCTGAGGGATTTACAAGCATTAACCACAAGATACAACAGTAAAGGAATCCAAGCAAGTTACAACAGATAAACCCCAACAATATAACTTGGAAGTAGGCCTAACACCAAATCTACCATTAAGCTCAAGAAAAACATAGGTCAAAATACCTGAATTTAACTAACAATAAAAGCAGTAATTTTTTAAAGAAGTTGTAAACAGCAACCCAGATAAGCCAACCCCTAAATCTGCCCAGCCTAAGAGAACTCCCAGCTCAAATGTCGGAGGCCAACACCTCAATCGGCAGAGACAAAGGCCAGAATCGCCTGAACCCTAAATGCCAGATCACCAAACCGAGGATCTTCCAGAGGCCGCTAGGGTTTAACGGTGAGGAGGCGGCCAATCATCTCGTAGAGACGATAGGTCAGAGAAGCCTGATCTATCGGGTTATATAGTACCTCGATTATGATCAAATCGTTGGTGCGCGCAGAGAATCCCTCGCAAAGATCATCCAGGGCGGTGGAGGTGTGGCCGTGTTTAACGACGATATCAAGGGCGGCGTGACCGTGATTAGCGACGACATGAAGGGTGGTGTAGATGAAGCGGATGAGGATGAGGGTACTGAGGTCCATTGTTTTGGAGGCTTCCGGACTCGGTCATTCCGATCGACCACAAGTATCGTAGGTGGCGTCATCATCAGGCCCATGGTGCGACTTGTAATACATTTGGGGTGGGAGAGATGAGTATCGACCGTGGCGGTTCGATGGTGATTGAAGGAAGGTTGCAGCACCAAGAAAACACGAGAGACTAGAAAGAACGCTCAAACTCTTGTATGAAAAAATTTACTTGAAAGTCGAGTAGAAACTTTATAATTTCTTAATTCCATGACAAGCTATTTACAACTAATACCCTCCATCTATTCGACCATATGTGCACCTAAATTTAATTATCTAATATTCATACCCATTATAAACTTATTTCGCGGTAATTACGAATATACCCTTCTGGTTCTACCGGCGCAATGATGTTCACAACATGAGCTTCTTGCAAGGCCACCGGAACCACCGTAGGCAGGTGGCGTGGCGGCGTCCTCGGGGCGATCTTCTTGCACGTATCCACGAGGCAGCCCCTGCACGTGGGGCACGACGAGTGCGACCCTAGCCACTTGTCGATGCACCGGACGTGGAAGCCGTGGTGGCACTTCGGTAGCAGCCGGAGGCGCTCGCCGGCGGCGAACTCCGACAGGCATATCACGCACTCTGTGCCCAATCCTGGCAGCTTAAGCGCCGGCGAGTAGCTCACCGTCGCGAATGCCTTCACCGCTTTGCGCCTCAGCCCACTTGTGTTGGCGGCGACGCCGGCGGAGAACATGGAGGAGCACCGCAATGCACACCGAACGATGAAGTTGAGCACAAGAGAGCATATGAGAGCACATATGAGTACGGAGAGGACCATAATCACATCTTTGTCGACTGAGGTTTTGACGCTGCCGAAAGAGGCGGCAGAGGGAGGAGCTGCGGCGGTGGAAGGGGTGATGATGTGAAGAAGCAACCTTCTTGAGTAGAAACCTCCCATGAGTTGTGAAATAGAAGTAGACATATTTTTAGTGGCTAAGATGGTATTTGTTGTTGATTGATTACTTTGGAGATGGTTGGTTCTTGGGAATTTATATAGAGGCCTTCAAAAGGGTTGAATTTGGCTTTTGGGTTTTTATGATATTAATTGTTTGATAAAAGGGTGTTACTCAAATCTAAGACTATAATATTTTTCGTGACTTTCTTTTCTATACTTTATTTTGTATGAATACGAGGTCTAGTTTATATATGCGAATGCCAAATTTATTCGTTTTTGTTAGTGTAGTAATAGAGAGGAGAAATCCAGTGAGAACCATGTTTTAACGTAGGAATCGCGAGAGCCAATCTAATCTTAGAATGGATGAGATGCAATTGAGTAGTTGACTTGTTTACTGCAAAAAAAAAAAGACAACACTTTTTAGTAAGTGGTAAGGACTTTTTAGTAAAACTATCATATTTTTTTTTAATCAATTCACTAATTTAATTTTTCCTGCTTCGTTTGAACTCCGATTGGCTTCAAACTTGCGCCATTAGTTTTGTTTTTTAATGGCTTTCTATCAAGATCAGTCATGAATATATTTTGAAGCACGAAAAAAAATATTTCGGGGTTGATTTTAAAAAAAAACTGGGTAATTTTTATCAACACTTTGCTCTGTATTTATCAACACTTTTACACTGGTTTTATCAACACTTTACACTGGTTTTATCACCTCATTTTTCCAAAACTGATCATGATTTTATCACCTCATCGCGTGCTTTTTAGGAACACTAGTTTTATCAACACTAAACACTAGGTTTATCATTCAATTACATGTGTTTTATCACCCCCATCACATGTTTTTTTGAAGCACGAAAAAAAATTCATGGCTGATTTTTAAAGAAATTATATCTGGGTAATTTTTATCAACACTTTGCTCTGGGTTTATCAACACTTTACACTGGTTTTATCAACACTTTACACTGGTTTTATCACTCCATTCTCTAAATCTGATCATGATTTATATCATCTCATCACGTGCTTTTTATGAACACCAGTTTTATCAATACTAAACACTAGGTTTATCATTGAATTACGTGTGTTTTATCACCTCATTACAAGTTTTTTTTATCAACGTTAAATTCTAGTATATCACACTTATTATCAAAATTGAACATGGTTTTTATCACCTCATTATTTTTTTCTTATCACCTCATTATTTGTTTCTTATCACCTCATTACATGTTTTTTTATCAACATTTAGCACTATTTTGGTACTCTAATATAAAACATTTATTAGTGAAAATTTATCAACGCTCAACATTATTTTTATCACCTTGATATAAATTTTTATTTCCGTGCTTCAAAATATATTCATGAATGATCTTGATTTAAAGCCCTTGAAAAAAGAAAAATATTGGCGCAAGTTTGAAGTTAATCGGAGTTCAAACGAATCGGGAAATATTTGTGTATATATGTTGATGGAAATAATTGAAATGTGTTTATATGAAGATTATACACTATCTCACTTGGCCCATAGATACAAAATACTTGCACGTCGAATACAATATCTGTTGGGTAAGTCATGACTTTACCCACAAATACAATTTACTTTAGACTTGGATATCATATCCGTTGGGCAAGTCGTCACTTTACCCACAACTACAAATTATTTGTGACGCGGATATTATATCCGTTGGGCAAGTCCTCACTTTATCCACGGATATCGCATATGTGGCTAAAGTACCCTCACTTTAGCCACGGATGCGTCATTTGTTGGTAAAGTTGCAAAACTTTACCAACAGATTCATTTTATCTGTTGGTCAAGTCAAATTCTGCAGTAGTGTGGGCTGCTCCGGTGCACAACCATCGAAACTGTGCCTACAATAGCCCTAGTTTCTATACAGGAGAAGGGTTGTTTGCGACTTATCGATGAAAACCACGAAACAATGAGGTGGATTGTCATTTTTGGCCCCTGTAGAGAGACCCCGAGGATCCGACGTGGCGAGCATGACAAGGTAAGGATGAGAGGCGTGTATGGGAGGAGGGGAGCGGAGGAAAAAGGGGATGTGATTGGGAGCTTGGTCGTAAATTCGATGGATGAGAAAGAAGATGATATTATTACGACGGTTGTTGGTTTAAAAACCCTATTCCTAGAGAGGATTTCTATCCCCTGAGCCTCGAGTTACTTAGAATTTCAATGTTTATGTTATTGAAGAATGAATTTATACTACTAATGAATTTTGGGTCTCAAGTAGGTTTATTAAAAAAAAAGTCCGAGAAAAGGTTTTTGTTCACAATGTATGAATATTTTAGAGTTGATATATCTAAGAGGTTTAAGCAAGTCTCTGTTCTTGTGTTCGTGAGGAACTTTCAAGATATGTATGTTAAGCTTAGAATATTCCCTGGATTTAAGCCCACATAAGGGTTTCTATCCTTTGGCTTCATTTTAAAACTTATATTTTCCAAATATATGGAACCTCCACTGAACTTGTTGCTAGTTTAATGGACTGTGTGATTAAAAGTGGATAATCCACTTCACTTGGCTGTTGGCATCTTGGATCCAATCTCCCCAAAATGCTTTTTCGAACCCACCACCAAGGAGATATGAGTATTTTATGGAGAGTAACAGTTTTAGATACCATGCCGTGATTCAATTTATAACATCAAAATCAAAAGTCGAAATATTCAATAACCTGGCCAATTAAGATTTCATGAACCTATAAAACTCATGAATCACATAATGTAATTCTAAGAGCCGCTTAAAATGATCTTTTGGAGTACAGTGTAACGACGTTCGTCTTTCAGATATAAGGGAAACAACAAAGATCCTAATAGGTGAATCATATACGTTTTGATTGTAGAACCGACAGATCTCTGGTCACACATAAGGCTTAGGGCCATCGTATGCACCCATTTCTCGATATGGATACAGGTCACCAACCTCCTGATTAAAGCTTGGAATAGATGGGTAAGATTCTGGATCCGAGAGAGCTTGGGGGTATGCCTGGTGGTGGATGACGACGAGGACGGAATGAGAAGGTGGGACTTAATGAGGATACGGGTGCGGCTCGATGTCAAACAAATCCTGCAGTGACAGATTAGGTTCCAGGAAGCAGGATCCGAAGTACGATCCCTTTTGCGTATTTCGTATGAATACTTACATGAACATTATTTTAATAGCAACCAAGTGGGGACTCTGGCCAAGGATTGTATTTCGGGGACGGGAGCAAGTGGGCTCACGATGAAGGTCACTATGGAACCCCGAGGCAATCGGGTTCAAAGGCACCCAAGTCATGGAAAGCATGGACAAGGTCAGGTTTAGGGTATTGGACCATCTGGAAGGTCTCAAACGCCAGGTCCTACGGGTCTAAGGGATCCACCAATAGACCACTGTTTCGAGATAGGAAGGTCAAGATGGTTGATGAGGTGGTGATTACTTGGACTCAGGATAGAACACACTCTGTCAGACACAAAGTTGCTAGTTCCTGCCCTACATCACAAGAAAGGACACAATCCTACACTGGAGGGACTATCTTCCCACGCAGAACAGTGGTGGGAACTAGAGAGGTAGGGAGTCTTTCCTCTTCTCGAAAACCACCAGAGGTTCATCCCCGATTGAGCCGAGGAAGAGGTCCACACGTAGGATCCTAAGGGTGTGCAAGCGACAATAACAGGGTCTCTCCTATAGGCTTCTAGAAACGCTAGTTGTGGATCTCCTAGAAGCATAGTCGGAAGGCTAAACAAACTCAGATGGGGCTTTAGGGAAGCCGACGGGGGTGGAAAACACATTCGCCTCTCCTAATAAGGGTCATTGGGATCGATGATGGGTCTAAATGTACCACCTTCTCAACGTCCATAGGGTGGAAATGGATCCAACAAGTACCGGCACGATACCTCCCAACCATCTTGGGAACCAACATTTACACGTTTTTGGCGCCCTTACCGATTATCCGAGGGAGGACGACGACCACTGATTCTATAAGGGAGTATCCAGCACAACCAACTTTCGAGTTCTAGGTGAGCCATGACCGTTTTTCAATCTCCAGAAGTTGTGTCGATGGTCCCTTCCGCAACTGTATGTTGGACACAACCGTTTGATTCCAATGGTCGGTTTCTCATGCTTTTAGTCCCACGATGTTTAGATTTTATGTATATGTTTGTTTCAAGTTTTCTTTTTGATTTGTGGTCGTTTATCGGTCGGTGTCTTCGGAAATTTATTTATAATATAATATACTTCATTAAAAATGATCCTAACACTTAAAACTCGTGGAGTATTAGTCGTGATAAAATGTAAAAAAAATTAGCAAAGGAACAATTTTATTGGAAACTTAGGAATACCATAGAGAAGAATAGGTGGAAAGCGGATCATCCGTAGATAATCCTGCACCTAATCCTCTAGGAACCGAGTTATAGTAGTTTTTGATAAATAAATTCCGGATGCAACGAACAATAACAAAACTAAACGAAAAGTAACAAAACTATAAAGCAGTAACACCAATTCCGGATCGACCTGAGGCCAATCATAATAGCATGTGTGCTTGTGGATTCACCTATAGTGATCACTAACTAGTTGAGTGACGCACGTGGTTTGGGGAGGGAGCTCGAAAACTAGTGGAGAAAGACGATTAACAGAAGCCAATTGTGATGGGGTGGGACGCTTATCTTCCTTAATGTCCCGCTTCCCCGCAATTTCATCATTGGACCTGGAAAGGGTTTATAGCATACCTCGCCTGATTGTTTGGACCAACGAATACCTCTCTAGTTATGTCGTCGGTTCTATACTCGCTCCTAAACATTTGTCGCCAACACCCCTGTACCTCCACAAAACCCCATATTCCTTTGAAGAATGACAAGCTTAGATTTCAACATCAATGTCTCACAGAGGAAGACGATGTGAGGGTTTCCCCTGGTGAAAATGTGATCGCAACATTGAAACACCGGTGGGGATTGTGGGCGAGGTATATTATTGTTGGACAACGTCGGTGGTTGAGAGCGAGGAACTACCAGATATGAAGATCTAAGAGTGGGGAGAGGCAGGGCGAAGTGCTTAGGCCGAAAACGACTGCAGATAGAGGGATACTAATTACAGCGTAGAATTTGGGACGGGCGAATCCCGAGAAACACAGAGAGAAGGGACCTTATGGTCGTCACAACTCTCTTTTCTTACCTCTTTCTGTTTTATCTTTGAAATACTTGGTTGTGATAATATGTGTTTTTTTTTAAAGGTGCATTTTATTAATCATAGAAAAGAGTCATTACATCGTTTGGGCCCCTAAAAGGTCCCCTAACAAAAAACTCTGAGACATGTTGACCGTTTAAGATGACTTGTAAAGATCCATATAGGCGAACAAAAATTAAACTATGAAACTGGAGATGACTGGTCAAGGTGTTGTCTAAACGTTATTTGATCCCATGGAGAGGAATCTTTTCTCCGTGAGGAATACGATCGAACCTGAACTCAACAGTACTACCCTTAATAAAACTTAAACTAACAAACTGAGGAGAACCGCTTAAGGTGGTGCCTAAATGCTGCTTGATCCCATAGAGATGACTCTTTTCATCGTTAAGAGTGCGACCGAACCTGAACTTAACAATAGTAATGGGAGGATATATGTGACTCAGGGTTCCCTCCCGGTAAAAGCCCCTGAATCTCTGCTCATTAATTATTGACCTTGCAAAAAGGAAAACATAAAAACTAAAACAAACTCGAATGAATAGTTTGATCCAAAATTAATAGAAGGATCGAGGATGCATCGGTGGCGGCCAAGAAGATGGATGCGTCGATTGCGGAGTCAGGGGGTGGAGGCCAATCAGGGATAGAGGTTTGAAGCGGTAACGCACTGACAGTAGTGGAATCAACCTTTGTTGAGGAGAGAACCCAATTGGGAACCATGAGGATTGTAGGGGGAGGTACAGGACTAGGGAGACACGTCGTTGATGGCGGGGGAAGGCCAACGACGCAGTGGTTAACGACGGCTAGAGAGGAACCTTCGCAAAAACCCTAGTAGAGCCCTCCAATACGGGCGAGAAAGTAAATGTATGAGATAATATGTGTTTATTCTTGTCTTACTATTATTATATGTTTTAAAATAAATGATTTATTACCTTGAAGAAACAGTTTTCCGGATTTTTTTAAATAAATGAATAGATGATACAATCGATAAGTCATATGAATCAAATTAGACACTCTAATTAGGAGTATTTATGTTTCACCCACCGATTCATGCCAATCACCATAATTAACCAATAAGTATTCATGTAAGATGTGGTCTGTTAGGGTTTCGCAACCGCTAGTACAAACGGAGGCTTCTCCTCTTAGAAGACCTCGATCCTCCCAGTATCGGTTCGGAAATCCAACTCCGTTTTTATGACGTCCCACCTCCTCTTCCTCTACTCCGCCGCATGTTGTTCCCATGAACCTACCACCCCCAATTTCCCCTACATCATCCCCACGATCATCACCGCCGCCAGCTCGAATCCCCTCTTCTAAGTAGCCCCCGGCGCCCCTGCAACTGCAACTGAAACCTCCATCGGTGTATCCACCTCATTGTCCTCCATCGAGGCCTCCTTCTCGATCTCTATCACAGGTCTGGGTCCAGATGATCGAATTGCTTTGTTTTACTTTACATGTTTTGTTCTTTATTGCAAGGTTAATAATTAGTGAGCGGAGATTCAAGACTTTTACGCAAGGATTCAGGGACTTTTAACGGGAGGGATTCCTGAATCACATCTACCATCGTCGCTCTCTTCCCTTAAAACTGATGATAGTAGGTTCGGTCGCACTCTATAGAGTATGCATCAGATAGGCAATACCTTGAGCAATAGTCATTAGTTTCGTCGTAGTTTAGCTTTTATTTCAGTTCGCTTTTATGGCTTCTCAAACACCGTATATGTCGGTTCACTTATCTCAGAGTTATATGTAGAAAAATCATTGGGACTTAATACTATATAATAACTCTTTTTTTAATTAATAATATTGGAGTATCTTCTAGTCAAAAGAAAATTAGACACTCCAACGGGTTCTCTCATCCCCTGCCAAAACTTATCTTCAAAACCCAAGTACTAAGTACTTCTTAAAAGTTTAAAAATTCCCTCAAAAAAAAAGTTTAAAAATAGTTTCCCTCAAAAAATAAAGTTTAAATAGTTAAGGGTCTTCTATCTGAACTGTCAAGGGTTAGGAGGCATTTCATGTTTATTTGTTAATTGTTGCCATGCAAGTTGTTGTGATTGCAATCTAGTAGATTAGGCATGTGTGTGGCTATCAATTAAAGTTATATACGGTGCAACAAGCTAAATCTTTGGAGAAATCTCCAATTGAGCATTTGGTCTAATCTCAGTCTCATTCTATCCATGTATGAAATATAATATAAATATAATTAACTATATTTGTGGTGTACAGACGATATAATAAATTAGTATATATATCTTGGAATTTAAAAAATAGTAATAGGAGGTGGAGTCCAACCCCAAATAATTTGTGCTTGTTGATTAGGGGTAATATGAAAAAGGGATAAAAGAGGTCAGTACATGGGATTGTTTTATAGTATTGACTATTAAGTTCATACTTTTTGTTGTTGAAAAATCTAAGTAAGATGTTTATCCTCAAAACTTTATATAATCAAACAAAAACAATTTATACTAACATTTGGATAAGCCTTTTTGTAAGTTTCAATCAATCTATGTACTAGATAAAAGTATTGATGAGAGTTTCACGTACAAGTATAATAAATATATTGTATTTTTCTCTTTTCTTTTTAGTATATAACGCGAAATTTTTGTTGACGATAATAAATCAAATAAAGAGTACAAATATGAAATCTAGTAAGACGGTGAGACTCAATTCAAAAACGGATATTTGAACGCTAGCCTATAACTACGATACCCGATCAATCCAGGAGAAAAATCGCGAGCGAATCCTCATGATGATGGTTGATCAGACACAGCTGGTGGTGATCATTTCCTGACTCGATCTGAAAATACATATGGTATGAGATAAGGGACATTTGAGGGGATAAGGCGTCCAAGGAGAATACTAGGAAATGGGGGAAGCAAGAGGTCCGATTGATATCGACCTTGGTAGGGCGAGACGTGTATCCCCATACACACCCTGTTGTTCATCATTCACCTTATTGAACTTGGCGAGGTTGCGTAGCAGACCTCGCCTGGTTGTTGGGGCCAACAAAGGCTCTTATTTCTAATCCACGATAACTCAGCATCGTCGTCGATTTTCCAACCGCTATTACCGACAGGCGACACTACGGGAGGACACAACCATTTTCTAGCATCGGCCATACCTGTGAAGCCAGTCATTGCTTCTAATATTCATTATTCAAATCGAGGGGTTGAGGGGACCTCGCGTGAATATTCCTAGTGAACGGAAGCAGGTCTATCTCATTGTCGGAGCCTTTTCTGTCCTTCTGATGAAACTGGTAGTCTGTGTAATGAAGTAGGAGGCGTGGGGCCACAGTGAGGGCACCACTAGTTGTGATGGGTAGTAGATCGCCTTTAATATCTTCCCCTGGCCGTTTTGAGAGGGACTCTAGGGCAGAGGCACGAGAAGATAAGGAGGAGGAGGTGGTGATGGTGTTGGAGGCGACGGTTGAAGGAGCGGTGGCTTTAGGGACTACGGTGTTGGGGGCAGCGGTGTTGGAGGCGGCACCAGTTCACTAGTGCCGGCAAGAGATTCCTAAGAGAACTTCATCTCTCTTCAAACCCTATCATTCCATCCTATCACTTCAATAAAGGGCGGCGGACGGAGGTTATGGCGGTGAGGGCGGCGAACGGAAACGATGGCGGTGAGGGCGACGGACAGAGACGTTAGTAATAAAGAGATAGAGATAAAAAAATCCCTAAAGGTTTGAGAAAAATAATTATCCCTTTTAAAAAAATGAATGTGAAGGTTTTATTGAATTAGAATGAATAATAAATTATTATTTTTTTGAACGGTAAGCGTAACCATATATTAACAAGATAAAGAAATTCAACTCAAAGTGGGCAAAAAACAGTTCAAACACCAAAGTATTGAATAACATATCCTAACATCATGAAACCAAAAGGAAACAGAAACTAAAAACTGATTATAAATGCTCAAATACCGAAAAGCTTCACTGAGATGGTCGGAAGGGGATATTGTGATAGCTTCCGAAGAAATCAGTACAGCAAATCTAAACAGGAAGCTAGAACAGAGCCGACCCATTTCCAGAGTGGCATCTAGGCGGACTGTATACTCTCCCAAGGTACCAACGTGTGTCATCCTCCCTGAAATGATGGAATAAGGCTCCAAGAACGTGAGAGTGCTTGCCCCTGAGGTAGTAGGAGAGTACCGTATCAAATCTTGGTAGAACCACTACCACCGTACGTTCAGTGAGGCGGTGTTGTTGGCCGACCCCCCATAGGACCATAGAGTTCTCATTGATCGAGGCGAGGGTGCTTGTAGCCCTCGTCACAAAACGGTATGCCCCCTCGGAGCATGTAGAGCCCGTTGACTCTAAATATTGATCCTCCATTACTATCCTCTTTCGTCATGTTGGAAGAGAAGATGTGGCTATGTCCCGGGTAGCACCTGAGTGTTCCTTCGCACGGCTCCTTGGAAAGGAGTGAGAGTAACCCCTGGAAAAAGGCGAGTGGACTAGAGGACCTCTACCTTGCAATGAGGACTCTCCTGGAGCGCCCGGATGATTCCCCATGACCGTAAAAAATCGATCTTGTCCATCCGAGTCTCGGTTCGAGTAGCTGTTTCTAACGCGAAAAGATAAAGCTTAGTCCATCGAGGAGGTCTCCTCAGTTACCGCCTTCCCTTTACCTTTTTGGTCTTATGGCCTTGGTACCACAAGCTTAAAGGTAGGTACTGGTTGACCAAACATTCCCCCTAGGTATGCCTAATTGGTGCCCATGACCACGCTTCCATGACGGGCCTGGGAACCGGATGATCTTGGATCCAACAGGGATCGAAGAGACAGTACCCTGTTCCCGTTGTCTGAGGGGAAGACCGACATTAAATGTCTGACACAATTGCAACCAAAGCAGCGATTCAAAAGACGTTAATAAGATATCTACAATACGTATGTACCTGAGACTCCGACTGTCGGAACCATAACTGTCTCTGGAGTGGAAGACGAACATCCGCGCGTATCTTGATCCGCATGAAATCAACCCATCTTATGCCATTTTCATCGTCGCCCAACTCCAGACAAATACCAAGTGTGTTCCCCAATTGAAAACGGACGCCCTTATTCTAAGCTCTCACCGATAGGTTAGAGATGCCCACACTGAGAAAAGGGTGAAACTCATATCTTGGGGCCTCAAGTAGGGCCTTAACTTCGTAAATAGTACGAGGGAACGATGAAAAGCCAATTGCTCCCCAACCAAAAACTCGAGCCCATTCTATTGTCGTCCAGAAAAAGAAATCCACATCTCGTCCTCTAAGGGAAGACTTCCACATCCTGTAGTTGTCATAGGTCGCATAGCCAGTAGACCAGGGACTACTAGAAGAATGTCTACCTTCCTAATGGTTAGGCCTCTCGGTCTTGTACCCAAGTCGCCCAGATCGGATTGTCCACTGTCCTTTTGTCTGATAGGGTTCTTTCCTAGGTTCTGGTGAACCTACTAACCTCGACCCTTCTCGGGCCTCGCTGTTTCAAACCCAGTGAGTGAAAGTTCCCCCGACCTGGATTGCCCTAATTAGGCCCCTCTTGGATTGGGCCTACAAAAGAAAGCACCATGGTCTGACCTACGCTATGTGAAATCCCCCTTTTCCAGCCCAATGGTTCCCAACCCTATTTGGACTTTTCCTATCCCAGGCGGCCCAAACTGGTTTGGCCCAGTCATCCCGTGTGATTCCTCTGTGAGATAGGAACCCTAGGGAGGGCAAACAAGTCTTGCCGTTACCACCGTTTTTTCGCACCTAAGATGATGTGTCACCAACGGAGGGGTCTCCGAATCCCGCCCGTCCTGGTCCTTATGTTCCACCAAGAAGTCGAAGCCTTCTCCTCCTAGTAAGTCTGTGTCATTATCACTAGACTCCCCTTCCTCCACTGACCCCCTCCGTTTACCTCAAATCTCTTGCTCCCCATAACCACCCGCCTGCACCTTTTTCGAATGAGAAGCCAAAAATAGTTAAGAGGAGAAAGGGACTTGAGAAGAAGAACTTGAGGGAGAGAGGGAAATGTGTCACGCCCCAAATCCGGTTATCGCCCGGACTCGAGGCATGACGGGTAATAGAAGATGAATAAACAATAAAACAATATTTAAACCTTGAAAACCTCCAATAAGTACCTCAAACCATAAAATTTCAATACTATAGCTCGAATCCATCAAAACGTAGTTCAAAACATGAAATAACCCTCAGGGGGTGTAATAATAAGTCTTACAAAAACTGTTCTTAAACCAAAGGGTATAAACATGAAGTCTCTACGGGACCCACACCGAGAAGCTCCCAAGCCTCTACTCCTCAATCAAACTTGTATACACAACAAAGAACTCACAGGGGTGAGCTTACGCTCAGTAGGGAAAACACGTAACCAAGTGGATCTTCAAATCAACAGATCAAAGATAAAGTCAACCACAAATATGTTAACAAACACAGGTAATAGAGAAGTCAACCAATGTCGTGGTACATGAAGTCTCCACCCTCCGATCCACATAACGTGTCCTCTCGGATTTTCCCTCAAATCCACAGGAGACGCATAACATTGAGGCGACCGGAAACAACCCTTCGGGGCGCTTATCATCGGACTTCTCAGAAACGTCTCCAAGGGATTTTATGTCCTCGGGAACCAAGTGCATTACTCCCATGGAGAGTATACACTTGGACAATTTAATAACAAGCAGTTAATAATTGAATAACGCACTCACCCGAAACACGACATAATACAAGCTCAACAACCACCAATTCAATACCACGCATGACTCACACATCACCAATTCACCGCAACAAACAGTACACGAATCACGCAAACATAGTACACCAATCACACAATTCCAACTTACCGTTCACTTACCAGTTTCGGACCACCGGGGCATCGATCACCTGATTGCACCGCACGGTACAACCAGTCATACTCGATGCTCCAAACAAGCATTCAAGTAAGTCAAGTAATCAATCAAATACAACCAACAAGCAAGTACGAATACAATCAACCAAATATAAGAGCCTTCAAAGAGCACGCATACATGCAATTCTACTAGTTCGTTAGACTCTTTAGCCTATCCACTAAGCAATCAACAACCAAGCATGTGATCCTAACAAGCAACTAATCCGAGGGCTTTGCCAAGGCTCCTCTACCAGGCAATCATATCTCAAGTATTTAAAAGCGAGCTACACTAGTGATTGGCATCCTAATCGGTCACCACTAGACACTTCCGGTTATTAGAAAATGAAAGACGATTAAGCTAGTTATTCGCATCCTATAAGCATATCTAGGACCTTTTCCATTTTATTAACCTAGCATGCATGCTAAGCATGGTAAACGAGAGGTTAAGGCTTTCCCTACCTCAAGGTCCTCCTTTTCAACGCTTTGATGACGTCCGGTGATCACCACTTTTCTCCTTCCTCGGTTCCCGGCGTGATCCTTGCTCCTCTAGCTCGATCCACAACGTCTTGGACACAAAGAAACGCTAATTAGGCTCCACTTAGACAGTAAGAAAGACCCCCAAACCCTTCCAAAGTTCAGCTCAAAACCAAGATGCCAAAATCCTCAAGAACCCTCAAGAAACCCTCACCCTGGTGGGTCACGGATCTGGTCACGGATCCGTGACGCTAACCCTCACGGTTACCGTCACGGAGCTGTGACGAGTGCCGTCACGGACTCCCTCACGGAGCCGTGACGTCGCCCGTCACGGGATCCGTCACGGATCCGTGGCGCACCAGGGCAGTTTCGCCCTTCTTCAACCTCCAGCTCCAAAACCCCGAAAAACCACTCTTAAACCCAGAAATTTACCCCTTACAACTCCCAAAACAGTCCAAATCCTTCAATACTCCTTTACCCATGGTAGGAATCAACACACAAACAAGTTTCCAAGGATTCATCAAATCAAACCCACCTCAAAATCTCCAACAACTATTGATTTCTCAACCAAAATCCAACAAGGTTCATCATCAACACCATCTCTCACCATCTCTACTCAAACCCAACATCATCTAGCACTTTTCACCCAAAACCCAAGAAAATAGATGAAGAGAAATGAGGATTAGAGAGTTCCATTACCTCTAGAGTGATGAGATGAAGAGGATGCTAGTGATTTTGAGGGTGGATGTTTAGAGGAAGACCCCAAATGACTCCTTCTTCTTTGATTTTCCTTCAAACCTCCATGGGAGCTCTCCTTCCTTGCTTCCCCTCTAAGTTTCGGCTACAACAAGAGCAAAATGACTTGATTTTGCTTCTCCAATCCAATATAAAACCTAGATGAAGGAAAGACCTAAAGGCCCTTGAGCTAGATTCCTTGTAGTGGCTTTTGGGAGGGTAAAAGGGACAATGACTATCCCTTTTTCTCTCATTCAACCAAAATAAGACAAGTGTCCCTCTAGCTCATTTAATTTTCCAAATTACTTTCCAGCACTTTTAAAAAGAAGCTTTAGTCGATATAAAGTCTCGTTTTGACCAAAATTGATTTTATCCGATATTATACTCAAACGAAAGGGTTTTCTCCCCTGAAGCCAACCGTGATAGTGGCTAATCCGTTTGAGTTCCGGAAAAGTCCCGAGTGACTTCCGGAGTCACCGGTTCGACCGGAAGCGGGTCTTACAAAATGTATCGTGGTTGACGAAGGCGCGGACCCTTCATCGATGTTAGCCACAGAATACCTCGTGGCCTTTTTAGGAGAGAGCTCTGGCAAAGGCCATCATCGCCCGACCGTGTAGTTGGAGGTGTGTTCGTCCCTGCCACCGCTTAGGCAGAGAAGACCAACCCCAACATCTTCGTCGTTGTTATCCTGATACAAATAGGTGACAATGGTCGAGAGGAAGGAGCTATATCATGAGAGGATAGAGGAGAGGATGAGGCCTCTAATTCTCTACATGTTGTTGACGTCGTTTTTTCGCTGGAGGTGGACATCGTTACTAACTCTAGAAGGAAGGAACATTATTTAATTGGTTTACTATAATAAATGAACTTGAAAGTGTAAAAACAAAATCTAAGAATGATATATAAGTTGTGGGTCATATTTTGTAAGGGTAGGTTTTAAAAACCGACCCGTTGGCTATTTAGGAGGGGCGAGTATAGTTGTCTCGGACTTAAAACCCAAAGTAAAGATAGGTTAACCTGGATCCAAATTATAGTTCTTGTTCCAAAATAAAGAGATTTATTACATTAGAGGAGAAATCCGGTGAGAACCATGTTTTAACGTAGGAACCGCGAGAACCAATCTAAATCATCAATTTTAAGAATGAATGGATGAGATGCAATTGAGTAGTTGACTAGTTGACTGCAAAAAAAACAGCACTTTTTAGTAAGTGGTAAGAGTTTTTTAGTAAAACTATCATATTACTTTTTTTTAACCAATTAACTAATTTATTTTTTCCCGCTTCGTTTGAACTCCGATTGGCTTCAAACTTGCGCCATTAGTTTTGTTTTTTTAAGGGCTTTCAATCAAGATCAGCCATAAATATATTTTGAAGCACGAAAAAAAAATTATTTCGGGGTTGATTTTTTTTAAAAAAAATCTGGGTAATTTTTATCATTACGTTGCTCTGGATTTATCAACACTTTTACATTGGTTTTATCAACACTTTACACTGGTTTTATCACCTCATTTTCCAAAACTGATCATGATTTTATCACATCATCGCGTGCTTTTTATGAACACTAGTTTTATCAACACTTAACACTAGGTTTATCATTCAAATTACGTGTATTTTATCACCCCCATCACATGTTTTTTGAAGCACGAAAAAAAATTATTTCGGGGCTGGTTTTTAAAGAAATTATATATGGGTAATTTTTATCAACACTTTGCTCTGGGTTTATCAACACTTTACCATGTTTTTATCAACACTTTACAATGGTTTTATCACCCCATTCTCCAAAACTGATCATGATTTTTATTATTTCATCACGGGCTTTATATGAACACCAGTTTTATCAACACTAAACACTAGATTTATCATTGAATTACGTGTTTTTTATCACCCCATCACAAGTTGTTTTTTATCAACGTTAAACTCTAGAGTATCACACTTATTATCAAAATTGAAAATGGTTTTTATCACCTCATTATTTGTTTCTTATCAGCTCATTACATGTTTTTTTTATCAACATTTAGCACTAGTTTGATACTCCGATATAAAACATTTACTAGTGAAGATTTATCAACGCTCAACATTATTTTTATCACCTTGATATAAATTTTTATTTTCGTGCTTCAAAATGTATTCATGACTGATCTTGATTTAAAGCCCTTGAAAAAAGAAAAATATTTGCGCAAGTTTGAAGTTAATCGGAGTTCAAACGAAACGGGAAATATTAAATTAGTGAATTGGTGAAGAAAAAAATGGGCACTTGTCCACATGGCACCATGCTATTACAATTATGTCCTTGCTTGTGTGAGAATGGATGAAATAGGCGTATATGTGGGTTGGATTTGGGTGATGATGTGGCATTTTGATGAGTGTTGGATCATAGGTGATAGTGACTAGGATTGGTTCTCACGGTTCCTATGTTAAGAGTGGTTCTCAATAAATTTCTCCTCTATTACATTAAATAGTAGCCTTTATGATGCTTATATGCTTTATTAAGATGGTTGTTAACAGATCGAGTAATGGTTCCGTAGAAATAAGTAAATAACCTTCTATTGTCGATGAGGAAATCTAGTATAGGTCGAGACCCATTGTATAGCTTGCCTTCAATGGATATCCTTGAATTTCGGCAAGATCCCAATCCATTTATACACGTGCGACTTCTTCAGCAAACCTCTCCGGATCCAAACAATGGTTGTCCAAATTTACTTAAAACTTCATATCCAGATCTAAATTGAAGCGAAGAAGGAGAGAAGCAATGAGGAGATGAGGACGGAAATAAAAAAGAGAAGAAAAAAAGGGAAACAATCAAGAGGGAATATGTCATTTTTTTTAAAACATTTCAGCCATGTGCTTTACACACGACAATTTTCCATTCTTTTTTGAACGGATGAGATTAAACTGAAAATTGTTAATAGTTAGGGTACCATTACGAGTAATTTTAATGTTAAAGGTAACTATTTGAAAAACACGTATAATTAAGAATTCTTTTTTTGACATTTTCCCTTATATTTTTGTGCAACATTTTGGGTTTCAAGTTTTCTCACTAGAATGACATTAATTTGTGACTCGATGCGGGTCGGATTCAAATAAAAAGAATAATAATTTCAATAAGGCGGTGAATGAAAACTATTAATTTTATACAGAAATTATGAACCTGTAAGTTTGAATCAAACTGGAAATTATACACTAAAAAACAGTGTTATGAACTCCAATAGCACAATGTGCTTATAATTATAGTACTTTACTTAAATATCGTTCCTCTGGGAGGGTTCTATTTTCTTGTTGTTGTCGACCCACTTTGGCCTGCTCTTGAAGGCCTCATTGTCGCCTTTATCCCTTCTTTAGACCTATTGCCCTCGTCATCGTGTGACTCTCTCATATGTGGTCTCCTCCGCGAATTTCTCGCCACTGGATTTGACTCTCTGCTCGACTCCTTTGTCTCACGATGGTTAGAGGCTTGGCACTAAAGGTCCCTTTCTGACCTCTGACTTCCTCTGGTTCCCTTTGAGTTGGGCTGGTTAGAGGCTTGGGTTTCTCAATTGAGCTTTCTGCTCTACCCTTTGTCATCTTGCGGTGTTAGTTGTCGGCATCGCTGAAGTCCCCTCGCCTTCCGACCTTTAGGGGTGTCTCGTCCCGGTGTGCAGATCTGCGGCCCGTCTTCTGGTCAGTTTCTCGTGACTCAGACTCCTTGGGACCTCAAGCGCTCAACTTCTCCGCCGTTCTCGTTTTCCCAGGTGGGCTCTTGTCCTATCGTCTTCTACGGTGCTGGACGTCGGTGGCATGAAAGCCTTTTCTCCTCCCGTTTCTTTCTTGGTGCGCGTGAGGGATGGTTGTGCGTCTTTCTAAGAGCATTTACATCAAGGGGGTTCAGGCGAGGCCGGGGCGGGAGCAGAAGGGAAAGAGGGTTCGGAGTCGGGGTTCGGGCAGTGTGGGGTGCTAGGCGCGCGGAGAGCTCGGGGCCGAGGCCAGTGTGGGACGGCTCCGGGTTCGGGGGGCAGAGGCGCGAGGCTTTTTTCAGCCCCTCTGCCTCTCCTCTGTCCACTACCCGGGTGACACGTGGCCTGGATGAAAAAAAATAATGTTGCTGAGAGCAACGGACGACAACGACTATATTTGGTTTTAAAAAAAATTAAAGGTATGAAGGCTACGGACACGTCCGATTTTACCCCGGAACAGAAGGAGCATCATTTGGAAATGATGCAGGTATGGATAGCTCAAATTCGAAAACTTCATAACCAAATCGATCACATTAATGGGGATGTCTAATTATGTAAAAAAAATTAGTTATGTATATTTTTCAAGTTATGTACTTTTTTTAATTTTGTATTTTATTAATGAACTTTTATTTTTATTTATGAATTTCATTTCTATTTTATTTAGTAGTTGTTGATTTAAAAATAACGTTAACAGATTCAGTTAAAACTTTAATCAATTACACAATCAGTATTTCTGAAAACTGTGCCCCCCTATACTTATCTCTGTGATGTGAAGCACACTCTGTTTTAAGGGGCATGGACTGAACCCTGCCTAATCAACAGAGGATTCAGCCTCAGGCCTTAGGGTTTCAGCCCCGTGATGTACATGCTCTAAGGAACTCACGTAAGTCTAGAGATGCTATCTTTGCTCTTCCCTAGGCCCTTTTGTTGTTTCTTATTTTCTATTTTTTTCGGGCCTTTAAGAGCATCCACAACCATCTCGCCCGCATCCGGCGAGATGGCGCTGGCGAGATGGTTTAAAATATTTATTTTTAATCTCCTAGCCAACACTCCCAGCCAGCGACCTACAATGGTAAGTGCTCCCCGCCGGCGATAAGTGCCCTTTTTATTCACATTTTTGCTCCCCGTCGGCGATAAGTGCCGGCCTAAAGCTCCTAGCCAGCACTCCTCGCCAGCGCCCTTCTCGCCTGCTCCTCGCCAGCTCCCCGCCTCCTCCTCGCTGGCGGTTCCTCCTCGCCAACATCATCTCACCCACGACTGTGGGTGTTCTATGTGTTTTTGGACCTTTGGTCTATCTCTCCTCATCCGCGTGTAATTCTCTTCAGAAGTCCAGATTGTAATTACATGGATGAGTAAGACCCGTATTTTTTGCTGATAAAAAAAATTGCATGCTCAAAACTTGGATCTCTGTAGTTCTTCATCTAATGCCCATTGGAGTATTAAGAGGCTTCTTATTACTTGGCCCATGGGCCTACATCAGTAAGCCCTGTAATTGCTTCTTAGTTCATAGTGTGTTTCACGGAGTCCATACTGGTTCTTTGAAATAACTTACATTCTATGAGGATCATTGAATAGTCTTCATTTTTATCTAAAAAGTTTCATAAGTAACAACATTTAAGTTTTACCTACAATTGACTTATGAAGACCCTGCGAGCCTCGACTCGCTGCACGTTGTCTGTCTGTGTTGCGACGATCACGATCCAAAACAGGGCTTTTGTTATTGGAGGCCCAAGTCGGTGACTTGAGGGCCTGCTTCCGATCCTAGTCCAGCCATCCGCTGGTTTGAAAAACCACATCAGTAACTGTAGAAACATATTTTTTTTTAATAAACACTTCACATATTTCATACTCTCTTTACGTACATTTACATTGCTCAATTTCAATTTCTCTTTTATAACGGATCCTTCTTCAATCACCGTGCTTAGAAACCCCTATACTCATGGTGGCTTTAATTGGTTGCCTAACCTTCGTGAATAATCGTGATTATCCTCCATACGGTAATGACGATTTTAAAGTGATCATAAATGAATCATGGGTGGATTGAGCGACTCAAATGACTAGTTCTCAACCATGCAATAATATGTTCTCATGCTCGTCACCACATCATTTCCGATTCAGATTATCTTTTGGAATATATAATGTTTATGTGATTTATAAGTTTTTTTTAAAACGGGTAATCGGGGAAGTGCATTAATGCAAATAAAAAAATCATACAGTATAGAGCGTAGCCACTATGGCTTCCAGATATGTGTCTAGGCCGACCGTAGCACGCCTGGCCTAACGCTCATGGACCCGTAAAAATAGTCTACTTGTTATCGTAGACAATACCTCACGACATCATCTTACCAACATTTCAACAGTACTAAACATAAAAATACATAATCCAGCAAACGAAAAGAACTAACCAACTCAAACTAAAATAGTAAAAAAAAAACATAACGCAAACTTGAAACTGGTGCTCTGATTGCTGCTTTCCTGAGACTTCCCAGCACCGGTAGTCCCGGGTCTGTGGGTATAGTACGTAGTCGGACTCTCCCACCCCCGTCGGGTCTTCTCATTCTGCCGAAGGAGGCCCTAACACCGCCGTCTGTGGATCCTTGAGATGATCCGTCTCCCTCGAGTATTCACCTGCGGTTTCCTCGTCCTTCATCTCCGAACAGATCTGATGGGGCTTTGATGTGTCATGGGGCCGCGACGTTGCTCTCCCCGACTCAGCATGGGGCAGTTGCAATTTCGGCCAGGCCGGAGACTATGCATGCTCGCACCGGTGAGGTTGCATCATTGGATGTCGATTGATCGGCGAGGAAAACCCAAAGTTGGTTGCTCGCGTGGGGGGGGGGGGGGGGATCGGCTGGTGGGACGGATCCCGGAGTCGCCACCATTCGATGGGAAGCGGTAGTGTTCTAAAAATACCGACTGGGCGCCCGCCTAGCCGCCTAGGCGATTACAACAATTTTGCGTAGTATACTAACTCAATTAAAATAATTAGATGGTGTTGGTGTTGGTGATATTGGAGATTGTGCTTATGAGTTGTTTGGTGTTATTTTTTAGGCATTTTAGATATTAGTTACCATTTTTAATATAATGAAATTTATATTTTATTTCTATATATAATACTATATCTATTATAAATAAATAAAAATACAAATCCAATTAATCCCCGTCTTGTCCCCGATTAATCCCTGAAGGACCTAGCCGCCCGACTAACGCCTAGCGACTTTTAGAACCTTGGCGGTACGTGGCCTGAACAGCGGTAACCGGCGCTACAGGGAAGCCGGGAGCCATGGTTGCAGTGGTAGGTGGTTGTGGTGTCGCCGCCGGCGACAAAAATCAACCCTTTTAGGGTTCGAAATACAACCCTATAAGAGTTCTCCGAGAGCTTTTTATGATCCTATCAAATAATATGACGAAGAGAAGGGGTCACAGGCGAGAGGAGAGGCTATGGTGTTGGTAGAGATTGGGGGAAACAATAGGCTTCAATGGTGGATTGGGGGAGGGAGGCGGCTGAGTAGAGAGAAGCGCAACCCTTCTCTGACTCTCCATTTTCTACAATTTGTAAGTTAATTACACTGACATCATGTTTTAAATCGACTAATAAGATCTACAATCTCAATACGGGTCACGTTTAATTGAATAAATACATGCAGAAAAGAAGAAAGTTTCAGCATGGATTTCAATCCAACTTTGGGGGCCTGATTTGGTTTTTAGGCCTGACTCTTCATCTCATCGTTGGTCTTCTAGTTTAGTTCCTGATTGTTTTTAATTGGGTGTTCATATCGTTTGTTTTATAGTTCAGTTTCCTGTTGTTTCATTTGGAGCTGGAGTGGTTTGTTGTTTTTTGGCTTTTTGAGCTTGATTTGTAGCAAGATCTCGTATGTATTCCTCTTTAACTTTTAAAGAGGTTTTAATCTAAATTCGTTATGCTGATAAAAAAATACATAACAATGTAATTAACATAATTATAATGTGTCTTGAGAGCTTAACCTAATATAACTTTCTAAAATGCTCTCTACGAATAGTGTTAGCTTTAGGGCTTTTACAGCCATGTCGTCGCCAACAACCGCCCCGATGGCGCATCCAAAGAAAATCGGAGATGACCCGCCCCGCTACTATCGTGGTTGTCAATCCCGATCCATGTCTTGTCTTCCCGTGCAAGCAGATCTTTTCTCAACCATGTGCGATCGGTTCCATGGATGACCGCCCACGACACGCCTCCGCACAAATCAGTTTCCTCCGCTCCCAACACCGATAGGCCGAGTATGGATGGTACGATCGGCCCCAATCAGCCCCCACGAAACACTCCATCTCTTGAGGTACCCTCTAACCCCCATTTAATGGTTTTTGAGCACCTCCCAATAGAACTAACGACATTGCCTCCACCGTTCATGGTCGGGGATGTCATCATAATACCACGCCCATCGCACCTTGAAAACATGTACCCTTGAACCATTACTGGAAATAATTCCCCCAACAAGTCGGTTTGATAGCGCTTAGTTTGACCTCAAGGGACAATGTACTGTCCCTACAAATGCAACCGGAGGCGAGGACCTGGCATAACCTCAGTTTGAATTCCCACTCCTCAACGGCACCACCCCTTTCACCAGAGATCCAGACCAATAAGGATCCCAACCTCCACTCACTCCTAGTGTATCAAGACACGACCAACAATGATCCCCATCACAACTCACTCGGATTGCCATGTTACCAACTTCTATCATAACCAGTCAAGCGGTCATTGCCACCCACCAGCCATATGTCATTTTCCTCTCAAAGACAATGCATGCGGCACTGGACACAGTCATCCTCTGATGAAATTTATCTCCAACGCTTAAGGGCCTCATGGTCGACTCTCGCATCCTTCCTGATCCTAGAAGGTGGAATATTCCCCATATTATGGAAAACTTCTCCCCAACGGGATCACACAGCCATCCTGGCCATTCCCTTGTTGGACACTCGAGTCCATGATACCTGGTACTGGGCGGATGATCCCAAAGGGCACTACTCTACAAAGGAAAGATACCCTACTCTAAGGCCAAGACCGATCGCCACCCCTGATACTCCTCCGGTATGTCCTACCATTTGGAACCTCTAAGTCCAGCCCCGGATTCGTATTTTCATTTGGCGTGTTCTCACATATACTCTCCAAGTGGTGACCAACCTTTGCAGACGCTTTGTTCCAATGTCACCACTTTGTCCTATCTGATGTCAACACCCGAAGACTGCGGAACATCTCTTCCTACACTACAAATTTGCCAAGGATTGTTGGGACCATATGAGCGGTCTACCCTTGATACCTTTGAGAACTACATTTGTCACTTGGTGGGCCCAATGGGTCCAACAACAAACTCCAGACCGATTACGGAGATCTCATTGGTATCTAGGAAATATGAAAGACGAGAAACAATTGGGTTTGGAATAAAAACCAACCCTCCTCACTAACCTTATATATCCAAGCGAAGGGACATATTCGTATCTGGCGGGAGGCCCTTCTCTAACACCCGACCTCGAGAAGGTCCATACCAACCAAGGGAGACACCTCTTGGAAACCCCCTCCAATATGTTATAAAGCCATTAATGTGGACGGGGAAATCTTCAAAAACCAAGCCAGATCAGGATGGAGGGTCATCTGTCGATCAGATACGGGGGAGGTTATTGAGACGGGTATGGAACAATCAGTAGAGCTTGGGACTGGTACTTATAGAAGCATTCGCTATAAAAATGGAACTATCTCAGACTCATGTTCGCCAATGGACTCGAGTCATCATCAAGACTGATGGACTTAGCGTGGTGACTCTCAGCAAACTGGGTACTATCCTTCTCTTTCCGGTGGATATTATCATTCAGCTCTTACTCTCTCTCTACTCGAGGATTCTAAACTCGAGATTGTAAAAAGATCAGCGAACAAGACCGCTCACTAGCTAGCCAAGGAGATATGTTTTATGTCTGTTCTTACAGAGCCAGGAGGACACCACCCCAACCGCCTTATATTGTATATTGAAATAGACATTTAATAAAGTCTTTCTATATGCTCAAAAAATGTAATTAATGTAATGAACAAGAAGAGCAATCGAGGCGTGAAAAACGTTATGCAGAGGGGAAAACCCTAGCCGTCACGGTTCCGCCCTCTCTCTCTCCACGTCGTCGCTGCGTTCACTACTAGCCATCATGATTGCTTTCATCCCTACCATCGTTGATCTACCTCTCTCGAACCATCATCCTCTCAAGCGAAGAGGTCGTCAGATGATCCCCTTCTCCGGTGAAAACCAGGTACGAATCTCAAAACAATATAGACGGTGGATTTGGGATCCGGGAGGAGGGGCGATAGGTTGGGGTCCGTCTCCACGGCACCCAAAGTCGGCCATCTCGATGTTGAACAAACCTTTGTGGGTCGACTCGATGGTGATGGATCTGCTTCTGCGTGAAGCATCTCGGGCATGCTCCGTTCTCTGTATCACAATTAAACATCCTCGCGACTCAAGACGATGGGTTAACAATATTGGAATGTCCCACCACGAAAGTACGAGGTTCAGAAGAACCGGCATCGCATACTCTTTTGTTTCTTATGTTCGTTTTGTGTTTATTTGTGTTAATTATGGTCAGTGATCCAAAACTTACCAACAATACGGTTTCAAGTTCGTCAGTATCTCTACGGGGGTTTCGGACATATACTGGAACTCAGGATCAGAGACCCAATTTATATTTATGTTTCATTCTCATAATTAATAAAATATATGTGTTCACATTTAAAAAAAGAAGAGAAACCTCAAAAAAAAAAATCTTACCATTATAAATAAACAAAACATCTTTAATTATAGGTCTCTATGATTAACAAAATTATCATAAAATGAACAACGTCAGAAGAAAATTCCCCTCTGTACATACTCGTTTACGAGGAGATCGTTTGTGGCTACAAAATGTGTTGTCCTCCCAATTTTTTTGTAAATACATTATAACTTGTATTTTTTTTATCAAAGAGGAAGGAATGCATTAAAAAGTTAAATGTGGGTCCTGGGATAGAAAGCACACACCAAAAAAGATCCAAAAAAATCGGCCAAACATGCAAAAACAACAATGAAAACAATAGATAACAGCTACCCCGGTCCACCACTACAACCACAAACCCACCAGACTAGCAAACGGTGCCTCACGAGACCGCTCGGGCAACCTTGATCGGACTAGTGAACAATACCACAGGGGACCGCACGGGTGGATCCTCTGGCCTTAAGAAGGCTAAGTGATCCCTGTTCCTCCACCCGAAAACGGACAGATAGGCCCCAAAAGCGACCCCGGAACAAGTACTCACCAGACCCAACCAAGATAAAACAACCCCAAAACGACTCCTAAACAAGCACTCACCAGACCTGGCCAGTGAAACCGCTGATGGGGACCGGGGGACAAAGTGCTGAACTCCTCAAACATGATACCCAACCTCAGGCGCTCATAGTCAGCGCGGCAGCCGGAGACTCGATCCACTCGAGGAAGGTAAACTGACGACCAACCGCTCTCAAGCTGGAGAAGGACCCCTGCTGAATTCTAGCTAGAAGGATGATTGGTTCAATAGCAGCGGACCCTGAAAAGACATGACGATTGCGCTCTAGCCAAATATGCCAAAGACACAACAACCCGATACCTGTCCAATAAGACCTGACCCTCCTCAGTCCCACTAGAGAGGTCCAAGACTCAAGAAAAAGAGTTGGCAACAACTCCCCACCATCCCAAGACCAGCGACCAAACCCTCCACGTCCACGGGCAAGCGACAAACAAGTGCCTAGAGTCCTCCCCCCCAGAACCACACAACACACACCTCTATCGGACCAACGGAATCGACACACCCCTATCCACCAAGAAGGAAATAGTGGGAACCCCCTCATGAGCAAACAACCAGGCGAACAAATGGATCTTGGGAGGAACTGGGGAAGACCAGATCACAGAAGCCCAAGGTGCGGTCCCATGATCCACCCAACCAGCGACAACCTGAAAAGCTCTAGCTGTAGAGAAACCACGCGCATCCCAGTACCAAACCAACGAATCAGGGCGCTCCTGCACCAGACGAATCCCCATCAAATGGACTCTTATCTCCTCCAACGTCTCAGCATCTCGGACCCGAAGATGCCTGCCAAACAAAAAGACTCATTCCCCATCCACGAAAAACTCGGTAACAGACCCATGATGCTCTTCCGCCAACCTATAGAGTCGGCAACAGACCCATGATTACAACTTGTATTTGATTTGGGTTTTGCTTCTTCCCCTCGTGAATCATAAAATTTGGGTCATATAAAAATCATTTTAAAATGATAATTAATATCATTTGACACATGTATTTGGATTTGTTATGTAAATTTCGGTTAATTGAAGGATTCAAACACTATAATTGAACATTGACTAGATGCCTATAACTAAATTAATCCTGACTTCGATGCCTCCGGTTCGAAATAATCACACCGGGACATCACCGGAAAGTCACGGTTCTTTTCCGTTCAAATCCTACCCGTTCTTTTGCTTTTCGAACACTCCTGCTCTTAATTTAAAATGATAACTGATTGTTGTACAAGTTATCGTTACATCTTTAACCATGATTTATTGAAATAGGTTGCTAGAATAATATAACTATATATTATATCTCCACATACCAACAACTTCTAGTTCTATGCCACCTTCCATGAAGTGGCACCAGTTGTGCAAGCCGAAAAAAGGAGAAGAGAAAAATTTTGCTTAGCGAAGTGTACATAGTACATGGTGCCCCACTAACTACGTGAGCTCGGTTACTTCTACCTAATAACTTATTTAGATATGTTAGCACGACTTGGTAATCTTATATACTAAATTCTCATGTATTTACCCTCCTTTTTCCTCGTTGGCGGCGGCTTGAGCTTCGGTTTTGGTTGTTGGTTGTTGGTGGTTGAATCCACCTCTCTTTTCTTATTTCTTATTTTTTTCTCTTCTTCTCGCTTTTCTTTTCTCCCTTGTTCTATAATGTTATTGGCCATTTGGTTTTTCCGATGACCGTGCACCACCGCCCACGCTGCCAAGTGCAAGGGGTCTTCGATTCGTGTTGGACAACAACAATAGCTCGTGGGTTTGTGCAGCTTCAGGTCTCAGATATGGAATTCTTTTTCAGATCTGCTCGGCTCATCGTTGTCGGTGTTGGTTTCCACTTGCTCGTCGATGTTTCCTCTCGTCGGAGGTACGTTGTAGGAGTGGATTCAGTACTGAGGTTGCTGCTTTGTGGTCGTTGGGGTCTGTACGTGGGTGAGCTCGGGTCCTTTTTGGGACCACTCGTCTTCTACCAGAGTGCTCACCGGTATCGGTACCTTTTACCTTCTCTGATTGATCTGTTGGTGCTTGGGTTGGAGTTTTTTGGCTCTGCCGGAGCTTGTGGAGCTGCTCCTCGTGTGTGGGTTTGCTGGTCAAACGGTCTCGGAGTCTTGTCGGAGTTCTCGTCATTTAGTCCTATGTGCCTGAATCTGATTTCAATGGCAACAAGTCATGCCCCAATCGCCGTTTCAAGTTCCCTTTTCCAGATTCGGGTTGGATCGTGCTCGGTATAATTACAGGTCTTCCCCCTAGGGTCCTTTCTCGGTGTTGGTCGGTGAGGGTTACCGGTCTTGGTATCAGAACGCTCAACTCGAATTCCAGCCTCAGATTCCAGACAATGATGACTTGTTGTAGCCTACTTGGAGGTATGAGTTCGTACTCGGTAGAATTACCGGTCCTCCACCCTTTTGGGGGTTTTCTCGGTGTTGGTTGGAATTGGGTTTTAGAGGGATGAATTCGAGCTTCAGCGTCTGGCAATTTGGAACACGGGTTTTGATGGGTTGTTGTTTTGACCTTCGATGTGGTGTTGCGCTTCTCTGCAGGCTTTGGTGCCAGATATGTCCGGATTTGGTTGTCTCGTGATCGGTATAATTACAGGTCTTCCCCCTTGGGTCATCTCTTGGTGTTGGCCGGTGAGGGGTTATCGGTTTTGGTTTAGGAACACTCAGCTCGAGTTCCAGCCTCAGATTCCCGGAGGTGAAGACTTGTTGATGCTTGCTTGGAAGTTCGATTTCGTACTCGATAGAAATACCGGCTCTCTCCTTCAGGGCCTTTCTTGGTGTTGGCCGGAATTGGTTATCGGAGGACTGAGTTTGAGCTCATGCGTATGTTGGAAGTCTTTATCGCTGCACTTCAAGTTGGTTAAATCTGGATGTTTGTAGATCTTTTTTTTCATATAGCGCTTCATGGTTGTTAAATCTGGGTATTAGACCATGTTTTAGTTGTTTCTTTGGTCTGTCGTCTTGGTGACTTCCCGCGTGAAGTTCGGTTTCTTATCTTGATTAGTCTCGGTCAGATTCTTTAGGTGTTATCTTTTCTTGTTATGTTCTTTTGTATCCCTTATAAGTTGACTATGATCATCTTGGGGATTGTTTTACTAGTTTGTTGCTAGACCATGTGTAACTCCTCTTTCGCCTCAAAAGAGTTTTCAATTCAATTTGTTTTGGCGATCAAAAAAAATATGCTTGTAGTGAAAAACACAACACCCTGACCATTCATTGTTCTCTACTCGTCCACTCTTTATTCACTTTCAAACCAATTAAAAGATCATTACGGTTGATTATCCTAATCTATTCACATATTTCAGTTCATTATCCAAAACTATGAATATTACTCATGACTACTCTAACATTGATACACTTTTACACTTAAAAAAACTTTTTTTAATTTTCCATTCACATAAAAGTGTAAAAAAGAATATGTGCATGTCACAGGTCATTAAGTTTTTCCCAAATGTAAAAATGTGTCAGCGTTCGGGTAGTCATGAGTAATATTCATACTTTTAGGTAGTAAACTGAAATATGTGGATATGTTAAGGTAGTATGACATAATTAACCCAACCAATAAACTAATGTAGAGGCAGATAGAGGACGGGGGCGCGACTACGGTCATGAAAATACTTTTCACTCTTTTGAAAGTATTCTCGGAGCATCACCAGCGCGACATCGTGCACCATGATACTCGTCCCAACAATCTTCATGCCAATAGTATCATGCATTGCACAATTAAGTAGAAATAGTACCGTGCATGGTCCCCTTTCAGTAGCAGCGGATTACTGACTCCCATAGTGTACGGCTCACAGATCAGTTTCCAATAATTGTGAAGACCGCTTCAGTAAAAAAAAAAGTTAATCTAGTTTATTTTCGTTCGATTGGAACATCGACGTTGGAAAACGGTTGTCTTTTTTAAACGAAGAGAAAAGAACTTTCAAAAAAATATATATTTAATTTAAGTGTTTAAAAAAAAAGACCAAGCCCGCCCTGCTCCTCTCGCTTGGGCCGTGAGGTCCAGCCCGTCTGAGGCCCAACGCCGCCTGGCCCGCGTTTATAAACGCGTTGTTTTAGGGTTTCAGAAACCCTCCTTCTTCAACCCTCACGCAACCTCTCTCCCTCAAACCTCCCTCCTCCCTCTTCTCTCACGTACGGCTGACCTCCTCTCCATCTTCGACCCTCGCTTCCCCTTCGCCTCTTCGTCCAACCGCGCCGCCGTCAACCCTCTCGAGCTCCCTCTCTCGATCCAGATCTCCACGCCGCCGTCCTCCCGTTCAGGCGAGGTCCCGGCCGACCTCACGCCACCGCCCCTCTCCCGGTCCTCCCTCACCTCCTCCTTCTCTGTTCAGGCGAGACCTTCGCCATCGCCGTGTGCGTCCTGAGGCGAGATCGCCGGCACACACACAGATCCGAGACTTCACCGGTCTCGTCTGGATCTTGGACGGAGTCACAGCCGTGCTCCGCGATCCCTCCCCTGTAACCGCCGCCGCTTTCTTCGTCCTCGATCTCCCTCTTCCCCGACAGTCTCGGAGAAGTCTACCCTTCCGTCGCCGTAAATCCCCTCGGTGAGAAACATTTTCGTGAGGGTTTGGTCGCCGGTGACCGACCAGACTCGATTTCGAGCCTCTTTCTCCTTCGTCTCCCTTTTATCCTTTTACCCGAACTTCTTTGGATCTGGGTGTTGTTGAACCGATTTCTAGTTGGTTCTGGACGTTTGGATTCACAGAGTTTCGAATTCAAAAGAAAAGAAAATAAAAACCTATTATGTTTTAAATCAAACAGATTTCGAAAACAGTTTTAACTGGATTTTGGATTGTTAAACTGGACTGAAACGTTTTACCGGATCGATAACAAAAAGGAGAACTTGGGACTGTTGAGCAAAACCGACTGAATCTGGAACGTTTTTGGGAACGTGTAAACTAGACTGTAAAACGGGATAAAAGTGAAACGGTGCCTCGAGAACCGTGTCGCAAAACCCGTACCTCGAGAATCATGCCACGAAAATCGTGCCTTGAGACCTGTGCATGGGGACCGTGCCTCGGGAAATGTGCACCGGTTTCGGTGCGCGGGTGCTCGAACCCGATTCATCGTAACCCCGCTTTTAGCCCGTTCGAGTCTAAAAGACAACTTTTGAACTTAAACCGAAACCGTCGTAACCTTTTAAATTAAATTGTGAAACCGTTTTTAATTGGTGCTTTCGGTGTAAGGTTAGAGTCCGGCTTCGATCGAAGAGAAGACCGGAGGTAGCGAGCCAGGACGTCAGTAGCTAGGAGGCGTAGTTGTTGTACTTCGGTTGAGGTATGAAAAAGTAGTCGGATCTCGGCCCTGACTAGGGAAAGTTAACAGTAGAATTGCATGTGACACCGGGGTGTCGTGGGTTAAGTAGATTTATCGAATATTAGGAAGACATGATACGGGAACGTAGCGAACATTAGAATTGCATGTGACACTTAGTAGTGTCGTAGGAGCAGAGAACTTATCGATGTTAGAATTACTGGAGGCATATGACCATGCCCGGAGGTTGATTGTGATACTGTTGGTGTTAGAACTACTGGAGGCATTGGCTATGCCCGGAGGTTGTTTGTGTAAATTGAGTCTTGGGTGGCCATGAGAGCCCGTGTTATTATTGTTGAGTCTTGGGTGGCCATGAGAGCCCGTGTTTTACTGTTGGTGTCTTGGGTGACCGTGAGTGCTCGTGGGGTTGTGAACCCGTACTTTACCGTTGGTGTATTGGGTGGCCATGAGGGCCCGTAGGGTTGTTGAACCCATGTTTTGCTATTGGTGTCTTGGTGGCCATGAGTGTTTGTGGAGTTTGGGACTGTTAGTGTCGCTGTCTGTTGATCTTTGCTTGTGATTGTGATTGGTTACTTGAGGATGGTGGAGATTGTGCGGTGTGGCTAACTACCCGACTGGGATCGGGTGAAGTGGAGAGGTTGTGGGTTAGCCCCCCGACTGGGATCGGGGGAAGGACACGCAGGTGTGGCTAACCACCCGAATGAGATCGGGTGAAGAGGAGAGGTTGTGGGTTAGCCTCCCGACTGGGATCGGGAGAAGTTGCGCGACAGGTCGACCGCCTGACCTGACTGGGATCGGTAAAGGGCGAGAGACAGAGATGGGTTACTGAGCAGCTGGTGTGCGATCCTATGTGATCTTGTTTGGTGTGCGATCCTTTGTGATCTTGGTGTTGCGTGGTTGTCCGTCGTGTCTTTGGAGGAGGTCGTCAATCGTTGTGTGGGGTCTACATCACGTGTCCGAGTGTTGAGTCGGCTGAGGAAAGTATTTGTCGTGTGTGTGTCATTTGAGTCGTTGTTGGTGTCACCGGCTTTGTCTGCTAAGTATGCCGTGGTCAGTCTGTTATCTGTGGTGGTGAGCGAACGCTCACCCCTAGCTGCTTTTCCTACAGGTACCGTTCGCAGGCTGGACTAGGTGGGCTTCTGAAGCTTGAAGAGCTAGAAGCGGGTTTCTGGGTTTATTTTGAGTCTAGCGACGTATACCATGTTTTTTGTCCACTTGTTGTGACTTATTTTGAGTTGTAAACATTTTTTTTGTTGAACAAATGGTGAGTTTAAAGTGATTTATGAAGAGGGTTTCAAAACGGTTCATTGTTTCAAAACGTTCGCGTCCCGAGTTCGGTTTACTGAAATCGGGGCGTGACAAACTTCACTGCACCCCATCTTCTTCTTGGGCCAAACAACAGCCCTTCTAGCTACCTAACATACAGGTCACTCTTACCCGACAGCTCCTCACGCGGCTTTCTCCTACCCGAAAACTCCTCACGCGGGTCTCTCCTACCCGATTCCAACAATAATAACTGGTACTCCCTACCTGGTTCCAGCAACTCCAATGACCCAACTCACACATCCCTTCATCCTGACCTAGTTCATTCCTCGGGCCCATCCCGCACAATTGCCTTCTCCAACTCACCATCAACAACAGACTGACCTCCATCACTTATTTTCCACAATGACTCACCATCAACCTCACGATGATTGGTACATGGATACTGACGCTAGTTTCCACGTATCCTTTTCACTTTGGTACATTTTATCAGGGTTATAGTGCGATTATTGTCGCAAAAGATGCTCCTATACCTGTTAATTTTACTGATCATTCTTCTATTGCATCATCATCTAAAACCTTGTCATAACATAACATTCTTATTTCCCTCTCACTCACCTCTCGATTCTCAAGCCACACCCCCGACGATTGCTCTTCTTTCTATACCGGTTCCCCTACCCCCGTCCATCTCATCCCATGATCATACGTAGCCAGACCAACACTCTTCTCTCACAACGTATTCTTAATCATCACGTCTCCACATCCTCCATTTCCACCGTACCCCGATCTTCATCTCAATCTCATTGTGACCCCAATTGGAAACAAGCAATGGAAGTTGAACTATCTTCTCTTCATTCCAATGACACTTAGGATTTGGTATCGTGACCTCCTGATGTCAATCTTATCGGCTCCAAATGGATATTTCGTCATAAGTTTTGTTCCAATGGGTTGCTTGAGCGCTACAAAGCTCGTTTGATTGTTCAGGGCTACTCGCAACGGTAGGCATTAACTACAATGACACCTTCAGTCCGGTTGTCAAACCGGCCATCATTAACACCATCCTTAGTATTCCATTGTCTTACTCTTGGACGATTCACCAACTAGATGTTAAAAACTTTTTTTTCCATGGAAATCTTCATGAGATCGTCTACATGAAACAACCTCATATCTTTTCTAATCTTTTTCTCCCTAATCATGTATGTTGCCTCAAGAAAGCCCTTTATGGTCTTAAACAGGGCCCTCGGGCCTGTATCAACAGTCTGCCCCTACCTTCTCTCTATAGATTTTGTTAGTAGTTAGGCCGATACTATCCATTTATTCTACCGTCGTGACTTTCACGCCGCATATCTCCTCCTTTAAGTCGACGACATTCTTCTCATTGCCACCTCTTCTGATCTTCTATCTTTCATCACCTATTGTCTTATCTTTGAATTTTCCATAACCAATCTCGGTACCCTCCACTACTTCCTCAGAATCTCTATCACACGTCATCCGTTCGGACTTGTCCTTTCTCAAGAAAAAATTGCCCAAAAAATTCTTGTTCGTGCTGACGTGTCATCTTGCAACCCGTTTCTTACTTTAGTTGACACCAGGTCCCAGCTCCCCTCCTCCTCCGCCCCGGCCTCTAATCCTACTATTCGTGGTAGTCTTGTGGGTGCACTTCAATATCTCACTTTCATGTGCCCTGATATTTTGTATGTTGTTCAACAAATCTGTCTTGTTATGCATGACCCACGCGAGCCTTATTTTCATGTTATTAACACACGTTCTTCGCTACTTACAAGGAACCATTTCTTATGGTTTACATCTTTGTTCTCCCCCCTTTGTTTTTTCCTTACATCATACTTTGATGTTGATTGGGTTGGTTTTCTTGACAATCCTTTCTCCACGTCTATCTATTGTGTCTTTCTTGGTGCCAATCTCATCTTCTGGTCATCTAAACGCCAACATGTTGTCTTCCGTTCTAATGTCGAGGCTTAATATCGCGATGTTGCTGAATTTTTTGACTCCGCGATCTCTTACTTGAGTTACATTCTCCCCCTCCACTGCCACGATTATTTATTGTGATAACATTAGTTTTGTCTATATGTTCGGCAATCTAGTTTGGTATTAACATTCCAAACATGTCGAGCTAGATTTACATTTTGTATGTGAGAAAATTGATGCATGTCAGATTCACATGTTTCATGTCCCATCTTCATACCGGTTTGTAGATATCTTTACCGAAGGACTTCCGTCTACTATATTTGAACACTTACGCTCCAATCTTAGCATCTTTCCACCATGAGCTTCAACTACGGGGATATGTTAGATTATATCAGTTTACTCTTTCTCTACCCTCTTTATATATTTATATATACATAGAATTCTATTTGCATAGGACATCTCTTTGTATCTAGGCTACACGGTGTAACTTGTACATGTTTAGCTGAATATGCAACACAACATAACATGAACTATTTGCCTTCAAAAATCTCAAACTCTAAGATAGAAACATACACATTAGTTATTTGTGTCTTTTCACGTCTTTTAAACAAGTGAATTTCTAATAAATTGATATGTAAGATTTTTAACAAGTTTTAATAATTAAAATCATAACACTAAATTGTTACGATGAATGAAAAATAGTATCCAATATTTTGTATTACAAAATGAGTGTATTTTAAAACGGTTAGTGACCAAATAAAATTTATTAGTGTTTCATTCACTATTAATTATCGGCCCCAACAAAAAGTTAATGTTTTATACGCTTTTTAGGGTTTCATTTTTCATCCACAAAAATGAGTAAATTCGGACTTCCAAATGAAGCCACGACTGCCCCTACCAACACCGGCGGTGTCCCAGCGTCTTTGTGCTCCTCCCCTCTTCTCTCCACGGGGTCCTCTCCTATTCTTTCTACTATTGGTCTGATGCTATATCTGTCACCGGTAGCACCAAGTTGTGGCCTCCTCCTACTACCACGGGCGGCATCATCAATCGTAGCGTCCAGATCTAGTTCCTCCACACCGTTCTAGGCGTTGGAGGTGGACATTCTGGAAGTTATATAGGGCCAGTTTGGATCGTTCTCACTAGAGGATGACGACGCGTAGTGGTTCAGGATGGGGAGGTACTGACCATGGAGAACATGCACTACTAGTATGCGCTAATAGGAAGGGTTTTATCCTATGTCTCGTGCAACCCCAAGACCCTCTATGAGGTAATGGTGGAACATTAAAGGGTAAGCGAATTAGAGATGGAGGCCCTGTCCAAGGATGTGGTGGTGTTTTTCTTCTCATCTTAGGGAACCATGGACAATGTCCGTAACTGAGGGCAAAGAGTTGTCGGCGATTATCCGCTCCTGTTGTTGCATATCAAACCATATCTACAGCTAAGTTTATTCCATTTTTGATATATGGAGATTGGGGTGAGGGCGTTCAATGTGTTGGAGGATGTCTGGACGGATCTCATATGATCCCCGATTGCCAATACTCTAGGCTCGGAAGTCACCACGCCCCTACAACCAAGCATGCAAAGCAAAGATGATTTCCTTTGGTTTTAGGCCAGTCTCGACGTGGATCAGCCTCTTCCCGCGGTAGATTCGACTGATCTTCTAGGGACATCGGGAACCTACCTAGACCGACCTCTTATAGGAGAGTCACCCAATGTTCTGTACTCGGTATGGTCGCCTCAACCACCATATTTGAGACTGTATGGCCCGTATCTTAGGGGACCGTCGAGGAATAATTTAATGCGTCTATCCGATCCCTACTGGGGGTTGGAGACAGAGAAGTTGTTCCGGACATGGTGGGCTACACCGCAGGCTCGACATCTAGAGAAGATTAGGGTCGTCCAGGCCCTAAGTCTTGGGGGAGAGAGCCGAGCCCTCTACAAGATCCCCTCCACCATGGTCTAATGGGGACCCCTCCGGGCTTCTCGGCCCAGAAACCCCTCGGTGGTGAGAAGTTCCAAGCAAAGATATGTAACATGACTAAGTATTTTCTTGGGAGAAAACTCCAAGTTTTAGTGAGCGCATACATGATTGGATGTCGGAGGAGCCGGGCCCACAAAGATGTGTGACCTAACTAATGAAGACAAGTAGGAGTGAGGGGCCGAGGAGGGGGGACATCACCTACTTCTACCTCAAAACCTTGCCTGGTAATAGTTGACACCCCTGAGCTTCCAGATCCGTTGTTTGGCCTGCCAACGACATCACATCCAGAAGTTTTGTTGGAGTGGAAGCAGAAGAAACCTCAATCTCATCACATGAGGTTTGGTCCAAAGAAGGCGAATGGCTAAAAGAGGCAGGCCAGAGAGCTGCATACCCGTAGTGGTAGGTTGAAACGAGTGCTAGAACTATCTAGCACTCTTGTCGCCCCGATCACCCAAGAGGAGAAAGATGAGTAACCTACCCAAGCGAGGGCTGACAAATAGCCCCGCTATGACCCATGAGTTGGGGGGACATGTTATGAGCCAAACTGTCCCACGCTACCCTAGGTTGGTCTACCCCCCCCCCCCCCCCCCCCCATCTGGCAGAACATCCCCTGTTGTTTTGGAGGACATGCCTTACCATTGGGCGTTCGAGAAGTCACCCTTGAAGCCTTCCACGAGGCATGTCAGCGGTTCAATAGTTACGTTAGGTAATCTCAAGTTGGTAGTGGTCTATGTTTATATTTTTTGATCCTCTATTTTTTGTGTTTGCCCATTTTATGTCTATGCTGCCAAGTAGATCGCTTCCACGGGTTTAGAGCGCTGGTACACCTACCCTACGTCGTGGGTCTCAGACTATATTGTGGAAATCATGGTCCTGGACCATACATATATATATATATGATAAGATTCAAATACGAACTTGTATCTTTCGTACGAAATACAAACTATCATTTTGGGTCGTTGGATCGTGGAATCAAAAGTCAAGATTTAAACAAAAATCATTAATAACATAATCATTAATGTATATCTTTGTAATTAATTTTGTAGTCAATCACCCCCTTAAATTTTTGGGGTTGTCTGATCCCCTAAATCAATGGCCCTGATTGGTTTTTATTGTGCACCTGAATCTCAGATTGTACTCGAAAGTTCCCATATATATATAAGCTTTATTTGAACTATGACTGAATAAAACTTCTTCCGTCTCGTTTCAAAAAGAAGTTATCGGTCCATACGAAAATATTTTGTAACAATTCCTATTTGTTCTCTCTCCCCAAAACAGAAGATAAAACATCTAGGGTTTTCATGTGCAATCCATGTCGCACCCGTCATCGCACCTATCTCCCCTCCACCTTCTTATACTTCTCTTCATCTCCTCCCACCGTTCCTCTCTCCCTCTCCCTCTCTCTATCTCTTTGGAGCAGACCATTTATGCATCCTAACCCACATACAAGTGGGATAAAAAATGGCATTGCAGCTCTCCAATTGCATATGAGACTAGTCTCGTTGGAAGAAGATGAGGCTATCGTCGTGTTGGCAAGAGCAATCCTGGCAACAGAGGACATTCGGTATCGTTACGCCCATACGGACCGATTGCTCTCCTAGAAGCACTACAAGACGAGGTTTGTGAAATAGCCTCGGCAAAAAGGTATGATTCAGAGCGGGGTGTAAGACAATGAGTTGGAGGACTGTTCTATATCGTACTCGACCAAGATCCCTTGGTCACCCTCCGAGGGGAGGATAATCCATTGATGTTATTGAGAAAATAGACTACCACCGAGAACTCGAGATGACCTACACTTCGCCTGTCAAATACCTTTTTACAAGTTCAAGCTGTAGACTAAGCACACTCGAGCTAATGGGTTAATATGTCTTCCTTTTTATTGTTTCAGTTGTAATGCCCACCATGAATTTACAATCAAAAATATATATTTTCTACGAGTATGCAGTGTTGTTACATTTGCTTTATTATGCGAGTTCTGAATTATAACCTAAAGACTTATTCGTATAATTATGTACCGAGTGCACTGACACTACCTTTAACTACTTAAGGCTAATCACAATGGCGTCGAAACGGCATGGATTGGGCCCGTCGAATCTGACATGGCTGTGGGAAAAGGTGTCGAATCGGACGCGTAGAGTTGGGTCTACGTCGAATATGTGAAAGTACATATTCAATGTCGATGCTTCTGTAGACTCAACGAGGCGTCGAATCGAATGATTCGGACCCAATCGAATCTTACACCAACGAATACAGTTGTGACGCGTGGCATGTTTCAGTCTTAAAGAATGTCTGAGACACTTCGTCTTCTTCACGATTCTTCTTCTTTAACGCTTCTTCGTCTTCTTCAACCTTTGTCGTTTCTCCACCACCGTTTCTCCTCCGCCGATTCTGCCACCACCGTTTCCACCAGTCTTTTCTCCACCAGAAGTAGCCCCATTTCACCCCGCCGTTTCTCCACCGGTGACTTTCCACTGCCATTTCTCCACCAGTATTACATCCGACCCCTCTGTTTCTCCATCACCGCTCGTCCACCTGTCGTGTCTCCCACCTCCGATTCTTTACCAATGGCACACAATACCCCCTTCAAAGGGTCGTCCATGGAGTCTGGCTTGAGCTCAACCCCCCGTATCACGACCAATAGGAAGCGGGAATGCAAATCCCATCGATGGTCTTGTATGCCCGACTTAACGTCAACCCGCCAAGAATGTTACGCATGTACCAAAAAATGGAGTCGGCCCGAGGAGGTGGCATTGGTGTGTGTGTGGCTCAAAATGGCGGAGCAAGGGGGTGACCAATCCGGCGATGCCTTTTGGGATGTCATATGGGGGGAGCTCGCCCATATGACCCGTCAAACCCCAACGACTGAGCGGTCCGTTGAGAACTGCAAATATCATTGGACCGTCGTCAATCGGAAGGTGAAGTGCTTCAATAAGTGCTGGTCGGAGCTGAAGCACATTTACCAACCCGGTTGGTCCGACACTCAGGTCATGGAACTTGTAGATGAGGCGTATGCCGGGAGATAAGGACACAACTTCGTCTACCAACATTAGTGGATTCTCGCGCGGGACCATCCCTACTGGATGGTTTCGTAGACACTTCCATAATCAAAGATAGCAAGTGACATGAATGCGGTTTGGAAATAAATATCCATCTTGGAAAAACAGGAAGATCTGCAACGGATGGCGAAGAAACTGTAATTTTTTTGGAGGTATAATGTGCGGATACGACTTCAAATTGTATCTTAGTATTCCATAATCAAAGATGTCGAGTAACGTGGAAGATTTATTGTCATTGATCCAAGAACATAGAAAGTTCTTTGAGCAATGACACTACAACTTCCACGTCACTTGCCATTTTTTATTATTATGGAATATCGAGAATAAAATTTGAAGTCATGTCATCATATTACACCCCAGACCCATTACTCAATGTCCAAGAAGATGACCCGTAAATCGTATTATGTTGTACTTCCATTTAAATGTTTCGAGAAATAGTAATTTGCGTCGATTCTGTATAATCCCCGCTGGATGGAGTCGAAGGTCGTACACGCCGGGAACACAACCACGTTCCCGGAGTTAGTAAGTAACTACGGGAACTTGGTTGTGTTTCTGGACATTACAACCAGAAAATCACAGGCTGTTTCCGATAGCCAACTAAGTGTAATTTTTTTCCAGAGGTGTAACTCGATGACATGAGGAGTAAATAATAATATGCGTCAGGTCGGCTCGCTTTACGTTTTTTTAACAACGTTATTTTTTTCCATAAAAATCGATTTATTCCAGGGACATTATAACGAGAATAAAACGATGCTGTCGATTCCCACTACGCTCGTTAACCAATTAGACTCCAGAATCGACGTCGATTCGGTTTTGATTTGTCCAAAACATACCTCATTAAACCGGTTTTAGACTGACTTTTGAAGGTCTAATAGTATTATGAATGTCATGTTTAAAAAAAATATTGGTCTGAAAGCTCTGTACAAAGACAACGTATCTAAAAAGCTCTCGGTTCACCTCTTTGAGGTTCGTCTCTACCCTAGCTAGGGTTCACGTCGCCGCCCCCTGTTTCCACGCCGCCGTCGCCGACCAGATCCTCTGGTTCACTGTCCGGCCTCCATATCCATCTACCTACTATTAAGGTCCTTGTTCCCATCGGTTCTCAATCTCCCTCGAATCGACGTCGATAAATCATCCACTTCATCGCCGTCACGTCGCTGAACAAAGTTCTCACCCTGCTCAGGTACCGACGTTGCCGGAAGATCCTCATCGGGTCCCGATTCTCCCCCCAATTTGGTCATGCAGCTAGTGGCCATGCACCAGCGTTGCACCTGGTCCATGCATGGACGGGTACACCAGCCCCCGTGGCCATATCGTCAGTCTCCCGATCACCTGATCAGGTTGTCTCGTCAGCCCGATGACGGTTGGTCTATGGGTTTACGTCCCGAACCGGGTGACCGGATAGGGCGTCGATGCCCAGAACAAGCATGGCGCCAGGCCGAGCCTTACTGGGGCGGCCTCCCCCCGCTGATGATGTATGTTCCTCTGCCGGAACGAGCTACCCACGGCCCACGACTGGTGGTGCCCCACCATTGGATGCAGCACCGCCACTGCCCCTAAGATGCATGCAAACCCTAGGGCTCGTTGGGTCCCCCTAGGATTTCTGTACCATCAATGCTGTCGGCCAGGCGACATGGCTCGAAGCCCCCGAGATCTAGGACGGTGACGGTGATCGCCCCGAGGGAGAACTCTCCTGCACTGGGGCCTTTATGTCGTCCTAGGCCTCCGGTGAATCGCTATACTCAGAGGGAGATACTGTTGGTTCATCGAGGTATACTGAAATACAATCCTGGAGTTGGTCCCCGTCCACGGAAAGCCAAGACAAGAAAGGAGGAAGATCTTCTAGAGAACAGGGCACACATGAGCCCTCTAGAATCATCGGCCTGGCTCAGGTCCAGGTACTGCGACCAGGGGGATATAGCCCCTCGAGGGGCGAATGACTTCCCACTGCGGGGGTGGGTTGGACCGCTTGGGGACTATACCCACAGACCCGGGACTACTGCAGCTGGGAGGTCTCGAGACATCCGCACTAAAGGCTCATTTTCTAGTTTGTCTTTCTGTATTAGGTCGAATAAAGTTTTGGCTAGCTAGGATTAGGGATTTGGATTATTATTTTTTTGAAATGTTGGTACGAAGAACTCTTGAGTTCGGACCTGCGAGTCAAAGCATACTATCTTTATGGATCCATGAGCGTCTGACGGGCTACGACCGATCGGGACAAAAATCTGGAATCCTAGACAATTATGTCCTATCCTGTAAAGTTGTTGTTGTACAGTAATACAATACCTCTTTATCCGTTTTTTTTTAAAAAACACAACGTATCTTATCAAAATTTTGTTATGCGACTTAAAACGAAAAAAATATATCGATCTTATAATGACTTTTCCTTGCAGAAGAAGGGTGTAAATTAGTGTTTCTAGCATGCTTGCCATACATACTCACCGACCTAATTTTTGAGAGAGTTTTAACTAAAACCCGACCCTAGCGGGTCGGGCCTGAGTGAATATAGCAGCGCGACAGAGAGGGAGCTAAATCCAACGGCTAAGAAAATTTGAGATAAAATGAAAATAGAGATCGCAAGGCTGGCATTTGTCAAAGGCTGTCAATCCAGGTCACCCTATCCTTTCTCTCGTGGTCGAAATGATTCTCTTTATTTTCTTTTTCTGAATTTCAGTTTCATTTCATTTGCATTTCAAATCCCAGCCCCCGGCTCACTCAAATTCCCTGTCATATATATAAGCCTTTTCTTCGGCTTCTGTTTCTCAGTCTCTCATCTTCGCTACCCTCTCTGTGCCCGAAGCCTGTTTGGTTCAAGTTCAGGAACTAACTGCTCCTACTCGTTCCTTTTACTTCGTCAATCGAGGTAATATATTGGATTCTGATCTGTTTATTGATGTGATTTATATGGATCGGAACTATTTGTAGGATCGGCAATTTTATATCTGATTTCGGACAGTGATTGAGCTGTTTCATGAGTTTTAATCGGTGGATCTGTGTGTTTTGCTTGTGTTTGGCGCTGGTGTAGATGAGATCTGAATTTGATATTGTGTTGCGGTGAAAATTGGCGGTTTCTAGTGCTTTTAGCGGATATCAGTTTGGAATTGTTTTGGGCATTGAGTTTTTGGCATGATCGGGTGATTTTGTTGTATTGTTCGGTTTCTTTTGTTCTGGATCTGTCTTTGTACTTTGTTTTGCTCTTAGATCTGTAGGGTAGTTAAGTGTTTGCATGTGTGGTAATTTGATCTGGTTCTGAGTCTCAGGTGTGAATTGTGAACTGAATTAGTCTGCTTTCATGTTTGGAAAGGGCTGATTAATCTAAAGGAATAGAGAACTTGAAAATATGTTGGTTGCATTGATAAAGTTCTGAACTTTTGTTGTTCACTATAGGAATGAGAATGACATGAATGTGTGACAATGCTTTCAGAAAGCTTTTTGATTGATAGTACAACACATACTTGATGTTACATTACGAATAATTTGATGTTGTCCGTGGATCCCTTTCTGCATGATAAGTGAGCATGCAAGTTACTTATGCAACGATGTGTCTGACAAGTTGTGATTGTAAATCTCTGTAGTCATCTAATCTAGAAAATTGTGGTATTTATAAGAGTTTAGGAAGTGAGAATAGCTCAATCTGGTAGAATGACCAGCCAATTAGTGAGTTGCTTCTATTTGGTGCACTCATCATTCCATATTTATTTATTTATGTTCAGGCTTGTGATAAATGGCTGATGCAGAGGATATCCAGCCCCTTGTCTGTGACAATGGTACCGGAATGGTGAAGGTTAGTCAATTCTTCCACATTCAGCCATGTCCTTTTTTTAGTCTTTGTACTGTTGGTGACTCAGTAAATGAATATTTCTAAAACAACGGTTACATGGATATAATGCAGGCCGGATTTGCGGGTGATGATGCACCCAGGGCAGTGTTTCCTAGTATCGTTGGTAGACCCAGGCACACTGGTGTCATGGTTGGAATGGGTCAGAAGGATGCTTATGTTGGTGATGAAGCTCAATCTAAGAGAGGTATCCTCACTTTGAAGTATCCCATTGAACATGGTATTGTCAGCAACTGGGATGACATGGAAAAGATTTGGCATCACACTTTCTACAATGAGCTTCGTGTGGCCCCTGAGGAACACCCAGTTCTTCTCACAGAGGCACCCCTCAATCCTAAGGCCAACAGAGAAAAGATGACTCAGATCATGTTTGAAACGTTCAATGTCCCTGCAATGTATGTTGCCATCCAGGCTGTCCTCTCCTTGTATGCCAGTGGTCGTACAACTGGTTAGTGTGATTCAGTTTCCTCATTAGAATTTTTCAAAGTCTCATTATTTTTTGTGATTATGATAATGTACTGGATTGATCAACAGGTATTGTGCTGGATTCTGGTGATGGTGTGAGTCACACTGTGCCCATCTATGAAGGATATGCTCTGCCACATGCCATTCTCCGTCTCGACCTTGCTGGTCGTGATCTCACAGATGCATTGATGAAGATCCTTACTGAGAGAGGGTACATGTTCACAACCACTGCTGAGCGGGAAATTGTCCGTGACATGAAGGAGAAGCTGGCTTATGTTGCTCTTGACTTCGAGCAAGAATTGGAGACTGCCAAGAGCAGTTCCTCTGTTGAGAAGAACTATGAGCTGCCTGATGGACAAGTTATCACCATCGGGGCTGAGAGATTCCGTTGCCCAGAAGTCCTCTTCCAGCCATCCCTCATCGGAATGGAAGCAGCTGGAATCCACGAGACAACATACAACTCAATCATGAAGTGTGATGTGGATATCAGAAAGGATCTCTATGGCAACATTGTTCTCAGTGGTGGTTCAACCATGTTCCCGGGTATTGCTGACAGGATGAGCAAGGAGATCACTGCGCTTGCACCCAGCAGCATGAAGATTAAGGTCGTAGCACCACCAGAGAGGAAGTACAGTGTCTGGATTGGAGGGTCTATTCTTGCATCCCTCAGCACCTTCCAACAGGTACGTTTGTTTGTTTGCAACCCCATTTGTCAGTTCTTGTTGAGTAATGCTTTTCTTTGTGATTAACACATTGCCTTTTGGGTGCACCAGATGTGGATTTCCAAGGGTGAATACGATGAGTCCGGCCCATCAATTGTCCACAGGAAGTGCTTCTAAGTTTTACAAGTGCTATGGGGGTGAGTTCCTTTTCCATTTAGTTGGCTTTTTTGTGTCGTGTCATGTGAACTCAGTCCGGTTGCCATGGAGAAGCGTTGAGCTTGGGAACAAGCCAGAGGGATGTAATAGATTCACTGAGATGGGATTGGCTAGGCCTTACATGGCGCATCCCTCTGGTTATGTTGGTCTGGCAATTGATGCTCCGTCCCTCGCCTAGCATCAACTATGGTTGAACCATGTTTTAGTAGGATGTCTGTAGCAGAGTGCCTGTGATGCTTATCTTTGTTTTCACATTTGAACTTCATTTTCTTCATTGAGGACATTAATGTTAATAGTTATTGTATGAGCTATTTGATTTTAGTGTCAATTTGCGACCCCATGGGAACTTATTATTTATACTTTTGATTGAAATATTGGAGTCTTAAGCTGCCCTTTGAAGACTATTTGCCCTAAATTCTGTTGGCTTGATGAGAGTATGTAAGTATCTTGTCTCGTGGTTGCATTGTCTCTATGAGCACTATCTTGTTTTGAATCTGTTTGTTTATAAGAAACAGCTCTGATTTTTGGACATGCACGTCCATCTTTGAAACTAGTCTGAAAGTAATCCAATTACGTGTCTCTAATGCTCCGATGCAAATAGGAAAAATAGGGATAATAATCCTCATAAGAATATGTGCGCTTAGCTTTCAATACATTTTTTTAGTGAAAGAGATAGTTTTATTAAATTTTAAAAGGACCTAAAAGAAGATTAGTGGAAACGGTTTGACCGGTAGCCAACCACATGTTTCTAAAGATTTGTGGAGCGGTATAGGGGACTCATTGATTGTCTAAGTGATACGTCTGGTTCGGGAAGGAAGCTCTGAGGCTAGTAGAGGGATCCCAGGAGGGGCTGGGTTGCCTGTCTTCCCTAACAACTCAAGATCTTTGGAGGTCGCATGAGTCTTGACGGAACTGCTTATCAGACTTCGTCTAATACTTTGTGAGTCAGACTTCGCCTGATATTCCGTGTGTTGATCCTCAACTTCCACTCTCTTTCTGGTTAAGGCCTTCTTTGGCTCATTGCTTATACATGACCCTCCTAAAGAACCTGTTGAAGCCCTCCCACTTACCCCGAGATTAGGTAGGACTTTGGGTGTTATTGAATCCTCCTATGTTTTTGTCGAACCCTTCTCTATCTCTGCTGATGGGCGAGTCGGGACTGTCGATCTCGCTGGTTGTTGGTGGTTTAGGCAAGACGTTGGACATCAAATGTTATCCTGTAGAATGTAAGGACAAGAATCCAGGGGGAACTTCTGGGAAAGCATGGACCGATATAGCCTTCCAATCCCTGTTTATTGGCTTCCCCGCCTTGCAGACCCATTTGCAGCGAGAGAAATATCGAACCTTAGGGTTCCTGATAACAGAGTCTCGCACTCATGAGCCCGTGCCCAAGACATCCACAAATGAAGTGGAAAAGTGGAAGGTGTTCGTACTGCAGGGTAACCCGGATCGACTGAGAGAGTTCCTTGAACTGCAGGATCATAAAGCGTCGTAGGGGGTGGCGATGTTATGCTAGAACCGAACCGTGACACCTTGACGCACCCCCCTCCCCCCAACAGTGGTACTCACACATGCCGCCATGACATTTTGGGAGGAGGTCCCAGACCTGCGCTCATAGCTGAATCCGGTCCAAATGAGGCAGGGTGAGTCCACTGTCTAGTAGGTCGGCTAGGATGAGTCGCACTCGTTATCTCGCTTTTCTTACAACACGAAGAAAAACTCATACATTCTCAGAGTTAGGTCCTTAATAACAAGCCCCCTCAGCCGATGGCCCCACCTCTTCGTGGCGATACAGAGAATAACATCCTTATATTATGGCCTCTACATCAGCAACAGTCCTGTTATTCCATACATGAGACAAACCAGAGAAGTCTGGTCTATTGGCGTGGGGGAACCTCGATGAGAGTGTCCTCATCCAAAAGGATAGAGCATGCATCCAAGGTCTCCTGGATATCGTCGAGGGACGGAAGCAAGGAGGCTGGAACCTAGGGGCATCCCATAGTGCAAACCTTACGACCCAGGTGGCCGAGAGGCTAATAGAGAACCCTGATGTCTTGTAGGTAGGGAGTAGACTGCGGGTTTTGTTGGATTTCATCCAAAGAGGGAGTGGGGGTGGATTCCCCGCCGCCATGACCGACAACGTTCTTGTCAGTGTTCTTGTTGGGACAAGGGGTGGCGGTTGAGTTCATTTCTACACAAGTGACCTCCAAGGGCGTATGCGGCGACCATCGAGGAGATCCATTGACAAGGATATCCCTGCATAGAATTATGGCATGATGACTCCCCCACCTAGAGGTGTGAGGAGCATGTGGCCGTTACCAACGCGGACCAGATTCTCGTAGGATCGAATCTTGACATCTATCTCATATATTTTTTGGAGCACATGAGTATAAAAGAACTTCAGAGAAATGTTCTTGATCCTATCTCCTTTGATATAGCCACCTCTCACTTAAGCAATACAAGTTGCGTTGTCTTCATATATAATGGAAGGAGAACTTAGCAGAATAAAGGCAATTGATCAGAACACATGCTTGGTAATAGATCTCAAGAACACACACTCTTGACTAGCTTCATGTAGCGCTAAAATTTTTGAGTGGTTCGAGGATGTGGCAACTAAAGTCTACTTTGTAGAGCGCTAGGAAACAGTTGTTTCACTATAGGTGAAAACATATCTTGTGTAGGAGCGAGGTTTGTGAGGATCTGATAAATATCCTAAATATGCATATCCAACCAGACCAACACTCACTCTAGACTTACAATACAATATTCCTAGATCTCTATTTCGCTCAAATAACAAAGTATATACTTGATACCATTCCAATGTCATCTAGTGGGTCCCGAACTGAACATGGCAAGTTCATTTACTACAAACCCTATATTACGTCGTGTACAATGTTCCAAATATAGTAAAGCCTCAACAACATTTAGATTTGGTACTTTAGGAACAAGTATCTCTTTATCAGCTTCACTGAAACGGAATGGATCTCTTTTGGGATCCAAAGATCGACGACCGTTAAAGTATCAAGAGGATGACCATTATTCATGCTAAAGCGTTTCAGGAGCCTCTCAACATATACATATTGGTGGATCAAAATACCATCAGATAGGTACTCGAGTTGCAGGTCGAGACAATGCATTGTTTTCCCCAAGTCTTTTATTTCAAATTCCATCTTTAGATATTCTACAGCTTTTAGGATTTCCCCTGGAGTCCAATCAGATTTATACCATCAATGTATACTAGTATAATAACAAAATCAGAGTTTGTTTTCTTGATGAACACACATGGACATATGACATTATTATTATACCCCTCTCAAGTAAGGAACTTGTTAAGACGATGGTACCACATCCTACTAGATTGCTTTGGCCCATATAGAGACTTCTGTAATTTTATCGAACACAAATCTCTGGGGATATCTATCATTGCCCTAGGCAACCTCAATCCATCAGGGAGTTTCATATAGATATCAGTGTCTAAATTACCATATAGGCTAGCAGTGGCAACATCCTTCATGCACATATCAAGTCCCGTAGAGACTGATAGTCATATCAAATATCTGAAAGTCATCATATCCATCATTAGGGAATATATCTCATCAAAATCGGCCCCCGCCGTTGAGAGAATCTTTGGGCCATAAGTCTACCTTTATATCGGGCGACTTCATTTTTCAATGTCGTTTCCTTGTAAACACCCACATGTGACCAACATGTTTAACATCTTCTGGTGTTTTGGAACGGGCCCAAAAACTTGGCGTTTCCCCGATAAAGCCAATTCCTCTTGAATTGCTTCTTCCCACATAGGCTAATCATCACTGTGACGACACTCATCAATGCTTAGGGGCTCAAAATAAAATTCATTGATGATCTCATTAGCCATCGTGAAAACAACGATTTCATCAACATCAGTTGATTGTCGATCCCATGTCTCCTTTATGCGTGAATAATTCATGTGAATCTTCTCATTACCTTGTTCTTGTAACCCTTCAAGAACATCAAACCCTTCCGGTTTTTCCATAATGGTTGGTACCCCTAGAACCAACTCTAATAATGAGACTTTCTCATCTTCTTTATTCGTTTGACATTTCCGTTTCCGAGGAACAATGTCTTTTGATCCAAATGGTATTCCACGCTTCTGACGTGTACTAGAGAAATCGATAGTTGCCTTTGCAATATCACCAATGATCTTAATTTTAGCTGATAAATTGATAACATCTATATAGGACCTTATCATCTTTGATGTGTATGTATTTGCAATACTCTGCAATTGAAGTATCATCTGTACTTCCATCTCACACTGTGGTGTTCCCTAGTCAAGATGAAACATAGAACTTTCTTCCCAAGCAAGCTCATTCCTAACTTCAGGAGGCTTATCTTTCTCACCTAGCGGTAGAAACGTTGTCTCATCAAAATGATAGTTTGCAAACCTTACAGTAAACATGTCACCCGTCAAGGGTTCAAGATACATGATGACCGATGGTAAATCAAAACCAACATAAACCCTCAAACGCCGTTAGGGACCTATTTTTGTGTGTTTAGGAGGTGCAATCGATACTTGCACGACACAACCAAAGGTTCTCAAATGAGATATATCAGGTTCATGACCACACTCAAGTTGCAAAGGAAAATATCGACGATACGCACTAGGCCTCACCCGAATCAAAGATGCAACATGTCCGCAAGCAGAAATATGTAATTGTGATTGTATTAGTAATGTACGTGAAATTACTTGTATATGTCTAATAAATGATTCCGCTAAACCATTCTAGGTATGGACATGTGCAATAGGTGTTCAACATCGATCCCTAAAGACATACAATAGTCATCAAACGTTCCCGACATGAATTACCGGCATTATCAAGACGAATAGATTTAATGAGATGATCAAGGAAATGTGCCCCCAACTTAATTATTGTGCTAACAGTTTAACGAATGCAACATTTCATGTTGACAACAAACAAACATGAAACTATTTGTTGGATGCGTGTATCAGGACCATAAAATAACCGAATGGTCTACTAGCTAGATGTATATGCCCACATATATCTCCTTGAATCCTTTGCAAAAATGATGGGGACTTAACATTAACCTTTATTTGAGATGGTCAGACTATTAATTTTACTTGAGAACAAGTGGTACATGACATATCATTGGACATTAGGATCTTCTTTCCCTTTAACAAATGTTCTCATGAGTTTTCAATAATCTTACGCATCACGATCAATCCAAGATGACCGAGACGATTGTTCCAAAGCATGAAAGCATTTGCACTAATGAACTTCTGGTTCATTGTTGCGTAGGCTTCAACTGTTCTTATGATTGTGTAATACAACCCTGATGATAGAATGTGAAATTTTTCTCGTACCCGCTTTTCACCACGATCACCCCCGGTGATATAGAGAAACTCAGTCTCGTTTTCTCTAGTGGCCTCAACATGATATCCGTTACCACATATATTCTTAAAGTTGAGTATATTTCTTCTGGATCTACTAGCATACAAGGCATTATGGATGCGCAATATCGTTCCATTTTTCAATAGCAAGGTGACTCCCTCGGAGCCTTCCTATCAGATTCTTAGTACCCATGATAGTATTAACACTTGTCTTGAACAAGTGTTAAGCAAGAAAAGTATTTCTTGTCCCTTAACATTATATGCATCCAAATGCAATACACAATACATATATCATCATTTTCATTGCAAGGAGACAATCTACTATCGAGCTTCATATGCTTCCACGAAGGAGAGCATTACATTAGTTTACAAAAACTTTGATAAGATTGTACAAAAACATCACACATATATCACACTATTCAAAAGGATGTAATGATAATAACAGACTCATGCCACATTCCCATCACGAGCAATGTTCTCATCATCATCAAAGAAGTCGGAGACTGAAAATTTGATCGGATCCCCCAGATCAATATGATCAACAAAGTTCGTCTCTACAATCTTTTCCCTTCCTCTGTTCAGCTCCTGACACACTTTTGTCAAGCATTATGGCATACGAAAAAGCGGTGCCCAATGGCATGTCTCACCACATCGGCAACACATAATTTTAGCATTCTTGGGAGTATGGTTTTGTCTTCCTTTTCTCTTCTCACGCCTCTCATGTTGTTCCACCCTCGGTGGTACATTTTTCTCCCACGAGGCTGGGGACCATTATACACAAAATCACGGCTACAATCATGACCATGGTCACACCTGGGTCCTCGACCCCGTCCGCGTCCAGAGCTACCATCTCGTACTGCCGCATTCACTTCTAATAATGGAGTACTACCATCATCATAAGTTTGATGGTTTCTCAACAACAATTCATTATTCTATTCATCAATGAGTAAACATGCTATTAGCTTTGTAGATTTCTGAAACTTTCGCTTTCGATATTACCGTTGCAAGAGCTTATTCGCTGGATGGAATGTGGAGAATGTTTTCCTAAGCATATATTCAACAAATATCTTTTCTCCACACACCCAAAGCTTGGATTCAATTATGAACATAGCAGAATTATACTCAGTAACAAACTTAAAGTCTTGTAACATGAGATTCGACTAGTCATACGATGCTTGAGGATGAGCTATTGATTTCATATGCTCGAATATCTCCCCGAGTTTGGTCCACAGATCGCATGGATCTTGGATATCCAAATACTCACCTCGAAGTCCATCATCCATATGCTGACGGATAAAAATAATGGCAAAGGATTTGTCTTGCAAGGACACTTCATTCTCTTCTTGATGACATCTCTAAGATTCTTTAATATGAGATAGAGAGTCGTATCTAGTGTCAATTCAAAATAATTCTTTCCATCCAACATAAGAGTTGTATATTGATATTTTACCATATTCTCTATCCTAAACATGGATCGAAATCATAATATGTCAAGATATTTCAATATGAACATATCAAAATTCATCATACCCGACCTTAAGTCATTGGTATGGAGTACTTGGAACTCCTGGTCCAAAGTACGCCAGGTCGCTGGTATAATGTATTTGGAACTTCTAGTCCAACATACATGAAGTCGTTGGTACAATGTATTTGGAACTTCTAGTGCAACATGCATCAAGTCGCTGGTACTTTCTATTTGGAACTTCTGGTCCAACATACATTATTTTGCTAGGATTTGAAACTTTTGGCTCAATATACCACGATTACCATCATATTTGTAAACTTCAAGCTACAAATATACAACCTCATAAATTTATTCACAAAACGACCATTCGACGAGCGAATCCATGGAGTAGCCAAACTACCCATATAACCACATAGAAAATTTTCAAGCTTCAGACCCTAAGCCAAGCTGCATGTTACATAAATCATGTTTGCATCTTGGAACTTCAAGTCCAAATGCTTCAGTTTCAACATATCTCAAATTCGAGTATTAACAATAAAACACAAGTATATACGATAAACATCAAATTTCTGATGTGAAAGATCCAATGTAAATTGACGATCAAAGAGTATATTTATCGAAAAGTCATAACTAAGCATGCATAAATAAGCATGACCCAACTATAAATACATTCACGAGAATATAAAACTTTGATACCAGGTAGATGAGCAAGTTGTGTTGTAAGGCTCGGACAATCGTGTTGATAACGTGTTGCGAAACTCGTGCTCACAACGTGTCGGAGAACTTGTTCTAACAAAATGTTGTAAGTCGAATTATATGGAACCAACACCAAGACATCGATAACCCAAATAATGATGAGAATAAGACGTTGGCGTCTATGTGTTGATCACCATGAAAACAAGAAAGAATGAACACTTAAGAACGTAGAGAGAATGAGAGAACAATTCATTCATCTTGTGGTGTTGTCTTACGATTGTATTGAGTTGTGTCTCAACTGTTATGTCTAATACAAGGGATTGGTACGTATATTTATAGATTCCAACATCATTTAAGAGTTTAACACATGCATTAAATATAAGAACGGGTGTCATGTATATTGTGGTGGCCACATCTAACATACACATGTCACTTTCACACGAATAACAAAGATTTATTTTGGAATTTTCATTTTTTATAGGAAGATTAGTTGTGGAAGTAAAGAAAAGGTTCAGGCAATAAAGTTAGATGGGTAATGTAAGGATCGCTCTTGGACAACGCCGGTCAATCAGCGAAAAAACGGAAAAATTTAAATTTTTTGGGACATACACCTAAATGAACCTAAAATTGACCCCGAGGGTCATATCGAACTTAAGTTGACCCCAATATCGACCAAAGTGAGTTTTGGGTAACTTAGGGCAACTTTTTGACCAATTAGGGAAAAGTTGACTTTTTGCCGAAAAAGTCAACCAAGCGACGTTTTGGTCCGTTCGAGGCCTGATTTGGATCCAAAAAGCTTAGCCGTCGTTACAACGATCTTAGTTGGGCCGTTTCCTTGTAGCACGCGAAATTTCATAAATTCTTGGAAAATGGGCCCGCACGGGGCCCGAGACGGCCGAATTTCGCGAATCTGATTGAAAAATATCTACAAAGATATTTTTGTAACTAATGGGACCCAATGACACATGTCATGAATATGGTGGAGGTGACATGAAAGGACAATTGGGCCCTTTGACTTAAAGGAAAAGACAAGGGATAAGTAAGGGCAAATTGGTCTTTTAAGGTGTGTTTGATTTTTTTAAAACAAAATAAAAGAGAAGAGATGAGAGAGGCACGACTAAAATCAGAAAAAAGGGAGAGAAAAGGAGAGAGAAAGAAGAGAGAGAAAGGGAAGGAGAGAAAGGAAGAAGAGTTGGGTTTTTGGAGATTATCGACGACCCGAACGTTGGATCGTCCCTTTTCTTGCGTAATCGTCATCCCCTCATCGTTGCCTATGGTAAGAACCCAAATTTTTATCGTTTCGACATGTTTTATTTCTAGTTTTTCGTGTATAATTGGTTAAACGATGAATGGTTGAGGTTTAGGGTTTGTTAGGAACGTTTTGGGGCGAAAAGGAGCGTTTTCTAGTGTGGCCGGGTGGGGCCCATGTGGTCGGGTCCCGGGTTTTTCGTGTTCGGGTGGTCTTGGACGATCCACGAGTCGATAATTCAAACCCGTTTTAAATTATGGAATTAAATCGTGATAATTCGGAAAGTCGGGTTTGGAAACTTGAAGTGCGAATTAAATCACTCAGACGTCGGAAATTGATCCCGTCGATTGCGTTGGAACACTTGAATTATTTTAGGATTGTAGAACTGCATGTGACACTTGGTGGTGTTGTAGGTTGAGTGAACCTGTCGAATAATAGAATTGCATGTGACACTTGGTGGTGTCGTAGGTTGAGTGAACCTGTCGAACAATAGAAATACATGTGGCACTTGGTGGTGTCGTAGGGTTAATGAACTGATTGTGGTTGTGTGTGGCCATGAGTGCCTGTGGGGTGTTAAACTTGTATGGTTGTTGACTGACTTGCTGAGTGGTAGTTAGTCGTGATGTTAATTTTGCTATTTGCGGAGTATTGTGTGATATTTGGTTGTGATTGTGATTGTTCTGGTGATACCTGGATGAGCTGTGCCCGAGAGGTGTGTCGTACCTTCTGATGCGCGACCGGTAAAGTGCCGAGGGCTGTGTTCCCCGTGAGGTGTGTCGTACCTTCCGACGCGTGATTGGTAAAGTACTGAGGCTTGAGCTGTGCCCGAGAGGTGTGTCGTACCTTCCGATGCGCGACCGGTAAAGTGTCGAGGGATGTGGTCCCTGTGAGGTGTGTCGTACCTTCCGGCGCGCGATTGGTAAAGTGCTGAGGCTTGAGTTATGCCCGTGAGGTGTGTCATACATTCCGATGCGTGATCGGTAAAATGCCGAGGGCTGTGGTCCCCGTGAGATGCGTCGTACCTTCCGGCGCGCGATCGGTAAAGTGCTGAGGCTTGTGGTTGTGCAGTATGTGTGTTGATCCTTTGTGATCTTGCGTGCATTGTGTGTGTTGATATTGTTAATATTGCGTGACTTTGTTCACGATTGTGTTTGTTTGCAAATGTCGTAAGTTCTGTGTTAAAGGGTGAGGTCTTGGGTTCGAGACTCATCAATAACCTACGGTGGTGATACAGCGCCTCTGTGTGAGGGTCTCACCACAGAGAGGGGTTAGGGTTGATGCGCTGCGGCGCAGTACGAACTAGGAACTAGGTTTCCCCTACGTGAACGGGTTGTTCGAGGTTTCCCTCACGTGAACGGGTGGTTTGAGGTTTCCCTCACGTGAGCGGGTTGTTTGAGGTTTCCCTCACGTGAACGGGTGGTTTGAGGTTTCCCTCACGTGAACGGGTTGTTTGAGGTTTCCCTCACGTGAGTGGGTTGTTTGAGGTTTCCCCTATGTGATCGGGTAGTTGGGGTATTGATGTTGTGAGAAATAGTGATTTACTTAGTTGAGAATATGATCCCCGTTTTGAGGTTTCCCCTACGTGATCGGGTAATTGGGGTGTTGATATGGTGAGCAATAGTGTTTTGCTTAGTTGAGAATATGATCCCCATTCGAGGTTTCCCTTACGTGAGCGAGCATTTGAGGTATTGATATGGTGAGCAGTTGTGACGGTTTGATATCAAGTTTTGAGGTGTTGTTTGCCCTGTTTAGGTTGGTAATTTGTTGGTGCTTTACTAATATGCCATAATCGAACGGGTATCCGTGGAGGTGATCGGAACGCTCATCCCCTTTACTACTTTTCCTGTAGGCCTCTGAGGTAGGGACGAGTAGCGAATACTGGTTTGGTTGCGGAAAGTTACAAGTAAATGCATATAGGATCATGTGAGGGTTGTTCTTTACCTTGTCGATGTGACTAATGGAATGATTGTTCGGTCTCTGATTTGGGGTCTACATTACGTGTCCGGGTTTTGAGATGGTTGGAAAGTTTTTAACAGTTGTATTGCGTGACCGTCAGTTTAATTTGTGTTTTTGGGGTAGTATTCCCCGGGGTTGTTGTTGTTGCCGGTGTTCCCGGCATTTATGTGGGTATGTCGTGGTCAATCCGGTATCCGTGGCGGTGAGCGAAGTGCTCACCCCCTACTGCTTTTCCTGCAGATACTGGTCGTGAGGCGGACTAGGAGAACCCTCGAAGCTTGAAGAGCTGGGAGCGGAAGCCCAGGTCTTTGGGTAGTTAGCGACGTACCTTGTAGCTCGTGTTGTTCTTTGTTTTGAACGTATTTTCCGCTGTAAAATTATTGTTTTTGATTAACGTAAGTGGTAATTTTAAAAAGGTTTATTAAAATGTTTGAAAATCGTTTTACTGTTTCACCGTTCGCGTTCCGTGTTCGGTCATGCCGAATTTGGGGCGTGACAGTTTGGTATTAGAGCTCGAGGTTTCACACCTCGGACTGTACGTCAATTAGGTGGGGAGAGTTGAGTCATTAAAAATCCCTTCGTGCGTTGGTTGCGCAAGTCGAAAACCGTGTGTAGACTCGTAGTGCCATGAGTCTTGTTTGATGTTTTGTGTATGTGCAGTACTGTTGTTACCGGCATAATGATTGTGTGACTGTCATGATGTTGTGTGTATGCTGCGTGAAACATTTTTCGACTGTCACGGATCGACTCAGGGGCGCCCTTGTAGTCGAACGTGACGGTGCTGATATCAAGTGGGTACAACGTAGTTCGGGGACGCCTGGACCGGGTTGTAACTACGTGATGTCAAAAATGAGATTTTACGATGAAAAAGGAGTAAATTTTAAAACTGATTGGCCTTATGGGTGTAAGTTTTAAATTGGGTTGGCCTTATGGGCGTATGTTTTAAAACTGACTGTGATGTGTGTACGCTGATATTGCGTTGTGCTGTGGGTGAATTGTTGTTCGTGCGTTTTGTAAGTGTGTGATTAAAAAATCACTGAGGGCATTTTCGTCATTTTAGCTGACATCTTGGACTATTTGTTATATACCTAAACATCTGAATATGTATCAGTTAAAAAAAAAGGTATGTATCAATTAAACGCTACAAATTTGGAGTATGTATTTGTAGTTTACCCAAGTTAGAAATAAACAAATCTGACTATCTGAGGCACTAGAACAAATATATTATTTTCCTGGGTGCTAATCCACAAATAGATACATCTCAAGAGGCTTTTTTGCAATTAACAGAAGATATAATTTAGTGTTTCCAACATTGCTCCCCTCTCATCACCCAATATTTCACACTCGTACCCTCAAGAGCCACAGATCCATCGCCGAGATCATCATCGTTATAGCTCACCGGTCGTTCACCTCTCCGCCGGTTCACGGCGGACGTGCCTTTCTTTCCTCTCTCTTTATTACCCATCAACGAGAGCTTCAGATTTTTGATTTTTTGTTGCTTTGGTCTGAACGAGGTAAAATCCTCATCGTTTTATACGAGACCCATTGCAACATAATTTGGAGTTGGAACAGCTTTGAAAGATCATCTGCTTGAACCCTAGAACCAGGGACCAGCATGAGTAGTGCGGCAGGCATACTGAAATCTTCAAGCTCCGAATTGGATTTGGATCGACCTAATATTGAAGACTACCTGCCTTCAGGATCCTCTATCCATGAACCTCACGGAAAGCTTCGCTTGTAAATATCCATTCCTCTCTCTGGATTGTGTTTTATTTTTGTTACCAATGAAATTTAAGAAGATATGTGCAGACTTCGAATCTGGGTTATCGAGAATCTAAAGTATTGATTTACTTCTTAAATTCTTTCCAATGATTATGTGAATTAAGATTTTGTTGATAATGGTTTCAGGCGTGATTTACTTGACATTTCGCCCACCCTGACCGAGGCTGCTGGTGCCATTGTTGATGTGAGTTTCCTTCAACATTTTCTCTGTCAAAGTTACCATTTATCAGTAACTCTTAACCATTTTACTTGGTAATGAATGTGCAGGACTCATTCACACGCTGTTTTAAGTCAAATCCTCCTGAACCCTGGAACTGGAATATTTACTTGTTTCCTTTGTGGTGTTTAGGAGTAGTTGTGAGATATGGCATTCTATTTCCAGCGAGGTAATCTTTACTATCCACCGTCTAAGAATATGATGTTTATGAAATGTGATAGCTTTATCTTATCTCAGTCAATTTGCAGAATTGTTTCTAGGTTAGCATTAACGCTCATTTTTTTTTCAATTTTCTTCTTTCGCATTTTGCTAAGATTGGGAGGTTTGGGTAGTTTACTTTCAAATATTGACTGGCATTTCACCCACCCTGCATCTCAATGAGTTTGATTGAGATGTGCTCTGTGTTGATGAGGTTCTGCATCACTTTTCTAGTTTTTCATTCATCTCTGTCATATATGCAGGGTTATGGTATTGACGGTGGGATGGATTATATTCCTTTCATCCTTCATTCCTGTGCACTTTCTATTGAAAGGCCATGATAAGTTGAGGAAAAAGTTAGAGGTGCTTTCTATTTCTTGCTTACATTTTCGCTTGACGATCTATGTGTGATTATTCTGTTTAATTAAAATGAATGTTTGACTATTTTTTTGGAAATTTTCTACTTTCTGACGATCTGCCTTGTAGTCTCTAGGTCGTTTTGTGTGATCTAGGTATTGGGATTGCATGGTGGTGTCTCTTGCAAGTTGCATGGCTACTTTTCCGTCAACATCCATGCTAACACTGATTATTGTCTAGTATTTGGATTAAGGTTTTTGTTGATGCATGCTTTCATCATTACTTTGGCATGCATAGATTCTCTTAAAATGGCATGTTCTTACACCAGGAGAATATATGGAAGAGTGCATAAGGAATAAGTATACTGGCCTAGTGATGCTGATGCATTGGTGATTATGAGCATAGGTAATGATAGATGGTATAAAAAATCTATGATAGTGTCAACAAGTCAACATTGCCGCTAGCAGGGAAGACCAAGCCAAAGTTGAAAACTGAGAGCTGTCCCCTTTCAGTACCTCGCGTAACTTTCCATCCTAAGCATCTACTCTTTTACTCCTTCACCCAACATCACAAATTGTCAAATATCTTGTGGAAATTTATATGAATCATACCATCTCCTACATCTTGGCAAATGAAGATCATTTTCCATCTTCATCTGGTGAAAGGGTTCAATCTGTACTTGGAAGTCTAGGATTAATTAACAATTATTCTATTTCCAATTTCAGCTTCTTCTTTTTTAGTTTATTTGGCATTATAGTATCATATGTTGATTCCAAGGACAAGAAACATCCTCATCTTTACTTACCATGGCAAGCGTTTCACATAAAAAAAACTTTCTTGACTAGTCTTCTTTGCCTCTTCTTTGTTTGTGGTGCTTTGTTATGATATCTTATCCGTATGTACCTCTAATGAGAATTTCTCATCATTTTTCTCTTCAGAGGTGTTTGGTGGAGCTAATTTGCAGCTTCTTTGTTGCATCATGGACTGGCGTTGTGAAATACCATGGCCCCCGCCCTAGCATGCGACCTAAACAGGTATGTTTCTTTATTACTTCTATTAATTTTTTGCATCAATCCATGCCTCTGTTTCTTGGAAATTTAGTAGCTTTGGGATGCTTGAATGTGCATCTAACTCATTTTTCATGGTTTGAAAAGGTTTTTGTGGCCAACCATACATCAATGATTGATTTCATCGTCTTAGAACAAATGACTGCATTTGCTGTTATTATGCAGAAGCATCCTGGGTGGGTTGGTAAGTGCTTTTCATTTCCACATTGGTTTATGGTTCAGTTTCATGCAAGCATCACTAATACTGACTGCTGAGTACTATGTAACTGTCAGTTTTTCCAAACATGTTTTAAAACACTTGAATTCGTTCTCTTCATACAGTGAAATGAGTATTCTGTCAACAAATGCATATCACCTCCTTTACAAGATCTATAATGTGTACACCATTTTCCTTGTAACTATAATCTCATTTAAAGGCCTAAAATGATATAAGAGTGGGTGAAGGTGAACTTTCAAGGCTTGTTTCTCATTTCGTTGTTGATTTTTGGTTATTCAACAACAAAATTCTTCCGGAATGGGGATTAAAATGCCCAGCCAGCAAAATGTATCTTAATGTTAATACCTATACTATTTTTCACATTTCTAATTTCCAGTTTTCCCCGAGTGACGTTTGTCTCATCATGTGATTGGGAGGTGTAGATTGATGAAAATTCTTTGTGCTATAGTATTTCTAGTGCTGTCTGATATATTCAAGTTGAGTGCTTTCTACCTCAATAATTAAGATAAATTGTGCTTTGTAAGATCCAATTATTCGCTAAATATTATATATCATAAGAACTCCTGGTGGAAGGAGTAGTTTATGAATGAATGGACTTCTAGTTGATTGATGTCAAATGTCTAATGTCTTACATATACCTGTTGATGGTTTGTAAAAAAAGAAAGGTTTTTTCCATAGTGGGTATGCGTATTTAAGTTTTGAGATCTTACATATTCGTAGTGGGAAATAATATTTGGATGTTTTGTTCATATTGTCATGGTATCCGGAATGATTAAATCAATTTGGAACAGTATGTTTATCAGAATCTAGAATATCTCTTTGGTGTGCAACACAGGTCTGTTGCAGAGTACTATCCTGGAGAGCTTAGGATGTATTTGGTTCAACCGCTCAGAAGAGAAGGACCGTGAAATTGTAGCACGGAAGTAAGCACAACAAGAATCATTTAAAACCATTCTTCAGACTGTATTATCTATATTCATAATAGGGATAATTGTCAAAACATGCACTTATGTTTCGTCCACAAACGAAATAGTGCACAATGTTTTGTCCACGTCGTCTGGCTACCCTTATGAATCGTCCACGCACTTCTGTTAGAAAAGTGTAACAACAGAACCTGAATTGACAATTTTGCCCTTTTGGTTTGAAATTCAAAAATAAGAATTTCGTCCAAAAAAAGGAGTGCCTGAGGATTGTTAGGGCAATTTCGTCCAAAAAAAATTTCAGACACAAGTACATGATAGCACGTGAGGCTACAGATTCGAATATTCTGTTAATTTTACTGACAGAAGTGCGTGGACGTTTCATAAGGGTAGCCAGACGACGTGGACGAAACATTGTGCACTATTTCGTTTGTGGACGAAACATAAGTGCATGTTTTGACAATTATCCCTTCATAATAATATGAACTTGTATTTTCAGGTTAAGGAACCATGTTCTAGGAGTTGACAATAACCCCCTTCTTATATTTCCCGAAGGAACATGTGTAAATAACCACTACACAGTTATGTTCAAGAAGGTATGTGTTGCATTGGATGTTTATATATCTTGTTATGCATTCCGACATTTAAAAAAAGTAATCCATCTAAAGAGTAAAAACAAATTTAAGCCGTTTCTGGTCTGAGCTATATTATTTTTAGCAGATTAATCAACTTGTGATATCTCTATGATATACATACTTATTAACTTTGTTTAGCTCTTACTCGTTTTCTTCATCATGTAGGGAGCTTTTGAGCTTGGCTGCACTGTTTGCCCAGTTGCTATCAAGTACAACAAAATTTTTGTTGATGCTTTTTGGAACAGCAGGAAGTAAGGAGGGCTATTTATTCACTAAAATTTACTCACATACTATCTGATTATGTTTGGTCTATCTAGAAGGTCCACTGCTTAATTGAAAGCTGAACCGTGAATTCTTCATCTGAAGCTAACTTCAATTGGGTGTTAACTTGATCTGAACCTTTCGTAGGCCTTGTATATAAACCCGCATGTGATATTAACTGGTATCTAAACTATCTGATGTATTAGTTAAGTGGAAAAAGAATGTTGCAGATAGTCTTGGGAATGATAACACAAGAGTTGATCTGGGATGACATGCTTTCTATATGCAGGCAATCATTCACAATGCATCTGTTGCAGCTGATGACATCTTGGGCTGTGGTTTGTGATGTGTGGTACCTGGAGCCCCAAAATTTGAGACCTGGAGAGACAGCTATTGAGTTTGCCGAGAGGTAAGATGTGCTTACTGATTGTTTCTGAAAAGAAGATAATGATGTGCAATTTGAACTGAATGCGCCCTTTTATCAGGGTCCGGGACATAATATCTATGCGAGCAGGCCTTAGAAAGGTTCCATGGGATGGATATCTGAAGTACTCCCGTCCTCGCCCTAAGCATAAAGAGCAGAAGTAAGTCAATTATCTTCTATTTTTTTTATTGACTAAATCACATGTATTAAAGCATTTGGTCTCAAAGACCTTGCTTATGTAGAAGCAAGGGAGCACCAATTTTTTTTTGATTCTTAAAGAACTTTATAAGGTTGATGTATGAACCCATGAACTCCCTTATGTAGTAGAAGAGAGCTCTAGATTTTTGTGACCCCCACTATGAGAGAGGCCCAAAGAGCTGATAGAGAGAAGCCCAACAGAAGTTGGAAATAAATAAATAAATAAGGAACGAGGTACCGCTGCCTGGACTTGAACCCAGGTCACAAGACCTAAGTTCAAGTGTTCGATCAGTTGGTCAATCAGGCTTCGGTAGATATCTTCATGGTGGTTGGTCTTCTTCCGTCTATATTAGATCCACAAAAGACCATAACGGACGTTACGTATCCTTCTTACAATAGCAATGCTTTAGTTTTCTATGCAAGTCCTGAAGACCTTGATGATTATTTCTTGATTTGGGCTCTCAAATGAGTAATTTTTGATATTACTGATCTCTTGACTACCTCTGCAATTTAAATTTGCAGGCAACAAAGCTTTGCCGAGTCAATGCTGCGTCGTTTGGAGGATCAGTGATACGTTTAAGTTATGTGTATTCCAAATGCAAGTTGATGGAAGAAGCTTGGATCTTGTTTGCTCCCTTCCAAACTATGAAATCAAACTTCTCTGAGAGCATCCCGAGATGCCTTGTCTGATTTTGCTTGGGACTATAGAAACACGTCTCTACTACTTTGTCTTGTGATACAAATATGGACACTGTTACTGTTGTTAAGTTGTAGACTCCACCTTTTTCTTAGAAACAAGACAGATTTCTAGCTCAAAGATGTTTTTCTTCTTTCACATCTGAGGTGAAATGTCTGTTTTATTTTTGTATAGTCTGGCAATCTAGAGGCTCTACCATATTCCAATAAAAGGAAATAAAATTGAACAAGAAAAATACAAAGACCATGTTTCCGACCTAACAGCGCTCGTACATGTTCTAAGGAAAGTTACGATAGAACTGGTTCTGGTACTCGACCAAAAACTTCATGGGTAACAGATAATGGAAGGAGCACTCAGCCAATTCTTTCATTCCACAAATCACTAGAAAGTATGTAAACTCCAAAACTACTACTTGACCATCAGTAACAAGTTGTGAAATGATAACTAGAAGTTGCAATTTTTCTGAACAGAACACAACGCAACAAGGCCTGTTTTAAGAGGGGTATCAGCAGCTAGGATGCTTCTTGTTGAACTGGATTTACTCAGGCATTTTGCTTCATCAGCTCAATAAAGTCTCCAAAAACTGTCACAGGAACATCACATTAATATGCATAGAATGAACCTAAGTAGATATGACCGACCATATGGGAAAGTTATACTACACACCATTTGCCTAATATCCAATAGGACATAAACGACTACGAAACAAATCCATACCGACCGAATACAATTTCTTAGGCCCTTGGCGAGTACATACCCTACATTAATTCCATTCGGGGCATGCAAAAACTAATGTGTAGTATTTGTCACCCTCTAAGAGGTTTTAAATCCCCCCCAAACAGACATATACGACAGACTTTCAACTGAGAACAAATCTTAAGTATATTACTATACTATTGATCCTTTATTGATTTGTCATATATGGTATGAATATATTAGTTAATGTGTAAGAGCAATTAACATTACCAGAATCCGAATCATGCGGTCCAGGAGATGCTTCAGGGTGGTACTGAAGTGACATGATCTTTTGTGCAGGGAACACAAGACCAGCGCAGCTTCCATCATTCAGATTAATATGTGTTACTTCCACACCTTCAGGAAGCGATTCAGGATCAACAGCATAGTTGTGACTTGTGATTCTGCACCATCAAAAGTGTAAGTCTAATCCCAAGAAAAGAAAGGCTAAGAACAACAGAACTCAACAGAAGATATAAGGGAAAATTGCAACAAAAAAAGAAGTGCCCCAGGTATTTAACTTTTTGCAAATCGTAGTCCTCTTCTCTGATAATGGTGAAAAAATGCTCTGAACTTGTCTTTTTGTTGAGAAAGAAACAAATTTTACGGTACTCGCTCAACGTAGGTGCTATTGGAATCTCTAATGTAAAGTAAAATGGTAAAACTGTATGGTTCGACCTTCATATCCGGACCATACCCTACCGTCAGAGAGAAAAAGGTAGGTTTGACATTAATCAATGGGCTTGAGCAATGACCTATCAAGCGGCCACTGTGTTGGGCCAACTGGATCTCACAACTGATCCTCTCCAAAGCCCATTTCAAAATCAAACCCATCAAATTTACCGCGAAAGATGAGAGGATAAAATAGCATATAAATGTTAACGCATTCGACCGAAAGCGAAGAAATTCATTTAAATTGATTTAAAAAGTCAAATGGGTGATGTCACTGACGGGTCTGTTGACTATGTTTCTCTTTTTAAGAGCATGTGCAACAGAAAGGACCTTGGTCAGGGAATGGGAGTGCAGACCTTGTGCTGACTGGACAAAAGTCAGGAAGTGGGAGTGCAGAAAAGTGAGTGTTTTGCAACAGAAAGGACCTTGGGGTCCTGGGAGTGTAGAACAGTGCTGACTGGATTATTATTTGATATTTTTCTGTTTTATTTAATTCGTTATCAGAAACCGTTTAACCTAGTCATAATTTAAACAATTTTGGAAATAAATAATTAATGACAATCAATTATTAATAAATTCAACACGAATATAAAATTTAATACAATAAATTAAGTGCAAAAAAGTAAAATAATAAAATAAGTGCAAAAAAGTAATACAATAAATTAAGTGAAAATTGTAACACAATGTATTAATATAATACAATAATTAAAAAAATGAATACAATGCACGAGACCCAGCGTCGTCCGACATATTTCACGAGAATAATTGAAACGAGAGAGGAGAATTTGGGAAGGAGAGAGTGAAGTTTGATAGTTGAAATAGAAAGTGGTGTGAAAAAATGAGAGGAGAGGGGTATTTATAGGGTTTTTTTGCTGATTTTTGAATTAAAAAAAAAAACTAGTCGTTCGGGACACGTGGCAGCGCCACACGCTGCCAGCGCAGCAGAAGGCGCGCCGGCGCGTCCAGCGCGCCCGGCCATCAAGGGGGGAACGGGGAGCGGTGCAAGGGGAGCGGGAGCGCGAAAATGGGGAGCGGGGCCGAGCTTTTTGGCCTCCACAGCAGAACGGCCCGCGCGCCCGGCCAGCGAACGGCACGGCGCGGGGAGCGGGACCGTTCTGTTGTCCTTGCTCTAAGAGCATGTACAACGGGTCGCACCCGCGCCCCACTCCGCGCGCGCCCGGATCGCGGCACGCTGGCCGACCCGCTGTGGAGGCCCAAAAACGCGAGCCCGCGCCCCATTTTCGCGCTCCCGCCCCCCTCTGTGCGTGCCGCGTGCCGCGTTTGCTGGCCGCTGGCCGGTCCCGCTCCCTGCGCGCCCTCGCCTTCGTGGCAGCCTGTGGCTGCGCCACGTGTACTGACCGTTGGCAACGGTCAGTTCTAACGACTACATTTTTTTTAATTCAAAAATCAATAAAAACGAACCCTATAAATACCCCTCTTCACTCTCATTTTTTCCACACCACTCTCTACTTTCACTCTCATCTTCCCAAATTGTCCTCTCTCGTTTCAATTATTCGCGTGAAAAATGTCGGGCGAAGCTGGGTCTCGTGTACATTCAGCTGGTGACGAAGTAGGATTCACGGAGGACGAACTGGCACGAGGTTTCGGAGACATTCTAACGGGCAATCGATCCGTCTCCCCAAACTCGAACCCGGGGTCGAGTTCAGGTTAGTGCAAAATTATTATTTATGTAACTTAATTTTTGTACTTATTTTATTGGATTAATGCATTACATTCATTTTTTTGATTAATTATTTGCACTTATTTTATTAGTTTATTTTTTAGCACTTAATTTATTGTTTTCAAATATTTTTATCAGGGCAATACCGTCCCCCACAATATCAAATGGCGCCAGGGTTCCAAGTGCCATCAAATTGGACCATGCCCCCACAAGGTTTCCAGATGCCATCGTACCAACCATAACCACAATGGGGGATGGGAACCCAATTCTACAACTACGAGGGTCATCCACACCCCGACGTACAAACCCCCCAACCATCCTCTGTCGGACCTTCCCAACGACGAGCCCGAGCCCAACCCCGAGGGAAACCCCAAGAACCAGACCCGGATGGCCGGACATTCAACAAGCAGGAGGACGATTGGCTCATAACTTGCTGGTTGAGTTCTTCGAAAGACGCCATCAAGGGCAACTCCCAAACCGGCACCACATTCTGGTGCTCAGTAACGAAGAAATACAACTCCAAGGAAGGTATCCCACAGCGACGCTGGGAAGCTATCAAGAAACGTTGGGGCAGAGGTTCCTCTCAGACAAGGAGGTTCCTCAGTTATTTGAAGCAATCCAAGGAGGAGAAACCGAGCGGCGCCAACCAGGCAGAGCACATGAAACGTGCGAAGGAACTGTGGTACCGTGCAGGGAAAGTGTTTAGGGACCACCCACTAAAGTTCGACCTGGATCATTAGGTGGAGAGGCTCGAGGGTGTCTTGAAGTTCACTGCCCACGAGGGCACAATGGGAAATGTCCGCCATCAAGTACGCCAACAACGACAGCGGTTGGATGAGGCTGGGGCTTACAGCTCAACCCCACCTACAAGCACAGGGGAGGAGGGCACACCTCTCAGTGGTGAGTCCCAACCACCAGAATGGGGAGGAAGCGAGAACTACGAGGGGACTCAGGTCCCTCTCAGCGACACACCCCCATCCCCTGAGGCCGCCCCAAGTCCCCCTCGCCGACCGCAAGGGAAGAAGGCAGCGAAGGCCGCAAAGAAGGGGGTCGTCCTCACGGCCCAAATGTCTGCCTTCGCCGAACTGGAACGTGCACGAATCGACGCTGAACGTGCACGGTTTGAGGCTCAACGTTCACGTGGCGAACAACAGGAAAATAAGGTTCGCATGTTACAAGCATTAACCCAACAGTGGGAAGCAAACATCGCCAACTACAAGGCCCTGGTGGAGAAGGATACATCTTCCTACGACGAAGAGGCGTTGGCAGACCATAAGTTTTGCAAGACCCAAGTGCGAAGACTCATCACTAGCCTTGAAGCCCAAATTGATGATCTTCGAAGCCAACTCCCACCACCAGATGTCGACCCAACAGAGGATGATTCTTGAACTTGTATTTTGTTTTGGGTTGTATTAAAAGTGATTGAATAAAATTAGAAGTTCATTTATATTCGTGTTGAATTTATTAATTATTGATTGTCATTAATTATTTATTTCAAAAATTGTTTAAATCACGCAGTTCCGTTGTACATGCTCTAAAACCACCCGAAGCACCACTCTCTCTTCGTCCACTTTCTTTTCTCCCAAACAACAGCAATGGTGAGGGAAGACCTCTACATTTCGATACCGACCTTCTTCCGCTGCCCGATATCGCTCGACGTCATGAAATCTCCGGTCAGCCTCTGCACAGGCATCACCTACGACCGTGTCAGCATCCAGCGCTGGCTTGACGGCGGCAACAACACCTGCCCCGCCACCATGCAGCTCCTGCACACCAACGACGTCGTCCCCAACCGCACCCTCCGTCGCCTCATCCAGATCTGGTCCAACTCGGTTCCCCGCCACCTCCTCGACTCAGCGAGTTCACCCGTACCGTCGCCGGACCAGGTCCCGACTCTGGTGACCGATCTCCAAGTTAGGCGCGAGGGCTATTGCGATTCTCTGGCTAAGATCGTCTCCTTCGCGAGAGATTCGCAGGAGAACGCGAAATTCCTCGCAGGAATCGACGGATTCGTGGATCTTCTGGTTGGTTTCCTCGGCAATGTCGACGGCGCGGTGTGCGAAAACGTGAGCCTCCTCGAGCAGGCCGTGGCGGTGCTGGACCTGATTCGCGACGCGTTCGAGGGTTACGATCGGCTGGTGAGCTTGACGATGAAGAAGAACAACCGTGATTTCTTGTCCTCTATGCTCCTGGTGCTGCAACAAGGAAGCACAGAATCTAGAGTTTCGTCAGCAAAGGTTTTGGAATCAATCTCCATCGACGCGGAATCGAAGCATCTGATCGCGGAAAAGGACGGCCTGTTACCGGAATTGCTCACTTTAATCGGCCACGAAAACGACGGGAGCGTCATCGAAGCCGGCTTGTCGTGCCTCGTCGCCATTTCAATGCCCAAGAGCACGAGAATCACGCTAATTCATCTCGGACTGATCAAATTGCTATCGAACTTGCTCTCACCAGATTCAAATTCCACGGTTCCGGTAACGGAAAAGGTGCTCAAGCTTCTGGAATTGGCCTCGGCGTGCAAAGAAGGCCGGTTGGAGATATCGGAGGACTCAGCTTGTGTACCTGCGATAGTGCAGAAACTTCTGAAGGTCTCGGAGGCGGCTACTGAACACTCGGTGACAGTGCTGTGGAGCGTATGCTACTTGTTCAGAGACCAGAAGGCGCAGGAGGCTGTGGCCAAGAGCAACGGATTGACTAAGATACTGGTGTTGATGCAGAGCAATTGTTCGCCGCCGGTGAAGCACATGTCCGGCGATTTGCTCAAGATCTTCAGAGTTAGTTCTAAGCCTTGTCTTTCTACCTATGCCACTGAGACTACCCATATCATGCCTTTCTGAGTTCAGTTGCAAATAATTTTAGCAATTGAAAGAGGCCAAAGCAAAAAAATAAGATTAATTACTTTGTAAAACTAAGGAAATTTTGATATCCAATATTACAAAAAGAGGGAAACTAATTTAAGCTCTTTTGTAGTTTTTTGTAGCTTGCTTATACAAATAACAATGATAGGATCATATCATTTTTCCGTTCTTGTTTCATTTGAACTTGATGGATGATCCTGTTAATGTTAGGGAAAACTACCAATACCTATTCAAAATCATGCCCATTTAACTGCAGGGTGATCCTGTTTACCCTGAAGTTTAAAGTTAACTGATGCATACCCTTAAATTTCGAAAATGAAACTCACAACCTCTCCGTCAGCTAAAATGACGAAAATACCCTCAACTACACTTCAATAATTATGTTAAAAAAATTATTTAAAAATTACTTTTGTTATATATATATATATATTTATTTATTAAATGACTTCATTTTTATTTTAAAAAATTATTTAAAAATTATCACTGAGGGTATTTTCGTCATTTTAGCTGACAGAAGGGGTTTTTTAGTTATAAGTCGTAACTTCAGGGTATGCATCAGTGAACTTTAAACTTCAGGGTAAACATCAGTTAAATGGGCATGGTTTTGGGTAGGTATTGGTAGTTTTCCCTTAATGTTATTATCTTATAGTTATGTCAGCTCTTGGCCTTTTGATGGGTAGATATTGAAATCAACATAAGTTTGTGCACCGCACACCATTTGCTATTCTGGTTCTGATACACATTATTTGAGAAACACCCCCATTTTTTGTTTGTTTCTGTTTTGGTTTATACTATACTAACGTGATCTTCCATTTAAATGATGATACATAATTTTCAACTTTTGTTATTGATGTTGAAATTTTATGGCAAATATGTGTGTTTTTCCAATATACAAGATTTAGAATCCCACAAGAAACCAAGAAGATGGCAGGGGAAGCTACCAAACTGGAGCGGACGGTAACAAGTAAGTTGCATAATTGCATAAACAGGTATTATGATGTTTAGTTTTTGTTTTGTCTCTTTCTTTCATTTGCTTGCTTTTACGAGATAGGTATTAACCTGAAACGCCATTAGGATGTTTAGTTGATGCACAAAGAGAAGAAAGAAATGGGTTTTGTGGAGTGGAACCCATGAAATTGACATTGTGATGGTTCAAAATTAGTATACCGACATATGACATTTATTTGAGTTTTTGATTATGATGCACATGAATACAAGTCAGACCCGTATGGGGAATCCACAGGAAGGGCTTAGAGTCAATGGAGAAAAGGTTGAAACTTTGATTAATGGAATCCATTTTGGGTTTCAGCTTCAATTAATTAGTCTTGGAGGGAAGAGCAAATTTGAGAATAAGAACAAGGGGGCGACACATTGCAGAAAATACTGAAATGGTTGCTTTGCTGACTGTAAAACATTTGTTTAGTGGAAGATTTGTACTGAAAATTGTTTGGCTGTGGAAAGCATTGTAGGGGAGTGGAATCACAAATCCGAAAAAGAAACGTGTTAAACAAATGGGAAAGATTAGTTTGACCAGTGCAATCCCTGTGGCATGCATAGAAACTAAAAAAGGGGAGAGGTTTGGGAGAAAGCTAGGCAAACCACCCACTTTTTCAGAAAACTAATCTTCTAGAAACCAAAAATATAAAGCTAGATTACAATTAGGAAAAAGAACGGGTGGCAAAGCAATTTAGTCTTTGTGTTTCTATGCAAAATGGAAACAGAGAACTGGAGTGGATGGTTCCTTTGGCACTTGGAGGCCCCCTCTTGTACACTTTTTTGGTTCTCATTCTTTTTTCAACTTTTACTGCATATTTTTATTTATTGTATATATATAATGGGTCCTTTTTATGTGCATTGGATCATGCTTGTGGCTGATAGTATGTGGAGTAATAATATATAGAGATTTATTGGTGGAATTGGGAAATAGAGGATGCAAATTGAAAGTTGTTTTTCGTTGCTTGTGTCATTATTTATTCCATGGGGGTACCATGTTTTTTTTTAATATATCAGCAATAGCCATAGGTGTGAGAATTGGAGTTAGTGATCTCATGCTTATTACATGAAGTACCTTGTTGGTAAAATAACAATCCCACTTGGGTCTTTGTTTAGATATATTGAAATAATGGTTCTATTAGGGTTTTTCCTTCATAAGAGGATCCGTGAAACCTCCGATCAGTTTGATTAATCGTGATTCATTTTGAGAAGATAGAATTTATGTCAGTTACTGAAATTTGATACCATGAGAGTTTACTAGTGTATAAATTGAATCGATCAAGTTTGAAGTGGAATTGTTGGATTCATTTGGCCTTGTTTATGTTGGAAACTCCAGAACTAATCAAATAGATTATGTTTCATTTAGACTTGTCTCTAAATTGTTGTAGCTTCCATTTTCAATCCAAAAGGTTATTTATGACTTGCATATGGCTTGTGACAGGACAAAAACCCGTCTCTCCGGTGCTGTTTCACATTTGATCTCATTGATCAAGGAAGAAAAGTTGCAAGAAATTTTGGACGCCCGGATTGGTGGAGAAGTGAGGAAAAGAGAGGTTGTTGCCTTGGGAAGCTCGGTCTGAGGCTGAATGGGAAGAAGAGACCAATCATGAAAGAGGTTATAGTAACGGAGCTTCAGAATCTGATGAAGTCTCAAACTTGCCTTGGACATTTGCCAAGAACCTAAAGTTTTGTTTGGAGATGGTGATGAGTCTGGTTGACTCTGAGGATGAAATTAGGCAATAATTAGTTCTCACTTGAGGATGAAATTGCCTAACCTCAACTTAGCACCGTTATGTGATACATACCCTCGTGTTTTTTTAACTCAGTGTGTTTCATGTTGTGACAATTAGCCTCTTTCGTCTAATTTCTATCCATTTTTGTTAATTTTTTTCTAAAATATCCAAAATACCCCATGCTTTTGCATAGATTATAATTTAAATGAAATAAAAAACAAATAAAAAGTAAAGTAAAAAGAATAAAAACCTAAATCTACATCTATCTCTGAAACACTCTCCTCCCCCATGCCTCCATCATCCTAAATCTACCTCTTTTTAAAACACTCTGCTCCCACCGGACCTCCATCATAGATCCGAGGAAGCCAAAGGCTCTGGGTGTGAGGGAGAGAGCGTCGTCGTTAGAGGAAGAACTCTGCGGGTCGTGCTTCTCTCCCGGTTCTATATTGGGCATTTTGGGATTCGATTTCTAGATCTAAAGCTCATATTCAGGGTCTTTGATTCGGGGAGATCCCATATCTATCCTCAAAACCTATCACCCGCAACTACTTTTCTAGTTTTCTTATCGAAACCATACAATGTGAGGCAAGCATAATGATCCTTTTACAGGAACTTGGGTTTTGGTGATAGAGTTTGGGTCCCGCCACTAGAAGGACACAAAGGTGGCCTAGATCTGTTCTAGGGACCGGATGTGGTGGTCTCGGTCTGGAACACCGATCAACGGTACATCGATACCACTATTAATATCCCGGGAAAGGAACCATTCATGCTAATAGGGGTGTATAGCGAACCAAATAGGAGCTTTCTCCATACAACATGGACATCCTTCAAAGAGATGGCTCAGCAAGGTATCAACCAATGAATCCTCATTGGTGATTTCAACTTAATACTAGCTCAGGATGAAACACAAGGGTGACGACCATACCCTATTGACCTTATCACTAAATTCCAGGAATTGTTAGAAGATATTGGGGTATCCGATATCCCAATGAAATGTCACCCCTTAACATGGTTCTGTTGGTCGTACTACGGAATCCTGGACGAAAACAAGATTGGATCGAGCCCTAATCTCAGGGGACATGAGGATAGAGGTCCCGACTATACGACTCCAGAATACAAGCACCACAACATCAGACCACTATCCAACACTACTCACACTCGGCCCCATGCATCGAACGCACTCGAATCCTAAATTCAGGTTTAAATCTAACTGGACCGAAGAACCAAACTATGGACTATTGGTACAAGCATCTTGGAACGACCCTGAGGTGATAGGTATAGGTACAAGGACGGGACAAGTAGGGGAGGGGCTTCATGATTGGGACTAAAACGTCTATGAGGCCACGCTTTAGAACATCAAGTGGTACTAACGCCAAATCACTAACCTTAATGGACGTACAAACACAAATGCTGTAAATCGCATGGAAGCATTTCAAATTCAATATGAGGCAACATTGACAAATAATGAAACTTTTTGGGAACAATGAGCCAAGCACCACTAGATGATAGAGGGGGATATGAATACAAAGTTTTTCCATGCTACGACATTATTCTGCTGACTGATTAACCAAGCCTGCTCGCTATAGAATGACTATGGCCACACCGTTACAAGGGAAGAAGAAATGGACGAAATTCTCTCGACATATTTTACGAAGCTATTAACTACATTAGATCCCTCCCTTTGGAACATGCACCTTCGTATCAGATCCAAAATCACAAAACCTCATAATCAGACCTTAACGACATCTATCTCGGAGGAAGAAATGTCTCAGGCTGTCTTCCAAATGGCTCTGGATAAGGTTCTACCACCAGATGGACTAAATCCAAAATTCTACCAATACTAGTGGCCTACATTAACAGTGGAAGTTATAGCCTTTTCCAACAAGTGATAGGAGGTGGAGGAGTGATAGAACAAGGGATCAATGACACCACACTATTCCTCATCCTAAAAATAAAGTGCCCGTAATTATTCACAGACCTCCACTCGATCGCATTATGTAACATCATCTTCTCAATTCTATCGAAGGTTTTGGCCAACCGACTGTTACCAAATATAATCTTTCCAACCCAGGGGGATTTTGTCCCAGGCCGATCAATACAAGATAACATATTTGCCTCTTGTGAGGTCACCCACTACCTCCGATGGAAGACATGGGGTAACACGAGATCCATGACCTTAAAATTAGACATGAGTAAAGCATATGACAAGGTGGAATGACCACTCATTCTGAATATAATGATAAAATTTGGATTCTCAGAAGAGTGGATAAATCTTATGATGGTATGCATGGGAACGGTTTTGTACCAATGTTCTTTGAAAGGAAAAACATTAACACCTATACCCAACACTGGGCTTTAGACAAGGAGACCCGCTTTCACCATACTTCTTCTTATTCTACATGGAAGGACTATCTCGACTCATCGACCAGGCGCAAAGAGAAGGACGGATCCATGGATGTCGGGTAACGCGTAAAGCTCCACTTATCACCCACATGTTTTTCTTACAGACGATTGCTACATTTTCTGCAAAGCTATGATGGAAGGTGATTTTCAAACGGGCACCACGAGGATCGAACCCTACGTACATTTAGACGAGAATTCGAGCCACCCAAGCCCTAATCAACATAGGGATGCGTAGGAACCTAGGGTATGAGAGCATTACACCCATACTCCATTCTCTATGGCTCGCAACATGCGGACCGTATATCCACACCAACTCAGTAGAATTCAAAGGGATCAAGGTGGATTCACAGATCCTACCAATACCTCGACGATGGGATACAACTCGTATAAAGGCGATTTTCTCTCTTAGGGATTGGATGGCCGTTCTGGCCACCACCCTTTCTAATGCCAAAACAAAAGACACTTGGTACTAGGCGGATGATCCAAGAGACCATTACTCCACAAAGGTAGGATACAGGGCGTTGCGACCACACGAGACTCCAACTCATGACGATCCCCCGATCTGGCCATCCATTTGGAAATTAAAAATACAACCCCAAATCTGTATATTCTTATGGCGCTTCTTGACAGATAATCTCCAAGTGGCAGCCAAACTGTGTCATAAGTTTGTCCATATTGTGCCCTATGTGTTGTATCAACACTGAAACAATGATCATATATTCATCCACGCCCTCTCGCCAAGGAATGTTAGCATAGAGCAAGTATAGTCATCGATGGGTCCCGAACCATCACGATTAAAAAATGATGGGAACAATGGGTCCAAACCCAGTCGATAGAGATAATCATGGAAATAGTCATCAGATTATGGGAGATATGAAAGGGCCTAAAATGTATGGGTATGGAAAGGAACCCAATCCTCTCTGGTGTCAATACACATCCAAACCCAAATCCACACCCATATTTGGAAGGAAGCCTTAGCACAACCAACAGAATTTAAAAGGAGGACACACACACACACATTGAGTGATACTATCTAAAAACCACCCCCGGGTACATGGTCATCAATGTTGATGGGGCGGTTTTTTCAAGAATAGAACAAATCTAGATGGGGAATTATATGCCAATCAATATCAAGAGAGGTTGTCGAAGCTGGCAATGGCATAGTTTCCGGTACATGGGAACCATCCCTCATCGAGGCCTTTGTAATAGCTATGGCTCGGGAAAGTTAATAGACCCACATCATCATCCGCACTGATGCCTTCAGTGTGCTAACCCTTACACGACTGACTCGGATTCCTAAATCACCAATTGGCAACATTATTCAAAATATCACGATATTCTTATCTCTATTCAATGACTCTAAAATCGAATTTGTAAAAAGATCAACGAATAAAACCGCCTACTAATTGGTCAGAAGCCTATTCTATGACTGTTCTTATAAGATCTGAGGACCTTGTTCTCAGCTGACCTCAGTTGTATCTTTAGCTTGAACAATCAATGTATTCAACTTTTGCTCAAAAAAAAGATAAACTCATCGTTTTATCTAAAATAAACGTAAAATGTATATAAGCTTTATTTAAAGAAAAATAAAATATTTGTTAGCGCATCCGCTCTCCTATCCTAGGGTTTAGTGGTTTTGCGAATTCTCTCTCGGAACCTATGATGTCTTCAGCAGCCAAGCTTTCTAGTGATTCATGTGATGCTTCGGAATGGCTACGTGAGTCGAGTATGGAGCCGGACACGGGGGATGCAGTGAAGGCGGCGGAGGAACACGAGTCGCCACGATCGCAGGAGGTGCTGTCCTCGGATCTCTCTTCGGGATCGCTGTCGCCGCGGGTGACGGAGATCGGGAAAGAGGACGACATAATGACGTTCTTGATAACGAAGGGAGATTCGGAACGACCGGGGTATCGTCGGTGTGGGTCGGGGGGCGATGGCGAGGGTGGTGGGAAACCCACCATCCAAATCTCTCGTAGGAGCTTGGTGCGGACTATGCCGACTCGGGGTCCCCGTCCTCGGATGAGACGACTGCGAGAAGCAGCGGTGCCCATAAGGCCGTCTTTCGTTTGCAACACGGTACCGAAGTTAGGGGGTGGATGGCCAGAACAGGGGAGTGTGCCAGTCGTGGTCGCGGATGGGGATATTGTGGTGGTCTCGTCGGCGTCGAAGTCGCGGGAGGGGAAGGAAGCACTGGCCTGGACGAGGCGGCCGGGGAAGGAACCCATGGCTAGGGTTCCGTCCCCCCTCTACGGGCCTCGGGTATGGGCCGGGGTGGGCCTGGGCTAATGGCTGACGCGCGGAAGTCGGGTCGGAGTGAGACGGGCCGGGAGTGGGCCGCGAGACGGACGGGCTGAGACGCGGGGCAGTGTACGGGCCCGGGGCGAGGCCGGGGCATGGAGCAGCGGGTCAGGGGCTTGGAATCGGGTGGTTCGTCGGGTCTAGGGCGGGTTCCGTATCGGGCCATGGACCAGCGGGCCGTGGGGCCGGAGGCGGGTGGCCCAATTGCGTCGGGTCGAGGCCCAACTAGGCGATTGGACCTACAAGATATACAGAACCTTAATACTGTGGAACCCATGGGGGCTTTAGACAGGCAAATAGGATCAATGTGCATCAAGGAGGTCATTGTCCCTTACTAGGAGGTTGTTGGGTGCAGGCCAAATTTATCCTTTGCTCTGGCTACTAAGTTAATGACTATCCGCAAATTTTATTAGAGGTCTTTAGTGGCTAGAATGGAGGATCTTTGGGGAATAGAGGTGGATACTAGACCGCTGGAGGAGGGCATCGTAGCGTTTTTCTTTCAGAACGCTAAGGAGAGGGAAAAAGTGCTCCAAGGGGAGCCCTGAGCGTTCTGGGATTCTCTAGTCCTCTTTGCGGACCTAAGAGCGCACATGCATCCGGCGAATATCCTTTTTACTCATTTCTCTGTCTGGGCGAGAGTATCAAATCTCCCGATGGGAGCCTGGAACAGGGCAGTAGGGTTCAGGGTGGGGTCAGCTCTGGGGATCTATCAGGCAGTGGATGTGGACAAGGAAGGACTATGTTGGGGGGACTACATGCGTGTCAGAATTCATGTGGATATGCGAGTTCCGCTTCAAAGGACGATGAAAGAAAGGAATGAGCACCTAGAAACCCAGTGCTGACACTATCGGGGAGGAAACGTCTCGAGAGGGACGATGAGGCAAGAGAGTCAGAGGGATCTACTGACTCAGACAAAGCATCACATACAGCGACAGGGGGGGGGGGGGGGCTAAGCACCCTCGCCTCACGGAATGAGTCCGAGATGGTTCAGAGGGGGGTTGATCGGCTATACCGCCCCTCTGGACGTAGTGTGGCAGCAATTCCACCAAAGGCCGACAAGGAACTTCCCTATCAGCTCGGAGGTCAGCAATCCCGCGTTTAGGAGCCCTACTACTATCATTCAAGGGAGGACGACGCACGCTGACAACCCGGTGGAGTTTACAGTCCACCAGCAACACCATCACTTTCACTGCATCCGCTTGATCAATGCCTTCTGCTTGGCTAATACTGTATCGGTGTCGTCAAACGCTAGAGCAGTCCCATACCCCCAAGCAACCCATAAATCAAGAGCAACTTTATTTTTCTGTTCAGTATTTTACTTTTTTTATCAATTCCTGTCTCGTCTTTCAGTTGTAAGTTGATTCAGTACTCAGATGATGACAAACATGTAACCATCCGTTAAACATTTTTAATATATCCATTTTGATAAAAAAAAACCTAATATATATATATTTTTGAAGGAAATCTATTTTTATTATAAACGGAGGCTTTTTTCGTCTTCAGCGTACCAAACGGCTACAAGTTACAACAGCTAAAACTGTGGAAGGTGCGCACGTTAGCAATACCAATTGTTACGGTCCACCTCAGCGCACCGTAGCACTGGCCGCTCCCGCGAGAGAGAGAGGGCAATCTCTCCGACTTATCACCATCTCCACAACCTCTTGAAGCTCCTCTCTCTGTGGACTTCCTCCGATTAACCAAATTTGCCCCAACTCGATCGCGTTAATTACCTACCTGCCCCTCCACCGAAATGTCCTCATCGCCGCGCCACCAGTCCCCGCCGCCAAGGAAGTTCAAGTCCATGGCCGAGATAATGGGCAAGGCCAAGTACGCGGCGGAGGTGGATTGTTCCGATTATGGCGACATGAGCTGCGACCAATGCGGGTCCGGCGACAAGCCCCACGAGCTCCTCCTCTGCGACAAATGCGACCGCGGCTTCCACATGGGATGCCTCCGCCCGATCGTCTTCAAGGTTCCGATTGCCTCCTGGCTCTGCCCTACCTGCTCCGGCTCACCCCACACAAGAGTAACAAGTAGGGGAATTTTCATTCTCGTTCCTTTCTGGGTTCCTCTTTTTTTCTTAGAAATGTGGCAATGTGATTGTGCATTTCGATTTTGTTGTGTTTTGTAGGCTTGTCCCAGAGAAAAATTATTCATTTTTTTGGGATTGACAAGTATGGTCAAGCTAAAGGGAAATGTGAATCTCCTCAATCAGGTCAATTTTGTTCATCATTTCTGTCTATACCAATTACCAAAATCCTAGTTATTAGCTTGTGCTATTACCGGAACATGTCCTAAAGATCACAATGCTGGATATGATTTTCATGTATGAACTCAAATGGAACATGTTGTTAGCTTATGTTGTTACCTATTGGGTTGGGAGCGGAACATTCCTAAAGATCACAATGTACAGCATAATCGTCATGTTTGAATAAAAGAGTGTTTCTTTTCCTTTTTTAGATATCTACTGGGCATACTTGTTTCATTAACATACTCAGAGAGAGATTATGATATGTGCTATCACGGATACAACTTATGGCGTAACTGATCTTTTCTAATCTCTAACCAAAAGGCTTTGTGCTCATGGCACTTTAGCTGCCGCCACATTCTACACCTATCGGTATTACATGTTACCGTGTTCATAGGGTACCCTATGCAAAATGAAGAGCTGAGGGTATTGATCTCTTGTGCATTTCCTCTCCTGATTGCAATTTGCTTAAGCACAAAATGAAGCACCTTTCCCACTTTCCTTCTTTATCCCTTTTCTATTCTAACAGAGAACAGAAGCTAATATCTATTAGAAGACTTTTCCCTTCGCCCAATTAGCCATTAAATTGTTCTTAACATCTGTGGATGTTAACCTCAACTAGTTTACTAAAGAAAGCTTATAAAATATACCACCTTTGAAGTAAATCCCCATTGGAAATGACCACCTTTGCCTTCAAATGAGTGTGTTTGCGATACATACAGTCATTCATGCTGTTATCTTTGTTTCCTTGCATACAATATGGTAAAGGAGATCAAAGAGAGAATTCTGGGATTTTAACTTGGCTAACTTAACTAGGTGAGAGATATGATGATGTTCGTTTTTTTTTCTTCTTGTAACTGCTCTTAATAACTCATATCCTTCTTTCCTTTTTTCTTGTGACATCTTTGTCGCACATTACATGTTTTTTTGGTACTGTCTTATTTAGTATAATTACGACCACCCTCTCTTTAATGCGTATAACGTCTCACACATGACTTCTGTTTATTATTTCCAAATCAACAAGATCCCAAACATAATATAACAAATTTATTTGATAAACTCTTGCTTGCATTTGAATTCTAAATTGATTTTTTTCTTCTTGTTTTGTGCTGACATCCAGATTCTAGAAAACGACGCAAGCGTTCCAGACCATTAGTTTTGCAAAAGAAACGAAGAAGACTATTACCTTTTGTGCCAACAGAAGATCCGGCCCGAAGGTTGAAGCAAATGGGCTCCCTCGCGACTGCTTTAACTGCACTGAAAATGGAATTCACTGATGGCCCCTAAATCTGCTAATCAGGCCAAGTTCGAAAATGGCGGCATGCAGGTCTTGTTCTCTTTTGATTATATTATCCTCTATAAAATCATTTTGATGTGAGTATGATTAGTGAGTATGATTTTCTGTTAGGTTCTTTCGAAAGAAGATACCGAAACCCTAGAACTCTGCAGAGCAATGTATACGAAAGGAGAGTGCCCACCATTGATGGTGGTGTTCGATTCATGTGAAGGGTAATTTTCTTGAACACATTTATCTTTGTTATACTCTATAGTGCATGCGTGTTTATGTAATTTGATGTTGCAATGCAGTTACACAGTCGAGGCTGATGGACAGATAAAGGATATGACCATTATTGCAGAATACACAGGTGATGTGGATTACATCAAGAACCGGGAAAACGATGATTGTGATAGTATGATGACACTTCTCTTAGCATTGGACTTCTCTAAGAGTCTTGTGATTTGCCCCGACAAACGTGGAAATATTGCTCGCTTTATCAGTGGAATCAACAATCATACTGTGTAAGCTTGCATACATGTTCTTGGTTCTTAGGGATAATTGTAAGAAAAAAATACAATGTACTATCGACTTTTTGCAGGTTGACGCCCTTATCTTCAAACTGTTGCGGGTTGTGACCCTGATGTTGTATAATTTGTCCCAAAATGACAATTTTGCCTTTTTAAGTTTTTTTTATCTTTAAAAAAGCATTAAAAGTCAATCTACTAGTCGAATGCACACCTTTAAGTACAAAGAGGAAGGAAGTTAAAGTGATGAAAAGTTGGGATCTTTTGTTTGTTTTTTAATTCATAATTTCAAGGGGAAAATCGTCATTTTGGAATAAATGGACACAAAGTGCAGCAAATACAAGTTCAGGGTCACAACCCGCAACGGTTTGAAGATAAGGACACCAACCTACGAAAAGTGGATAGTTATCCATGCGCACAGCACAGTGAGCCATAATTTTTGTACTCTGTCCCATAAAAAAACTAAACATGTCGATTTATATGCATATTGTTAATATTTTCCTTACAAGCTGATTATATGTATATGCTATTAATCGATATCTTATTTCCAGGGAGGGGAGGAAGAAGCAGAATTGCAAGTGTGTGAGATACAACGTCAATGGTGAATGTCGGGTTTTGTTGGTTGCTACTCGAGATATTGGCAAAGGGGAGAGGCTGTACTATGATTATAACGGTTATGAGCATGAGTACCCAACTCATCATTTTGTCTAGTTTTTCATTTTGAACAGTCCTACATAATTTAGATGCAATTTTAGATCCTCATAATTTATTTTCTCTTAGCATTTACTTCACCGTCCACTCTGATATTGCAGAGTCCAAAGTTTCCTTTTCATCTTATCCATTATCAGCAGAAAGATAAGCATAGTAAGCAGTCTAGATGTTTAGGAATATGATTGGAGAAAGCAACTTCTTTCAATGAAAGGATTCATTTTTGTCTCAGTGGTTCTCTTGTGATTGCATAAAATAACTGCGGTTTTTCTTGATGAGTTAATCACCGATTTTTCTCGGAGATCTTAGTATCTTCCTGTACTTATCATGGGGCATGTTGTCGGAAAGTTTTGCACTTTGCTGTGGTTCATAGCAAATGTCTCAGCATCAGCTTCATTCTGTTATGCAGGTTCATACATCTTTTAGGAGAAAACCATGTTCAAAATCCTTGTGTTAGTATGATTCTGAAGATCTATTTTGCATCAGATGTATGAGATTGTTTGGTTCGGGCCAAAAAAAAGTTTACCCAGCTGAAGATCTGTTCGTTGCAATCATATGAATTCAATTGTTCTGAATATATCAGACTAGTACGTGCGAATGTGCCATACACGATTTTGTGCATGTTTTAAGAAAATTCTTGCTTGTTGGTGCAGTGGAGCTCATAGCAAGTCTAATTACTTGCATGTCAAGCAAGTGATTGACCTCGACCATCTCAAACAAGTGAATTTCCATTCCTTTGCTCTAGCAAGTAGCAACTATACATGAATGTCGTTCAGGTCTACTTTTTAATTACTATAAGAAAAATCTACGTCTCAACTCATAGTTACATGTTTGGACGGTTTAAGAACTAATGAAATTGTAGTGAAGGAATCCACTCGTCTCCTTGAATGAAGTTCTTGGGAGAATACGAGGCAATGTGCTCGCCCAGGATCACGCTACTCCAATCCACTCTCATTCCCTTATTGGATCCCGGTCCATAATTCTCAAATTCCCCGAAATAAAGCGTTTTCAACCCCATATCCCCGATCCAAGGCATCCACCCTTCGGAGGACACGAGGGCTCCTAACTTACAACGAATAAACACAACCCTAGAGTACTCCTTCCAAGGCCTCCCCAAGTAATTGAGATGCACTTCCGGATTGCTGTCGTAGAGTCTCATGTACTCCTCCGTCCCGTTGATTATGCAATTCTGGAAGACGAAGCCCGATGATTGCGAAGGGTCTATTCTCCCGTGCGCGGCCACGACATTGGTCTCCCCCTTCTCCGGGGCAATTTGTCTGGGAGTGATCAGGATGAGACAGTTATGGAACACCGAAGCTGAGTTCCCGAAAATGAAGTCCACATTGCCCACAATCCGGCAAGATTTGTAGAATTGTCGTAGGGTGTCGGTGTAGAGTGTGTCCTGGTTTCCGATGAACTCACATTCCTGCATCAGGCAGTGGTCACTATCGGATCTGAAGGCGACGGCTTGGTAAGTTTCTGTATCTGGATCAGCAGTGTTTTGGAATGTGATTCCCTTGGCCATGAATCCATCTCCTAGAACTCCTGTGTGTGTAAATCAAGTTGCTAGTATTAAAAATTATCAAATTTGGTTCATCTAGCTTAATGTTACCGTTTTGATTTTAAATTTAACGGTAACTCACCGACTGTGGCAGAGTTATAGGTGGAAATTCCGGGGAGGCCCGCGTGCAACGAACCTGTAATGACCGTTTTGCCCATACCTTCCCCCAAGAATAACAAGTTCTGTTTCTGAAGAGGGACCCTCACAATCTCCTCATACGTTCCTTCCTCTATCAGTATCACAAAACGACCAGTCGCGTCGTTGTCCGGCGCCGCGTCCACCGCCGCCTGGATCAGCCGATAGTCGCAGCCGCCGCCGCTCGGGCAAACCGTCGCGTCGGCCTCCATCTCCCCCTCGATCCCGGCCGCCAACTCGACGGTGTTCCCGGTGGCCTCGAACGACCCCTGCCGCTCCGTCTCCGGCGGGCCCCACGCGCCGGTGTTTTCGCCGTGGCGGTCGTACGCCGCCATCATGGAGAGCGCGTTGCTGGTGTGGTTGATGAGCGCGTCGTTGAGGAACGCCGCGGCGCGTGCCACGTACGCGGTGGAGTTCTGGCGCTTCAGGGCGCACCAGCAGCCGTACTCGTAGGAGATAGCGGCCGTGGTCCACGCACGCGCGTCCTTGACGCGGCCGAGCGGGAGGAACTCGGTCTCGGAGCGGTCGAGGCGGTGCTCGGAGAGGTGGAGGATCTCGAGGCAGTTGGTGGCCGCGGTGGAGAGGTTGACGTTTCCGCCTGCGGCGGCGAGGATGTGGACGACCATGGACTGGGCGGCGTCGAGGTCGGCGGTGGCGACGGACATGGCCGCTTGGATGATCTGGAGACCGGTGGCTCCGGAGGGAACCTTGCCGGAGCGGATTAGGGAGTCTCGGCAGGAATGAGGGTGGCGCGTGGCCTTGCAGGCTTGACGAATCAGCGAGTGGGTGAACTTGTTTTCTGCGGCGGCGGAGGAGAGGCAGAGGAGGGCGATGAAGATGGAGAAAAAGGCCATGGAATTGGAAACGACGACGACGTATTTGAATTCAGGGATTTAATTTTCCGTGACATTTGTTTTGATAATAGTGTAACGGAGAATCGGATACTGGTGAGAAGGAATGGGAGAGGAGGAGCTCCGAGTTTGCCGGTAAAGTTTTTAATTTAGTCCCTTAACTATTTACTTGTTTCGGTTAAGTTTATGAGTTTAGTTTTAGGGAAAATTTCAATTTAATACCCTGAAAATATTTATTTGTAATATAATACCCTAGCTTGTATTTTTTGCAATTTAATATCATGACAAACATTTATTTTCATTTTCATACTTAACCGTTAACTTTCCATCCAAAATGGATGAAAAGTCCAAAATACCCCTTGAGACCAATCATATTTTCAAAACCTACTACAAAAAATCAGATTTTTTTTATATATTTCAAAAAACTATATTTTATTTCAAAAAATATTTAAAAAATCAGTTTTTATATATTTCAAAAATCATATTTTTATATAATTAAAAAAAAATCAGTTTTTATATATTAAAAAAAGATTTTTATATGTTTTTAATAATATTTTTTATTTCAAAAAAATATTAAAAAAAAACAGTTTTTATATATTTAAAAAAATAAATTTTTATATATTTCATAATAATATTTTTATATAATTAAAAAAGAAGATTTATTTCAAAAAAAATAATTAAAATCAGTTTTTTTTTAATATTATAAGAATCAGATTTTTATATATTTTAAAAAAATTAGATTTTATTTCAAAAAATATTTTTTTAAAATCACTTTTTATATATTTTTTAAAAATAAATTTTTATATATTTCAAAAATCATATTTTTATGTAATTCAAAAAAACAGAAATATTTATATAAAAAAAAATCAGTTTTTTATATATTAAAAAAAACAGATTTTTATATATTTCAAAAAAATTATATTTTATTTCAAAAAATATTTTTTTTAAAATCGGTTTTTATATATTTAAAAAAATCAAAGATTGAAGGGTGTTTTGGGTATTTTTTGAAAAAACAAGGTCACGTGCAAAGCACATGACTACTTTCCATCCATTTTGGATGGAAAGTTAACGGTTGGGTATGAAAGTGAAAATAAATGTTTGCTAGGGTATTAAATTGCAAAAAAAAACAAGCTAGGGTATTATATTGCAAATAAATGTTTGCCAGGGTATTAAATTGAAATTTTCCCTTAGTTTTATTATGATTTAGCCCTTGAAACATCTAAATTGATTCAACACACTTACAGAGCTTTATTTAATTCGAATTTAATCGTCAAGCTGTGTCTATTTAGTCCTTGTATCATCCACACATGGCCGGGTTCCGAGTTCTCTTCTGTTTTGTGCTGATTGGTAGCTAAAGTCTAAAGATTAGAGAAATATTAACTTTTGTTGGTTACATACTGCAAAATTTAGCATTATGTATGGATGAGGATGAAGATGAACATGAAGAATGGTTCCATCTGAAATAGATGTATTTCAGAGACTGGCCAAACTTAATAACGACCCTCAAAACCTAGTAGATCCTTAGTTTCCTATTTCTTGATATGCATTCATGTTAGTTTCATATGAAAACTTGCATCATATCTTAATAATTTTGTGTTAAAATTTTGAAGAATTCAAACTTGACATCATGTATTTACCCATATTTTAGAACAATAGTGGCTAAAATGGACAACGTTTTATACATGTAATAAAGTCGGTTTTGACATCTATGTGTCTAGTAGTATGTAGGTAGTGCCACCTATGACATGTTTGTGCAATAAGGTCCATCAAGATCATTACATAGTGTGATGGGATAACCATCATGGTGTCCTCGTCTTGTTTCGTTAGAGATAAGATTCTATATATAAACTGAGAAAAGTAAAAACCGTTAGATCGCGTGTGTAATATTAATGTCTGCAATAATAAAGACCACTAGAGCTGCAATAATAATGGTCACTTGTGAATAATAAAGGTCACAGATGAATAGTAAATGTCTTGCTTTGACATTATAAATAGAAGTCTCGATATTGGTCATCTTTAAACCTTGCTTATCAAAGCCAAGTGTTTGAGAAAAGGTAGGAGTCTCAAGATTGTCCTCTTGTAAGTTATATATTTAATAAAGCTTCTATTTGCGTATAGATCTTTATGCTTGCAAATATAGTTTTGCGTCTTTATATCCATTTGATCTAAATTGCCTCGTGACTTCGTGAGTGGTTGTACACACTATTTGTATGTAAACGTGGTATATTGTCTTAACAGTTAAGTTTTGATTCTTAGCTTCTGAGAAAGACTTGGGATAATGGTTTATCTCCTTTAGTAGGCCATTCGGCCGTGACGAAGCGAAGACATGCCAAAAGATTACATTGGGATTGTGAGATACAATGTGCCACATTTAGCCGAGAAAGAGAGGCGTACCCTTGCTTAAGGCCTCAGCTTCAGATATGATCTTATAACGTCTCTATACCTTTGTGGCAGTCAGGAAGACCTTTGCGATCAAGAGAGATAGCTTATTATTTTATTTATTTAAAGGATAGTTAAGAATTATAGTAGACTGTCATAGTGTTTGGTCTTTACAAAACATGAATAGTACACCAACCTTCTCCTATCTATATAAGTCCGATTTGCTTAACTACTACAACTCACAAATAATCGAATCCATCGCAGACAAAATAGGCGACCACTGTGAACCATATTCTTAGACTCCACAACATACTTTTAACTCCCACCCTAGACCACACCACCATTTAGCCTGTTCGGAGATCTAAGGCCTTTTGGCAGTCCTTCTTTCTTGCCAATCGGCGTCCTTCAAAAATACCTTTTATCAAAAAGGTATAACGATGAAGGATAACTCCAATACGATCCACTTGATGATTGGCCTGAAGATGACATCGCACACAATGACTTTGTACCACACTCCCCTGTTAAACAAAGGGGGACATGCTTGACTATGTGTCATGCAGACTACCCTTATGAGAGTCTATAGACGACCTTTTGCATGAAAACCTGTTGCAGGAACAACCATGCTTGACTAAGTGTCACATAACTCATAAGATGGAGTCCGGACTACATGATTCATGATGATCAAGCTAGTCGATGGGAAAATATTGGCATGGGAAAAAATAAAGTTTCCACTCCACTAGTTCTTGAAAGAACCAATGTAGAAGAGAAGTAGAACCAACTAATCCAATCGGTGAACTTAACCATCTCTAAAAAAGAAAGGACAAGTGGAGCTCACTTTCAAGAAAGAAGAGAAACCAAAGAGGTCCAAAGTCATCTATATTATGTACGGAGATAAATTACATATATCCAATATGAAAGGATATGCTCAAGTATCTTTATGACGTACCCATTGTAAGATTCCATGAACATGATAGCCCCTTATATACTTTCTCCGATAAGACATGTCACAAATTCTTCGATGTATGCGAGTGCAATAGTTGTTTTGAAGCAAATTTAGAAGAAGGTGTGCCTGAAAAGAGAAAGAACAAGATACATCATGGGCTGAAACAAAGTTACAAAGCTGGAGATCCATATGTGAACCCATTAGGAGGACTTTCGAGTATTATGTTCGGAGTGATACATATTTGGGTCAACCTCATCCTAGGACTTCCAGATGCTGCTACTAGGTCAGTTCTCTTCAATTTCCGACTCGTTTCTGGCTGATTTGGGGTCAGAAGCTTGGGGGAGAAGTGGGTTTTGCTCCCACTGGTGTTTCCGTTGTCTAGGGCCTCTGTACCCGACCAGTTTTTTTTCCTCCATCGGCAACCTAAACAAGCCACGCCTGTCGATCCTTCAGAAAATCGGCCGACAAGGTGTCAGGAAAGGGGCCAAGAGGTGGTTGTTAGGAATGAGCATCCGAAACGATGTCGTGGAGGCAACTCACTGAGAAGGCCAGTTGGGCAAGCGTTAGTCATTAACTTGACGCCCTGCGTTTTTAACACAGAAAATAACACGACAAGCGTACCGGTCGTCAAGTAGTATTTTTGGAATTTAAGTTCCGGATTATCGTATCCAAGGGAGCACAAGACAAGCAATTCCTATTTGAAGTTCGCAGTTAAGCTGTTTCGATAATATGATGGTTTATGGTTTTAAAAGATCATGCAAATGTAAACAAGTAATTAAAAGGTGAACAAGTATTTAGGTAAAACCGAAGAGATTAGAATCAGAGAAAAAGATAATCTAAGGTTTTTGGGTTCATAGAGACCAATTCCAATGCATTTAAACGACGATGAACACTATGAAGTTGTCTGATTTTAGGGGCAACGAATCATCTCTCAAACTAGTCCTAACTCCTCACGTTGTTTCGGACCCTAATGGAATCTAACCACCCAGCTCTCACAAATCACGATGTAGGGAGACTCAAAGCATTACGTTCTTTGATAATTTCTAACTTTCGGTTTGAACCCTATGGTTATTGCAATCGTGTTAACCTAGCTATCACTAGTCTAGATTTAAACCCAATTTGTATAAGATTTATGACCTAATTACAACCCACCTCTCACGAGTGTCAGATTGCAATTCCCACCTTCTATCAGGCCTACCCGGGAGATAGAGCATTAAGTTCAAATCTAATACAAACCCTAAATCAAATCAATCAACACAATATGCATTCATACATTCAATACATTGGAAAGTAAATCTCTACTCCCCCATAACCCTAGATTATGGAGTTTAGCTACTCATGGAGAAAGAAGAAGAAGAAGAAGAAGAAGATGAATAAAAACATTCATAAGCAATCATTATATTGAAAGAGTAGTGGAAATACAAGACCAATGTAGAATTACAATGGTTGAGTTCAAGCACTCTCTTCTCCTACAAAGTTTGCCCAAGTTGCCCCTCTTCCTTCAAGCTTCAAAGTTCACCAATCTCCACCTTTTAGCTCTCTAGGATTGTCCCCAAAACAAGTTCTTTCTCTCTAAATTCGTGCTCTTCTATTTATAGGACTTCAAGACCCTCTTTTCCTTCTCAAATTCGGATTTGGAATAGGAAAATTTCCTTTTTTTTAAGTAGGAAACCCGTCTGGAAGTTTGCAAGCCTCGCGCGGGCCTGATAGAGGGCCAGAACAGCTTTGGGCCCTTGACGAAAGTTGTAGATCTCTGAATTCCCTTTGATTTAACATAAAATTCAAGGCAATCGGAATTTGTATGAAGAAATTATGCGTTTCATAAGATTAGCCAGCTTCCAGAACTCCTAAAACCGGGTTTTCTTCTATTTTAGCCTTTTTTTTTATATCAAATCACCTACAAAACATAATAAGAGACACAATACGATTAACGAGAGAAAATTGGTCCAAATTATACAATCTCGGGACTAAAATGCTCAAGAATGTGGGCTAAAAACATCTAGAATCGATGCAATTTATGTCCACATCAAGGCCCAATCAATTGTTAAAGCTTTTAAGCCCATCGAGTTGTAAGTGTTGTAGTCCACGTGGCTAAGGGATATAACCCAGAGTCTGGCTTCGTCTTCTTCATTCTGATTCTTGTTGATTTGGAATCATCTCTAGTGTGAGAGAGGGCCTCTGGTTCTAGAGAGAGAACTAGAGGATTAGAGGTAGAATTCGTAGAGTGTTTGAGAAGGAAAGGCTTGTATCTAGTGAGAGATTATGGCTTGTAACCTTCAATTTCATAAATAAAGCTTGTGAGTTTCTGTTCTAGAATCCAAGATCCTGACAAATTGGTATCAGAGCCGTCGATCCCGCGAAGAAATGACATACTACTCGTCGGAAACGGAATGGGAAGCACCTGAATCGGAGATGGGATGGGAAGATTCAGCCGCCGACGATCCCAAATTCATCGACTCCGACGAGATTTGGCTCCTTGGGGAAGATGCCGATCCCTTTCTAGCCCGATACCTAGAAGATCGAAGGGATTGGCAGCCACCGCAGCCACAATCTTGGCACCAATTTTACAGTTCCTGCGACCCCGTGATGTGCTTACCTCGTGCGAAACCATTACGCAACCACACGCCGACGACAGAGTCCGGGAGGGAGTCGCGACAACCACAACCGGCTTGGGATTGGGCTTACCATTCCGACGATGGTTCGGGAAGAGCAGAACGGAGGACGAGGACTTCAGTATATGGGTCAGATCGGACCAGATGTCAAGGACCCAAGCTTGGGAATCGATCGGATTCCTTTGCAGCGGCGTCGATGTTCAGACGGCAGTCCCAACAACCACATCAGGCATACGATTCCGGCGAGGAGGCTGTGTATTACACACGACATGCTTCAGAAAAGTTCCGAGCCCAAGATCGTGACTCTTGGGGAGGTTCGAGGGTCAGCGGTGTTAGTCGTCCTAAGCCACCAAACAAGCAACCTCGGCACCATATTCCGATATGCGAGGACATTCGGCCAAAGCTCTCAGAAATGCAGGCTAAGATCCAAAGCATGAGGAAGAACATGGAGCAACAAAGAGAGGCGGACAAGCAATTTTGGGCAAATTGGCATGCTCGAGTAGAAGACAGTATTGAGGCTATGAAGAAGAAACAACAAGAAATGAAACATGAAATGGAGCTTCGATGGAGAGATCTTATTGTGTGGGACATTCGTTACTTGTTCGTCAGGTCTTCCCTGAACAACGGATATGACGAATTTCTCGAGGGCGTTGATCTTTTGTTCCACGAGAAAGCTATCAGGGGAGAAGTGGAGCTTGATGGGTCGACCAAATCGAAAGACCAATTGCTAGACATCATTGTCTTTGACGACAAAGACGTGAATACCCAACAATTCTTGCAGCCTGAATGGGGTCAATTCTGGGACGATACTGGTAGAATTGGGGGCATGCCAAGCTTGAAATTGGAGGTAATTGAAACATTTTTCCTGTGCATTTGCTATCACATCTTGACTGTTGAATACTATGGAAGCCTTCACTGGAGAACTGGTATTGACACACATAGTAATGATAATTGAGAATGTAAGGGTTCATAAATGGGTGATTAGAGATGAAGCTTTAACTAACAAGAAAACAAGAGTCTCTGATAGTGATTTTGATACCTTTAATTCCTATGGTATTGATGTTGATAATGGTGAGGGTGGTATTGTGAAGTGGGGCTGGACAGTACGGAAGGGGGTGATCACACATGGTATTGATTGTGGAGGTGATTATGTTACTGTCAGTGTGAAAATGAAAAGAAGAAAATGGGTGTTAAGGGATACTTATGATCAGTATAGGGTTGGGGTTGGTAGCTGCAATGGTAGTATTGAGACATTGGAAATGGCAGTAGCTTGGAAGTGTGATGATCTTGTCATCTGGGAAGGTCACGATAGTATAGTAGATATTTGGGCTATTTGGGTGGAGGAGGTGAAGGAGTCTGGAATTCTAGGCACGGTGAAGTCAGGGTCTTGGTGGGTAGAAAATATATGCTTAGGACTAAAACGAGAGTATGTCATACTGAGGGGTTGGGAATGGGTAATTGATGATGCATTCATGTTTGGATGGTGTGATGGATCTGACGAACACAATGGAGAGGGACTGAATTTGTGAGAAAATGTTGAGGCTATTTCGATGATTAACATTCTTGCTCAAGCTTTTAAAAGGGATAAGGCCACATATTATGATTCGAGTGGTGGGAGACACAATTTGTTTGCGGAAACAGTAGCAAGGAGGTCGGGTAATCATCTAGGCTTGAGGACAAGCCTATCGAAAGAGGATGCTGATATGTTTAAAAGCAAGCCAAACGAGAAATTGGAGGTAATTGTATCATTTCCTCCGAGCTTTTGCTACCATGCCTTGACAGTTCAAATCTGTGAAATTCTCCATTGGAGGACTGGTATTGGTACACAGAGTTATGAGGGTGTTCAGAGGCAGATATTGAGGAGTAAACTGGAGATTGATGTGTATGGGAATCGTGGGAAATTAAGGATTCGAAAATGGGTGATCATGGGGGCAATTTTACTTGCCACAATGCTATTGAGGCCATGGTTAGAAGATGAGCTTGTAGTCAACAAGGGGAGGTTTTTATGGGTCAATGTCAACCGGAATTGCAAATGGAAGGGTATAAGAATGAGCACAGGCTTTAGGAAAAGCATGTTGTGCGGGAGTGTTGTAATGCGGCTATCTTCAAAACAATCAAGAAAAGCTAGAGTCAGTGACAGTGATATAGAGAATGATGATCTACATGTCAAGCAAGCTGATGATGGTGTGAGTATTGCATATTCAGACTTTATTATCTCATCTAAGAACACTTTGAGTCTTTTGTGGGAACTGCAAGAGGCTTTGCTCGGGAATAATCCGTCTGTAGTTCAAGCTCCTGATGGGAATTCTGGAGATTCATCCAAGTATTCAAGAGCCTCAAAGAAAATTCTGGCGATTCACCCAAGCATTCAAGAGCCTAAGAGAATTCAGAAGTGGATGAAGAATGGCAACGAGTTTCTGATTTGCATAAGAGAACAACTTCCTTCAAAATTCAGAGACAAGTCCATCGCTAAATGGCAGAGGAAGACTCAGGGGACAACGGTTGTTGCGGCCATCAGATTACAAGCTGCTAATCAGGGTCACAAATCGAAATTGTGGGTTAGATATGATTTGCTAACTACTGAACAAAAAGAAATCAGGTAAGGCTAGGAAGGTTCATTGTTGAGGCTTGAGGACAAGCCTGTCCTGAGGAAGGGGTATTGTTAGGAATGAGCATCCGAAACGATGTCGTGGAGGCAACTCACTGAGAAGGCTAGTTGGGCCAGCGTTAGCCATTAAGGCCCAATCAATTGTAAAGCCTTTAAGCCCATCGAGTTGTAAGTGTTGTAGTCCACGTGGCTAAGGGATATAACCCTGAGTCTCTGGCTTCGTCTTCTTCATTCTGATTCTTGTTGATTTGGAATCATCTCTAGTGTGAGAGAGGGCCTCTGGTTCTAGAGAGAGAACTAGAGGATTAGAGGTAGAATTCGTAGAGTGTTTGAGAAGGAAAGGCTTGTATCTAGTGAGAGATTAGGGCTTGTAACCTTCAATTTCATAAATAAAGCTTGTGAGTTTCTGTTCTAGAATCCAAGATCCTGACAATGGTTTAAGTGGAGGAGAAAAGGAAGTTTCTTCTGATTGTGCGCTGGGGAGAGACAAGCAAGTGTCCGCAGAATCAAGGTCAGATGAGGGGAGTGAACTCCGATTGGGCCTAGAGAAGTCGGTGATGAGACCAGAGAAGGAGGTTGAGGGGGACGTTTCTCGTCGAGTCCATGCGAGAGGGGATCTTCAACCCAACACGATTTTCGTCCTCAATTTCCCGGAGGGCTCAACCAAGGAAGGGGCGAAGGCAATTTTCAGTAACTTTGGAGAGATCGCCCACATTCATCTACCCTACAATCCTAACATTAGAGGCAAGTACTTTGGGTTCATCAGGTTTAAGGCAGGTGTGGATTTGGAGAAAGTGGTGAAATCTACCAATGAGTCAAAATTGGGACGAATATGCTGTTCGTGGCTCAGGCCTGGGATAAGAACAAGGGATGGGAGAGAGCTCCAAGGGAGGATATGAGGTTGTTTCTTAACAGAAAGGCAGAAGCAAAGACGGATCGTCTTCGGTCCGATCAAGGTTGTTCAGACCCAATTTTGTTAGCTGTGGACGAAAATTTGAAAGTCGAGGCGTGCAATGGGTGGCTGGGTGTGCTCCATGGTAATCTAAGCTCAAAAATGGTGCAGGAAGAGTTAGGCAGCCAAGGAGTTTTCGACATTCAGGTCAGATCACTGGGAAATAGGGTGGTGATGGTTTCCTGCGATGACAAAGCATTTGAGGAACTAATGGTGGAAAGTAGATGGTCATGGCTAACCCAATGGATGACAATGGGACTAAATATGGAACCTCTTTTGATGAAAGGTGGTTCATTTCGCTGGATAAGGATCCAGGGACTTCCAATCCAATGTTAGACAAAGAAGAATTTGGAGAAAGTTGCAAGGGCTTTCGGGGAGGTGGTGATGGTTCATCCAGAATCGGTTGCGGGATTGGACTTCGATGAAGCTTATATTCTGATCCATCTTGTTTCTGTGAGCAATTTAGAACAAAATGCTCAAGTGTCCTTTGCTGGTGAGACTTGCAGCATCAAAGTATCTGAAGCCCAAGACTTATAGGTACCATTGATAACCCCGGATGTTGACAGGTGGATGATAGCTGGTTGTCTTATAGACCTGAAAATTCAACTAGAGTGCACCTAGAAGCTGCAGGTAACCGGTTGCTATCCCCTGTGAACGTTAATGTAAGAACCGCTCCCGGTCAACGCCTGTCAAATCGGCGGAAAAACAGAAAAGTTTAAATTTTTGGGGCAGACACCTAAATGAACCTAAAATTGACCCCGAGGGTCATATCGGACTTAAGTTGACCCCGATATCGACCAAAGTGAGTTCTGGGTGACTCAGGGAAACTTTTGACCAATTCGGGAAAAGTTGACTTTTTGCCGAAAAAGTCAACCGAGCGACGTTTTGGTCCGTTCGAGGTCCGATTTGGATCCAAAAATCTTACCCGTCATTACAGCGGTCTTAGTTGGGCCGTTTCCTTGTAGCACGTGAAATTTCGTAATTTCTTGGAAAATGGGCCCGCACGGGGCCCGAGACGACCGAATTTCGCGAATCTGACTGAAAAATATCTACAAAGATATTTTTCAAAAAGAAATGTCACCCAAGTGGTGGTGGTTGGTTTTTAAAATAAAGAAAAAGAAATGAGAGTGGTAGTTTTGTAAATAAGAGGGGGTGTTTTTTTGAAACAAAATAAAAGGAAAAAGGAGAAGAGAGTGTCGGCCAAATAGAGAAAAAGAAGAGAAGGAGAGAGAAAAGGAAACAAAAAAGAAGAGAGAAGGAGGAAAGGAGAAAAGAAAAGGAAATGGTGGGTTTTTGGTGATTTCCCGACGATCCGACCGACCGATCGACTCAACGACTGCGGATACGAACTCCCCTCGTCATTTCCTACGGGGAGAACCCATTCTTTTCTCGTTTTGGTATGTTTGAAAATTAGGGTTTGAGTTGGAACGAGTCAAATATGGTTGGGTTTTGGTTAGAATTGGTTTAAAGACGAATGGTTGAGGTTTGGGGTTCGTTAGGAATGTTTTGGGGCGAAAAGGAAAATTTTCCATTGTGGCCGTGTGGGGCCCACTTGCCCGGGCCTCGGGTTTTTCGTGTTCGGGTGGTTTTGGACGATCCCCGAATCGATAATTCACACCCGGAACGAATTATGGGATTAAATTGTGAAAATTGGAAATTTCGGGTTTAGAAACTTTAAACGCGAATTAAATCGCTCGGAAGTCGGAAATTGATTCCGTCGATTGCGTTGGAACACTTGAATTATTTTAGGATCGTAGAAACGAAAAAGGGAATTTTCGGAGCCCTGGAAGGGCGTTTTCTGATCCCGGGCAGATTCGCCGAGCCGGGCGAATCGGGCTTTTCCGGGCCCTTTGTTGACAATGTCGAGTAATTGGGAAGTTCGGGAGTGATCGGCATTGTCGGGGTCGCGTTTGGGCGTCAAATTCATTAAAATTCAGCTTTGCCTACGAACTGAAAAAGTGTTTTAATTTGTGATCTTGTAAGATCGTGCCGCCGACCGCGGAAAGAGTAGGCTAAGCGGGTGACTGCGAGCATGCCGGAGCTTGAGCGTGGATATTTGGAAAGCGTTACGAGGTAGGGAAAAGTAGCCGGATATCGGCCTTGATTAGAGAAAGTTATTAGTAGAAATGCATGTGACACTTGATGGTGTCGTAGGATAAGTGAATTTATCGAACAATAGAAATGCATGTGGGCACTTAGTTGTGCCCGTAGGTTAAGTAACTTGTTGTGTTTATGATTGTGGCTATGTGTGCCTTTGGGGTGTTGAACCCATATGTTATTGGTTGTGTTTCGTGGGTGGCTATGTGTGCCTTTGGGGTGTTGAACCCGTATGTTACTGGTTGTGTTTCGTGGGTGGCCATGTGTGCCTGTGGGGTGTTAAACCTGTATGGTTGTTGACTGACTTGCTGAGGGGTAGTTAGTCGTTATATTATTGTCGCTATTTGTTGAACATTGCGTGATGACTGTGATTGCATGGAGGTGGGGCCCGCATGACAACAAAGGGGTGCCACGGGGTCGCACGCGTAAGGGTTGGCAAGCCTTCCGACTAACCATCGGTAAAGTGTGCATTATTATGCGATGAAGGGCGGCTCCTCTTCCGACTAGCTATCGGAAAAGTATTGCTGTATATGTTGCGAATAGGTCGACCGCCTGGCCCGACTGCGTGTCGGGGAAAGTTGCGTGGGGAAGGCTCAAGCCCAGCCGGTTAGCAACCGGCAACTGAGTGGCTGGTGTGCGATCCTTTGTGATCTTGATTGTTGTGTGCGATCCTTTGTGATCTTGGGTGTTGCGTGGTTATTATTTGCGTATTTGATTGAGGTCGTAACTCTGGGTCGGGTCTACATTACGTGTCCAGGTTGTGAGATGGTTGAAAAAGTTGAACAGTTGTATTACGTGACCGTCAGTCTAAATTGTGTTTTTGGGGTAGTAGTCCCCAGGGTTGTTGTTGTTGGGTTCCCGGCATTTCTGCTGGTATGCCATGGTCAACCCGGTATCTGTGGTGGTGAGCGAAATGCTCACCCCCTGCTACTTTTCTTGCAGGTACTAGTCGTGAGACGGAATAGGAGAGCCCTCGAAGCTTGAAGAGCTGGGAGCGGAAGTCCGGGTCTCTAGGTAGTTAGTGACGTACCTTGTAGCTCGTTTGTACATCGTTTTGAAAGTATTTTTCCGCTGTAAAATTATCGTTTTTTTTAATTTAAGTGTTGATTTAAAGAGGTTTATTAAAATGTTTGAAAATTGTTTTATTGTTTCACTTTTCGCGTTCCGGGTTTGGTCCTACCGAATTCGGGGCGTGACAGTTAATCTTTCTGAGAGCTTTGACTCTACTGGGATGATACCTCCTGAATCAACAGCTTTGTCTCCATTGCCTAATGTTGAGCAAGCCGTGGACATCAACACAGTGCCACAAACCCAGTTGATTAGTGTGGATTCAGAGAAGTTAGTGTCAGGAACGTGATTTCAAAAAAGAAGAAGAAGAAATCAAAGCTACAAGAAAGAGACAAGGCTGATTCTCAAGCCACCGTGAGTGATAAATCAATTGCCCAAGACACGTATTGGCCGAGCCCTGATTCGCGAGCCCAAGGACAATTGCAAGCGGCTGAAAAGGCCTGGGCATATTGCAGTGCCATGAGATTTAAATCAAAGTCAACAGGAGAACAATTCAGACGTGAACTAGAGGCTTTAAATGCCGAATTGTTTGTGGCTGCTGGGAATCGAGATCCTGGGACGGACTCTGCGGCAGAGTCGGACGTTGGAGGCTGCAACGCCTCCTTTTCATCCTCCTAAATTCCAGGTTTGTCGCAAAAAGTGGCAGCTCTTTTGTGGGTATGCTGTCATGAAGCGGTCTCGACTTAGGTGTTACTGGAGAGTAGGGGTGTGCCGATTCCCATTCATCGGTGTTGGTGTTTCTTTTGTGGGCTGAAGTTTGAAGATGCTCACCATCCGTTAGTTCAGTGTGATTATGTGTGGATGTTTTGGTCAAGAATTATCAGGTGGTGGGGTCTCAGTTGGGTTATTAATTCATCTGTTCAGACTCTTTTGGTTGGTTGGCCTCATCTGTTGCCGGGGAGGATCAAGAAAGAATGGTTTCTCTTTGTGGCCTAGTTTTGTGGGAAATTTGATTGGCGAGAAATGGCTTGAAGTTCAGGGGAGAGGCGCCTTCGGTTGAACAGGTTCCCTCTCGTGCACTGTAAAAGCTCTCTTCGTTCCAAAGGTTCCAGAGGTTATTTTTGGTGGTCTGGTTGTTTGTTTTTGTTTTGTTCTTTGTTCTCAGTTTAGAGGTCGTCGCAGTGCTACACTTTATTGAGGTTTTATCCTTGGTTGTAGTCTTTTAAAGACACGTTAGATCCGTTTCAGGCTGCCTGTCATTTAGACAAGGTTATGCTTAGTCCTCGCGGGACGTTTGGCGTTCGTTCTTCTCTTGCTGACAAAGGTACACCTTGTTACCCGGTTCTCGTTTTTCCGTATTCTTCTCCGCCGAGAAAATTGTCTGGTCAACTCTCGGTGTCATTTGCCTGTTCCGCGTGAACTGGCGACAAACGGTTTGGTCCCTCCAGGACGAACGTAGGGAGCCCACCCTAATCTAATCTCTTAAGTACGACACACACTTGTGCAACTTTTCGCTCGTTAAGCGGGATTTTGAAACAAACATATTTCGACGGTTCGAACCTTGTAACTTAAATCCTTTAGCAGGGGTAAAAGGAGCCGTCGATTACGACTTCTGTGGGTACGGGCCCACCACGCTTCCGCTGCGCTACTCTGATCTTGTCGTTGCTCGGTCATCTCCGGTGACCGGTCGGACCGTTTACTGGTCAAGGCTTGCAGCTTTCCACTGCTCGACATTCGCTGTTGATGACATTCGATGAACGTCCTCTGTTTTACCCAACGGTTCTTAAAACTCGATCAGTACTCTCGACGAGAGAAAAGAACTGTCAGTGCGACAAGGTCTGTTACTCCTCCTTCGGACTCAAACTGACACTAATCGGTACCACCACACCTCTAGTCGGTGTGTTAAGATACGGGTAGGCTTACCAGTTTTAAATTCCGTTCCAACAGAAAATAACCATGAAAATAACATGACCAAGTGTAAAGCTCAAGTGTTAGCGAACACAATCCACAATGTAAATCGTAAACGGGCACTCTAAGCGATCTCAAGATCGGTATTAAGTCCCTCAGCTCGGGGCCCGGCAATCGTGTATGCTCGGCCTTGCTGAAACCGAAGTCCTCCTCTCGGTGGTGGTGGAAGGATCTGCTGCTGTGATAGCATGTCCTCTTATCGGCTCTCGCAGGCCGACCTGCAGGACGGTTTGTGAAAACAACATTCCATGGGAAGTTCCGGCCCAGATGTCCAAACTGGTTACACTAAGAACAAACTGTGCCACCGGGGCAGGTCCAATTGACGCTGCTGCCCCAACCCGTCGTGTCCCATCGGACTGGGTCCGTGGTTGAAACGATCCTGAGGTCCTCTGCCTCGTAGTATTGCGACTCCTTGACGACCTTCGGAAGTCACTCGACCTCGGCCTGGTCTTCCGCGCTCTGGCGGTCTCCCGAAGATGCTTCTTAACGGCTAGCGCCTGATCCACTAGTACAAAAATTCCTCATTCTGAAGGTAATAACTTGATCCACGACAGTCGGGGTGAGTCCTTTCTCGAACGCCCGTGGCGGCTCTCCTCGGTTTTCCCATCTCGGCGCAAAGAGGTACAGGAACATGAACCTCGCTTCATACTTAGAGACGGTCATCCCTCTCTACTACATCCAACAACTGCTGGTGTTGGTCCTCTCGAATGGATCGGGGGAAAGATACTCTTCCAGGAACAATCTAATGAACAGTTAAAAGTCACCTCCAACCCTGATCTGCACATGCTGCCACCCGTATCATGCTTCTCTCTCAAGCTGAACGGTAGCGAAAAACATTCTCAGATGATCACTAGAATACTCTCGAAGTAACAAAGTTGTGAGTAATCTGTTCCAACCATACTACAACCTCGTCGGGGTCTGAACTCCCGGGATTGATTGACGTACTCGAACTACGAAAATTTCTGAGAGTCTGGCCGTGTTGCTGTGCATCTGACCTGGCCTCTTGATAATGACGGTGTCGGCCTTAGGCACAGATTCTGGTGTCGGTACTACAGTCTCCCTTTGAGCGCTGGGCGCTGCTAGTACTGCGCGAACCACCTCATCCATGGGGGGTCGCCTGAGTCGACTCTGCGACTGGAGGAACTCTAGGTGGTAACCCTGACGGTCCACTCTCAAACTCCGGTGCTCTAAAGGAGTAGTAACCTGGACACTCGCTGCCCTTGCCTGCTCAACAGCTGGTGTCTGGCTCTGTCCCACAGTTGGGCGGCCCCTGGTCCCTCTCGGACCGTAAACACGGAACCTCTCGGATACTCGTTGCATTTAAAATGTAAGTACTCACAACTCAATTTAACTCAAGTGGCTCGATTTATCAAAAAAGGACGTTCTCATGCGTCTTAAAGGGATCTCACTTGGATCGCTAGTACGAAGTCTCGTTTAGAACAACCGTTTCGATCAAAACACAAGGACGTTCACGCGCGTCCCACAAAGATCAAATAAAGACCAACCGCACTTGGCTCAGTAGATATACATATATAATACTTTATATATAAGCAGAAAAGATCGCAACTTAGTGCGTCTCACAACAACATTCAACGGTGTTCAACCAAACCAATCAACTCCCATAGGAGGAACAATCTCAATCAAATCACACAATTCGCAAAGCAACAAGCATACCCCTCGATTGGGTCTCTTTCCCACACTAGGGTCTAGAATCGCAACACGATAAATCTCACAATTTAAGTCCTCAACTCTTTTCCGTAATCTCCATCTCTTACTTTTTCCTTATAACATTCATGTCGATCTCACGTCGTTACAACCCGATTCAGGCGTCCCCGAATCTCGTTGTAACCACTTGACATCCCTTTATCACGCTCGACTACAGTGGCGCCCCTGAGTCAGCCCGTGATAGTGCAAACACTTCAGTTTCTACTGAAAATTCGGCATGACCCGTTTGTATTTTCCTTTAACCATCCGCTTAAGCGGGACATTACAATAATAACCTGTACACAGAGTCCTCCTCATAAGATGCACACAAAACATCTCAAACGCACAACCTCTTGAACATCAAAAATAACCCATGCGGGTCTTTAGCAAATAACTCATTATTACCCGGTCAATTTAACCCTTCAAGTTTTACTTAACAATTAACGGCCGTCCTAAGCGGCAATTCCCTCAATAATTATTTAATCAACGTGTTATAACCAACCCGAGCATCGCTCGTTCATCTGATCTAAACCCGATCTTAATCTCAACCTTAATCCCTGTCTCGACTTACTTTCCGTTTCAAACTCAATTTCAAACTTAAGTTAAGCCTTAGCTTCAAACTCAAGGTAAAATTTAAACTCACTAACAAATTCAACTTTAATTCTTAAAGAACGGTGGTCACTTAAACAAGTCGACAATTAGCAATTAATTTTCACAAGGCATTCAATACTTAGAGTTCTCATGCTCCGCAAAGTACACAACACAATCAATACACAAAGTTCTCACGCTTAGTAAAGTACACACACAATCAAAGAGGGTGCAAGAATACTCAAGTTCTACTCTTTTCAAAAGTTATCCCAATTGGATCATCTTTTCAACCTTGATTCCATAAACGATTCGCAATATCATAACCGAGTCAATTCTCAAACAATTTCAACATCATACTAATTCAATCCTTCCATAAATCCACCCTTCGCTAAAACACCGCTCCGACAGTAACACTCTATTGAAACCAATCTCCAGCCTCATCAACACCCCTCTCAAATAATCCCTCAGTTTAAGCCACAAGAAACATCCAACCACAACGGTAATACACTTAACACACCAACACTTTACTCAACAATCAACATATAATGGTTCCGTCATTGCTTGTTAACCCAATACCGATCTCAACCAGTCGGTTTCACCGATCACTGCATCTCACAGTCAATAAGGTAAGGGTACCACTCAAGCGATATAACCGTTATAATCAAAGGAGTTCAAATTGGATCAACAAACAAAACAGTAAGACTCGAGTCGTGCTCACTCTCTGCATCAAATATTTTCACTTGCGTCATTGAGCACACGACTTAGACCTCCTAACTTTACTCACCTAATTGACGTTGGTCCGAGGTTTTGAAAACAAGTTTAAAATTCCACCTGTTTCAAATGAAACCTGGCTCTGATACCAAATTGTCACGCCCCAAATCCGGATTTGACCGGACTCGAGACGTGACCTGAGTTGAAGTAAATAGAAATAAAAAACAATTAATAAAACTCTAAAATTCTCATAAAAACTCCATCAAAAGATATATATAAACCAATAGTTCAAATCCTCGTGAGTCACAGCTCAACGTAAATAGTAAGATAAAGGGTGTTCAATACACAATACCAACATAACTCTACTAAAAACCCCAAGAAGTCCAAAAGCTCCCGAGCCTCGAACTCACTAGACATCCGGCACGCCTGTAAAACAGTTAGAAACCAAAGGGAGTGAGCTTACGCTCAGTAGGAAAAACCTTAACTACTCAACCCTTAAGTCAATAGTAAACTGCTTACAAAGGTAACTCGAATCAATAGTTTAATACAATTAACAGGAAATAATAAATAAACAGGAATAATTACAATAAGACAATATTCTCAAGGTAACAGTAACATAAGGAATTTCATAAGAATTACTTTAACGAATCATTCGGAGTAAAATGGAAGTAATCAATATCCTATCAACCACTTGCTTTCTCAAGCCTCCGATCGATGGATATATTCTGGGATCACCTCGGTTTCCATGTTCCAATCCACCAGAGTATCCATGTCATATCAGATTTTCCCTCGGTCCAGAGGAGGTACATGCATCGGGGCACCGAAAACCATTCGGATATGCCTCCAAAGGACCATAAATCATAGGGAACCAAGTAGTGCTCCCGTGGGACACACCCACCTGGGTGAAACCTCAGTAACCATAATCAATATCTCGTAGGATCTCCCGAGCCCTCTGGCCCCAATAATCAATGAATATCCCGTAGGATTTGCCGAGCCATAGGCTCCTCACATCACTCAATATCCCGTAGGATCTGCCGAGCAATAAGCTCCTCACATCACTCAATATCCCGTAGGATCTGCCGAGCAATAAGCTCCTCACGTCACTCAATATCCCGTAGGATCTGCCGAGCAATAAGCTCCTCACATCACTCAATATCCCGTAGGATCTGCCGAGCAATAATCTCCTCACGTCACTCAATATCCCGTAGGATCTGCCGAGCGATAAGCTCCTCACATCACTCAATATCCCACTGCATCTGTCCAACTCCAACCACCATAACGGCACCAGATTACCCCCCCCCCCCCCCCCCCCCCGGTGTAGTACCGAACCAAACTTACATACATCTTAAGAATAAAGGAACTAACATTATCATTCAATCATAAATCAAAACTCATCACGGCACACGTTCATCGCAAAGAAGACATCCAATACCATTCTACACTTGTCACGAACCATCGGTACATCGATCACCTGATTGTACCGCTTGGCACAACCAGTCATACTTGATCATCCGTTCAATCAACAATTAATCATCACTCCATCAATCAACGATCATTCAAGCATTCAAGTAAAACTAACAATAATTGAGCATGCATTCGATCTAGTTCAATTAGACTATTGAATATCCTAATACTAGCAATCAAGCATGTGAACCTAGCACACAACTAATCCGAGAGCTCTTCACAGCCTCTCTACCAGTAAACCAATTCCCAAGTATTGAAAGCAAACTTCACTAATTGTCATCATCCTAAGCATGCATACTAGACTCATCCATTTATTAGTAATTGAAAGACGATTATTCTAGTTATTCGCATCCTATAGGCAATTCTAGGACCTTTCCAATTTTATTATCCTAATCATGCATACTAAGCGTTAATTAAGAAATTAAGGCTTTCCCTACCTCGCGGTCTTCCTCTCAACACTCTGATGTCACAAGCGATATTCACCACACCGTCCTTCACACGGGTACCGGTAAGGTCTTCTTTCTTCAAGGTCTTCGTTCTTCAAGGTCTTGTGGTCTTTAGGATGAGGAGATGAAGAAGAGGGAAGCAAAATGGTGTCAAAAGGATGAAGAACTAGCTCCAAAATCCAAACTTTCTTCACTATCTTCTTCCTCAAGAAATGAGCTTCTCTCTTGCTCTCTCCCTTTGTGATTTTCGGCTGCAACACTATAGTGTGAGCTGATTTTGTGTCATCTAATACTTTAAAAAGACCTAGAGGTGCAAAAGACCAAAAACCCTTTAGTTCTTATCCCTTTTGTGGACAACTAGTGAGGGTAGAGATGACATTTGAGCCTATTTCCTTTCCTCGAAGCCATTAGTGACACTTGACAAAGTGGGGACCACTCTCTTCCATTTAAAATCCAGCAGTCCAAATTTAAATGTAATGACTCGATAAAAAGCTCGATTTTGACCAAATTTGACTTCCTTCGATAATATACTCAAATGAATGGAAACGGCCCAATTAAGCCAACCGTGATGACGGCTAAGATTTTTGGGCCCCGGAAAAGCCCCGAGTGACTTCCCGAGTCCTCAGTTGACTTTTCCGATAGAAAGTCAACCTTGTCTTAAAAGTCACCGGTTCGACCGGGATCGACTGGGAGCGGTTCTTACAACTTGGATGGATCTCAAAAGCAAGATGAACTAGTCCATATTTTCTCTTTTGACAACATCCATCCCTCAAAATGGCGAGACAAGTTATTCGAAGTACACGCTTGGTGCACTAAACTGATGCTACAACAAGGAAGTAGTCTCCCTGGAGTCATAGACAAATTGGTCTCAAGACTTTATGGCCGCTTGAGATAAAGGAAAATCAGTCTTGGTTCTTACATATAGATGCATGTAAGCCGATTTCAGTCTGTAGACACAGTGATATCCCAAATCCATAGTGAATTTTTGGGGTCATGGGAGCACTACACCACACAAGTGAGCGAAGAATTCTTCTCCATGAAATGCTGCCCATTCAAAATAAATGTTAATCTCCAGCAGGCATGCTTATACTCACTCCCTCAATCACTAAGGAATGAGACTGCTAGGATGTTGTCCTACTCAAACACGACCTTGAGTAAGGAAATGATTGTAAAGTTATACCAGATGTCCTTTACGGTACTAGACAAGGTATGCAACCAACAAAAGTTCTTCAAACAATTACAAGAACAAGGAAATTTTCTAGGAAAAAACTATGATTGTCTTGAACTCTCTATCAAATGTAGAGAGAACAAGTGAAATTGCTTTGAAGAAAGGAGATCCTCTAAAGGAAAAGAAGGTCTGCAATCATCTTAAGAGATAGGGAGTTGAAATTCTTCAGGAGAAAGGAAGAAAGAGTCTCAAGAAAGTTAGATAGATGTTACATCTACAAGAAAAGAGGCTACTATGCTAAGTAATGTCCCGACGGAGAAAAGAGATGAAGCTTTGTGGGTTATCTTGCAAAGCTTGAAGATCTCAGAGGCGTGAACGTAGTGTCTATATTTTCACTAGATGACGAAGCCACTGAAGATACTTTCGTGTCAATAGGAATAGAATTAAACATTGAGTCGTCAAGAGATGAAAAAGACTCGAAGCTCATTGACCTGTATCCCTTAAGACTATTAAAAGTCTTACCATTCCACATGACGACATCCCAGAAATCTACGCAAGAAATAATGAAACACATGGTGTAGAATTTCCCATGTCTTTCAAGAAGAAATCCTGAAAGAAGTATTGGCCGATAAGAGCACCTAGGCATGCCTTGACTTCCTGAAGTTATATTTCAACAAATATGGTGTAGTTTCTGGATCTCTCAAGTGGTTTCCTTACAACCTGAAGTACCCGTCCCTCACCACTTTTGAATTAAACCACAATCACTATAGTCATTTTTTAGAAGAGGCTTATACACCCTTATAATACCTAAGTAACCAATATACTGTAGGGATCATAATACACAAACATGACCATGTTACAATATTTGGAAAGTTGCACAGGAACCCAAAAACTGTACCAGTCAGGTAATCTACACAAAGGGAAGACACTCTTCCACAAAGTTGAGTGGTGAATAGAAAATATGCAAGCTCATAGAGGATGAATCATCTTCGTCACGTTCAAGAGGAATCAATTCACATTTATGATGAAGAGGGAAGCACAATACACGAAGAATTCGAAACCCACATCTAGACAAGTTACAAAAGTTCTGCACGGGACCCATACAAATACAACGAACGTATTGAGTTTACATCGAACCTAAATGAACCGGGAAAAATCCAAGAAGACGTTCGCAAGATGAAAGAGTTGTATTCGAAACACTTCCATGCTGAAAGACTCTAGTTTGTAATCGACTAAGACGCACCCAACGGCAAAGAAACCAGTAAACATGATGGAAACCACGACCTGGTGAAAGCATCCCCTTCATTTGGAGGGGGGCTGGATAGCTAATATGCACAATATATTATCCATGTAATAATGTCGTATGACATATATGTGTCTAATAGTGTGTAGGTAGTACGACCTATGACATGTGTGTGCAATAAGGCCTATCGAAGTCCACTACGTGGTGTGATGGGGTAACCATCACGGTGGGGGTAATTACCAAAAGAGCCTTATTTTCACTTGGTGTTAATAAAATAGCATCTGTTTTTTAACCCTTACCAAATTATCCATTAATGAAAGTTTTTTAATTTCAACCTTATCTTTCTCTTATTATTTAATATAAAAGATGAAAAAAGCCACATCATCATCCAGGTCAGCTTCTTGTTATTCTTCCTGCCAAAAAAAGGCCACGTCATCATCACCATCAATGACTTTTCTTCCTCTTTCTTTTTCCTCCATTGCTCCATATTTGTTGCTACCTCATGCTCGACTTTGGCTTCTTCCTCCTTGTTTGTTTGCTTGACCTTCCATTGATTCGTCGAGCTATTGAATTACGTATTTCAAACTACATTTGAACATCAATTTCGTGAATTGTATTCTTAGGATTGTAGTTAATTACTCTGTCTCCCGGATCTGACGAGAGAGATATCCAGATCTGAATGGCGATATGAGATGTTCTCATTCGATCGGATAATCGAACTATGATGAACACATCCGATCTAGGTGCGATCTGGAATGAATTTTCCAAACTGGCACTTAAATCTTGACATTAAAGCCTAGAATAATTATCCCAACTGTAAAATAAATTGAAGATCTGTCACACCCCAAATCCAGTTTTGACCGGACTCGAGACGTGAACTAAAAGTAATAATAAATAAAGCAAGTTGAAAACAAAATAAATCTCCAATAATAGTTTAAACCGATCAATCTTGATAATAAGAGTCACAACTCGAAAACCACAATAAAACGAAGTCTAGTACAAAAGCTCGAAAACCAAGTAATAAGGAGTTTAATACAAAGAGAAAGTACGTCTCTAGACCATCCAACTAGGACTCTCACTATCTCCCCAGCTCCGAGACGTCCTCTAAGCCAACTCACGATTGAAACCTGTAAAACAGTAATGAAGGGGGTGAGCTTTCGCTCAGTAGGAAAAAGTAGTTAAGGGGATGAGCTATCCGCTCACCACCACGGGTAACCGTCCAATTATGGCATACTAGTAAGCACAATAACTAACGAATAAGTTAAACAAGTAACCCAAGACAACGCTTGACCCCCACTCAGTAGGAAAAAGTAGTTAAGGGGATGAGCTATCCGCTCACCACCACGGGTAACCGTTCAATTATGGCATACTAGTAAGCACAATAACTAACGAATCAGTTAAACAAGTAACCCAAGACAACGCTTGACCCCCACTCAGTAGGAAAAAAGTAGTTAAGGGGATGAGCTATCCGCTCACCACCACGGGTAACCGTCCAATTATGGCATACTAGTAAGCACAATAACTAACGAATCAGTTAAACAAGTAACCCAAGACAACGCTTGACCCCCACTCAGTAGGAAAAAGTAGTTAAGGGGATGAGCTATCTGCTCACCACCACGGGTAACCGTCCAATTATGGCATACTAGTAAGCACAATAACTAACGAATCAGTTAAACAAGTAACCCAATATAACGCTTGACCTCCACTCGGGAGCAACCCGTAAATCAAACTCGATACTGGACTGACAATCATATATTTCTTCTCAACTATACTCTTGGCACCCGTCGCCTAAACAATTCTCAATGGACAACTACCACGGTTATCTCACAACTGACCACGTGTGCGAACTCGTACGACAATACACGGAACTCAGGTATAAATGTATTCAAAATCACAACGGATCACATAACAGACATAAGTAATCACAGCAACCAAAACAGATCAACACACATAATAATATCATTAGCAACCATTTCCACGCCCTTAGTATCCCAGAGCAATGCGCCGGACTCCCATAGCCCGACTCAACCATATCGTACTGAACTCGACATCGGCCTAGACATCTTCCCGGAACACACAACATCGGGGTACAACTCATAATATAGCGGACCGGAATCCTCCGTCGGTCGGGTATCTTCCTGTAGCACGGGGTACAAATCACATCACACATACCATACCGGAAACTCAACCTCGGCCTAGGTATCCTATACCGGAATCCTCTTTGGTATAAACATTGCTCTGGAACACCTTACTCGGCTCTAGATATCCTGTACCGGAATACACACATGCAGCACATGTATCGCACCGAAACCAATCATCGGCCTGGATATCCTATACCGGAATCCTCCACGGTATAGATATCATACCGGAAGCCTCAGTCTAGATATCCTATATCGGAACCATCCATCGATATAGGTATCGGACCGAAACACACAACCTCGAAACATATCGTGCCGGAACACACAGCATCAGCCACGATATCGGACCGGAATACCATCCTCAAACATATCATACCAAACACATCACACCGGCATACCATACCGAACAAATCTTACCGAACAAACCACATCGGTCTATCAAACACCCGATTATATCACAAGACGATAATTCACACTAGCATTCACCGCGTTCTCATAGCATATCATGATCCTTAATTTAACAACGGAACATACCACATATCGAACATTACAAGCTACTAATCACAACAAGCGCAACCAACACGCAATCCTACGGGCCCAACCAGGGACCCACATGTGATACTACAGCACAACAGATGCCACACCTACGGGCACGACATGGCCCGCAAGTGGTTCCATGTTTATATGACTACGCTAGTTGTTCACATCCTACATGTGATTCTATATTATATCGAGAATTCATAACCTATATGCATACTAGTAACTTTCCGCAATTAAACCGATATTCGCTACTTTTCCCTACCTCAACCGCTATCCACGCCAACAATCGCGAGTCGCCTAGTAGCCTCCTCCGCCGTGCTCGGGAACAACGTCTAAGATCACAAGTGATACGAGAGTTAATAATAATTCAAGGATGGTTAAAGAGAAGACACCCCAACAAATCCCTAATAACTCAACTTGTCAAAATGGGCCCGGAATGGCCCATTTTGCCCGGTTTGGCGAATATGCCCGGGATCGGGAAAACGTCCCTCGGTGTCCCGAAAATTTCCATTTTTGTTTCTGTCAATCCTAATTAAATTCACGTGTTCCAACGCACTTGGCGGAATCAATTTCCGATGTCCGAGCGTTCTAATTCTGCAATTAAAGTTTCTAACTACAATTTCCGAATTTCCACGAATCACTTCCATAATTCGTTCCGGGTGTGAATTATCGATCCGGGGTTCACCCAAGACCACCCGAACACGACAAACCCGCTCCCCGGCCAAGTGGACCCCACGGCCACACGTGGACCGTGGGCGGCCGGACTGGACCGCCACCGTGTGGCCGGTCACGGTTTCGTGTGTGGCCGTTCCTCCGGCATGGCCGGTCACCTTACTCGGTGGCCGGAACTCCGGTGACCGGACGGAGCTCCGGCGGACCTCCAGTCGCCAGAAAAATACTTCATTTCTCCCAAAAAATTCTAACAAGCTCTAGATTCTCCCAAAACTCCATTGTTAAGCTCCAAAACTTCAAAATAGCTTCAACAACCCCAAAAATTCAACACCCAAGGTTGGGTTTCATCAAACTAACAAAACCCAACCCATTTCCATCATAATCTTCCACCTCATCTACACAATTCATCCATTTAACCAACAAAACCTCAAACCCATGAAACCCAAGCCTAGTTCATGCAATTTCTACCAAACCCACAACTCAAAGTTCATCAAAATGAGATCTGATTGAGAGTTTACCTTGGGAAATGAAAAAAGGATGAGAAATATGGAAGAATGAGGTACTTTGGTGGAGAAATCAAGCAAAAAGAGCTTCCTTTCTTTCCATTTCTTCTTCTTCAAGCTATGGAGCTCCAACCTCTTTCTCTCTCTAATTTTTGGCCAAGACAATGAAAATGCTGAATTTGTTGCTCACACGTGTCCTTTAACCTAAAAGGTAAATGTCCCTTTCGTCCCTTTTGTCCTTTTCCCCCTTAAGCCTAAAAGGTGAGGTCAACTGAGTCTTTTTCCACTCTTTTCTTCTCCTCCAAGACACATGGACATGTGTCCATGTGGGGTCCACCTCTACCCATAATATCTCAGCCCAAATTAAATTAATTCGATAAGACCCCTAATTCGACCCCGTTTGACCCGTGTTTGACTTTTTCGCAAAAGTAGTCATTTGAAAGGAAATGACCCAACTAAGCTAACCGTAACGACAGCTAAGCTTTTTGGGTCCCGGAAAGGTCCCGAATGACTACCGGAGTCATCGGTTGACTTTTCCGACGGAAAGTCAACTTTTCCTAAATTTCACCGATTCAACCGGTGTCGACCGGGGGCGGTTCTTACAAGATCTATGAATATTTTGCTCGCTCTGGTATAAATTTTCCAGATTAGCAGATAAGAGACACAAAGATAACATAATTGTTGTTTCTAAAAAACAAGAGTATAAGGTACAAAACATTGGAATTGACATTCATTCGTATTTCACATGCAAAAAGTTTGAATTAAACAATTCTACTAAGTTTGAATATCCTTCCAAACTTTACAAAATATACAAAAAACAAACTTTTTAGATGGTTGACTTAGAACCATTCAAGTTTGACTTCACCACTTCAACAAAAACAAACATCCAGAAGGTGTTTACGAAGAGGAGGAGGAGGTCCATGAAGGTGTTTATGTTCACATGTGTTAAACAATATACTTAACTCCACTGTGTTTGTGGATGTTTAGATAGATTTGGAAAATATTTTTTCGAGCTAACAAAAAATTTATAGATCCGTATTAGAATGTCCAGGTTTGATTTCTATTCCAGTACAATACATCACTGTTAGATCCATAAACGAGACATGTGAATTTATTTCAGGTTGAGTACTAGTTGTAGATTTAGTTGGAATTTATAAGAAAGTTTGAGGATGTGGGAAATAATTTCCAGAACAATATGAGAACCTGGGAATAATTTCCACGACTTAACCTTATTTTGGACAAAATTAACTAAAAATCACTTAGCTTAGTGGTAAGGCTTTCTTCTAATTTGGGATGTACTTGGGTTTGAATCCCGTTGGATTCAAAAGGTGTATATATTTTTGTTGTCAGTCCCACTGAAAACTAGTAAATAAATTTTGTTGGGTATTCGTATAACAACAAAGTACCTAATAACCCAATGGTAAGTATCTAGATTTTGAGATACTCCTGAGTTCGAATCCCAGAGGTTTCTTTTTTTTAAATAAAAGAAACCCGACCCACGAATCAGACCCGGACCCATATCCGGTCCACGACCCTGTTGACCCTTCTTCAACCTTTAGCTTGGTCAAAACGACCCAATTTCAGATCCAGTCGTTTCTCCTTCGATAAGACATCAAAAAATTCGTTTTGACACCCAGAATTTATGAAGATCAAATGTCCAGATGACCCCCATAATCAAAACACAAGAATCATGCAGATTTTCGGTTTCATATGTGTTGTGTTCGTATATAGTGAAGACATGTGAAATAGAGGGAAAACAAAATATTTAGAGTTTTGGAGGGAAAATAAAGAGTTTCATAGATTTTTATGTAAGTGTAGAAAGGGTATAAAAGTAATTTGATTGATTTAACTTGCAAAAAGAATATAAAAATAAAAATAAATAAGTTTGATAAAAGACAGGGTCTACCCTCCCAACACTTAGTGAAAATAAAGCCCTTTTGATAATTACCGCCATCAAGGTATCCCTATTCTTGTCTCGTCAGAGATAATATTCTTCCCGTAAGGCTAAAAATAGTAAAAGCTATTAGATCACGTCTATAATAGTTAATACCACTAGGGTCATGTTTACAATAATAAAGGCCACTAGGGTCATTATGTAATAATAAGTCATTCATGAAAAATAAAGGTTATGGATGAATAATAAGAGTCATCCGTGAATAGTAAAGATCATGGATGAATAGTAAGAGTTAAGCTATGAAATTATAAAGAGAGGTCTCGACATTAGCTATTCGCAAGTCTTGCCTACCCAGAGTCAAGTGTTGAGAGAAATTAAGAGTTTTGTGATTGCCCTCATGTAAGTTCTATATTCAATAACGCTTCCGTTTATGTATACATCTTGGTGTTTGCAAATATAGTTTGGTGTCTATATAACCATTTGATCCAGATTACCTCCTGAGTGGTTGTACCCACTACGTGCCTCTAAATATATGGACTCATTTTAGATAATGTGTTTTTTTAATCATTATTGTAGATTGGACCCTAAAACCCGATTCATTTTTGTCTGACAGTAACAACAATGATATATTAAGCAAGCAAAACTGATTATTAATACATTGATTATATACTTCTCATGCTTTCAGATGATACTTTTCTTGATAGAGGAGAATGGTGACTGAGAAATGAGCTCATGTGGCTGCAAACACAGTTATAAGAGTCAAGATTCACAAGAAATAAATAGAGTTTTTTTATTATTATTTTATTTTGATAAACCAACAACTTTTGTAAGCTGAAGGATTAAATCAAGGATTATCATGCATGTATTGGTAGTAGACATTTGTATGTGATGTTTAATCAAAGGTGGTTGTTGAAAACCTTCCACTTAATTTGTATTCTGTGTGTATGTGCTCAATTTAGTTCGCTCATACAAAACAATTGCATGACTAAATCCATTCTTTTCTAGACACACGATGAGAGCAATCGTAGTTTCTTGAGTCACATTCAATTACGTTTGTAAAAACGAAACACACTCTTCTGTGAAACCCTAGTTCTACACCTTCCGCTGTCACCGGTGACCGATCTGGTCTCCTCTGGAGCCAGTGAGGATGTCGGTGACAGCACCGTTTCTTTACCTTTCACTCTTACCCCTTTTCCCCTTCCTGTCTCTTCCTTCACTCCTCCGGACGGTGTCGATTTCTAGATCTACGCTAGGGAGACCTTTTTCCGTGGATCTGGAACTCTGACTTCGGCCCCTCTTTTCCTCGTCTCTTCTAACCTTATCCCTCCGGTTCTTCGACTTGGGTCCTACAGGTGAGGGCTCCTTGCGCGTCGTCACTCATTCTCAGGTGCTCTGTCTCTCACTCCCCTGGATCTATTGTTTGCTGCTCTTTCTCGGGTCGCCGTTACTGGTGGTCGACTTCGTCGGAGGGTGCGTCGACGAGATCTCCTCTTGGCGTGGCATCTCCCTCCCCTGCTTTCTCTTGACTTTTGAGTTAGGTATGGTCTCTTTGCTTACTACTCTCATTCTGCTACTCATCCCTCTGATTTTCCAATTAGTCTTCTATTTCTTTGTCCTTGAGGACGAGGCCTCACGGTTGGGGTTGACCACTGTGAGGTGTTTTAAGCCTTTGGCTTGTTTGAATAATTTTTTGGTAGATTTGGAGGTGTTTGGGTGGTAGTTTGACTGGATTAGGGTTTGCTGAGTCCCGGCCTCCCTTAATCGGGATGCTACCTGGTGCTGGCCGGTAGCGAGGCTGTGGGTAGGGATTGAAGATGGTCGTTGTGTGGAGGCTTTAGGTGATGTGGGTTTGGTTCTTCTGGTTTGGAGTCTTGGTGGCGTCGTTTTCGTTTGGCCGGAGTGGCCGGGTTTGGTTCCCCTGCCCTACTTGATCGTTGGGTTGGTCGTTCTCGTCTCTTCTCTCTGGTTTGTTTGGATCGGTGGTGATCCCTGTTCCGGCCGGTTATGGGTGTGGTGCTTCATGTTGAGAAGTTGAGTTCTGGTGACTGGGCGTGTCTGGGCGGCGGTGCGGGGCTGGATTCGGTTTGCTGCTACTGGACGGTTTCGGTGGACGCAGGGCTCGATGTGGGGAGCTGCCGTTTTAGGGTTTCTTTTTCTTTCTCTGTTTTTTGTTTTTTGTTGTTGATGGTTTAGTTTGGGCCTTGTAGCTCGGTTCGCCCCTTGTTGGGCCTGTTGTTTCTGGTTGGGCTCGGTCCGTTTGTGTTGTAATGTTTGCTGAATGCCGTTATTTGGTTATGAGACCATTGGTTAGGTTTGTTACCCCTTGTTGGGTATCTGTTTTGAGGCAGAGCCAAGATGGGCAGACCCGTTGTTTGTAATGGTACTTGGAGGGCTTGCCCTTGACCTACTGCTACACTTTGTAGCTGTTTTTTATTATAAAAAAAATTGCTGATCAAAAATAAAATATTAATACAAATGCATTTGCAAAATCAAAACAGATGTCATGTATTTGTGACAAATCAATAACATATGATAAATAATTGAGCTCAAATTTATATTTGAAAGTGTAAAGATCTTATTGTATAATGTGATGGATCAACTAGAAAACAATATTGCAAAGTTGGATTGAATGGTAACGCAGAATTTCACTGAGACGATGCTTAAAATGAGAGGAGAGAGTGAAAAGGGAGAGGGAGATGTGTATGAGAGTAATTGATGAAACAAGTTCCAAGAAGTCTTGTTGATGTAAAATATATAGAAATATCTCAACCACAATGAAAAGGGTTTAATCATGCATAATAGGCATCACCACTCTTGCTGTACTGCTGCTCTTTTTGGCCAAATATAGCCTCTCTGAACACAGACCCACTCCCAACCCTTTCCACCTCACTCTTTTCCTTTTCATGTCTTCCAACAACGTACATAACTTTATAAACCATCTTTTCATATCTTAATATGATATTGGAGGTTGATCTTCATCGTATGTATTTTGGTGTTCCATGTATACAATCTAACCTTATACAAATAAGGGGGAAGTCTAGACCAGAAGGGTAGACTAGAGGTTTTGGATGTCATATCCCTAATCGACCTTTATTCTAAGATTATAATAGTCGATTATCAGAAACTGGTAAAAACTAACGAAATCCATTTGAACCGTCAAGACCTGTTAATTGACTATACGAAATATTAAGTTTTTCTTTAAAAAAGGTCAGGTAGGGTTATGAAACGGTAGACAAATCCCATTTCATAATCCTAGCTGACCAGAGAAAACTTGACATTTCACATGTTCAGTTAACGGATTTTGACGGTTTGAATGAATTTCGTTAGTTTTTAACATTAAAAAACAATAGATAGGAGATATGACGTCAATATGAGACATAGTACAACGTGCTGAAATATGGATTTCCTTATAAATAACTTCACTCTATTCAGCATATAAGGAAATCTGTTAGGGGCGTACGTGTAGAAAATGTTAATTAGTTTCCAAGCAAATCAGATTTTAATATAATATTAATTATTAAAACAAACTGACTCATCCACTCTTTCACACAGAGAACTTCATTTATCTATATTGATTAACTTATGAGGATCATAAAACAAAACAAAAAAGGTTTGTATTTGCTTTTGTTTTTGATATGAAAAAATAAATGTAACTGAGAAGAAGATTGAAAGGAAAAAAAAATATGAAGTGACTGGTTGTGCATCTTCCCAATGCCTATGCCTGTAGAAGAGATGAGGTGAGCTTTCTAAGGTTGCATATAAAGGCCAACAAGAGGTATGCCCACTTTTTTTACCTCTTTTTCTCAAAAGGGAGCCTTGAAATGTCTCTCTCTCAGCAAGTCACTCAAGTCCACACTCTGAAACATATAGAGACCCTCTCATGGGTTTCATAATTTTGACCCCAAACATTTTCTTTTCTTTTTCCTTTGTATGGTGGGAAATCAAATGGTGTCAGATCACATCCAAAATCAATCCATCCATCTCCCAAAATCTTCCATTCCTCATTTGCCAACTCTTCATGCTAAAGCTAAGTTTCTTGTGATCATAAGCCACCCTTTTATGTCCACATAGATTTATACATGCTTGGACCACGTTGGATACATGTTTTCTCAATTTGGACACTACAATATTGCTTTGCTAATTAACATTTCTGATGTTATGTACATAGCTCCATGTCACATACACCCCAATTTCTAAAATATCGAATAAACTGTTTTTTAATGATTTATTGATTGTTTTTTTCCTCGTCTGTCCGATCTTTTATATGTCACATTATTCGGGGGCAAACAAAATTTATGATAACAAATATAGGTATATTGGTGCATATGTATTTATGTCTTTGTTGGCATCTACACAAAATTTAACCCAATTGGATGAATTTGAGAAAGAACTTTTTGTTTGGATGGTACAAAATGTGAAAATTTATTTGGCATGCAGTGATTTGTGGATGGATGGATTGGATTTGTCATAGTGTCTATAAGTAGTAGCTGTAATGCCCAACAAAAGAGTACATGTACATGCTCATGCATGGGACTACTTGGCTTAAATAAAGCATCAACTCATCAGTACTCAACATGGATCTATGCAACACCAACGAAATCAGCCAAAGTATTTAATGATTCATCTTGAAACATGACCATATTTGATTATGCACATTCACATCAACAAGTTCTTGATGCTTTGTTGTGGGAATATATGGTAAAATATAATAGGCCCACACATGGTTAATCAAATATATTTCATATATATTATATCATACTTTTTTTTCTTCATGTTAACCTATATGTGAAAGCCTAGTTCTTGCTAATAATCTGACGTTTGAATTCTTGATCCGATAATCAGAATTTATTAAGTCACATCTAAAAATTTGATGTGAATAATATTTGACGGAAAACAATCAATAGATGCAAATAATTTTTTTTTTTGAAACGGGTAATTGGAGAAGTGCATTACTGTAAATAAGTAACCAAACAAGGTAGGGCGTTCCAGATATCTGTCCGGGTCCAGCGCTCATGGACCCATAAAGATAGCCTACTTGACATCGTAGACAAAAACTTAGGACATCCTCTTACCAACGTCTCAAAACAACGAGACATAAAGTAAAGAGTCATAACCAAAGCAGAAAACAAAATGTTCCAACGACAAACACAAAAATGTAAATGCGAACAGAAATAATGAGTTGTTGATGCAGGCTGCCCGAGACCTCCCAGCACTGGTTGTCCCGGGTCTGTAGGTATAAGCCAGCGGCGGCCAAACCCACCCCTGCCGTATCGGTTCATTCCTGCAAAGGAGGCTGCCTAGCCTCCGCCTGCTTCATCTGGTCCTCCTCTGTACTGACTGCAGCATAAGACCGGCGCGAGGGCGCCGACGACTGGGCTCATAGAGGACGATAGCCCCCTTTTTCGGCCGAGCCCGGTTTGTCCTTCCAAGGCGAGGGCTTGCTGCCGGCGAGACCCCGATTCTCAGACGATGGAAGGATGGATCTAACGGCAAGCGGCGACGAGGAGGTGATGTCGGGGAGAAATCTAGACGGGGATGGCTGTGTACCGGTGGGACAGTTCGGTTGAACGGAATCCATGGCATTGATGCAGACGGGAAAACCGGAACGGGGAAGGTGGCGAGAAGGGGAGCAACCAACGCTGGCGGCGAGATGCAGAACCGAGCGCCTCGACGGTGTGCGACAGAAATGGACGATCCGGCGACGCATGGTCGGTAGTGCGAGACGAGGAAGAGGTTGTGGGACGGGTTGGACAAGTGGCGACGACGAAAACGGATGAAAAAGGAGGTTGATGAAAGAAAACCCTAGAAAGGGTATTGTTGCACCCAATCAAGGGTATTGTTGCACCCATCAAATGTGTCCAGAGCGCTTGGAAACAGGAGGCTTCAATGATGGAATGGGCGAGGGGGGAGGAGGCTGCGCAGCTCCTAAGAGCATCCACATCGGTGCAAGGCTTGCGCGCGAGGCCGGTGCGGGAGCAGGAGGAGGAGGGTTCGGGGTTCGGCTAGTGTGGGGTGCGGTTCGTGCGGGGCGGGGTCGAGGGGGGAAGGAGAAGGGTTCGGGGGGCAGAGGCGCGGGGCGTAAATCAGCCCCGCTGCCCCTTGCTCCTCTGCCTCTTTGTTGCCCAGTGAGGGCGTGACACCTGTCCAAGCCAAAAAAAAATGATTGTTGATGGTATCAACGGTCTGAAATGAAATTTTTAGTTTCGGTCGATCGGGACTTACAACTCCGACGATTTGGACGACTGATAATTCCTTGGTTTTTAGTTATGTATTTTTTTAAGTTATGTATTTTTTTAAGTTATGTACTTTTTTTTATTTTGCATTTTATTAATGAACTTGTATTTCTATTAATGAAATTTTATTTCTATTTTATTTAGTAGTTGTCGATTTCAAAATAACGTTAACAATTCAGTTAAAAGCTTAACTAATTACACAGTCAGTATTTCTGAAAATCATGTCCGTCATACTTGCCCCTCTGATTTGCATCACACTTTTTTAGGGGGCAAGGTTCAGGGCCTGAGCCCTGCCCAGTCAGCAGGGTTCAGGGTTCTGACATGATGTGGATGCTCTAAATTCAGCTGATGAAAAATAGTTAATCTTTTTTTTTGAAACGGGAAGGAAGTAGTATTACTAAATCAACGTGCTTACAATGTGGGACCTAACAGTCCCGAATACCAGCTGTTGTCCCGATCGGTTGTGGCCCATCGGGCGCACATGGTTCCATATCAATAGTCTGCTTTGTTTCGCAGATCCAATCTCATGAGTTCCTCGATCCACTGTTTCAAACAATATAAAACTAACAGAATGAAATCTACCAAGCCAAAGTCTTATTCGTCCTAAAACAATCAACCTGAAAATAGATAATGCCTTTGTTGCGGATTCCCCGAGACTTCCCAGCTGTAGACGTCTCGGGTCTGTGGGTATAGGTCCCTGACGGTCCTTCCCACCCCCGCTCTGGGGGATCATGCCTCCCCCGGGGGGTTGCAGTCCCCCGGGCTAGTGTCCTGTTCTTGTGCTTGGTCAGTGGAGGTTGGCTGCTCTTTAGGCTCCGGTTTGTGACCCGTCTTGATCACCCTGGGTCTTGGTCCAACGACTGTAGTGAAACGCAGGATCCCCCGTCGAGCCAAAGTGCAGTTCATCATATCCCCCAGCCGTGGATCAGGCTTCTTCCACTTGTCCCCAATCTTCAAGCGAGATTTAGGGCTTGAGATATCTGTGGCTTGACGTTTGGCTATTGTCGGAGACGGATGCAACACTTTGACAATAGTACTCCGATGCTCCTGGTGTGCCCGGCTCCTGCCGGTCTCGGTCCTTCTCGGGTTGACGGGGCCCGGATAATGGGGAGCCCTACCCGATTGCATCCCAAACTCCGGCTGGCCATATCCTGGTTGATAAGCCGAAGACCAGGAAAGATAGTGCATCGGATCCCATGGAAAGGCCGGATTCCCGGTGCACACCGGTGGGGGAACTGGAACCAGGCCCCGAGCTAGCGTCTCCTGACGTTGGAGTGGCTGATCCCAATCCGCGAGAGGGCGGCGGTTGCCGGGATTGGCTGCAAAGGTTCGGACGGACTTCGGTGGAGGGCGGTGCCAGTGATCCTTATGCAACCACGTCGGATCGTGGTGCATGTCGTGCATGGACCATTCCCTATTGTGTAGTATCAAAATAGGGTTGGCTTGATCGATCATGGGAGGGTGTGGATGACCAGACTCAAGGAGATGATCCTGAGTGAGATGGTTCGGCAGCCATGGATTCCGTGGGGATATACTTCGCGGTGATAGCGGTGGAACGGGAACACCATAGTGATGAGGGAGAGGGAGAGTAGCAAATACGGGGAAAGGGGATAGGACCAGGTGAACGAAGCGTGGAGGAGGGCGACGAGTAGGTGGCGACGACGACAACGAAGGTTAGAACCCTAAAAGGGTTATGAGAGTAACCTCTGTGAGGTTTTATTGATTGAGATAGGGCTAAAAAATAAAAATAAAAATAATTATCTTATTGATGGGTGGATTCCAAAAAAAAAAGTCGAGTCGGATAAAGGCTCCTAGACATGCCATGATAAATTGGTCATCACATATAGTATTTTTTTTTTCCATTAATGACCGTTCCAACTCACTTCAATCAAATATATCAAATTACTTGATATATGTAGTCATTTTACTTCACCGTTATCTTCAGCCCTAGTGTATTTAAACCTTGTTTCTCTAAATTTGAAAAGGCTCGGTTGTAACACTCTTTCCAAGCTCATAGAATATTCGTGATTATATTTTGGTAATGTAAGAGTCGTGATTGAATGAAACATTATTTTTTTTATATTTCTTAGTATGCATTTTATTAAAAAAAGTTAAAAATAAAATTTTGATGTTATACGTTTTTTTTTTGAAACGGGAAAGAAGTAGTATTACGATAAAATCGTGCTTAAAAGGAGGGACCTAACAGTCCTGGATACCAGCTTTTTGTCCCAATCGGTCGTAACCCATCGGGCGCACATGGTTCCATACATATAGTCTGCTTTGATTCGCAGATTCAAACACAGAGTTCCTCGATCCAACGTTACAAAAAAATAATAAACCATAGTCCTAAACTTATTGAGCCTAACAATTATTCGATCTAAAACAGTGAAACCTACTAGAGAATTAGCCTTTAGTGCAGATTCCCCGAGACCTCCCTACTGCAAAAACTTGTTCGGGGTTGAGATTCCCGAATTCAGGTGCTGGTGAAATAGGCTCCAGCCTACCGTCCCTCCTCCCGGGTCCTAGATCCATCTAAGGAGCAGGCCCATGCCGGCGAAGGGTGACCCCGGGGCGGTCGGGCGCTGCAGATGGAAAGTGGCGCGTGGAGCTCGTCTTCCGGAGGGCGACAGCGGGGCCACGGTGGCTACTGGCTCGAAGGCGGGGCCGGTCAGGCGATGTAGGAACGGTAGCGCGAGACGAGGGAGAGACCGTGGCATGGATTGAACGATGGGCGGCGACCTGTGAGGATAGACCGGCTGCAAAAAAAGACAAAAACAAAAAAGTAACACCCATAAATGGGTAGAATGGACCCTGGTGGTTAGGGTAGAAGAACGTTGTGAGTTAGGAGCTTCAAGGTTGTCCATGGTGGAGAAGGAAGGGGGAGGGGGTGGGAGGGAGGAGGCTGCGACGTTATACTTAGAGTATGTGTTGGAATAGAACATATTTTTAATGTAAAATCTACGAATATATTGGGTTGGAGTTTGGAAATACCATTAAAAGCATCACAATGATATGTCACGACTAGTGTCAAGAAGGCATAGTAGGAATTACTTTTTGGTTTTCTCTCTCCTCCCTACCATGACTTCCTGAAAGCACCCCAAATATAAATACTATTTTTATTTAAAACCACACAACATACATATTAATTAACCTAGTTAATATTCGATAATTAACCTAATTTCTAACGGCTCCAAAGTGTAAACGTTACTTCCCATCGTTTTTGAGCATCTCTCACACATCAGTTTTGTCCATAGCCTGTGTTGGCTTTCATAATCACTTACGGTCTCGCATCATAGATTTCCTCCTCGGTTGCGCTTTTTCTAGGGTCGTTGAGACGTCCCCGGTAAATATTATCGAAAGCCTTGCACTTTTTGCTCATCTTTTGGAAATGATCCTTAACTTTCTTCTCCGTCCGCTTTGGCCACACTTCATCTCCGGTTTGAACGAAAGCAAGGTACAACTCATGCCAGTACTTGCCCCCGATCTCGACATAGCTGAGCCAATTCAACACCAAATGCATCTCGTCCTCCGGAGACCATAGAGGACCGGTTGCCCAAGAGGACGATGCACCCGACATTCCAAATACGAAGAATAAATTGAGAGAGTTTGAGAGAGATATGGAGAAAGGTGTGAGATTTTGAGGGAGGTATGAGTGGTATTAATAGGAAGGGAGGGAGAGGGGGTCGGCGTGGCAACCACGACCCACATGTTACTATTCCCAAATAGTAACCGTGCACGAAGATCGAGGCATCGAGAATCCGATAAAAAAATTAATTTTCTTATTAACTAAATGAAAAACCAAAGTACAAGAAGAGCAACTAGATTAATTTTTTATTATTAATAGATTAAAAACCAAACTAAAGCGAATCCAAACGTTTCCCTAGGCTTTCAATGAGAGCACGACGAGTCTTCTTATCCTACTCGGACATATTGGTGGTGTCTTGGCTAAGAGCTCGGTTCAACATTTCCATGACTCGCTCCAGCATCTTGAATCTGGTATCTTCGAGATTTTGTTTTTTCGTAACAACCATCGCTTCCTGCTCAACATACTCTTTCAGAAACTGTATTTGCTCGGGTGGTACCATTGCCGGCTGGGGTGGGGGGTCCATTTGTTTGCCTTTGCCTCGAGCCTTGTCCTTGGCTCTATTCTGGTCGATCTTTCGCTCCTCCCTTGCAAGCGAGTTCGACTCGTGGTCGCATTCGTAGCCCGATGTGTAGTTGCGAGACTCGTCCAACCTTGCCCGCTTGCTTGCTTCACTTTCTGTGTCGAGGTTGAAGTCAAAGTCAATGTCGATGTCACATTGTGGAACCTTCTTCTGCTGCCACTTCAGTTGCGTCCTCACGATCCTCCAAACATGCTTGAGGTGAAACTCGTGCTTTTCCTCGTCCTTGTATGCATTTTTCAGCCGCTGCAATGACATCATCCTTGCTCCCCCCTCTTCTGAGATCGTTCTCAAAGCTGGTATACTTCTCCTGGAATTTTGTGACTCTTCTGTTGCATTGATGTCAACAGTCCTTGCAAGCAGTCCACTCCCGAGGTGGGTCGTCTGCCTTGCTCGTCGATAGGAATTCGACATGTACTTTTTTTCAGTACATGTCATTCCTCTGGTTCTTCCCGGTGATGGGGTCCAGTGAATTGTTGATCCACGAACTCGCCAATCTTTCCTCCTCCACGATGGACCACTTCAGCTGCGGAGGTGCTTTAGTCGATGTAGATGCAACCTTCTTCCCCTTCCCCTTCCTCCTCGATTGAGTGGCCGGAATGGACTGAAAAGGTTGTGTGGCCGGAACGGATTGGGAAGGTTGTGAAGGTTGCACGTTGGGGAATTGCAACTCTGGCCATTAGGGGTAGTGGAGAGGGTCGTATGGAGGAAGCGACGATGATTGGCTCGAGTTGAGGAGGTTGGTGTATGACGCGATATTGGCCATGACGTCTTCTTCGTTTTGTTGAGAGTCGACATCATCTTCGTTCAATGAGTCTAAAACGAATTGGAGGCAACGATTCTCGTCCATTGAGAATCGAAGGAAAAAAGACGAGAGAATTTGGAGAAGAATAGAAGGAGAAAGGGAGCTTGTGAAACAAGTGAAGGAGTGATTTTTTGGGTTGGGGTGAATATGTATATATAGAAAAATTTAGGTTTTTTTTAAATCGGCGTCGACACGTGTCAGCTTCTCACTGGCTCGCCGACTAGCCGTTGGGGCTGCCACTACGCATCGCGTCATTGCAGGATCCTGCAACAACGAGTCGTGGTAGCGCCGTGGCAGTGCCTGCAACGACACGCCTGCCACGACCGTTGCAAGTGCTCTAAAGCTTAAGAGGATAATCAAAATAATATTATTGTATGCATATAAACCAAAAATGAATACATAATATCAAAAAAAGAAAAACAAATGAATATATATAGCATGGCTCATGTGAAATACTGCATGATGAGTTTTTTGCGCAACCCTAGTAAGGTTGAATCATTGCTTGTTGCACGCGTAAAGGAAGAACACAGTACATACATATCTTGATATATACAGCAAAATGAAAGCGATTGGTTTCATTGCAATGTTCTGAATTTCGAAAGATGAATCCTCGTTCATGCTTTCACCACCATCCAATGGATCCAAATCGAGGGTTCTCCTCAAACCTCATTATTTCGATATCGATCATTTGTAATTTCAGTATGAGATAAATAGGTACAACCGGACCATGGGGCACCTCATTATTAAATCCTATACCCCATGGATCAGAAATATAGTAACAGTTTGATTTTTATTCACTATATTTTAATTATCTTTTGTTTTATATTTTAATACATATGTTTTATTATATTACTTTATGATCACATGTTTTTTTTATCATCACAATATATGTGTTTTATCACATCATTAAATATATTTTTTATCAACTTAGTACATGTTTTTTATCAGACACCATCACACGTTTTATCATCGTAGTATACGTGTTTCATCACACCATTACATGATTTTTATCAATTCAGTACAAGTTTTTTTTATCACATCATCACACTTTTTATCATCGCAGTATATGTGCTTTATCATAGTATTACATGTTTTTTATCAACTCAGTACATGTTTTTTCATCAGACACCATCACATGTTTTATTATCGCGGTCATGTGTTTTATCACACCATTGCATGATTTTTATCAATTCAGTATGTGTTTTTTTTATCATACACCATCACACATTTTATCAACTCAGTACATATATTTTATCACCTCATTACATTATTTTTATCACTTCATCATTTTTTTATCACTTCAATACATGTACTTTATCCCACCATCACATGTTTTTTATAATCGTAGTACGTGTGTTTTGTCACACCATTACATGATTTTTATCACTTAAGTATATGTTTTTTTTATCACACACCATTACATGATTTTATCACTCATCACATGTTTTTTATCAGATCATTTTACATGTGTTTTTATAAATATTAAACACTAGTTTTTATCTCTCCATATATAATTTTTTTCCTATGCTTCAAAATATATTCATCATTTGTCTTGATAGATATCCCTTGGAAAAAGGAAAATATTGGCGCAAGAACGAAGTTAAACGGAGTTCAAATGAAGAAGGAATGATAGGGATGTTCTCTTTTGGAGAAATTGAATCTCTATCTATCCTAAAGAAGCCAAATCGTAACACACAATTGTTCAGGTTCGTTCGTTTTTCTTCGCCGGTGGCGGCTTCCCAAGCAATTTAGACATTTAATGGATTCAAGGTGAATGGCTATGCCTTGTTTGTATCTTTTCCCGACGTAGGGTTCCTGTTTCTGCTGCTCTGACGTCCCTGTCAGTTGTGGAAGCAAAATATAGCATAAGCTCTGTTTCGGTTGAATCGCAGAGTTTGGGTTTCGAGCTTGTTAATCGAATCTCTGAAGTAGGGAGGGTGATTTCCCATACAGTCTCATTCCATCTGGAGGACAGCTCTGTGACTCGGATTGTCTGGGATGGTTTTCAGGCCCGGTTGGACCTCGCATCTTTTCCGGACTCCGACGACCTTTTCCGTCCAGGTTTTGAGTCGCTGATGCTAAATACGGGGATGATTGTTGCTTCCATGAATCACGGGATCGCATAGGGGCTTCGCGACATGTTTTCGAAATCTCAAACTTTGATTTCGAAAGATCTTGAGCTTGATTCCAAGGATTTGGCAATACCAAACGCGACTTCAGTTTCCATACGTGAACCCAAATGTATTGATGGGCTGTTGAACGAGGATGGACATCAAGCTGGGCCGGTCCAGGCTGAACCTTTGGAAGGTGTTGATGGGATGTTGATGGAAGTTGGAGATCATGGGCATGTATAGTTCGTTTCTAGGGAGGTTCTTCTGCCCTTTGGTTCGTGTTCCAAACGGATGCCTGCGTCTGGTTCAGAACATCCAGCGTCAGAAATTCTCTTTGCTGATGGTGTTGTTGGTAGTGATGCCCTTTTAGCGATTCAGTCGCCTCAATAGGTAGAGGTTGCTCCACATGACCTTAACGGAGTTCATCCTTGGAAAGAGGTCCTCCTTAAGCCAAAACACAAGGGTCACCCTTCAAAGCTCTCGTTTGTGATCAACGGGAAAGCTGGGTGACTCAAACCAATTGGTCACGACTGCAAATTTCATTAAGAATTTTGATCAGACCTTCCTTGTTTGGTCGCCCGAATCCGTCAAAAAGGTCAAAGGGAGCAGAAAGATGAATTCTTCGCAACCCTTCTGCGTTTCAACTCGATCTCAAACTTAGAGCGATAGTGAAATTCTTGAAGCTCAGCATCGAAAAGAAGTATAGTTAAGGTTTAAAGCTACTGGAACTTTAGGGGACTGATAGTGGGAATTTTTTTATTTTCTTTTGGTTTAGTTGTCTTTTTTTTCGGGCTCCTTTGTTTTTAAGGTCGAGTTCTTTGTGGCACTTCTGGAGAAGGGTGAAGGTATCTAAGGGTAGCCTTTATGGTAGTCTGGCCTTTTTTCTCCTTCTTGGAGTAAAAAGCTTTTAATATAACCATCATTTATAAAAAAAAACTAGTAAATTGATCAAGAAAAAAGGACACTTGTCCACGTGGTGTGCTGTTATTACAATTATGTCCTTGCTTGTTTTAGTGAGGATGCGTTGATTCGTGATTTTGGGTGATTTTGTGGCATCGTGATGAATCTTAGATTTCAAGTGTGTGTAGTTTGGATTGGTTCTCATGGTTCACAACTTAAGAGTGATTCTCATTAGATCTCTCCTCATAATTACAATACTTGTTTATGAGGAAACCAATCACTAGTTGACCCGTAATCTTGTGATTGAAATCAAGATTGATCTTAACACTAAATTACCGTTAATTCCCCACAAGTTGGATCATGAATGTTAGTAATGCCCAACTTGCGTTGAAGCTCGTGGAAGTAATCACGCCTCAAGCTATTGGTGAAGATGTTTGTAAGTTGGTGTTGACTGGGTATTTTCCGAGGTTGAAACTCTTCATTATGAAGTTGTTAATGAACGAAATAACAATCAATCTCTACGTGCTTCGTCCATTCGTAGAAGATTGGATTGAAGCAATATGTATAATTGTATGTTTATCACAAAAGAGTGGAAAACTCATACTTTGATGGACTTGAAGATTAATAAGGAGTTTTCGCAGCAAAACTATCTCTCGGTTGGTTGGTTTCATGGCTTTGTATACGACCTCTGTCGATGAACAAGATATTGTAGTATGCTCCTAAGATCTTCATATCACTGTAGACGATTCAAGGAACAATATATAGCCACTAAAATGTTTTTGAATGTCGGGATGTCCTGCCCAATCAAGATCACAGTATGCTCGTAGTGTGAGAGTGTTGTCGGTTGAGAAAAACAATTGTTGCTCTGGGTTTCTCTTGAGGTAAAGAAGAACATGAAAGTTAACGTGCAGATGAGATTGACGAGGGATATGCAAAAATTGGCTCAAAATACACATCACATAATTAATGTCTAACTGAGTAATGGTTATATACAGTTGTTCCGCATATGACACTATTGACCATCGTTCAAACAAAAGGGTCCTTTAGCTGCCAAGAGCCAATATTGTTGGGTGAGTGTGAAGGATGTTGGTTACAATCAATGAACCATTATCGACCAAGATGTCGAGGGAATATTTCCTCAATGATCTAACGATCCCCGTAGGGAAGAGGGCCACCTCAGGCCAAGAAAGTACTTTAAGGATCTCAATTCCTTGATCTTGAGATATTGGTTCAAATGTTCCTTGAGTCATTGAATACCAGGTGCATCTGTTCCGATAATAAATGAGAACGACAACGAATGAATTAGGAGCAATAAAGATGAAGAGAGAATGGCTTGTAGACGATGATTTATAATAGAGAGTGACATATACTAGATTTTTTTTGAAATTTTAGTATCAATTGTGGGATGCCTACTTTAGGCTATAAAAAGACTTATTTAGGTAGAAAACCCGTTACTCCTCATATCTAGAAAAGTATCTCAGAACTTTCATATAGACCTGCTGCTACAGATCTCCATGAAGGAAGGTGTTGTTGACATTTAGTTGGCATAACTGCTACAGATCCAATCCTCTCGGTGATGCTGCCGTTGAGGGAGGGTCCCGGTCCTCGCTGTAGACTCTCTCGACACCCCAAGAGGGCCCCGACGTTACCAAAATGGATGACGGCGAGGACAATAATCAGCTCGGACCGCACCCGGTCACTCGGGGCCTTCGTGAAGGGTCGCTCCAACCCCTTTTGTTGGGTCGGGGAGAAAAATTGATGGCGATGGGGTGCCGTCATGGACCACTGATCACAACTCTTGCTGGCCCAAACAACTAGCTGAGGTTTGCTACGCAGTCTCGCCATATCCAATGAGTCTGAGGACAAGCAATGGGGTGTGTGTGGGGACATACACCTCGCCTTGCCACGGGCGGTGCAAACTCGATGCTCTAATACCCCCATTTCCTGGGTTCTTCCCTGGATGCCCGCTATTCCCTCAAGCGCTCCTGATCTTTTACTGCGGCTATTTTCAAGTCGAGACAGAAAGTGACAACCACCGACGATCTGTCGTCTATCCACCAAATCGAGGCACTGGTCTCACCATCAGCACCCTTGACATAGATAGGCAGTCTGTTATAAAGTTAATGACCGATGTGTACGAACTGGAATTTAGTTTTACTCTTTATTTCTAGTTATTTCTCTTGTATTCTCATTTTTTCCATTTAATAGTCTCTATTATATGCTAAAAAAAATCAATTCAAATGAAATTAAAATTACAGTGAAGCTAAATGTTAAATATAGAGACCAGAATGTAAAACTCGAATGATTGGATGTTTTAACTTTCAAAAACCAAACCCACCTTAAACTATTTTTTAATTGTTATTTTAAAAAAGATCGGATTTTAATTATTTTATATCTACATTAACATGAATAAAAATGTCTCTAAAAAAAACATGAATAAAAATGTTAATGTCTTATATATTCAAATTATCGCAACAATCATAATTAATATACCTTGCAGTCTTAGTATGATTCAAAAGTCTCTGTATATCACATATTTCCAATCTAATTAGTGCATTTAATTAAATTAAAACAAATAGGATAGTGAATAAACTGAAACCTAGAACACCTTTTCTCTTGAGAAAAAACCTAAAACAAATTATTATTACTATTATAATAAAAGGTAAAAATGGTCCAAATTGCTAGGTTTCGTGAAGCCACAACGATTATAACTTGCAGATGCACTCACCAAACACTTGATCACTCTCACATGGTAATATATATACATAGATAGATATATAGATATTGTCCGAAAACAAGCCATCTCCATCTTCATGGATCGTATGATCAACAACAACAACAACAACCATTGCAACTTCACAAACACCACCACCACTTGTTGGAACATTCATCAAACCTTGGATTGCATTCCCATGTGGCCTATCCACCCACCACCGCTTCACGGCGGTCAAGATCAAGCAACGGACGGCCACGATGACGGCAACGAGGAGGAGGAGGAGGAGTTGGGAGCCATGAAGGAGATGATGTACAAGATAGCGGCGATGCAGCCCGTGGACATCGACCCCGCGGCCGTCCGGCGGCCCAGGCGGCGCAACGTCCGCATCAGCGACGACCCGCAGAGCGTGGCGGCGCGTCACCGGAGGGAGAGGATCAGCGAGAAGATGCGCATCCTCCAGAGGCTCGTCCCCGGCGGCACCAAGATGGACACCGCCTCCATGCTCGACGAGGCCATCCGCTATGTCAAGTTCCTCAAGAGGCAAATCCGCCACCTCCAGTCCTCCGACCACCACCACCACCGCCACCCTCCGCCGCAGCCGCTCTTCGTCGGACCCGTCTCCGGCGACACCCACTGGCCACCGGATAAGACTACACCCTCCTCTTCCGGGACCCTAATTGGCCACAATATTACTCGCAGCTTATCCTATAATAATCATGAGGTAATTAATTAATTAATTGATGGAACATGTTTATTATAAACTTGAAATAATCATTATTTGATCATTAATTAGGCATATATTGGTATAGTTTATATGTTTGTGTGTGTGAAGTAGTCTAGTACAAAAGGTCGTCATATGTCATGTGCAAGAAAATAAAAAGGGGGTTTTGTTTTTTTTGAACGAAAATTGTAATATTATAACATGTTAAGAACAATTACATCGAAACGTTTCGAAGAACATGTTTTTCAAGAGCATCTGAAAAAGGGTTTTGTTAAGATTTGGTTGACTCTAGGAACTGCAAATAATTATCATTTATGTTAATTAGCTACTATCATGAATTTATATTGTAATTTAATAGATGAATGTAAGATTGTTTCAACTACTTAAATCATATATATGAACATATATACTCAAAAACCTATCTTTCGAATAAGTATAAAGATGCTTTCATATGTTATTAACTTCAAAAGAATTGATCAAAGAGATAAAAGGTTCTTAAAACTCATCAATTATTGATGTATGTAAACATTTTGAATATATATGTACATATATATATTATGTAAGTTTTTTTATATATAAATAAAGAATTGAAGTGTTTTTGTTGAGGATTCTTGTTTGTATAGTACTGATTATCATGTAGAGCATATAGAACCCAAAGTGAAACCCTAAAGACACTCATTACCATAAATGGATGGCAGATCTCACTCCAAGGGGAAAGAGAACCAGCTGGAAATGAGTACTTGGTATTAAAAATAGAACTAGAATGAAACAAAAAGAAAATACATAAGTTATAATTTTGTTTCAATTTACATTTTGGAAGGTTTCTGATTATTTTATGGAGTTTCAGCTTTCATATTGTCTTCCAAGCTACACGGATGTACAATAGTGAACATTTTGTATAATTATGTTCAAATAAACATAATTTTACCTTAAGTTCTTTATTTTGATTAGAAACAATAAAATGCATGAATTTGAAAGGGAGGAAAATGTTAAATTTGTGGACATAAGTGAGTGTTAGATAAAGTGATGTTTATTTGTATATTATTGTACAAAACGAGTTTCCGTGATAGATGATACTCAAGCAGAAAGTACAGAGCACAGGGTTTTCGACTACTTCCTTAAGGTGCCTAAAGGATACTACGGTAATGTCTGGCGACACCGAAACAGCGAGACTAGACTAGCAGAAGCTAGGATCGAGCGGACCCATTACCGGATAGAAAACTAGTGGACTACATACTCCCCCAAGATGTCAGCGTGCGTCATCCTCCTTTGACTGATACTGGTAGGGATCCAAAACGCGGGATTGCTGACCTCCGAGCTGGTAGGACAATACCATGTCGGCTTTTGGTGGAACCGTTGTCACCTTACGTCCAGAGGGGCGGTACAACCGACCGACCCCCCTCTGGACCTCTTCGGACTCATTCCGTGAGGCGAGGGTGCTTAAAGCCCCCCGCCGCTGTATCTGATGCCCCATCCGACCTACTGGACCCGAATCAGTTGTGGAACCTAGATGGTCCACCACCCTGATCCGACCCGGCCCAAGCTCGGGAACCTTGTTTTGACCCAACCCAGACCCGAGAGCCTTGACCCGACCCTGCCCAGGCCCATGAGCCATCACCAATCCGCAGCCCCGGACCCACATCATGACGCGTCTGGAACCCCGGATCCATCTCCTGACCCGCCTAGGGAAAGACGCTCGGGCCTCGGCCAGGTCCAAGCCCAGGGCCATCCAACTTTGCCCCCTGGCCCTGGCCCTTCCAAAAACTCCCATGAGCCTAATGGCAGGCCCAATGTAGCCCCAAAACCCTGATTGGTCCACCGAAACCCTCACTAGTTCCTTCGGCCGCCGCTTCCACTTTCCCGTCTCACCTTCGTCTGACCATTCCTTCCTAATCTTCGGCGAGGCCTGTCTCGGGTTGGTCTGAACAATCAATTTCTCCCCTCCAACTTCCCCCGCGATCTCAAGATCACTCTCCCCTGGTTTCTATGTCATCGTCTTCCCCCTTTGGAACACCGGGGAAGACGATCTGGATCTCGGACCCAGTTTCCGGTGTGTCTCCTCCCTTCCCAATCGACGGCGAGGACGAGGTCTGATCGTCGCGATTCGTTTCAATAATTCCCAGCGATAGCCCATCCAAAACCCCTGCGAAATCCGGCCACTCATGCCTCTTGTAGCCACCGTCCTATCTCCCTTCACCCGAGAAACTATGAAGACAAGAGGCTCTGTCTCCCTCGAACCCCCATCCAAAGTCGACGATATGTGTCGTGGAGGAGATCGAGTCGATGGATTGTTGGAGATCGCACAGACGAACGCCGCCCTCTCCTTGCCTCTATCTCTGTCGCTCGAATGTTGGTGGTGTTCAGTGAGTTTGAAAAATTCTATCACTGCCGTATGAAATCGCAAAATACTATAAAGATGGCTGCGCACGCATGCCAAAAGTATTGATTGATGATTATTAAACCCGTTCTTACTTGTGATAAAACCATTATACACATAAATTGCATGGGTGTTAAAACTATATATAATCTAGAAAATACCCATAAACGAGTTCTGTCTGTATCTTAGCGGTTACACCACTTTACCCTTTATTTTTATCATATTTATCTACGTATCCTTTGATCTTCATCTCTTATCATTCCTCCATCTTCTCTTGAGTCCCTGATCCTTCTCCATCAATAACTTCTTATCACTAGGAGCCGCTTCTGTCTAAAGAATATCACCCAATCACACCGCTGATGAGGAAGTCAATCAATTAATAAATCAAGACACCCCTCCATCCACTCATCATATGTGATTCTCAACCAACGATAACAATGATGATTGGAAGCTTGAAGCTTCGATCCATCTCTTTTTGCTTTGTTCCTGGGTTTTTATTGGGATTGCTTCCGTTTTCATTTCATGACTGTATGGGTTCTCTTGATCAAGGTTTGTTGCTTTTCTTGTTTGGAGAATCGATTTTTATGAGTTCTGTTTTGATTTTATTCTCAAGTTAGGCTGTTCAACATAATATATTCTCAAACTTGTTAGAGCATCTCTAATAGGACGTGGTTTCCTCGGGCAGACCACTCGTCCCAACCATTACCATAACTTGTGTCACGTCCGGTCCGAAAGAATCTGGTCTACGGCTCATTGCTTACAAAGTATGACTTCAAAATAGTCTTTGTATTTGATAAGTTTGTTATCTCGAAAAATGATGCACAAGTGGGAAGGGGATATGTAAATGAGGGCATGTTCAAAATGAACATTATGCCCGTTGTACTTACTATTGTAAATAATAATAATAAAGTGGGTTCTTCTATATGTATATCGCTGAATACATGGCATGCTAAACTAGGTCACGTTAAATTTGATACAATTCGTCGTTTAATTTCCTTGGATGCAATTCCTAAATTTAGGATTAATCCAAAAGAAAAATGTCAAGTTTGTGTTGAAGCAAAAATGACAAGATCATCATTTCACTCGATTGAAAGGAACACCGAACCTCTTGACTTAGTACATACAGATATTTGTGATCTAAAATTGTGTCAAACAAGAGGTGGAAAAGGTACTTCATTACCTTTATTGATGATTGTACACAGTATTGTCATGTGTACCTATTGAGGAGTAAAGATGAAGCTTTTGAAACCTTCAAACTTTACAAAGCTGAAGTTGAAAATCAACTAAACAAGAAAATAAAAGCTATAAGAAGCGACCAAGGAGGAGAATATGAATATCCCTTTGAAACTTTTTGTGCTCAAAACGGTATTATACACCAAACTACAGCACCATATTCACCTCAGTCCAACAAAATTGTAGAACGCAAAAACCGAACACTCAAGGAAATGATGAATGCTCTCTTACTAAGTTCTGGTTTACCAGATAACCTAAGGGGAGAAGCCATACTCTCGGCAAACTACGTTCTCAACAAGATGCCTCGTAAGAAATTGCTCAAATCTCCATACGAGCTATGGAAAGGAACACCTCCATCCTACAAATACTTGAAAGTGTGCGGGGTGTTTGGCCAAGGTGGAAGTACCTAAGCATAAAAAGGTCAAAATAGAACCAAAAACTATTGATTGCATATTCATTGGGTATGCACATAATAGTAGTGCATATAGATTTATGGTATATAAATCGGATATTTCGGATATCCATGTAGATTCCATAATAGAATCTAGAAGTGCTCCATTTTTTGAACACATCTACCCTCGGAAAGAGCCAAAGGAATCGGAAGGTCAATCCATCCATGAGGAACATATCATGGAAGAACCAAGGCTTAGTAAAAGGGAAAGGAAAGCTAATTCCTTCGGACCCGACTTTGTGTCACTATTGGTGGAAAATGAGCCACAAACTTATTCACAAGCAATGTCTTCACCAGATGCTTTTTATTGGAAAGAAGCAGTAAATAGTGAAATACAATCTATTATTCAAAACCACACATGGGAGTTAGTAGAACTTCCCCCCAGTATAAAACCATTGGGATACAAGTGGTTTTTCAAAAAGAAACTGAAAACTGATGGATACATAGACAAACACAAGGCTAGACTTGTGGTCAAAGGATTCAGACAAAAGGAAGGGTTGAATTATTTTGATACCTACTCACATGTGACAAGGATAACATCCATCAGAATGCTCATCGCAATCGCGTCACTTAAAGGGCTTGAAATAAATCAAATGGGAGTAAAAACAACTTTTTTTAAATGGTGAACTAGAAGAAGAAATATGCATGCAACAACCCGAAGGATTCTCATCACCTGGGAATGAGAACAAGGTGTGCAAACTATTTAAGTCACTATATGGACTTAAGAAAGCACCAAAGCAATGACATGCAAAGTTTGATGATGTTATGTTATCAAACAGTTTCAAGTTCACTGAATGCGACAAATGTGTTTATGTTAAAAACAATGAACTTGGATATGTCATTGTATGTCTTTACGTAGACGACATGCTTATACTTGGTAGTACTTCAGCCATACTAAAGTCTATTAAGGCAATGTTGTCTTCTAAATTTGGTATGAAAGATTTAGGAGTTGCTGATGTTATTTTAGGAGTACAGATCTCCAAAACATCACAAGGTTATGCGTTATCTCAAACACACTATATTGAGAAAGTTCTTGATAAATTCAAGAAACATAACATAACGCATGCAAAAACACCAGTTGATCTAACTCAATCATGGGCTAAAAACATGGGTGAAAGTGTATGCCAACTTGAGTATTCTCGTATTTTAGGCAGTCTTATGTATATCCTGAACTGTACTAGGTCAGACATAGCTTACGCAATTAGTAAGCTAATTAGATTTACGAGTCATCCCAACAAACATCACTGGAAAGTCATCATTAGGTATTGGGATACCTACAATACACTAATAAGTGCCAAATTAGAGGAAGGAAAAGAGAAGGGCCCTTTTGGTCATTTCAACTATAGGTTAAAGGCTTTAATTGATGACAATTCAGCTCCTCCTTCACCATTGCAGCCGAAAATCACAAAGGGGAGAGAGAGTGGAGAAGCTCTTGACTTGAGGAAGAAGAAAGGAAGAAAAGGGAAGAACTTGAAGCCTTTTATTCATCAAAATCTCTCAAAAACCTTCCATTCTTCATCATCTCATCATCCTAAAGGTAAGTGAACTCTTAAATCCTTCTTTCAATCACTTTTGAGTTGTGGGTTTCTAAGAAATTTGCTAGAACTTGTTGGGTTTTGTATTAGTGTTGTTAGATGATGCTTTTTGTTGAAGAATAGTGAAGTTTTGATTGTTTCTCTTAAGATTGTTGATGTTTGGAGAAAACCCATCGAGGGTGTTGAGTTTTGGGAATTTGGATGACTGATTTTGGAGCTTGATGTTGTTGAAAATGGAGGTTTTGAAGTGGTTTTTCGTAGAAATGAAGCTGGGGAAGAAGAAGACTGAACCTGCTCGGTTTTCGCACGGAAAGGGTCAGATTCCGGCCCTCCGAGCGGCACGGAACGGATTCGGCGCCGGCCCTCTAAGCGGCACGGTCCAAGCTCCATTCCGTCCCTCTGAGCGGCACGGAACGGGTCCCAGACCGGCCCTCTTAGAGGCACGGTCCGGACCCCAGACCGGCCCTCTGAGGGGCACGGTCCGGGCCTGGCTCCGGGCCTCTGAGGGGCACGGTCCGGGCTTGGTGCCAGGCCTCTGAGAGGCACGGTCCGGGTCTGGTTCCGGGCCTCCGAGGGGCACGGCCCGAGTCGGTTTCTAAATCCGTGGGTTGTCTGAATTGGGCCTAGTTTGGTCCCAATTTACCTTTTAGCCCAAGTTTTCATCTTTAAGGGTATTTTAGGTAGTCTACTTTAAAACCATCTTTGTTTAGTTATTAATTATAGCTTTAAAATATGATTCATGACCTTGGACCGTGCTTGACGAAGGGAGAAGCCTTTGGACCACGTGAGAGGACGAGGAGAAGCTAGCCAGGACGTCAGCTGCTAGGAGTATTTGAGCGTTGGAGAATTCAAGGTAGGGAAGAGTAGTAAACTCCATTTTTAATTTAAAGAACGCTAATAGTATGCCTATAGGATAATAATAACCGGAAAGGTCCTAGTTTGCATATAGGATGTGATTCACTAGAATAATCGCTTTCAATTATGTTAATAACCGGAAGAGTCTTAGTATGCATATAGGATGTGATTCACTAGTTTAATCGCTTTCAATTCTTGGGAAATTGTCGTGCTGGTAGAATGGCCATGACGAGCCTTAGGATTGATTGTGATTGTGTTCAATTGTCTCAAATGTCGATGCATGTTTCATTCTTTGGATAATACAAGAGTCATACTAAACTAGATGAATTGTGATGATTGTAATGTGAATGGTTGATCCGTGTTATGATTGATTGAGTGAATGTTTGAATGTGAGTATGTGATTGTGCCTTGTGGTATGATCGGGTGAGTGATAGACCGATGGAACATGTTTGGTAAGTCATGTCGGTAAGCTTGGTTGATAATATGAGTTCTATGTGGCGTGTTTTGGTAAGATGGTTGGGCTTGTTAAGCCGTGGTTGAACTATGACATTATGATGCATGTTATTCTCTTGATGTGTGTCCCAAGAGGAGTTGTGTTCCGGTATGGTACCTACACCGAAGGGAATGCCGGTGTAGGGTAGTACCTAGGCCGACGGGTTGTGTTTTGGCATGAGGTGTCGTATTTGTACCCCGATGTAAATTCCAGGAAGACCGATGAGCATTCCGGTATTGTATTTGTACCCCGATCTGAATTCCGGGAAGACCGATGAGCATTCCGGTATAGTATTTGTACCCTGATGTGAATTCCGGGAAGAGCGATGAGCATTCCGGTATTTGTATTCTTTGTTTGCTCCGATGTGTGTGTTCCGGGAAGACCTAGGCCGAGGGATATTCCGGCATAGTATAAGGTTGTCTCACTCCGATGCTACGTGTTCCAGAGAGACTTGTTTCACCCCGATGATATGTGTCCCTTCAGGGATATTTCCGGGAGGATGTCTTGTTTCACCCCGATGATCTGTGTTCCTTTGGAGACGCTTCCGGGAGCCCCGATGATATGTGTTCCTTGTGGGGACATTTCCAGGAGCCCCGAGGATATGTGTTCCTTCGTGACCGAGGGGCATTCCGGTACGATGTGTTGGTTGTGTTTGAGTCTTGTGGCTAAATTTATCTATATTTCAGTACCCGTGTGTTTCCTTAGTTGGTGCTATTGGTGAATAAACCGTTTTCCCGTTAATCTCCTTTGAGTTACTGTTTTATTAAACATTTTAATTCTTGTTAATCTCTAATTATGGTGTCTTTTGGATAATCGTACTAATCGGATTTTTGTTGTAAAAGCGGGGGTTCTTTTTACTTTACTACTTTTTCCTACTGAGCGTAAGCTCACCCTCTTCATGTTTACTGTTTGTACAGGTTTTCTTGGCGAGTAGACCTATAGGTGGTCTCAGGGCTCGGGAGCTCCTTAAGGTTCTGGGAGATTTTATGCTTTAGAGACGTACTGCCCTTTTGTATCAAACTATATTTTCTGTTATTCTGTTGGAACGAGATGTTGACTCTTAACTTTGGATTTGAATTAAGTCTTTAGCGGAGATTGCATTATTGTATTTCTTTTTATTTATTATTTAACTATTATTCCTAGTTCACGTCTCGAGCCCGGTCAAAACCGGATTTGGGGCGTGAAAAATCTACTATTGGAAGGGCACAAAGTCTCATGTACAATGGTAAGTCTCGACACATGCGTCGTCGACATAACACCATAAGGCAACTACTCTATAATGGGATTATCACACTAGACTATGTTAAGTCAAAAGATAATATCTCGGATCCATTAACAAAAGGTTTACCTAGAGAGAAAGTTGAAACCTTATCGATGGGAATGAGCTTAAGGCCGTAACTCAAACAAAAGATTGCCTTCCGCGGATACCTAACCTAGTTGGCTAGAGATCCCAAGATCTAGGTTCAAAAGGGAACACGAAGCGTTGGCAAACTTCGAGGCACTAGGGAGTACTCGACTCCTCCTCATTCCTCTGATAAGTTAGTGCACCATCCGCCGCGTTATGATAAGTTGAAATACTTTTAATGATGTCTATATTGTGTATGACTAGTACACAATGGGGTATTTGCGGGATACTCTTGATAGAATCACTTTAGTGAATGCGAAGTGGGGCCGCTTCAATAGATATTGATCAGGCCGGATATCTATACGCATTCATGAGCCAAGCAGGTGTTCATGGCCAAAACGAACACAAACAGAGATCTAACACCGATTTAGAAGGTTACTGTGTGTTGTCTACTGTCTAGGCTTACACTCATAGCTTACAGTTCAAAGACAATCAAGTCTACTTATTTGCTAGTAAGTCCTATAGGCTGTTACTAGGAAAGTTCAAGGCCTCGAGCTACTTCACCCAATGCAGTAACTTTCTTTCATTGTACTCAAACCAGTGAGCTATGTATTAGCACAAAAATTTGAGGAAGAAAACCGCTAATATCCATTCAATGTGGGGGATTGTTGGACAACTCACTTTCCGACATCCATATCGTCTTGTTCCGATCATCAATTTCGGCAACACATGTATCCGTTACGTTCACATCATTTCGAACTTGAACGTAAGATGTATGATTACAGAAATACGTTGAATGTTGAATGAGATTATCGCATGCAAAGTTGAAGAAAAACATGGATTAATGACATGCATTTAATGACATTTAATGCAAACCCATATTGCCCACATTACACTTTTCCATACACTTTATAAAGTTTGACAATTGGAATAAGGTCGTGGCCTTGGGTCACCACTAATGTGTAATTGAGAGAGCCCAAACGCGCGCCGCCGCCGCCGTCCGTCCGGTCCGGTCCGGTCCGGGCTTGGGTCTGGGCCTTGGGCTTTGGGCTTTGGGCCTTGGGCCTTGAGCTTTGAGCTTCACGAAAATCCTATCTTTTTGCATGCAAGACTCAACAATTAATCTTCCCAACTTTATGTCAAGATTCATTATCTTGCATCTGGTCAAGTTTTGAATCAACATGACATTTGGTGAAAAAGTCTGATCGAGAGTTTTAAACAGACATGCCCTTTGGTCAAAGAGTCGCAATCTTTCTAAAATGGCACCTTGTCTACTATTTAAAGGGTGTTGAGGGGACAGAAAGATCACTTCCTTTTTCGATTCTTCTTCTCTTCTGACATTCCACAGTTTGAGTGCAAGTCGGGTTTAGGTCGCCAGACTCCACTAGTTGAAGCACTCGCTAGTGGTTTAGGTCTGTTTTATCTTGGGAGACACTTGCCCATTCCAACCTTCAGTGCCGTAGAGGGGGCAATTTTGTCTTAAGGAAACAACCTTCTGCTGGACTCGGACTTCCTACACAAACAACCTATCGACTTGGTTGTAAGTATAATATTGTTATTTTATTATTTCTGTTGTTCTTGATTTCAGTTGCCTACACTAACAACCTAATTAATAATAGACTCTTTAACTACTCATCATTAATTCATATTCTAACACAAAATAAAATGTAGGTTTAGGAATTTATTAAGGGTCATAGGGCCGAGAACTCGTCGTTGGGGCATTGACATCGTTGCCAATCACATGCCGACATCACTCTAATGCATTCTCCGACTAGTTATTATTCTCCCATATGTTTTTCAGCTGCACCACCTTTGGTTTTGAGTTTTTTGTTAAGTTATGCTACCGAAGTGTGTAGCGGTTATTGTTAGAGACGTGATACCCAAGTGTTTACCAGTTAGTCTGCCCTTGTGTGTAGTTAACTAGTCTCTATTTCAGGATGCCCAAGTGTGCATCGGTAAAACTTAACTCTAATGGTGTGGCCAAGTGTGTATGTTAAGCTTATGTCGGAATGATTTGTTTTTGTCACATGCAAGACTTGTTATGTTATTATCTTGCACGTGAGGGGGAGTGTTAGAATATGAATTAATGATAAGTAGTTGAAGAGTCTACTATTAATTAGGTCGTTAGGAAGTGAAGAGTATACCATTAATGAGTTATTTAAACGCTAGTGTTACTCTATATAAATAAACAGTTACTCTTGTTCTTTGTATCAAGTTATCATCAATATATTTTCTACATTTCCTAGTTTTACACTTTGTAAATTTGTAATCCTACCAATTTTTATTCACATCTTCATACAACTCCCTATGTGCCTATTGTTTTCCAAACCCTAAATTCTTCCATGACCAGTAACACATTTGAATAGATTCTTGATGATATGGTATTCACTAAGGCCTATGGGATGAGACCAAGTTTTACTCTCAAATATGGTTCTTAGGATCACTCATCCAACTCACCTAATGGTCCCAACCTACTATGATGTCACAACCTTTACAATCAGCGTCATCCAATCCCTTGAGGAGTCGCACGAGGAAATCAACCAAACCAACAATTCTGAGGATCAAATTACTCATTCCCGGGAAGGAAAGATCGGCCCGAGCATAGCTCAACCATTATATGGATAGCATCGAAGGAAAGGGAGAAAAGACCAAAACTTATTGTACTCTAGTAACGGAAGAGGTCGAAAGAATGAGGGACTCAGACAACCTCCTTCGTTCGTGGAAGAATCACAAAGACCAATGACATTAGTTGATCAACAAAAAGGTATAGAAATTACAAGCTCATTGGGCGCGCATTGCAGACGCTTACCAAAGTGGGAGGTCAAACGATCAAATAATGGCCAAAGCATAAACAATTTACGAAAATAAGGAAGGTCATGAGTTTTCTTGGATGCATGTTTGGAGGATATTGAAAGATATCTCGAAGTGGGAAATCACTAGGTTAATTTAATGCCAACCCAGCCCCAAAGTCGAAGCCGAAACCGATGTAGAAAGTAAAGAAAGAAATCAAACAAGGTTGGACGAGAATTCCAACTACACATCGATCGATGAAACCGAGCACGAACTAACCTGATTGATACCTGAGCTACGTCTGACATGTCATAATTTTTTTTAAGGCTACAACAAAAGAGAAGGGGTAGATGGCTGAGTAGGAAGACACACAAAACACCCTAAATATATAATTGTAAAGTTTTGAGTGTTCATACGACAGAGATGTGCTTCTTACTCAATTTAAACAAGACACCATTTCTAGTTTTTTTATGTATAAACATGCGCGTATTGAAGACACCACAACCATGACCCCTATAGAATTGGATGCTCGTAGCATGCCTTTGGCGAGTCTCACGCAACAAATTGGAGAACTTCGTTTTATTTATTTCTATTTTTAATAACTTGTCTTATCGTTGATTTATTGTTTCAATCTCCATGTGTGAATTTTCCATCGGTTTAATAAAAGAAGACCAAAATACGACGATTGATCTACTACAAACATGTCAAATATTAACGACCCTACACAACTGACGAGAAAATCATACGTGTGGCAGAGGATGTTTACGAATAGAAATACAATAAGAATATCCATAAACATACATGGCAGGAGAAGAACACCTGCCATACCAGATGGAGCCAATAGCGGATTAACGAACTGAATGGCCATATTGATAGAGCTGGGGTCCATAGAAGAGAGGCGATACAAATCCAATATGAGAAGGCTTTACTGGCTCAAGAAACTTTTTGGAGACAATGGGCGAAGCATCACTGGTATGTCGACGGATATCGAAATACAATTTTTTTCCAGACGGATACATCTTATCGCCATCGTATTAACATGGTCCTAACACTACAAAACACAGTGGGCCAAATGGTAACTTGGGAAACAAGAATGCGGGAGCTGGTCATCAACTATTTTCATCAATTTTTTACTTCCTTACAACCAGTTTCCGGTCACAATATCGGATCAAGAGCAAGCTATACTCTTGGCCTCGGCTACGGATGCTGAGGCTAAGTTGGTAGTTTTTCAGATGGGACCGGACAAGTCCCCAGGACCAGATGGCTTGAACCCTCGATTCTACCAACAATATTGGCTCGTGGTAGCAAATGGAGTGGTGAAATTTATCTATGGAGCGATTGACAATCAAATGTTTGACTCTATCCTGAATGACACTATCATTGTCCTCATCCCCAAAAATCCGAACTCGGAACGACGGTAGATCTTCGGCCTATCGCCCAATATGTTGTCTTTCGATTCCTATCTAAAGTCCTGGCTAATAGACTTCGACCCCTCTTACAATCAGTCATATCTGAAACACACGGAGTGTTCATCCCGGGACGGTGTATTCAAGATAATGTCATTTTCTCCTTTGAGATTATACATGCTCTACGTAGGAAGCTTCAGGGGAATGGATGTTTTATGACGCTGAAACTTGACATGAGCAAGGCTTATGATATAGTAGAGTGGTCGTATCTACTAAAAATGGTGTGACGTCTTGGCTTCTCCTCCGAATGGATATCGCCTATCACATGATGTATGAGCACGGTCCGCTATTCCATATCGTTAGGGGGAATGGAGACCCATGTTTTGCACCATCTAGGGGAATTCGCCAAGGGGGTCCATTATCCCCTTACCTCTTTCTGTTTTGCATGGAGAGACTGCCCCAACTCCTGAAGCAGGCGCAAAACCGAAACGAGATATAGGGGGTTCCGAGTAGTGAGGGGGCTCCTAAGATCTCACATATGTTCTTCGCTAATGACTGTTATATCTTCTACCGTACAGATGCGGTGGAGGTACAACGCATACATGTTATCTTAGATACGCATACATTTCTACGATCCGTTCTTGGGATATAAAGGTATTATCTCTAATAAGACATGATGTCATGATTAGATATGTGCTCACATCCTTACCATTGTACGTTATGTCTATTTTCATGGTCCTAAGACGCATCATAGACCATATTCATGTAGCTCTAGCAATGATTATGGTAGGGAAGGGGACATCGGTCCGACCTTTAATCTGACTAGACTGGACAAACTCTGTACCCCTAAGGAGTTTGGATGAATGATATTTCCCCACCTCAGGGAAATTAACACTATATTACTAGGAAAGTAGGCATGGGGTTTGATCCATAAGCCTCACTCATTAGTCTCCCAGGTCCTAAAGGCGTGTTATTATCCATCCAAAGACTTTCTCTAGGCATCTGCAAAGATAATCCAAGCTTTATATGAGCTAGCATCATGTCTTCTCAAACTCTCATGCAGGAGGGCTTTGGGTGGTCATCAGTGATGTCCGAGACACCTATATATTGGTTACACGGTGGATACCGGGCCAAGGACCGTTTATTCAGATTTCTTTTGTAGCTCTAGAGGGTTCGTCGGTGGCAGAACTAATGATCTCGGGAGCTAGATGTTGGGATGTCCCACTTATAACAACGTTATTCGATAAGGTTGATGAGGCAAAAATCCTTTTGATTTTGAGTTTCTTAATCAAATTTCATTTTTCCAAACTTAGAACTATTTATCAATTATTTACAGATTTTGTGTTTTTGTAAATAAAAGGATATTTATAAGCTCAGAACTTTTGCAAATAAAAGGTGATCATGCGTATTGGTAAACAATTTGACTGAACTTTACTAGAAACAACTAAGAAGACTTAAAAGTAACAACCTAGGTCTACGATAGTAGAGCAAAAGCTGGAAAAAAACCTTAGCCATGCGCCGTCGTGGATTTCGTACCAGAGATTAGGGGTGGGCATTGGGTGGTTAACCACCCAATGAACCCTTTACGAACCCAATCCGATATTATCGGTTTGACATATCTTAGAACCAGCCCCAACCCACAAACCAATTTTTTACAGTGAAACCAACCAGTTCACTAAGCGGTTGATTAGTGGTTTTAACCAACAACCACTTTACTACATGTAAGTACAAATTTAGATACCAACAACCACACATATTTCTATTTCAAGCAAAAACATATTACTACATTCTCCAAAACAAAAGAAAAATTACATATAAGTCATAGTGTTCTATGTTAGCAATCTGTGTGACACAAAAGAGTCATCATGGGTCATTCATCTATATCAGATCAGTGGTTATTATGAAGCCACATGTATATGATGAACAGTACTTATTTGGTTGGTTAACCGATGGTTTGACGTTTCAAGAACCGACAACCAACCATTAACTTTCCGGTTCGATTGTCAAGAACCCGCAACCAACCGTTAAGTTTGCGGTTTCAGGTTTTCCGGTGCGGTTTGCAGTTGGTGGTGGTTGGTTTTAGCAGTTTCGGTTTTTTTTGCCCACCCCTACCAGAGATGGTTCTGTAGCTCCTTAAAAACAAAGTTGAAAGTTAGTTTTTGCAGAAAAAAAAATACTACTTTTGATAAATAGAAACGCAATATACTACCACTGTATATAAAAATCCACACGGCATGAAGGTGACTCAAAACAATTCATATACAGTGTTTGTTTGGGATTCAATTTCCGTACTCATGCTTATTATGGATCACAAATAGTAATTGCTTAATACAACATTTAAAAAAATATTATTCTGTGTAAGACACATACAACATATATTCTAATTGATTAATTAGTTAGATGAATTCATAGAAAAGAAGATGATTATTAAGAAGAAAAGAGAGCACCTTATCAATATATGTCTTCATGTCTTGATCGATGGAGAAGGCTGGAGCCGAAGAAGGTTTTGGTTGAGAGTTGAGAGTTGAGAGTTGAGAGTTGAAAGTAGTAGAGCAAGAGCAAGTTCATGTGTCATGTATTAATGTTCTTGTCGATCATTTTGAAACCAGTTGTTATTGCTAGGTTTTGGTTCATTATGGGCATATATATATGGTTTGGTTTTTCATTTTGATGAGTTCTATTGGAGACATATAGGTTTCATTATTTTCTGTCCTTTATTTGTTTATTTATTATGTGATCAGAATAATGGAGACTGGAATGATATAATTATTGTTTAAGAAACAACATCATTGTGCTTTTTGTTGGGAATTGGAACACTACGTAATGATGATCTATTTCAATATCAATCCATGTTTTTTTTTGTTTTAAACATCTCTCTCCTCCTCCGGTCAAAAAGGTGTAAATCAAATGACAAGTTGTTTGAAAACAATTTTATTGATTGAGCTCCATGATACAAGATGTAAACTACAAGCTTCAAACATAGCAGACAGTCATGCTTTTAACTAAAAGTGAAGTGTGGGTTTGAGATCTAAGATGCAAAAGCTGGGTTTTTTTACCTTGGAATTCGATGTTTGGAGAAAAGGAAGCTCAAACGCTGAGTTTATTTGCCAATAAGGAATTTTCAGGCTCAAGTGTTTTAGTGAAAACAGTATAGTTTTTTGAGAGTCCAAGATGCCAAAAGCCTACAAAGAAGAAGCCAGACTAAGAGCATCTGCATTAAAGGGGGTTTGGGCGAGACGGGGGTGGGAGCAGCATGCAAAGGGGGTTCGGGTTCGGGGTTCGACCGGTGTGAGGAGGGGGGCGTGTGGGGGCGTGTGGGGGCGCGGGGGAGGAGGTCGCTCGTGAGGGTTCGGGGGCAGAGGCGCAGGGCCAAAATCAGCCCCGCAGCCTCGCGCCTCTCTGCCTCTCTCTCGTCCAGTGGCAGCCTGCCACGTGTCCAAACAAAAAAAATGATTGTTGCCAACGGTCGGCAACGGCTACCCCTTTAAAAAAATAATAAATACAAAATAAAATTAAAAATAACTTCTTCAACCACTATAAATACCCCTCACCCCATTTCACCAAATCCACACCACAAACTTCTAAATTCTCTCAAACCTCACTCTCTCGAATTCATATCGTCTTTGCAAAATCCGGTCGATAATATCTGACGATGATTCCACTCAACCGCCGGAACACGAATATTTCAACTTGGAAGAGGAGGACAACATCGATGAACAAGGTGCAAACCCCAATCAACAAGGTGCGACCACCAATCAAGTTGGATCGTCCTACGTACAGATGTTGCAAACCGGTTCACCCCAACCGGTGGTTAGAACTCTGAGGCGTTCAACGTAGTTCAATTATAGTTACAATAAAACTTTATTGCTTATAATTTTATTCATTTCATTAATTAAATTATTAATCATTTCATTAATTTTAATGTCATGTATGTTCAATTATAGTTACATTATATGTTTAATTTTAATTATTTTTGATCAAACAATGAATTATCCATTTTTAATTGTAATTAAATTTTAAATGTCAACGTAGGTGGAATAGGACAACCGGCCCAACCGGGCAATCCAATGGAGCCACCGCCCAATCAATTTGGACAACCGCCAAACACGACTGGGGTATTCACCCGCCCACTGTTCGACCCGTACAACATGGCTGCCAACTATTTCGGCCAACCACAATTCTCGATGTCGGCCACAACCAGAACCTGCATGTCGTCTACTTCATCATCCGTGGGACCGAGTACCCGGGCGACACCAGATAGGCGAAGCAAATGGCCCCTTGAAGTGGATATGCTCCTGATCAAATCCTGGCAACGCACAACGCACGACCCCATCACCGGAACCTCTCAAGATGGGAGCACGTTCTGGAGCACGGTTCATAGGCGCTTGTGCAAAGCTGGGAATTTCCCAACCACTCAGTGGACGATGCAAGTCGTCAAGACCCATTTCAACAAACGTGCTACAAGAGTCAAGCAGTATGTCACACTACTGAAGAAGGAGAGGACCCAGGAAGGTCATAGCGGTTGGAGCGAAGAAAAGTTTAGGGAGCGGACGATGAAACTCTATCGAATCCACACCCTACATATAAAAAACGAGCCGAAGATTTTCCAGCTCCACCATTGGATACAGCCGTTTGAAAATGATGAAAAGTTCTGGTCAGAGGAAGGCGAAGCCGGGGTACTTCGACGACGATTGGACGCGTCCGGCAGTTATAGCAACACAACCCCTCCCACTCCAGTCCCCACCGGCGATGATAATGTCACACATTTAAGTGGTGACGAGCAACCAGCCGGAGGCTCAACTTCCCCAATCGCTCCAAGTTCCCCAACCGGACGTCCAAGTTCTCCAATTGGCATGCCGCCTCCACGAGAACGCCCAATTGGCAATAAGGCCGCGAAGAGAAAGGGGAAGAGTATGGTGGACAGAGCATCGTATCTTGTCCAAATGGATCAGGGGAGGTGTGAGAAGGCGAAGCTTACCGTGGCTTTTGACGAGAAAATTGACAAATATATGCAGGAAGTTACAGATATGAAGGCTACGGACACGTCCGATTTTACCCCGGAACAGATGGAGCATCATATGGAAATGTTGCAGGTATGGATGACTCAAATTCGAAAACTTCATAAATAAATCGACCACATTAACGGGGATGCCTGATTATGTACTTTTTTTAGATAAGTATTTTTTTTTAAGTTATGTACTTTTTAAATTTTGTATTTTATTAATGAACTTTTATTTCTATTTATGAATTTTATTTAGTAGTTGTTGATTTAAAAATAACGTTAACAGATATTGTTAAAAGCTTAATTAATTACACAATCAGCATTTATGAAAGGGTAAACTTCATCCCACTACCCTCAAAAAACATGAATTTCATCTCACTACCATAACCAAACTTTGTTACACCTCACTACCCTAACAAAACTTTTAGTGTCAATGTAATACCTACCGTTAGTTTTCCATCCATTTTGGATGGAAAATGGCACATGACCCCTATTTTTTTTTTAAATGACAACACCACCCCCTAATCTTTTTAATTCTCTTTTATTTGTAGTCCCTTTTGATTCTCCCCTTTCAAACCTAATTTCTTCACTTCATTTTCCAAATCTGTGCGTGCTCTTCATCTTCCCAAAACATCCCTCCATCAATATCGTGACCACCAAGTCCGGAGGAAGCTGGTGTGTGGCCATGGTGCTTCCTTCTCGGCGAGGTGGTGGTGACCTGAGCTTGGTTCGGGCTCGGTTCCATCAGCGGCGAGCAGAGGTCGCGCGAGCCGTGGTTGCTGCGAGTAGATCCGACAAGTTCTCGTGCTTGAGCGTTGTCCAACAAATCTGGTGCTAGCATGCTGGGCGTGGAGGTGGTCTGAGCCAAACTTCTTCTCCGTCAAATCTGGTGCTCCGATCTTCGATTCTCTGGTCGGCGTGGTCCAACAACCAGATCTGTGGGTCTTTATTTGATTTTTGTAAGTTAAGGTGGGTTAATGATTCTGGGAAGATGGTAGATTTGAAATAGGGTTTAATTTGCAAATTCGTGTTCATTCACTGTTTGGATTTGTAATAAAGATTAATTTTCAGATTTGTGTTCATCCACTGTTTTGATTTGTTCTTCTTTGTTCCCTGTCAATTTTCAAAAAAAAAAAATTAGAGTATGGTGGTGTTCTTTTTTGATTTGTGTTCATGGGTGATGGAGAAAAAACAGAGGCACAGAGGCACAGAGCAAGTGTGGGTATTGATTCTGAAATTGGGGCAGGAGCAGCATAAACAAACAAAATCTTAAAATTAAAACTGATTTTTAATAATTAAAATATGATTTTTTTTTAAATAAAACTGATTTTCTAAACATAAAATCTGATTTGATGAAAATAATAAACTTTAAATAAAATAATTAAAAATCTAAATTTTATAATATAAAAAGTGATTTTTATAAAAATAAATCTGAATTTTTTTTAAGAAACAATTGATTTTTAAAGTAAATTCTGATTTTTATTAAATAAAATATTAACTTTTAAAATAAAAAATAATTTTAAAAAATAAAATCTGAATTTTTGAAGAATAAACTAATTTTTTAAAGTTAATTCTTATTTTTTAAAATAAAATATTAATTTTTATTAATAAAAAACTGATTTATATAAAATAAAAAAATAAATAAAAAGAATATTTGAAAACCAATGACATGCTGTTGAAAATTTGAGTGTTAGTGAGGGGTATTTTGGACTTTTTACCATTTTCCATCCAAAGATGGATGTCAAGTTGACGGGCAGTATGAAAGTGCAACTAAAAGTTTCGTTACGGTAGTGAGGTGCAACAAAGTTTCGTTAGGGTAGTGGGATGAAACTCAAGTTTTTTTAGGGTAGTGGGATGAAGTTTACCCTTTATGAAAATCATGCCCCCCATACTTACCCTTTTGATGTGCAGCACACTAAATTTAGGGGGCAGGGGCCTGAACCCTGCCCAGTTAGCAGAGGATTCTGCCTCAGGGTTCCTGATCACCCCCTGATGCGGATGCTCTAATAAAGCTTTAGAGTTCTTTTCGGATAAAGACTAGGGGAACTACGATTCTTAATCTATTTTGAGCTTTGTTTTTGCAATTTTAATCTGAGTTTATCTTTGGTTGTATTTCTCAACTATAACCTTTATTTTTTTGCACGGAATATCGTTTGTCGTCAAAATTAATAGGGACGTTAGTTTTGGATAAGAAAAGTCCAAAATGCCCTCAGCAAAAAAAAAATGTTACTCCGTGCAAAAAATGGAAAGGTCGTAGTTGGGAAGTGCAAAAAAAGGTGAAGCCCAACTTCAGGTTATTGACTTTTGTTAAGGGCATTTCTGTCTTTTCTCATCCAAAACTAACATCCTTGTTAATTTTAACGACACACGAAAGTCTGTGCAAAAAAAATGTAAAGGTCATAGTAGGGAAATGCAATGAAAGGTAATCCCAGTTTAGGATCGTGAAAACAAAACTTAAAGTAGGTTAGGAACAATTGTTTCCCGTAAATATTATGACATTGGATGATCAAGTCTTGGGCCGAGTTTGGGAGATAGCACTGTATAGACCATAAACAGCAAATGAATTCCCAAAGAGAGAATGATCGAGAACAGCCCCCATAACGTGGAAACAGTCTTTAAACAAACACGAGTAGAATTGACATTTGAAATCAACTAAAGTGATAGAGATGCCTCTTTTTCAGGAAGGATTTGGAGAGTATGGTTTCTAGAGCAACCAACCAGCTGAACAATGGTATTTTGGGAGTGAGTTTTGCTTTTCAAATGGAGGGAGCCCAAAAATCTTTAGGAGATTCAAGGCCTCTACAAATGGCTTGATAACCATCTTTTACTTTAAATAAACCTTATGTATAGATCCAAGCTATGGGTTCAAGGCAGAGCTAAGGTTTGAAAGGGATTATGTGAAGAAGAAGACTGCCCCAAGAACTTATTTTTCGGCCTCTTGGAGACCTGCGAAGAAGGTGAGACCAATTACTTTCAATCCAATAATCCGAAACTCTTGTATCTTGGTTTGAAGCCAATGAAAAGATACGAGGGAACATGAGGGAGAGAGGAATCAAGGAGTACCAAGCGTCTTTCCAGAAACTTATTTGTTGACCCTCTCCTAGTGTCCATTTTAACCCCGATGGACTAAAGAGGCCAGAGAGACGATCTTCGTAGAATAGGCTCAGAATTTAGGAGATGATTGGTGAGGTGTTTTGCTACTGACCTTGGAGAGGTCCTGTTCGTTCTTTGACCAACCATTGCACTGAAAAATGAATGATTTTCAGAGAGAATAAGGCTCATATGTGAATCTCCAAATCCACTTTGAGAGTAAGCTGAGGTTGAAATCAAATAGACGTTTTATGCCTAGGCCTCTCAAAGCCTTAGGTTGAACAAACAGGGACAAGGAATTTTTCATCTTTCCCGGATTTGCTCCCAAAAGAAGCACTCATGAGACTTTCCAATGTAGTGAGAATGGTTTTTGAAATTTTATAGAGAGACATGTAAAATACCGGGAGAAGACAATGTGGCTTTGATCAGGGTGAGACGACCTCCTTGAGAAATCTATTTAGAATTTCAGGATGCTATGGCTTTTCGGAATTTACTAGACCATTGGTTTTCAAGTTGAGGTTCTCCTTGGATTTGCTCCTAAGAAGAAGCCAAGATATTTGCATGGAAGAGAGTCAATGGCACAACCGAAAAGTAAGGAAAATATTTATCAAAATTGATTTCCAAGCCCCGATGTGTGGTGGAATTGATCTGATGTTTGAGATACGGGAAGACTCCGGTTTGAGGAATAGGAGGGTGTCATCCACGAACTGGATATGAGAGATTGTTTCTTGAGAACTTTGGAGTTTGACGCCACTAATCAGTTCATCCGCTTCAGTTTTATTTTGGAGTAAGTGAAGACCTTCAACTGCTAGATGAAGAGGGGGGTGAGAGTGAGGAAAATTGATGGCCTCCAAAAGTTAAGGCAAAATCTGATGATGGAGAGCCATTTATGAGGAGATAGTAATGAGCTTTGAGGCAAGCTCGGATCCAGTTTCTCCAACGAGCGAACCCCATATTACTCAAGATTTCCACTAGATAGTGTCAGTTTACTCGGTTAAATGCTTTGGGGAAATCCAGCTTTAAATGGATATGCTTGATTTTCCATTTTTTTGTTTGAAAGATGATCTCATTTGAAATCAAGACCGAGTCCGATAATTTCCTCCCTTTGACAAATACAGATCGAAAATCACTAACCAAGTTAGGAAGAAGATGTTTGAGACGAGATGCCAACACCTTTGATAAGATTTTGTACGGACTTGAGAGAAGGGCCATTAGTCTGAATTCGTCTAAAGAAGAGGGAGCCGAGAATTTGGGATCATCGTGATGAATGAGGAGCTGATTTCTTTACCCAAGAGACTTGATATGTGAGGAGCTGATTTCTTTACCCAAGAGACTTAATATGTAAAAGTCATTGAAGAAATTCATCACCTCACTCTTGTTCATCGGCCAAGCTCTTGTTAATGATAATGTTCAAGCATGATAATAAAAAAGGTTAATTACCTTCTACTCTTTTGAATTAGTAACACATCTTTAGCATCCCAAAGGTTTTTAACGTTCAATAAAAATCTTTACGTTTTGATAACACACCTTTAATACCGCTTATGAATTGGTCATATATCATTTAATACCTCTCATGTATGAATAACAGAACAATAACAGTCCTTATAAATTGGTCACATATCATCAAAATGACGTAAACTTGACCAAAATTGTCCACTGCGTTACCAATACATGAGTACTAAATGAATGTTACCAATGCATAAAAGGTAATTAACCCACAATAAAAGGAAACATTTGAAAGTATGACATAAATAATAGATGACGAACAAAATTGTCATTCCGATTACATAATCAAAACGTTCTCAAAACACGATAACCTTCAAGTTATAGTCACAATTCAAACGTTCCATTGATCTAACTAAAAAGAGTAGTGTAAGTTGTAACCTTCGTTGGCCAATCTTCCCCCATTTAGCGTCTAATAGGTTCATGTACTGGAAGGTGAGGACATGGTGAGTGGGCAAGCGACTCTGAGCAGCTGGGGCTCCGATAGAGGCCTTGAGTTTGCTCGAGACATGCACGTATACCAGTCAATTATTTCTATCCAAAACACACAAATCAAAGTCCAATCTCACTCTTGTCACTGCTAATTTCTCTATTTATTCTCTGTTTCATGCTACTTCTCATTTCCCTACTCTTTTGGCTGATAATGACACCTCGAATTCAATCTCATGACATACTAAACAAAAATTAATGCAGGCAAGAGATAGTAATCCATTTAGAAGATTCACATCACTTGCATTATTTCAGTCGATCTCACAATTTGTACGCTAATATATACCAAACGCAGCAATGCAATTTGTCGCCAATACATGTCAAATACGGATGTGAATGACGATTAAACAGCCATGCATTACAATCCGAACTAAATTCATTATTTGCTATATCCTCAAATGAAGTCCGGTCAGTAAAAGTAAGCCCGACACATACCATCAGACAATTGCACCTAATAATGGTATAAATCAACTACACATGCAGTGACATTTCAGTAAGCAGTACAATTTGTTACCGGTGTCTAGAACAAGAAAGAGTTCATCAAAAATGATGACAATCCAAACATACAACTGTTTGGACTGCAATAAGCCCGAGTTGCTCATTCTTGTTAAGAACCCATTCAATCAAGTTTATCATTGCACCACAATCGGTATGCACAAATAGGAAGAGAAATAGATGTAAAAATGAAGATTTGAACCGTAGCGCATTTTTGAAATCAAAGTAACGGTCCATTTGTGCACTGCTCCCCTAATTTACTAAGTCCGTAGCGTATTCAAGCAGTAACAGGTTCTTTCTTCCATTAACCAACAACATTTCATACGTGAGTACCTTGCTCCGTTAATATTACTTAGTATAAGACTTTTCAAGACAAATACAAGCCAACAATGAGCAGTACCTTTGAAGAAAGGGACAACCGAACAGCCATTGCAACTACCTCCTCTTTTTTGGGAGTATTAGCTTCAGATTCTACAGAACACTTAAAGATATCATTTGAAAGAACTTTGTTTAACCATCAGAAGCACATTAAGTAGTCAAGAGTCAACCTACCTTCACTCTTAGAAAATCTACTCAGAAGAAAAGGGAAATAAAGGTTATCATTTTTGGTAAACTCACAATCCACACAACGCCTCACCTTTTCGAATCGAGTTACCAGTAAGCAAAAGCCTTCTCAATCCACACAACGCCTCGCCTTCGAAGAGTTCGAATCGGGTTACCAGCAATAGTACTTTCTCATATCGTTTTGAGACCCTCTCATATTTTCCACCTTTAAATAACTTGTTTTCATCTTCGTTTTTCTTCCCAGCAATGTAGATCTTTTCCTGAGTGCTCATGTCCCATGACTCTTTCTCCTGAACACAGTATTGAAGAACCATTAATCCCTACTTTGATTTGTAAAGAAACTGTTCTATGCAATGAAGTAAGCATCAAGACCGACCACTTTCTCGGAGACAAGTTCAATTTCATAATGCACAGTTGAATTGGGAGGAAACTACAGCTAATTATTGTGATAAACCAGATGAGCCGAAGGCATACTCTGGTTGAATAGTGACCATTGCAACTTCCCCTTTCTTCATGTCCTTCACAGCTTTGTCAAGCCCATCAGTAACTTGCTCTGCTCACAATTTCCGTTCCAACACAATGTCACCAATTCTTCATCTATTTTGAACTCAAAAGGCTGATCATCATGACACATCTTCACAAAAACAGTTCTATCATCAAGCTTCCCCTTTTAATTTGACTGCATTCAAGCACAACAATCATGTTAAGAGAAGAATTACCAATTTCTATGATCATTGAGCTCATTACTTGTAGATCATTAATAGAGAGATTGTCAATGACATCAACAGGAATTCAAGCGAATTTAGCAAGTACCACATAACACCAGCATTCACTAATGATACCTAAAGATCACTTACGGAACAAATTGGGCAGATAAACTAATCAAACATAACCCACCTTTAGAAGAAACCCATCCATCTTCAATACACAGAAAACTCATAATCAATTTTCAAAGGGGAGTTACAGAAACGAATGAGGAGTAAAGCAGAAAACCCCAAAAACCCAGTAAAAGAAATTGTAAGATAGGGCTATTTCAGAGAGGTCAAACCTGAGAGAAACCAGACATTGGCGCCAAGAAGAGTCCTCCTTGCGCATGGCTTCGAGATCAAAGCTAGCATCCGCTTCCCCGAGAGCCACCATTGGAGCGCACAGCAGGTTCGGCGAAACCCTTCACTGTTACTGCATAGATAGAAAATTAAGAGCATCAATGAATGTGTCTCCACAGTCCAAAGGACAGTACAAAGAAAAGAATTGTAGTTGTCTGAAAAAGTAAACTACAAGTTAAGTGAAATTACAGGTGATTATCCTCAAATATGTAAAGGCATGTTATATTCTTTAGTCTTAAAAATAATTGTGCACAAGAGACAAATTGGATCTAATTTCATATGATGTACCTTGAGCCACAGCTCCATCATTGGGGAGCTGATACCCTTCTCCCTCCTTCAGGGTCTTCTTCATGACCTTCTTGTTCTTTGTCACTTCTGATACAGTCTTCCAAGAACATAACTCCATAGTCATATCAAGGTTAGCATTAGGAGGGAAAGAACCTTCATCACCTACAGTTGCTCTGCCTTTCTCCCCAAATGCATCTAAAGAAATCAAACATCATTGGGTCACAGAAGACGGAGAAAATCAGTATCTACCCTTTAGATAGAAATCAGAAGCATAACACCAGAAAAGGAATGAAACTTACATTGTGGTTTAACCCTCAATTGGACTTTCTCTCCTTTCTTCATTATCTTTAATTACCCTGAATAAAGGGAAGATACACATTGTAATAATCATTTCACAAACTCATCTCAGATGACCCGTAAGGAATACAATTGAAAAGGGACAAACCTTCTCCAACAGTGAACTCAACTCCATCAGATATGGAAACCACAGTCCCATCTTCTAGCCGAGCTTCATACTTGACTGAGCCAAAGCAACAGATAAACCTTTAGAACCAAAAGCACCAATGGAAGATCTTAACAGACGAGGGTGAAATGGGAGGGTCGAAACATGCACTAAAGTTTCGTCCACAAATGAAATAGTGCATAATGTTTCATCCACGTTGTGTGGCTACCCTAAAGTTTCGTCCACGAACATTTGTTGGTAAAATTACTTATGAAACTTAAATCAGCAAATTACTTTAGGGTAGCCACACAACGTGGACGAAACGTTGTGCACTATTTCATTTGTGGACGAAAATTTAGGGTAGCCACACAGCGTGGACGAAACGTTGTGCACTATTTCATTTTGTGGACGAAACTTTAGGGTAGCCAACGTTGTGCACTATTTCATTTGTAGACGAAACTTAAGTGCATGTTTTGACAATTATCCCAAAGAACAAAGACGAAACTCCATGTCAAACATCAAATCATAACCCACATATATGAAAAGTATAAGATAGTAACAGGTTTCACCAATTAATTGTCAAAATGTATCAAAATCTATTAAGTGTGACTGACACCATGAAATACCAATCACGTGCTCTAAATCTTTCCTAAAATGGAAACTTCAACTTTTCGTTTGTTCTCAAATCATAACGTAGACTTTTCGTTTATTCTTAAATCATAACGTAAACCTTTTTCGTTTATTCTCATATCATAGCTCTGAACTATCAACTCTGTTACTCACTAAACGGCCGTTAAACTTTTCGACAAAAATGCCAAAATTGCAGTCAACGTTACTACATGACAATTTATATTTGCTTGAAATAGAATTTAGTAATAAACGAAAGGTGGGGTTAGGACATGGAGTAACCCCTAAAAACATAATAAAAATAATAAATAAAAAAACATATAAGTAAAAACAAAATCTTTACCTAAATTAAACTTACTTGTACTCCAGATTTGGTCAATGGCCCTTCCTTCCAACCCTCGCGTGCTTCCTTTTCACATTCGCTGAAGATGAAATCGAGCAAATCCAAGATTTGAGATTCATCTACGATCAGAAATTTACTTTCCTTTTCATATTCGCTGACGGTAAAATGAGCAAATCCGAGACTGATCTACGATCAGAAATTCGCTCGCAGCGAGGAAACATACAAATCGCATATTCAAGTAAGCAACAATCACAGGTTAAATCTGAGATTCATCTACGATCGGAAACAGACCAATCGCAGGTTCAGACAACCAAATTGCGATCGCCAACAACAATCGACAAACCATTGCAACATGTCCGTATAAAAATCAAACCATCATACACCGATTACGAATCAATGAAAAGGATCAATGTCATTGAGAGGTATAGGAGAGAAGTACCGTCACGAACATTATCATAGGTATATATTCCAGTTATGTTTCAAATACGAAAACAGCCGAAAACTTAATAACATATATTATGAAAAATAGAAGTGATGGGATACAAAAGTAAATAAGTGATAATAAGCTTGAACGATCACGGGAAGAGAGAAACTAAACTTGGAGTGTAGCCTACCATTCTTGTATTATAAGAATAGGTCCAACAAAGGAAATGTTTCTGATTTGCCCGGTTGATATATGGTAAGCTTTGAATCTTGCGGGTGATGCTCTTAATCTTGCTCCTCTGGATTTTGCGGATGATGCTTGGAGACCCTTGTAGGGCAATTTGATAATCAAATCATCGTTGCACAAAAGTTCCACATCTATTCCCAGTGAACCTTGAACATTAACATCCATTATCGTGTCGAGATCTAAGTATAAATCCCGATGTTCCTTTACCGTTAGTGGACCGTCAACATCAACCTCCAATGACCAAATATGGACGAATCTTACATTGTTCGCGGGGATGGGAGACGGAAACATAGTCAGAGCTAACGAGCCCTTCCACAGCAAAAGTTTGGGCGACGTATACCCTTTGTCCGGACAAAGGTGCACTTGTTCGGGCACGTGAAATTGTGCGAAGACCTCGTTGGACATGTCGAATGAGACGATAGTAGACACATTACCATATTTAAATCCAATCCAGTAACAGAACCCGTCCAAACAAACCCCCGAGCATGTCCAGCCCAATGTCGTGTTCGTTTGTGGGTAGTTGTCTAAATTAGGTTTGGCCACAGGCCGCCAGGAATCGGTCCTGAGTGAATACACCTCAGCTTCCATATCACAATTGAGTGAATAATTGAGATAGGTAGCGTATCGGACAACTTTGTAGTCCCCAGACCTGGGATCGTGTCCGAATCCCATGCCGACGGATCTGTACCTCGGCTTGGGGAGGAGAATGTTTGATTCGGGAAGAATCTTGTGTTGTCCGGTGGCTGGATTCCATAAATGGAGAGCTACATTAGGTCTCATGCAATAATCGATATCTGGTTCTCGGTTAAAGTTAGGTTGAAAGAAATCGAAATTGGGTTTTGCGATACCACTGATGAAACAAATCAGGCCGTTGCACTCACCTACAATATACGGGTCTTCGATGTTGTTTAGGTTTCCGAATCGGAAACCATCCAAGAGTAGCCTGATGTGGTCTCGGATCTGGGGTTTAAGAGGACGTGGGAGGCGCGGTGGTTGAGGAGATGTTTGGAGATAAAATTATTAGAGTTTCGGATTAGAGAGTACCATGTTGTGTTGACGGAAGCGAATCTGAGCAATGACTTGGCCGGTAACCTAGCCAGAATTTCTTCCAACACATCGCCTGGTATTTCAATTTCTCTTGCTCTCTTCTTCCAGATCATCTTCTCAACTTAATTTTCCGATCAGTTTTTTTTCCCGACGAGATTTTGCTTCCTCTTCTTCACCGATTTATATGCTTATTTATGCGAGACCAGTCCGGCTTTCCTAATCAGTTTAAGGTTTTATATAAATCAATATATCGGTGTGATGTTTTTATAATTTTAATACACCCACACCGCATGCTCTTGTGAGGTTGGATAGGTACATTGGGGCAAATGTAAAGTGCTATGACTCACGATGCTCGTACACGTAGGAACATGTGTGATGATTATGAACATTCACTGGCATTAGAGGGACAAGAGGGTATGTTGCGCCAGAGTGGCACAAGAAACTGCCCATAACTGTCAAAGCCGATGTTTATAGTTATGGGGTTGTTCTTCTAGAGATCATATGTTGTCGGAAGAGCGTGGATTCTAACCTTCCAGAAATAAAAGATGTTCTTGAAGAATGGGTTCATGGCTGGCCAGATTGGTAAGGTGGTTGGTGATGATGAAGAAATCGACAAGAGACAACTTGAGAGGGTGGTTAAAGTGGGACTGTGGTGTGTCCCAGAAGATCCTTCCTTCCATCCGAGGTACTTTTCATGTTGGAAGGGACCCTGTTCCTCCTAGCCCTAATTCATTTTTTAGGGCATTCTAACATTTATGTATGTTTGTCTTGAAAGTTTACTACTTGTGATTGTTAAAAGTCGACTGTTAGCTAGAAAAATAAGTCTTAACAATTAGTTTAGTTATCTTTATCAATGTTATTTGTAAGTTTTTTTTATCTTATGTTTTAATCCTACTATAATAAGAAGATCAAACCAGGAAGACATATTTGTAGTTTGTGAAACTGGTTCAGTATTCATCACTTTTTTTTTATCAGCGAAAGCATATATAAATACTTTGAGTTAAAAGATACAAGACCTGAGGATCCACAACCAGCTACAGATGAAGTTCTGAGGCAACAAAAAAAGACGACAAAAACAAGGAGTAAGTAGATGCAAATTCTCTTTGGTGCAAAGAGAATCAAGTGTGAGCTGTTGTGAGAATAAGAGTCCTTCAACAGTAGTGAGATGGGGATACCAAGGTTGATTTGGTTTTAGTGCCTTCGGAATGTCAGTGATTGAGTGGAGTTGGGGATGGATTGGCAGTCGATTGCTAAAATGAAATATGGCTTCCTGAGAGTAGTTGAATTCCAAAACCTCGAAGTAGAGTATCAGTGATGTTGTTGTGTGTTGGGACGACTGATCGGAATGAACCTCTATCAAACAGAATTTGAAGTGTATGATCGAATTGAGCCTTCAGCAAGAAGAAGTTCAAGAGTTTGGATCCGGGAATTGCATGTGTGACTTGGGCCGCACGGTATCAAGAAAGAGGCGATGTCGTCAAGGCCCCAGATGGAATGAGCATACAGAGGGCAACAAAAACCAGGAAAAACAGTCCAAAAAGTGCAGCAAGTAACCAGAAGAGAGGAAGACGCAAGGGCAGAAGAGAAGCCTTGGGCCACAAGAAACCAGAGGGAAAAGGACACTCAGGAACCTAAGAGGAGCTACCCACACAAAAAGAGGAAGGAGGAGCCTAAAACTACCCACACACCCAAGGAAGGGCCAGGCAAGGCCAAAAACCAACCCCCACTCCTACCTCACCAAGGACCTAAGACTCACAACCAGAACACCACCCAAAAACCCCCCAACCAGCCCCAGCCAAGATTCTTAAACAATAGAAGCCACTCCTGGACCAGTTGAAGAAAGAGGAGCAGCAGGCACCAGATCATTTCCTAATGAATCTCCAAGGAGAGGAGCTCCAATCTTGGAGAGTGAAATGGTAGTTGGAGGAGAAATTGGACCATTCCCAGTTGAAGGATCTATTCATAATTCTGAGAAAGATTGTTTCTGCAGATTCTTCAATTGAGTTAAAAATGAGAGAGTTTCTAGCCAACTATATTTGTCAAATTGTGACTTGTAGAATTATGTAACATCCTCTTTTGAATTTTGCAGGGACTAAATGGAACCAAGAGATGAAGAGATGCTTGATATTTGATGGACAGACACAAGTTAAGCCCCACCAGCAGAGAATAAGGTTCCATGTTTTCCAAGCTTTTGGGCAGTGTAGGAGTATATGTGCTCCATCTTCAAAATCCCAAGAGCAATGGGGACAAATGAGGTCTTGGAGAGTGAAAGGCATACACCTTGCTTCCAAAAAACATCTTGATGGTATTGCATCTAGGCAGGCAAGCCAGGAGAAAGCAGAGATCTTTGGGGGAATTCCAGGTGTCCACAAGTTTGATGTCCAATCTGCAGATGTGTTGCCTTGCTGTGAAAGCAACCCATAAAACCTATTTACAATGAATCCATTGCTGTCAGCTTTCCAGAGAAGCTTATCTTCCAGGTGAGTAGGATGTGAGGTGCTGAGTATTGATGATAATGCTCCCCATTGTTGAGCCTCTCTGCCTCTGGGAGTTCTTCTGAAATTCAAGTGCCAATCAGCTCCATCCCAGAGGTCAGCAATGATCATATGTTTGGAGTTTTCAAGTGAGTATAATCTGGGGAAAGATGATTCGAAGGTGTCATCTCCCCACCAAATGTCTTCCCAAAAGTGGATTTTGTTGCTCATGCCAAGTTTCCATGAAAAACCTCTAGTCCCCAATAAGTCTGCAAATCTTGGATCACCAAGTAAACTTATGATATGAGAGGTGAAACTTGGCATTCCAATCTAATTAAAGTTGGGTAGGTCCCATTCAGTGTAATTCCATCCCATTTTAGCACAAATTGTGAGTTTCCAGAGTGAATTTTAATTTGTGGCAAACCTCCACCACCATTTTGCTAGCAGAGCAAGATTCATCAAATTCAAGCTTTTAATGCCAAGGCCCCCATCTTCTTTGGATTTGCAGACCTGGTTCCAAGCAACTTTGCAAAAAACTTTGGATGGTGCAGCTCCATGCCAAAGAAATCTTCTTTGATGCCTTTCCATTGTGAGAATGACTGCTTTGGGGGCTTTAAACAATGAGTGGTGGTAAAGTGGTAAGGCACTGAGAGTTGACTTGATCAATGTAATTCTCCCTCCAAAGGATAGCAGTTTGGCCTGCCAAAGGCCCAAACACTTGATGAATTTTTAAATGATTGGTTGTCATGTGATGATCCTTTTATAATTTGCACCCAATGAGAACCCTAAATATGAGATTGGCAAATTCTGAAGGGAACAATCCAGAATTTCTGAGAAGTGATGGCTAGCTTCATCTGATAAATTAAAGACAATCACGCTGGATTTCTTATAGTTCACTTTGAGGCCAGAGATAAGTCTGAATGTTGAGAGAGAATTCTTTAGGTTTGTGATTCCTTCAGTGGTTCCTTTGAGGAAGAAGATTGTGTCATCTGCAAATTGTAAATGTGAAATAGCTAGGTCATTACTTCCTATGCCTATCCCTTGGAATTGATTATGAATGAGACCTGCCTTTATTATTTGATTCAAAGCTTCAACAACCAAAGCAAAGAGGAGTGGGGAGAGTGCACATCCTTGTCTAAGACCTTTATACATTTTGAAGTCAGATGAATGGGCTCCATTGATGAGGACATACACATTTGCTTTAAGGCAGGATATTATCCATAGTCTCCACAGACACCCAAAACCCATCTTGGTTAGTAATTTCATCAGAAACAACCAATTGACTTTGTCAAATGCTTTCTCAAAGTCAGCCTTGAATAACACAGCTTGCAGCTTATCTTTTTTTATTTGATGAAGGACCTCATTTGCCACAAGAACTCCATCTAGTATTTGTCTGCCTAAGATGAAACCAGTCTGCTCAAATCCAACAAAGGAACTGATAACCCTTTTAAGCCTGGAGGAGAGCAATTTATATAGGATCTTGTAGGGTCCTCCCATGAGTCTTATAGGCCTATAGTCATCAAAGGTGAGTGGTGAATCACATTTGAGGATGAGTGTTAAGAATGATGAATTTTTACCCTTTCCCAGATGGCCAGTCATGTGGAAATAATGAATGAAGCTAAGGAGATCTTGCATAATAATTGGCCAGCACACTTGAAAATTTTTTAGGGTATAGCCATCTGGTCCAGATGCTTTGTCACCAGCACAAGCCAAAACTGCTTTGAGGACTTCTTCTTCAGTGATAGGTTCTTCTAGAGCATTGGCTTGCTCAGTAGAGAGTGTATTAAAATGAAGAAGATCAATGTTAACATGAGTGGGTATAGGTTCTGAGAATCTAGAGCTGAAGTGAGCTGCTGCTGCAGCTTTGATCAAGATGGGGTCTTGTAGAGAGATGTCATTTACTGAGACCTCTACAATTTTCTTCCTTGTCCCTTGATAATTGGCCACTCTATGAAAGTACTTTGACCCTTTGTCACCATCATGAGTCCATTTCTTCCTTGCCTTTTGGCTCCAGAGCTTTGCCAGTAGTTTTGTTTTTTGAATCAGTTATGCCCTCAGTGATCCCATTGTGTTACATTCTGTAGGAGTGAGTGATCTTTCCTCAATAGTGCTATCTATCTGATCCAAATTTTGCCTCAGTAATGCTATTTGTGTATCCAGATTGCCAAAAACTTTTACATTATATTCTTTCAATTTTTCTTTCAGAAGTTTTAGTTTATGCCAGAACTTGATATGAGGTTAGCCAAAAACTTGGAAGGATGCCCGGAATTGCTCCAATGCTTTATAGAACCTACCATCATCCAGCCAAATATTGAGGAACCTAAAAGGCCTTGGGCCCCAATCCAATTGGTCATCAAATAATAGAAGAGCCCTGTGATCAGAAAGACACCTTGGTAGACATTTTTGGGTTATATGATTAAAGCTACCAAGAAAATCATATGATACCAGAAATCTATCAATCCTAGATACCGATGAGCCAGTCCCAAACCATGTGAATTTGCCCCCGGAGAGAGGTAGATCAATCAGATCCAGAGAGTAAATCAAGTCTTGAAAGCTAGCAATGTTAGATGTTGAGGCTCTAGAATTTGATCTTTCCAGGGGCTCTAAAACCGCATTAAAATCCCCCCCTAAGGACAACATTGGTGTAGAGGGGAGGGCATTGATCTCATAGATGATTTGTTGCCAAAGAGTCCTTCTTCATCTTCTGGAGCATGGAGCATAGATATTTATGATGCAACATTGAGTTCCTGTTTGTTTGAATATGCCAAGCCATATCATTGCTCCAACTATCTTCTGCACTCTGATTTTTTGAAAGGAGCTTGCTTTCCAACACATGATCGGGCCTCCTGCTGAGCCTATTGCAGGAATGAAGTCCATTTCCCATCCCCAATGCATGCCACAAGATCTGAGGAAGGAGAAGTGAGGGTCCTGTAGTTTTGTTTCTTGTATCAGTACCATGGAAGGTTGTTGCTTGTGGATCACGTCACCAAGAGTCTTCCTTTTCTGAGAGGAAGACAGTCCTCTCAAGTTCCAAGAGAGGAGCTTCATAGGTCAGGATTAGAGAGGGTAAATGGAAGTGAGCTTAGAACTCACACCCAAATCAACTGCAGCAGCAGCAGCAGAGAACTGAAGAAGGTCATCAACAGGGACATCCACAGGGTTTTGATCATTCTCTAAGCTTCTATCATCATCAAGGGAGGTGATATGTTGGAGGATTATGTTCTCACTACAGTCAGAAGTGAGGCCTATGATTTTCCCAAAATTCCAAACACCCTTTGCTTTATCAATTTTTGCTTTGGAAAGAAATGATTTTGATCCTCCATTCTTGACTCTTGACCTTGTGGGATAATGATGAGGAGATCCTCGGTTTTTTGAATTTTTACCCTTCTTTGAAATGCTTTTACAAAGGGGGGAAAATATCCTCTTCCAAAGCAATCTCAACAGGCTGTAATTGACAAGAGATGAGGGTATTTTTGTTGCTGTAGAGTTGATCTAGACCTTGGTACTGAATTGAGTTTGACAATGGAGCTGAACTGTCTTGTTTAGAGGCCCAAGCATTTAATGCTTCATTTTCCAAAGAAGGTATTGTGAATACCGCTCCGGTTAAAAAGGGTAAATTTATTAAATTTAATAGTTCGGAACGCCGAGGTTGGAAATCGGTTTGATTTTTGGAACGACTGCAAAAGAGAAAAGAATTTTCAACAACTAAATGATTTAACTAAACAAAAAAAAGGGTCGGACCGGGTCGGACCGGACCCGACCAGCAAACCCAGACCCGAGCAGAGCAGGCTGACCCAAGCTTCCTCTCGCGTTGGGCCGTGAAGCCCAACTCGTTGATTAGAGGCCCTAGTCTCAGTCGGCCTGGGTATTTATACCCACATTTAGGGTTAAAAACCTAATGTTCTGCCTCTCTCTCTCACGCAGCAGCCGACCTCCCCTCACTCCCTCTCCTTCTTCGAACTCCTCCCGACCTCTCTCCCTCTCAGTTCTTCGATTCCGAAAACACCAGCACCGACCGAGCCCGAGCTCGTCCTCTCCGACCCTCTCCTCATCTACTCCTCGTCTCAGACCACCGTCGCCGCCCTTCTCCGCCCCTCACGCTCGCCTCCGTCCAGATCTAGCCACCGCCCCTCGTACCCGACCTCCCTCTCTAGATCTCCGGCGAGACAAGCTCGCCTGGGACACGACCGTCCCGAGCTCCTCCCCTTCTTCTCCGTTTAGCCGTCGTCGCCGTCCACTCCCAGAGCCGAAGAGCTCGCCGTGCTTCTTCCACGACTGCAACCTCGAGCCCACCGTCGTCCTCTCCTTCATCTCCTCCTCGTCTCAGACCGCCGTGCTCCACCACCTCGCCTTCCACGGTGAGATTCTCGTCCACGGGGTTTGGTCGCCAGTGGCTGGCCGGTCTAAAACCCGAGCCTTTACTCCTGCTGTTCCTGTTTCCGTACCTTGTTGGGTTCGTGTTTTTCTGGATCTGGTTGGTTTTGTTGATCGGAAGTTGTAAAGACGAAGTCGGAACTGAAAATTTAAGGAGAACGTTTTTGTTGAAAGAAAAAGAAAACGGGAAATTAAGAAAAGATATTAAAGAGATTCAGATCTAAAAGAAAATGGTTTGTAAAACGAAAAATCAGTTTTAAGGAAAAAGTATTTAAATTAAAAAGGAATTAACATCAATTTGGTTTTAATAACGGTTTTGAGTCGAGGGGTTTTGAGAAACAAACTGGTAGGAAAATGAACTAAAACGACTTTGGTTTTAAAAACGGAATTAAAAAGAACAATCGGTTTTGATTTAAAATGGGCCTTGAACTGTTGAGCGTGGAACGAATAATCGGGCTGTTGAAACGGACTTAGGATGGGTTTAACAGCGGAACGCGGAATCGGTGCCTCGGGAGCCGTGGCTCGAAATCCATGCACCGGGTTTTGTGCTCGGGGCTCGAGTACTCGAACCCGATTCGTCGTAATCCCACTCTTATCCCGCTCGAGTTTAAAGAACAACTGTCGGTTTTAAACTGGATTAATCGTGACCTTTGAATTAACCTGGGAACCGCCTCTGACTATGGCTTTCGTGTTATCTTTAGCGTCCGGCTTCGATCGAAGTGAAGCCTGGAGGTAGCATGTGACACTTAGTAGTGTCGTAGGAGCAGAGAACTTAGCAATAATTGGATTACTGGAGGCATATGACCATGCCCGGAGGTTGATTGTGAAACTATTGATAGTAGGACTGCTGGAGGCATATGACCATGCCCGGAGGTTGTTTGTGAAACTAGTGATCTTAGGATTGTTGGAGGCATCGATTATGTCGGAGGTTGTTGTGCGTTAATTGTTGTTGAGTTTGGGTGGCCTTGAGAGCCCGTGTTATTTATTGTTGAGTTGGGTGGCCTTGAGAGCCCGTGTTATTTATTGTTGAGTTGGGTGGCCTTGAGATCCCGTGTTGTTTATTGTCGAGTTTGGGTGGCCTTGAGAGCCCGTGTTATTCATGGCTGAGTCTTGGGTGGCCATGAGAGCCCGTGTTGTCGTTTCGGTGTTTTGGGTGGTCGTGAGTGCCTGTGGGGTTGTCGAACCCGTGTCTTTACCGTTGGTGTGTCTTGGGAGGTTGTGAGTGCCTGTGGGGTTGTTGAGCCCGTGAGTCACTATTGGTGGTTTTGAGTGGCCGTGAGTGCCCGTGGGGTCGTTGAGCCGTGAGTTACTGTTGATGTGTCTTGGGAGGCCGTGAGTGCCTGTGGGGCTGTTGAGTCCGTGTTTTAGGGTTGGTGTCTTGGGTGGCCATGAGTGCCTGTGGAGTGTTGAACTTGTGTTGTTGCTGTTTGTTGAACTGTGTTTGTGATTGTGATTGTGGTTACCTGAGGTTGTGGGCCCTCTTCATGAAACGGGGGTCCTCGATCACACGCGTCTGCACGTTCAGACGGGGTAGGGGGCCCGCCCGTCAGTAAAGGGGTCCTGGCCGCGCGTGTGTGGTTCGGTGGTTGTGAGTGTGACAGGTTGACAGTCTGATCTGACTTTGTGTCGAGGAAATGCAACAGGTCGACCGCCTGACCTGATGAGATCGGTAAAGGGCGTGAGGGAGGTTACTGAGCAACTGGTTTGCGATCCTTTGTGATCTTGTTTGGTGTGCGATTCTTTGTGATCTTGTTTGGTGTTGTGTAGCTTTCTGTCGTGTCCTTGGAGGAGGTCGTCGATAGTTGTGTCGGGTTTACATTACGAGTCCGAGTGTTGAGTCTGTTGAGGAAGGTAACGGGTCGTGTGTCAGTTGAGTACTTGAGTTGGGGATTGTGGTCCCGGTGTTGGGTTTGGTTTTGGTGTTACCGGCATTGTCTGCTAATTATGTCGTAGTCAGTCTGTTATCTGTGGTGGTGAGCGAACGCTCACCCCTAGCTGCTTTTCCTACAGGTACTGTTCGCAGGACGGACTAGGTGAGCTCTCGAAGCTTGTGGAGCTAGGAGCGGAGTCCGGGTTGTTTTTGAGTCTAGTGACGGATACCTACTTGTCCACTTGTTGGGACGTGTTTTAAATTGTAATTATTATTTTGTTGAACAAACGGTGTTTTTAAAGTGATTTAATGAAAACAGGTTTCAAGTATCGTATCTTTTTAAATGTTCGCGTCCCGAGTTCGGTTCGCTGAAATTGGGGCGTGACAGGTATAATTTGAGTTTGAGGAGAGAGACTATTTTGGGTTTCCCCCAGCAATAAATTGTGATGTGAATCAGTCATTGCTTTCTTAGCTGGCAACAGAAGTGGAACTAGCACAGTTCCAACTTGATTTGATTTAGGAGAAGGGATCATCCTGGTTGGAGTTGGATGTTGACTAGTCTGGTTCAGTACAGGGTTGTCTGAGGTTGGTAAGGATGAATCTAAACTGTCAGGAATAATTTTGTTTTGCAGGCTGAGGAGTTCATGGGAGTGTAAGGTTGTTGGAGTTATTGCTGCAGAATGGATGATTGGAGGAATTAAGGCCACAAGAGGAACTTCAGAGACATTGTCTTTGAGACCAAGATCTTGCTCAGTAAATGCACCATCCTCAGATACTAAATTTTTCTCAACCACTTCAGGTTGTTGGGGCAGTCTAGTGGGTGTTCAAAAACTCTCCCATGGGCTGAATTATCAGCTCCCATTTGTGATGAAGCAAGGATCTCCTCAGAGTCAGAGGAGTTGAGAGAATCAGAGTTGTTGGAGCTGGAGTCTTGATCAAGAAGAGAATTTATATCTGGCACCTCAAAGAAGGTGATAGTATTTACCAAGACAGTGAATATTTTGGAGCCTAAAAACAAATCCACCTCAGAGCAAAAAGGTTTAAAGGAATTTGTGTGACCAAGGACATATGCCATATCAATTGTTAATTCAGAGGAAGTAATTGGATGTGCATGAACAAAAGTGCCAAGATCCTCCTAGAATTCCCCCAACTGGCCTTGAATATCTAGAGTAATGTAAATGAGTAGAATTGGGTGTTATGTCTGCATCATATGAGATTGGTTTGAAGAATTTATCGTAGAACACCTTCTGGCCATCAATAAGCTTTGTGTGACCACCAGGACTATACTCTTGGTAACTGTCAGAAGATGATGAAGAACTCAACCTTCTTCCCCTCCTCTTGAGACCTTTCTTTTGCACATGCTCAAAACCTGGGGGAGGACCAGAGGAAGAGGTTCCTTCATTTTGATTAGCTGGGACTTCAGGAGCAGGGTTGCTTCCTCCATTGAGTTCATGTTCAGTCAAACGAGCACCACCAGGATTGAATGAATCCAGTTGTAAAGGAGAGTGCGTTGGAGAAAGGATCTGAGGTGCAAAGCTTTGGGGAAGAGGTATGTGCTCATGAGTCTGGAGCTGGGAAATGCCTTCAAGAACTGAGAATCTGTTGGAATGGGCAGTGCCAAGGAGAGACCTAGAGGGTTGAACCTCCATAATTACCACCGAGCTTTCCAAGTTGAAGATGAGGAGGCAGGGGAAGAGTTGTGCTGAGTAATTACTGTAGCTTGCAGGTGGGCAACTGAGAAGGAAGAGAGGGGGTAAGGATAGACGGTGGTCTGGAGGCCGGCATGGATGCCTCCATGGACACTACACCGCTGGGCCTTCCCTAGAGAGGAACACAAGAAACAAGGATGGTAGGGAGGAGATGAAGGAGGAAGAACATCGATGTTAATCTCCAAACAAGCTTGCGGTTACTGTAATGTGGCTTGGTTGGGAGAAAAGCTTTAGGGAAATTTTTTCACAACTGAAATGCTCAACCTACCAACAAAAAAGGTTGTGAACCATTTTTCGTTCAAAAGAAGGCCATAGAATAAGATTAATCTATAAAGAGAAACATAAGAGGGGATGACGGGATTAGTAAGAGCATTAAAGGTGTTAAGAGATTTATCACATCCAAACGGTTTAGATAAATCAGATGTAGGAGGATGGGCCTGAGAAGACTAGTATTCATCACTTTTGTATTTTGTGTTTTGATTCCCATATAACATTTGATATCACATCGAAGGAAGGAGCAAGTAATTAAACCAAAAAGACTGTATCAAGGGTTTTTGTGACATACCCGATGTCGAGTGATACAAATTATTGCACTACTATTGATTTGTAGTTGGTAGACGGATCTATCCATTGTCTAAAAGGATCTATTCGTAGATCAAGAGTTTGACCAACAGACCAAAATATTCGTCGGTAGATGGATAACACCTGGCAGACGGATAACATCTGTAGCTTAAGATCTACGCCATTGTGACAGATGGTACCCGTAGGTAAAAAACTTAGCATGTCAGACGGATGCTATCTGTAGATGAAAAGCTAGATCATTCTAACGGATGCCATTTGTGGGAGAAACATTATGTAGGCCGACGGATGCATCCATGGCTGAAAATCTACACCATTCCGACGGATGTCTTGGGTGAAGTATTTTGTTGACCGATGGATACATTCGTGGGTGAAGCATTTTGCAGGCTGACATATGCATCTGTGGCTGAGGTCTGGCTTGTAGCCCTTTGCTCGATGGATTGTATCCGTCATGAAAATTGAATCCAAAACAAAAAAAATGTTTTCAAAATGCTACACCCAATCGTACATTTACCCTATATGTACCTATACATGTGATAACATTCCAAAAGAATATAGAAACATAAAATGTTTCAACAGACCAACACAAACATAGTTCATTATTTGTTCTAAAAGTCCAAGATTGTTAAATAAAGAAAGCATTACTAAACAGTTAATATACACAAGTATAGTCAAATAAATAATGTTTTGATGAAGAAGTTGAGGAATGACGCTACTACTAGGTGGCTGAAGATGGGGCGACTGAAGAAGGGTTTGTTTGTGAAGGGACGACATCTTTTTAGGAGGTTGTCCAGGTGAAGAAAAGCTCTTGAAGATTGGCTTGTTAATTTTCTTCTAAGGAAAGCCTCCAACTCTTTACGCTACTCCTCCATCATTTTGCGATGCTCCTCCATCCTAGCTGACATCTTTGTTACCGCCTGCATATAGATGATGTCTAATGACATCCTCGTTCACATATTTCTTGACACAAACATGGCCAATCTAGATGTAATAACAAAGTGGATAGAAGAATCAAAGATCCTGAAAGAACATAGTAAGCAGATATAAATTCTAACTGAAGATAAGGCCAGGTTACAAGAAACAGTTGATTCTCTCGAGGAAGAAGTCAATAGACTCAATGGAGAAATAGGTCAAATCACCAAGTCTGACAGGATGTTGACTTCAAGCACAGACACGTTGGATAACATTATGTCTATTGGAAAACGGCAAAGAATATGAATGGACTTGGTTATACTAGTTTCCATCAACCTCTCAAACTATTTTATTCCTCAAAAGGCATTCCTCCAATCTTTACTTGTTGGAAAACAGAAAGTTGATCTGACTCCATCAACAAGTAGGATGCATAAAATTAAACAACATCATACTCGACATCATGTACAACATCCCGTACGACATTTGGTACGTCATCCTGCACAACATTCATCTTATCATCATTATAAACACCATCTTAAAACTCAAGAAGGATCTATGCATGCGGTCAACCTCACGAAAACACAATGAAATTTTTACTTTTGTGGTAAGAAAGGTCACATAAGGCCACACTACTATCAACTTTATGGAACCTCTCATGTTCAACAAAGAAGTCTTAGCCACCCTCGGACCGCTATGAAACAGAAATGGAAAGTCAAAGGTAAACACTCTCATGCAAATCTGAAGCAGTAATGGAGAGTTAAGGGTGAAAACTATCATGTTAATGTTTCATATATCATTCTTACTGAATTCAACAAACATGTTTGGTACTTTAATAGTGGAGCTTCACGACACATGACTGGAAATCGTGAATACCAAAAAAATGTTCTTTTATGTCTTGATGGACATATTACCTTTGGAGATGGGATCAAGGCAAGAGTCATTGGAAATGGTCAACTAAAATTCCTTCGTATCAATTGTCTAACTGAGACATTACTTGTAAAGGGACTCACTGCCAATCTATTTAGCACAAGTCAAATTTGTGACTTGAATCTACATGTGGAATTCACCAAAGTCATGTGTGTTGTCAAGGATAAGGATTTGTCTACTCTTATGGTTTGGATTCGATTTAAGGAAGATAGCTACATTTGGTCTCCAAGTAGAACTGTAGCATCTACATGTTTTTATGCATCAACATGTCTACTGACAAAAGGAGGTGAAGTAAAGATGTGGCCTCAAAATCTCAATCTTCTAAACCTAAAAAACCTAATGAGTTCCACAACCAAGAAGAAGAAGGTAATATATCAGACTCAGTTAAAGATGTCATTTAGGATGTTATTGGTACAAATGTCAATGCAGATGTCTTTCCAATAGTCAAGGTTGACATGTCTGAAACTAATGAGGTAATAATTTCTCTAAGACCTAGAAATCCTCTTAGAAGTGTACAGGAAGATCACACAACTCATGATATCATAGAAATCAAGTGGATCTTCAAGACTGAAACAAGATGTTCTCACGCCCTATAAGACATATGCATACCAAGTCTGAATAAACTTGGTAGGAGAATTTGTTGATCAAAGACTTTATAGGAGTACTCTATAAAATCGGTGTACTTAGTGTTATGAAAGAAACAAATGTTTTTAAAGTATGATGTCAGTCAAGATGTCATGACACCATTCTGTAACATCGAAAATCAGATTATTAGGGAGTTAGTGGGAAATCATATTTATATATATCCTCAACCTGTCGTTTCAGATGCAGAACCAACCCAATCACCTATTCTCCCATAAATTACTAGCATAACAATCCAAACTTGTTTTTATTTTTCTAATATTAATTTGGGTTAAACGTAAAACCTACCCTAAAATATTAGTCACGAACAATAACTTACATCAAAGCATTGGTCACTATTAGAGACATGTAAATGATCTGTGACCAATTCATATATAATTCATAAAGGTACGTAAATGATTTGTAACCAATTCATATATAATTTATAAAAGTACGTAAATGATTTTTAACCAATTCATAAGTCATGTAAATGATATGTGGTCAATTCATAAATTCATATAAATGGCATCTGAGCAAACATAAGGTCAATTATTTAACACTTTTAAACTTTGAGAATTTATTATTCGTGACAAATACATAAGGGTAGATTTATACAGTTTACCCTATTAGTCTATTGGCTACACAATCAAATCTTAAATTAGATCAAATGAAGGTTAACAACCACGTGGCACAACTCTTTTTTCGCAATTCTCCTCTTATGTGCTCTCAGCTCGCGAACCCTCAGTTTCTTCTTACGTTCTCACGCTTACGTGGCACTTCTGTGTTCCCTTTCCTGCGTTCTCTTTAGGTCGCCGATTCCGTTCTTAGTCCTGTCTCAACCGTTACACTCAATCTCTTTAGTTCTTCTGTCTTCTCCCATTAATGGTGAAATCGAGGCCTTTCGCTACTGTCACGCCCCAAATCCGGTTTTGACCGAACTCGAGACGTGAACTAAAATAAAATAAAACAATAATAAAAGTAAATTTGAATAACATAAATCTCCAAATAGTTCATAATTCAAATAAATAAAAAACGCAGTTTAGTTCATAAATAGAAAGTACGTCTCTACTATAAGATAAACTCTCGGACTCTCGATGAGCTCCCTAGCTCTGAATCGTCCTCTAAACCGACTCACCATCGAAACCTGTAAAACAGTAAAAACAGAAGGGGTGAGCTTGCACTCAGTAGGAAAAAGTAGTAACGGGGATGGTCTTCCGCTCTATCACCATAATTACTAAGCCAAGAAATATAAACTAATAACTGACAACACAAATAGAAAACCAACAGGAACACAACACTATCGATAATAGATCCAACATAAAGAACCATATAAACAGTAGAACATTCTTCTACGACCTCGACTACACACGTCACCCAAACCCGACATCATACGGACATAAGAAAGGACACCGCACGGTTCTCAACACCCAACCCTGGGACACTATACTGCTAAGATCATTACGAACGTTACTCAGATCCGATATCTCACAACATAAAAACAAGTACCATGACAATCCGATCACCACGCACAACTCAACAATTACCTCGCACAGTTCGTTGTCGAACACCCATCACGTTACACTTGAGTCACACAAGAATCACTTAACAGGCATAAGCAACTACAGCGTACCAAACTAATCAACACGCAGAATCAAACATTAATAACCATACACATAGCAAGTGTCCAATAATACGCCGGATCACACGACACGACTCAACCACATCGTACTGGAATACACAAAGGTCTTCACGGAACGCACATCGGGGTGAACAATATAATACAATAAACCGGAATGCACATCGGTCTTCTCGGAAACGCACCTCGGGGTAAACAAGCAACACAATATACCGGAAACGCACATCGGTCTTCCCGGAAACGCACATCAAGGTAAACACTATACCAGAAACGCACATCGGTCTTCCCGGAAACGTAGATCGGGGTAAACAAGCAATACAATATACCGGAATGCACCATCGGTCTTCCCGGAACACACGTCGGGGTAAATCACATAAACAATATACCGGACCGGCACACACCTCGGTCGGGTATCTTCCCATAGCATGGGGTACAAGTCACACCACACAATACCATACCAATCACATAAACAATATACCGGACCGGCACACACCTCGGTCGGGTATCTTTCCATAGCATGGGGTACAAGTCACACCACACAATACCATACTACTCACATAAACAACATACCGGACCGGCACACACCTCGGTCGGGTATCTTCCCATAGCATGAGGTACAAGTCACACCACACAATACCATACCAAACATGTCACACCGAACTCATTACACCGTCAAAACTTACCACCATAGCTTACCAATCACACCACATCGGTCTATCATTCACCCGATCATATCACAAACAACCATTCATATCACATTTATATAGCATACTATGATTCTTAAATTACCCAACGAATATACTCTTTATCGACATTAAGTACCATTAACCACAATCAAACACAACCAACACACAATCCTAAGGCCCGACATGGCCACATGTGATTCTACAGCACGACAATTCCCATAATTGAAAGTAGTTATTCTAGTGAATCACATCCTATATGCAAGCTAAGACTCTTCCGGTTATTAACGTCCTATATGCATACTATTAACATTCTTTAATTTAAAAGCGGGAATTACTACTCTTCCCTACCTCAAGTGCTTTCCAAAAGCTTCGTCACACAACGGCTAGTAGTCTCCTCCTCCGAGTTTGAGAATAAAGTCTAGGATCATAAATTAATACTAGAATTAATAAACCTTCAAGGTCGGGTTTAGAGAGATAAATACCCAAACTAACCCCCAATTGCTCAACTTGTCAAAATGGGCCCGGAAGGCCCATTTTGCACGGAATCGGGAAAACGTCCCTCGGGACTCCGAAAATTTCCCTTTTCGTTTCTATCGTTCATAATTAAATTTACTTGCTCCAACGCACGTGACGGAATTAAATTCCGAGGTCCGAGCGCTCTAAATTCGCAATTAAAGTTCTTAATCGCTTTTCCCGAAATTTCTCGAATCACATCCATAATTCGTTCCGGGTGTGAAATTAACGTCCCGGGGTTCACCCAAGACCGTCCAAGTATGAAACCACCAATTTCCGGCCATGTGGGCCCCACGGCCACACATGGCCATGGGTGGCCGGACTGGACTAGGCCGCTCACGGTCCAAAAGTGGCCGGCTATGTCCGGTCCTCCCTTTGGCCGACTATGGCCGGTCCTCCCCTCCGATGGCCGGATTCCGGAGACCGGCCGGAGCTCCGGCGAATCTCCGGTCGCCGGAAAAATACTTCCTTTCTCCCAATATATTCCTAACTAGTTCTAGGTTCTCTACAACACCAAATTTAAGCTCTAGAGCTTCACATTCCACCTCAAACACTCCAAAGTTTCAAGACCCATGGTGGGTTTCATCAAAACACAAAACCCCAAATGACTTCTACATAAATAATCCATTTTCTTCTCATAAACAAACATATAACAACAATGACTCAAAACCTAACCATTTCATGCAATTTCTATGGAGACCCACAACCCCAAATTGATTGAAAGTAGATTTTTAGAGCTTACTTACCTTGGAAATGGATAGATGAAGAGGATTAAGAGGTTTTTGAGAAGATTTGATGAAGAAATGGCCCAAAGTAGCTCCATTTTCCTCCCTTTCTTCTTCGTCAAGCAACGGAGCTTCAATGGAGGATTTTTTCTCTCTCTTCTAGCAAGGAATTTCGGCCATGGTGAGTAAAAATGCTGAATTTGTTGCCTCATGTGGTCTTATCCTCAAGGTGGAAATGTCACTTTCGTCCTTTAGCCCATCTCTCTCTCCTTTGTCCTTAAGTGGGGACCAATTGGTCCTTTCTCCCACTTTTCTTCCCCTCCAAGCTAACATGGACATGTGTCCATGTGGGGACCATTCGCACCCAAAATATCTCAGCTCATAATATATTTATTCGTCAATACTCTAAAATCGACCTAGTTTGACCCGAGTTTGACTTTTTCACAAAATGTGTCATTTGAAAGGAAATGACCTAACTAAGCTAACCGTAACGACGGCTATGCCTTTTGGGTCCTAGAAAGGTCCCGAATGACTCCCGGAGTCATCGGTTGACTTTTTCGGCGGAAAGTCAACTTTCGCCAAAAATCACCTGTTCCACCGGGGGCGGTTCTTACAGCTACCATCGTAACCACCAATTTTAGGCAACGGTATGACTTATTTATGATGTTATGTTATCTCAAATTCTCGTTGGCCTACAACTCAAATTGGTGAGATTTTTTATCAGAAAAGCATATGTTAAATAAAACCTCTCACAAGGAGGAAGAGGAGTACATGAAGTTCGACTACGGACCACCAAAAACCCAAGAATTACGCAGCCTTCTTATAGGACACAACTGAAAGCATAAACCAAGAACAATAATAGACATGAGCGCTGGCATGACAGCTCAGCCTCTTGAGAATCCCAACAAAGGGAGAGTACAATGAATAAGGTCTAAAATCTAAATTTTACATTAAGAGCATAAAAGCAAAGAAGCCGACTAGAAAAGTAAGGTCTACACCCTGATATTCCTACCATGAAGCGCAAGAAAAAAGATCTGAAATCCAAATTTTACTAACATGAGGTCCAACTGAAAAGAGATGATGTCACGCCCCAAATCCGGTTCTGACCGGATTCGAGACGCGACTCGAGTTAAAATAAATTAAGTAATAAACGATTGATGAAATACTCGAATCTCATAAAAACTCCATCAAAAACGATATCAGTAAATGTTCGAAATCCTCAATGAGTCACAGCTCGATGTACAAAGTAAGATATAAAATGTTTAACAGGAAAGAACAACACAAATCCAAAACGAATCCCAAAATGAACTGAAGCTCCCAAGCCTCGCCCACTCTAGACATCTGGTACTCCTGTAAAACAGTATGAGGAACAAAGGGGATGAGCTTACGCTCAGTAGGGAAAATCGTAAATAACTTTAGTCTCCGAGTTTAATATTAAAGCTGCTTTAAATCGATGTCACAAAAGTATTTAAAACCCTTAGACCAAAAGGTATAATAAACGAATAAGAAGCAACGATAACAATAACGCATTCTCGAGGATAACATGAGCTCTCAGAGAATGAACAGGGAACATTATACTAACATAGAAAGTCGACACAACGGGAATGAGTAAATTCTATAAATCAATGAAATGTTATAGAATCCAGATTAATGAAATAGTATCGCTTTTTCCAAGATAACAGTAACTTAAAAGAAGTTCATAATAAATACTTTAACGGATCAATAAGAGTAAAATGGGAGTAATCAATATCTTGCCAACCACTTGCTTTCTCAAGCCTCCGATCCATGGATAAATTCTGGGATCACCTCGGTTCCCATATTCCGATCCACCAGAGTATCCATATCATATCATATTTTCCCTCGGTCCAGAGGAGGCACATGCGTTGGGGCACCGGAAACAATCCCAAATGGGCGCTTATCATCGGGATTCCCAGAAATGCCTCCAAAGGACCATATATCATAGGGAACCAAGGTGGTGCTCCACTGGGACGCACGCCCTTGGGTGAAACCTCAGTAACCATCTCTCATGAAATAATCCACTCAATATCCCGCAGGATCTGCCGAGCCCTCAGGCTCCTCTCATCACTCAATATCCCGCAGGATCTGCCAATAACCAATAAATATCCCGCAGGATCTGCCAATAATCAATAAATATCCCGCAGGATCTGCCAATAATCAATTCTCGTAATATCCAGTAACCAATGCCCTCAGGCTCCAATACTCAGTCAATATCTCACTGTATCTGTCCAACTCCAACCACCACAACGACACCGGATTACCCCCCCCCCCCCCCCCCTGGTGTGGTACCGAACCAAACAACAACCAAACAAACAAGGAGGCAAGCATACAATTCAAGGATAAGAATAAAGGAACAAGCATTAACATTCAAGAATAAGAATAAGGAAAGCATACAATAATACGTCCATCGACCAACTCTCATCGAATCACACTTTCACCACAATACACCAAAGACGTTCACTTAATCCTCAATCTTAGAAGTACACACGTTCATCAATACATACCACACAGGATTCATACCCACAATTACCCTTACCGTCATACTTACCTATCACGAACCATCGGTACATCGATCACCTGATTGTACCCCTTGGCACAACCAGTCATACTCGATCATCCGTTCAATCAACAATTATATCAGCACAAACACTCAATCAACCAAGTAAGCATTCAACCAATCAACAATCATGTGAACGATCAATTAAGTATTCAATCGTACAAGCTAATCTAGTTTCGTTAGACTCTTATGTTATCCTAATAACTAGCAACCAAGCATGTGAACCTAGCACACAACTAATCCGAGAGCTCTTCACAGCCTCTCTACCAGTAAATCAAATCCCAAGTATTGAAAGCAAGCTTCATTAATCGTCATCATCCTAAGCATGCATACTAGACGCATCCATTTATTAGTAATTGAAATACGCTTATTCTAGTTATTCGCATCCTATAGGCAATTCTAGGACCTTTCCGATTTTATTAACCTAATCATGCATACTAAGCGTTAATTAAGAATTTAAGACTTTCCCTACCTCACGGTCTTCCTCTTAACACTCTGATGTCACAATCGATAGTCACCACACCGTTCTTCACACGGGTACCGGCAAGGTCTTCGGTCTTCAAGATCTTCGTTCTTCAAGGTCTTGTGGTCTTTGATCACAAAACAACTCTAATTAGACTCTACTTAACAGTAACAAAAGTCCCCAAAACCCTTCCAAAAGTTCAGCTCCAAAACAAACTCAAGACGGTGGAAAAACCTTCAAAACCCCCCAGAACTGGTTGGTCACGGACACTGTCACGGAGCCGTGACACCGACCCTCACGGAAGACGTTACGGAGCCGTGACGTGTGTCGTCACGGTCTCCCTCACGGAGCCGTGACGTCGCCCGTCATGGGATCCGTCACGGATCCGTTACGCTCCAGGGCAGTTCCGCCCTTCTTCAACCTCCAGCTCCTTTTCTCCGAAAATCCACTACCAAACTCCATTTTTAACCATTTACAGCTCCCAAAACACTCAAATACCTCCAAAACTCCTTTACCCATGGTAGGAATCAACCAACAAACAAGTTTCCAAGGATTCTCCAAATCATAATCAAATCAAAAACTCCAAAAGTTCATCCAACAAACAACACCCTCAAATGGGTTCATCAAAGCTTCAACAAGAGCACAATCCAAACCTCCTACTTCACTACTTCTTCTCCAAATAACCAATACAAAGCTAGTTTATCAACTTCAAGTCAAAAACCCACAAAACCCAAGAGATGAGAGTAGATGAAATGAAGAGTTGTAAGCATCCATACCTCTAGGAGAATGAGTTGATGAAGATGAAGGTATTTTGGAGTGGATTTGGGTAGAGATTGATACAAAAGGTCTCTCTTTTCTCTTGCTTTCTCTTCAAGACACCATGGAAGCTCCAAGCTCTCCCTCCTCTCTCAATTTTCGGCTGCCCCTAGAGAAATGAGCTGAATTTGTGTCATCTAATGCCTTAAAAAGACCTAGAGGTGAAAAAGACCAAAAACCCTTTAGTTCTTATCCCTTTTTTGGACAACTAGTGAGGGTAGAGATGACATTTGGGCCTCTTTCCTTTCCTCCAAGCCATTAGTGACACTTGGCATAGTGGGGACCACTCTCTTCTATTTAAAATCCAGCAGTCCAAATTTAAATGTATTTACTCGATAAAAAGCTCGATTTTGACCAAATTTGACTTCCTTCGATATTATACTCAAATGAATGGAAACGGCCCAATTAAGCCAACCGTGATGACGACTAAGCTTTTTAGGCCCCGGAGAAGCCCCGAATGACTTCTGGAGGCATTGGTTGACTTTTCCGGCCAAAAGTCAAACTTCGTCCAAAGTCACCGGTTCGACCAGAGTCGATCGGGGGCGGTTCTTACAGATGAAAACCTATCAAGCTTGTAGATTACCGCTCATTGGAACCTCAATTGTCACGCCCCAAATCCAATTTTAACCACACTCGAGACGTGAATTAAATTAAAGATAAATAATAATGAATAAACAAACTTTGATAAAATAAACTTCTGAATAAATCACAATCCAAGTCCAACCGAAGAGTCAAAAGCTCAAATTAGAACAAGATACGACATAGTTTAAGACAAAAAGCGAAGGTACGCCTCTAACACGATAAACATCCGGACCCTCATTGAGCTCCCGAGCCCTGAGACGTCCTATAGCCTACTCAGCAATGAAACCTATAAAACAACAGTAGACACAAAGGGGGTGAGCTTACGCTCAGTAGGAAAAAGTAGTAAAGTAAAATATCCCCGCTTTGGCAATAAAACCCAATTAGTACTATTAACCAAAAGATACCATAGATAGAGATCAATAAGAACTGCAACACTTCATAAAATAGTACACAAAGAAGATCAACGGGGAGACAGGTTAATCACCAATCGTAACCACTAAAGAAACACACGAGTACAAAATATAGATAATTGGAACCACAAGACTCCGGTCCGCACACAGCCGACGCATCATACCGGATTTCCCCTCGGTCCAGAGGAGACACATATCATCGGGGCTCCCGGAAATGCCCCCAAGAAACACATATCATCGGTGGTCCCGGAAATGTCCCAAAGGACCACAGATCATCGGGGTGCAACGAGTAATATATCATACCGGAAACGCACATCGGCCTAGATATCTTCCCGGAACTACCCCCTCGGGGTAAACAACCACACGTCATACCGGAAACGCACATCGGCCTAGACGGCTTCCCGGAAACGCACATCGGGGTACACACTCATATACCATACCAAAACCGCACATCGGACTAGGTATCTTCCCGGTATTACCACCTCGGGGTTCACACTCATATACCATACCGGAACCGCACATCGGACTATGTATCTTCCCGGTATGTCCACCTCAGGGTACACACTCAATTCACACAATAGCATATCAAACGCAAAACAACCACACACGTTGTCAACCAAGCTTACCGGCATGACTTACCAACCATGTCACATCGGTCTATCACTTACCCGATCATAACATTAGGTACAATCAATTCACATTCAAATCTTCACTCAATCAATCATGACACAGATCAACCATTCACATTACAACCATCATAATTCATCTAGTTTATTATGACTCTTATCTTATCCTAATGACGGAACATGCATCGACATTAAGGATGAACAATCATCAACAAGTACAATCAACACGCAATCCTAAGGCTCGACATGGCCATTCTACCAGCACGGCAATTTCCCAAGATATTAAAAACGATTAATCTAGTGAATCACATCTTATATGCAAACTAAGACTCGTCTGGTTATTATTGTAATTGGAAAGCGGTTAATCTAGTGAATAACATCCTACATGCACACTAGGACCTTTCCGGTTATTATTATCCTATAGGCATACTATTGACATTCTTTAAATTAAGAGTGGAGTTTGCTACTCTTCCCTACATTGAATTCTCCAACGCTTAATACTCCTAGCTACTGACGTCCTGGCTAGCTTCCTCCTCGTCCTCTCACGTGGTCCCAATGGCCTCCTCCTCCGTCAAGTCTCGGTCCAAGGTCTTGGATCACCAAAAAATGCCATAATTAATAACTAAACAGAGACGGTTTTAAATTAAGCTACCTAAATTACCCTTAACGAAGAAAACTTGGGCTAAAGGAAAATTGGGCCCAAACTAGGCCCAACTCGAAAGCCCACGGATCTAGAAACTGACCCGGGTCGTGCCCCTCAGAGGCCCAGAACCAGACCCAGACCGTGCCCCTTAGAGGCCCAGAGCCAGGTCCGGACCGTGCCCCACAAAGGGCCGGTCTGGGACCCGTTTCGTGCCGCTCAAAGGGACGGAATGGAGCCCGGACCGTGCCGCTTAGAGGGCCGGAATGGAACCCGGACCGAGTCGCTCAGAGGGCCGACGCCAAGTCCGTTCCGTGCCGCTTGGAGGGCCGGAATCTGACCATTTCCGTGTGAAAACCGAGCAGGTTCTGCCTTCTTCTTCCCCAGCTTCAATTCTACGAAAAACCACTTCAAAACCTCCATTTTTACCATCATCAAACCTCAAAAACAGTCAATCCAACTCCCAATCTTCACTACCCTCAATGGGTTTCATCAAAGCTTCAACAATCTAAACAAAATCAACCTAAACTTCACTATTCTCCACCAAAAACCAACATCTAACAATACTAACCACAAAACCAACAAGTTCTAGCAATTTTCTTAGAAACCCACAACTCAAAAGTGAATGGATGAGGGATTTAATAGTTTACTTACCTTAGGGATTGAATGGAGATGAAGAAAAGAAGCTTTTGGAGAAGAAATGATGTAGAAATCCCTTGAAAGTCACCTCCTTTCCTCACTATCTTCTTCTCCAAGCAAAGTTGCTCCCAAGCTCTCTCTCCCTTAGAAAATTTCGGCCAGCACAAAAATATGAGCTGAAATGCTCTTCCAAATTGCTTTAAAACCTACTTTGGTGAAAGTTCAGTAGTGCCCCTTGCTCCTTTCATTACAATTTGGCAATTAAGAGGGTAAATGGGTCTTTAGAAACCCATTTCTTCTCTTCCAAGCCACTAGGGACAAGTGTCCTAGTGGGGACCACTTGCCTCTAATAAAAATCTAGCACTTTAATTAATTCGGATTTAGTCGATATAAAGTCCCGGTTTGACCAAAAGTTGACTTGTCCAAGATTACAGTCAAATGAAAGGAAATGGCCCAACTAAGCTAACCGTGATGACAGCTAAGCTTTTTGGGCCCCGGAAAGGTCCCAAACGACTCCCGGAGTCATCAGTTGACTTTTCCGGCCGAAAGTCAAACTGCGCCAAAAAATCACCGGTTCGACCGGGATCTACCGGGGCGGTTCTTACATCAATCCTCGACACTAATACCGAAAGAACTCTCAATTGCGTCATAATACCAGATGCCAGCGCTGAACACTGCTCGAAATCTACAAGCAATTCCCAACCGAGACCAACACCATCGGTCAACCCTACGGGGAGTCGGAGTTGAAAACCCTCAAACTGTTGACGGAAAACAGAAGAGAGGGCATCAGCCCCGAGCTCAACGAGCCACCTAGACTATGCAACAGGCAAGAGAGAACCAAACAAATCAATATAAACCCCAAAGGCAGCCCTCCAAGCATTGCTCGGTTATCGATGATAACCCGCTAGAAGCCAACACAATCCAGCGATTCAAACGGAGAGCTAGACTCATTCACCACCAACACTTCTCCGACCAGTGAAGATAGATCAGTAAAGTCTAAGAAAGGAGAGACCACGAATAAAGGAAACTACTAAAATAGAGGCAACGATAGCGAAATCCAAGGAAAGAACATATCCATCTCTAAAAATCAAAATCTAGTCATACTTCTCACTCCAAAGGAGGCAGCACCGACAAAACACGAACTAAGCACACAATAAGATGAAGGAAGCTAAAGAAGACGATATACCGAAACCTCACCAAAACCAAGGCCTGGGGGACCGGAAGGCAGCCAACCACACCACAATGTCCAAGAAGTCTCGGGAGGCTGAAGCACCAGAAGTCGCTAGAGTAGCTCAACAACGATCCACATCTATAGGATATAGAACCGCGTCCCACGACCTGAGCTAGAACTAGAGATATCCAATGACCCTAGAGAATCGCCTTCGTCGACACCGCTTCTTCAAAATCGCGAGAGACAGAGTAGACGATAAAGCTCGCACTCAGCCCTCTAATACCTAATCCCGGTAAACACCGATAAGAGGCCCAAAAAAGGGGGAAGACTGATATTTCTACCAAGTACGAGCTTAGAACTCCAAGCCGGCAGCAGCAAGTCAACACTTCCGAGAAACCGAAGCTGGAATGCGAGATGAGCGTTCCGAAACCTAGACGGTAACCCCTCGCCGATCGACAGCGAGGACCGGAAGGGGAAGGCCTGTAATGATACCGAGCTCGATCCAAGCCGGACCCAAAAAGAGGAGACACCAAAGCCAACAAGAAGAGTAACAGTCAACTTCGACGGAAAACCCCCAAACACCACCCTTCAAACGATGACGGGGAAATCCAATCTCCGACTAGCTAGACAGCAGGACGACAAGAGAAACAGCGACCCAACACTCCGGCGAGTGGCACTCAATGCGCGCCGGCTAGTCTCAACCAGCAAGACCTGAACACAAAACCATCCCAGAAAGAACCCGGCCCACAACACCACCACTCCGGATCCAGCCCAACTAAGACTCCGGATCAAAAAATCGTGCGCAAAATGACACATAACTGGGGGTGGGGAAAACACAGCTCTGGTGAGGCCAGGTACACCGTCCACAACCATGAACTCCAAAACCGAGTTCCTGTAAAGCCACGAGCCAGTCACCGAACCAACAACTGTGAGGACCTGCAGATCGGACCAAACCCAGCCAGATCAGGCCTAAACACCAGCCCAAACTGACCTGGCCCAACCAAAGTCCATAACCAGGCCCAGCCTGACCTGGCCCAACCAACCTGACCTGGTCCAGCATGCCTTGGCCCGACCCAACCCGAATGAACCTTACCCGGTCCACAACCAGATCAGATCACCAGCCGCCCATGTCAGACGCAACCATCCCAGTCCGACGCTTCCAAAGCCAACCAGACTGACCTTTGATGGCAGCAGAACAAGAACCCCGTCAGACACACGGCCAAGCAGCATAACGAGTCACCAAAGCAGAACATGTACTCCAGTGAACACACAGTCAAACATGACCATTGTTACCAGCAACCCCGAGATGCATCTGACGAGCACGAGTACAAATCATACGATGGCAGATCTAGGCATGGAGCATCCACATACTTCAGATCTGGTCGTAGCAGGCAACCCGAGGAAAGAGGAGCAACTGCAACGGACTTCAGATCTGACGAGAGTATCTCCGACGACCAGCATGAGACCTCCACGGCACCAAGGGAGGAGAGATGAGAAGCTCCAGTGAGCCAAAAGAGCCGAACGACGACGAGGGAAAGAGGGTAGGAGGAGGGATAAAGACTGAAAAGGAGAGAGAAGAGGAAGGAGACCGTCGCCGGCAACGACCGAGGCCGGAGCCCACAGCCGTCATCGGCGACGAGAGCGAGGGACAGGTGGCGGCTTACAAAAGAGAAGGGTTTTTTTTGAAAACGATAGGTTTTTTCTATATCATGGACGTCTTGGACTTGACCACCAGAATGTAGTATAGTATGTGATTACAATTGACTTTCAATTATTATACATGAACCCAAATCGGTGAGTTTTTATTTCTTGGTGTTGTACTGTAAGTTGATTAAGGCTTCAGGATCGGAGCCTATATTTCTAATTTTGTGATCTACTGAAAGGGAATTTATCATCTGGTTTGCTTAACTCATGTTTGTTTTATTAATTTATTAGCTGCACAATCAAATTTATTAATTATGAACTTAAACAAAAGAGCAGCCACATGTGTCAACACCACAAAGAGAACAACGTTGCCCTAACGCTATCGGCTCGACCGATTTTAAGGCGCCGTGACCCACGAGACTTGTACAAGTCTGGAACATGTGTTATGAGGATGAACATTCAATAATTCACGGCCAAGACTAGAGACAAACATTGACTTTGATCTTCAAGTCTTCACTCGTTTGTCTTTAAGTAAAGGCATTTCGACAGACGAGAAGTCTAAATAGTAGAATTGAAATGTATTGACTTGACTTCAAAGACTCCATTTAGTGCCCAATTGATACTCCAAAACCATCCCTTACCTTATAACATGCCTCAGCCTCTTGTCTTTGGATAGACCCTTTTGACATGGCAGCTTCACTCTTGTTCCTCATCATTCTATCGGCCATTTCAACAGGCAGAGCTCAAGAAAAGCAGCTCAACATAAGCCTACACTCTTCTCTTTCTCCAATCTCCAATCCCTCATGGATGTCAAAGTCTGGCCTCTTCGGGTTCGGATTCTACAACAGAGTCCATGGCTATGGAGTTGGGGTTTTCCTTATCGGTGCTGCAAACAACAAGACGGTCGTGTGGACAGCCAACCGCGACAGCCCTGCAGTTACTAGTGATGCCAAGTTAGTGTTCAATGGGGCTCTTGTACTCCAATCCGGTGAAGACCAAGACAATGTTGCAAGCCCTGGTGTACCTGCAACTTCAGCATCTATGCTCGATTCAGGTAACTTCGTGCTCTACGATTCAAGAAATGCGGTTGTGTGGCAGAGTTTTGACCACCCAACCGATACAATACTACAAGGCCAGGTCCTGTCGGGCTCGTTGGAACAAGAACTCGTTTCGAGTGCCTCGAAGACAGAGTACTCAACTGGAATCTTTCGGCTCAAGATGCAGCTCGATGGCAATCTTGTGCAGTACCCAGTACAGACTCCGGACACAGGCTCATATGCTTATTGGGCATCAGGTACTGCTGGAGAAGGAAGCAATGTGACATTGCATCTTGAAGATGATGGTCATTTGTACCTGTTCAATGGCACCGACATTATAAGAGACCTCAAATCTGGAGGGAACCCTACAAAAGATACCCTCTACCTGATGAGGATTGACCCCGATGGGATTCTCCGAGTCTATATGCATAATTTGACAGATAACTACTCTAATGTATCGGTTTGGTGGGAATCATCATCTGATAAATGTTCAGCCAAGGGTTTGTGTGGCTTGAATGGGTTTTGTGTCACTATTGATCAAGATGCTAGATGTCAGTGCATCCCGGGTTTCGCACCTGTGATTCAAGGCAACGACACTTCAGGCTGCACGAGGAGCTTCACTTGGGAGAGTTGCATAACCAATGGTGGAAGAAGAATCATGTACAATATCCAAGAAGTCCCCAATACTGTTTGGGAAGATAATTTTTTCTCCGCTTTGACATTGCCGACCAAAGATGAGTGCAAGAAGGCGTGTCTTGAGGATTGTAGATGCGAAGCTGCAACGTTTAGAGGGGGAGTATGTAGAAAGCAAAGGCTTCCACTTAGATATGGGAGGAGAGATGTCAAGAATTCGAACGTCGCTCTCATCAAGGTAAGTGCTTCTACATCTACTAGCATTGATGATCCCCAAGGAAGCAATGAAAGGCTTCACATGGGAGTACTCATCGTAGGAATCGTTCTTATTTCCTTGGCATTGGTTTTCTTTGCCTTTTCTGGTCTTCTTGCTTACAAAAACCATGCCGGGTCATCATACAGACAAGTTCCCAACCTAAGACTGACTGAGGATGTTTGTCTGAGATCATTCAGTTACGCCCAGCTCGAACAAGTTACAAACAACTTCAAGGAAGAGATCGGGAAGGGAGCGTTCGGGACAGTCTACAAAGGGACAGTCAAGCAACTCAACGGGTCAATGCTTGTAGCTGTGAAGAGACTTCAAAAAGTGTTGAATGAAGGAGAAAGAGAGTTTCAAAATGAGATCAAAGCCATTGGGAGGACTCACCACAGAAACTTAGTGCGGTTACTAGGCTACTGTCTAGACGGACCCAACAGGCTTTTGGTCTACGAGTACATGAGCAACGGGTCACTCTCCGAGGTGCTCTTCAAGCACGAAAACAAGCCGTCCTGGCAAGACAGAGTCGAGATAGCAAAGGACATAGCAAGAGGAATCTTGTACCTCCACGAGGAGTGCGAGACACAGATCATTCACTGTGACATAAAGCCTCAGAACATACTAATGGACGAGTTCGGGCACGCGAGAATATCAGACTTTGGACTGGCGAAACTGTTGAAGCCAGACCAGACGAGGACATTCACTGGCATTAGAGGGACAAGAGGGTATGTTGCGCCAGAGTGGCACAAGAAACTGCCCATAACTGTGAAAGCCGATGTTTACAGTTATGGGGTTGTTCTTTTGGAGATCATATGTTGTCGGAGGAGTGTGGACTCTAACCTTCCGGAAGTGGAAGCTATTCTTGAGGATTGGGTTCATGACTGTTTCGTGGCTGGCCAGATTGGGAAAGTGGTTGGTGATGATGAAGAGATCGACAAGAGGCAGCTCGAGAGGGTGGTTAAAGTGGGACTGTGGTGCATCCTGGAGGAACCTTCGATCCGGCCTTCTATGAAGAAGGTGCTTCTCATGTTGGAAGGGACAGTGGACATTCCTGTTCCTCCTAGTCCTACTTCATTTTTTTCTGCAGTTTAACTCTTGTACTTGTTAGAATAATCTTGAATTTCCTTACTGTTAAAACTCTATTGTTAGCTATTTGCCTGTAAGTTGATTTTTATCATTAGGCTTTGGTCCTACTTTAATAAGAAGATCAATCTAGAAGAGACTGAGTTGTGGTTTGTTTAGTGGAAATTAAGCAATGAGTTTGAAAATATGAATACAACATTTAGTGGAAATTGCTTGTCCTGAACAATATTTGTTTTGCATCCATTCTTTCAAACATCGATAAATCTAAATAACTCTTACCAATTTCCGGATTTTCACAAGCTGCCGCTGCTCAACAGTTCATCTCCATCGTTTCAGAGTTATCTTTCCAATGAGACTATCTTCGATCTTGTTGACATCTTGACATTAAAAAGTTAATGTTCTACACATCAATTGTATTTTTAAGGGATCAATTGTTTTTGCTTTACTCGGAAAGAATTACTGCATTTAAAAAGTGGCTGAGTATTGCAAGAAAGGCACCTTAAACCAAACAAACGAACAAAGATCAAAATAAAGCATCGCTAAGTTTAGAAAACGGTAGACATAATGATTTGCAATTTGTATTATATTAGTGGTTTGTAGTATCCATTGATATGTATTGTTATAGTTGTACATCTTAAAATTATTGACAATTTTCAACTTGGAAATTAAATTGTACACATAATTCTAGGAAACTATTGAAGTAATCCGCGACAAAAAGAGGATCAATATGCATAGGGTTGTGAAACAATCTGAGAAAGATTAGAGGAAGCTGGTGTTACTGAATGAAGGAGTAAAGCCAGAACTAGAAGATAGGGAGAAAGAAAAAAAAAGTAATGCTTGGTACCTTGATACAGGTAAAAAAAACACATGACTAGAAACAAAAACTACTTTCCAAAGCTTGATGAGAAAGTAAAATGATCAATAAGATTTAGAGATGACCCAATTGTGGAGATCAAAAGGAATGGCACAGTGATCTTACAAGGATAAGCTCAAGAGCATCACGCTCTAACAGGCATGTTTTACATTTCCAAAATTAGAAGCAATATTTTTATTATGGGACAACTTGATAAATCTTGGCACAATGTTGTAATTGAAGAAGGCTTGTTGAAAATCCTTGACAAATCAGGACAGTTGGTGGAAAAAATAAGTAAGTACAAGAATTGGCTTTACATTCTGAAAGTAAATTATATTATATTGTTCTCGTAGACTGGAAGTGGTTTCCTCGCCACTTGGCTTCAGACGAGTTTATTATAAGTACATCGGATCATATTTTGTGTCTCTTATAATAAATTTTGTATATATAATGCGATGATTTTGAAAATTTGATAGGCCAAGTCAAACAAGTGTCACTACTGCTGATCTTGACCTGGGGGACGGATCAGATCCGTCTCCCAGGTTAGCTTATCCGTCGGTCTGGATCTTGGCTGACGGATACATCCGTCGGCCTGGATCTTGGCTGACGGATACATCCGTCGGCCAAGATCCGTCGGCCAGGTCTCGTCGGCCAAGTTTTTGGCCGACGGATGCAACAATCCATCGGTAAGATGGACAATGACCCGACGGATCCCATCCGTCTGCCAAAAATGAGCACCTGAGTCACGGATCCGATCCGTCACTCTGCTTCGGTGACCCTGCCGACGGGTATCATACGTCAGGCAGGAATTTCCACCTGGCCGACATATCGGACCCGTCGGCAAGGCGTAACTTCTTGACAGACGGATGACACCCATCGGCAGGGTGTTATGGCTTGCCTGACGGGTCATACCAGTCGGCAAGGTGGGAAATCTTGGCAGTCGGATCCCTCCTGTCAGGCAAGTGTTTACACCATGCCGACGGGTCTTTCCCGTTAGGCAAGACTTCCACCCTGCCGACGGATGCCATATGTCGGGCAAGGTTTAACACCCTGCCGACGGGTGCTATCTGTCGGCCAGGTCTAAACTTGTCCGATGGATGTAGATGTTTGTATCCGTCAGCCAAGTTTGAGTAGAAAAACAAAAAAAAATGTTTCAAAATTCATGCACCCAACCGTGCAGTAAAATGTACCTGTTCATGTACCATCCAAACAGTAATAACAGCAAGCACATACAAACCATAAACACGGCAACCAAACATTCAACCGACATTATCAAATATAGTAGTTCTAAATAAGTTTATCAGTGCACTGAACATAAAAAGTTATCAGCTCAGGTATCCAAATATCATAATGTTCATAGAAAAAGGGGAGGACTGACTAAGGTCAAGATGGCAGGGTCTCTAAAGCCGGAGTCGCTGATGTAGGAGTCGCTAACGGTCTGACAGAAGAAGGCACGATGCTGTTCTGCTGAGTGGAAGCCCAAGAGTTGAACAACTCCCGGAATTGAGCTTGTTCAGCAGCTTGGGCAGCAATCCTGGACTCCATTTCTAGGCGCTGCTCCTCCATCAACCGGCGTTGCTCCTCCAATTTCCGAGCGAACTCAGCCTGTTGATCAGCCAAGCGAGTCTTTAGGTCTTCTAGCTCCTCAGACGAGCTGACTGAACGCGCACTCGAGCACCCACTGGCTCCCACATCCCGTTGGGTTGGGAGCTTGACTGCCTTCCCGATGCCTGATTGGAGTCTGCCCTTCTGCTGTTTACCCGTGATAATCTGGATGAGGGGGAGCTCTTCCTCCAAAGTCAATGCCTTCGCCACAGTAGGCGATGAACCCTCGCACTCTGTCACTTGTGACTGCGATAACCGCTCACGGGCCTCCTCCACAACAGATTTTGCATGTGCCTGAGATACATAAAACACCAATATAATTTAAAGTTTTATACGATACAGGAGAGAAAAACCAATAATCGTATTACCTTAATAATAAGTTATGCAATAAATTTAAGTAAAACAAGATATACCGTTCTTTTCACGTTCTCCTTGTTGAGGTCATTTTCCTTTGTGTAGACCTCGACGTAGGCGTCGCAGCGTGGAAGGAGGGAGGATTTGGCAAGAAACCGTTTGGCCCGTTTTGCGAGCGGCATACTACCCCCGTGGTGTGCAATCAGGTTCTGTGCTCGAGAGGCCTTCCCTTTCTCGCTCGCTCTCTACAATAAACAAATCAGATGGTAAACAATTATAATACACTCTAATTCGAAACTAATTATTGATAACTCGTGAGTAATACTTTACAGAATTTACCAAACACAATAATAAAGTACTTACTTCGAATTCCTCTGATTTGAAGTGCTTGCAGAGCCAACGGAACTGCTCCTCGCGTTCAAGGAACTCCAGCGGTGTGGGTATGTGTATCTCAGCATCGGGGTGATCGGGGTCTTTGTACTTCGGCTCCATCTTGAGGATCCACTCATGGATTTCATACTTCCATTCACGGTAGCGGTTGGATGCCGTTTCCATGACAAAATCCAGAAGCTTGGTAAAGTGTGGTCCGGTTTCGAACTCGTACAACATCTGAGAAAATAAAAACACCAAGATTAGTAATTATATAAGAAATAATTAAATGAATCAATGAATGCGAAAAGGTAATGTACTTACGCTGAGCTGGTAGAACATAACCTCCTTAGCACTTTCAGGAACTTCATGGAAGTACGCCTGGCCCATGGGGATGTAAGTCCGCACTATGGACCCAATCACCCGTACGGCATCCTCCCTCTCAAGCGTCCCTGTCAGGTCTTTACCGTTATGGCCCAAGGTAAATTTTCCCCCTGGCGGAGCCAGATCCTTGAGCCTACGGTGGAGGTTCTTGTTGGTCACAATACCACGCTTCCCCGTCTTGGTCTTTGTTATGGTGGAGGCCACCTCTCCTCCGGCCAGCATGGCAGCCACATCCTCATCGTCCTCCACTGATTTTTGGGAATGAATGCTCAGGACATCTTCCCTGTTGGTGGTAGATGCTGCCTCACTACCACCGGGAGAAGGGGCTGCCTCACTACAACCGGCAGAAGGAGACTCGCAGTCTCGAAGGCGCCGCATTGTAGGTGTCCGAGCCGTTGTATTTTGGGTGGAGTCTTGGGTGGTTCCACCAAATGCGCAGGGTTGCGCTCGAAGGGCCTCGGGGGCGCTCAAGAAGTTGAGCCGGTTGTATAACTTTTTATAATTTCTCTTCCCCATCCTGCGAAGTCATGTGAACTCAAAGCATACTTTGATTTAGAAAATATAGCATAAAAACTCAACAAAAAAATTTCAATCCTATACATAGCTCACCCATAAATTTAAAGTGTACAACAGTTCGGTGCTAATGCGTGAATGGGTAAATTTAAATCAATGATACCTAACCTAACCTCGTCACGATCACTACACAACAAATGTTTACTTAATTGATTCGAACCTGATACACCATTAGGGTTTAGTATAAGGTGAATGTGTTAGGAACCCTTAAACTGTACCCAATTTATCATCAACCCATTTTTGAGTGAAACACAATGGTCATTTAGGTATTTTGAAATGTTTAAATCAGAATCAATAATCATTTAGGTCACAAATTATGTTCTTTCTTCAACACAAATTCAGTTAACAATTATTGAACGTATTGGTCATATTATCTTTTAAATAATATGGACGATATTTTGAATAGTTCATGTTCTTTATCATATTGTATATGATATATTTTATAATATATACGATGAAACCGATAGATATATAGGCCATTATATAAGATTCTCTTATTGTCAATGTAGAAAAATTTAGTGTTTCTATGGGTCAGCCAATAAATTCATTCTAGCTAGCTACTTTTTTCAACTAATCAATGATCAGTAGCTTGGGTTTTTATGGTTTTAGGGTCTGGCTCATCGGGATTTTGGTGCTGGTCACCGATAATTAGCTCCTCACATTTTTATTGACGGATGGAGGACTAATGAGCATTGGGTTGTGCTTTCTCTTCACGGTTAGAATTAGAGTTAATCTGGTTTTGGTTTTTGCTTTGGAAGCTTCTTCCATTAGTGTTGGCCAATACAGCTACAAATCATCATCTACCATACTAACTCCTAACCTAACCTCGTCACGATCACTACACAACAAATGTTTACTTAATTGATTCGAACCTGATACACCATTAGGGTTTATTATAAGGTGAATGTGTTAGGAACCCTTAAACTGTACCCAATTTATCATCAACCCATTTTTGAGTGAAACACAATGGTCATTTAGGTATTTTGAAATGTTTAAATCATAATCAATAATCAATTAGGTCACATATTCAGTTCTTTCTTCAACACAAATTCAGTTAAATCAAAAATGGTGTTATTTGTTCAACAAAAAATTAGGGCTTTGTAGGGGTTTCATGTGAAGAGGGTAGAAGAAGATAATTGTACGAGAGGCACGAAACATGTCGAAGACAAGCGCGAACAGATGTGGTCGGAGATGTTGAGGCTGGGGAGAGAAGAGGTCGGCGACGACGAGCTCTGGTCGGAGACGTTGACGCTCGGCAGCGAACAGGTCGGAGACCACGCTATCTGGTCGGAGACGATGACGGTAGGCAGCGAACAGGTCGGCCACGAGAGAGGCGTTGACGCTGGGCCTCGAAGACGTCGTCGACGGCGAGATCTGCTCGGAGACGACAACCCCTGGTGCAGTACGACTCGCCTGCGGCGCGAACAGGTCGGCGACGAGAGGATCGGTCGAGAATGGTCACCGGCAACTCAGAGAGAGGGAGAGAAGACAGACGAAGAAGAAAAGAGGAATGAGGGAAAAGGGAGGCGGACTCGGTCTTGACCTAACATTTAGACCTGTCCCGACGAATGTAGATATCCATCGGCCAAGGCAAAACGATGTCGTTTTTCCACCAACACTTAGAAATTTGGCAGAAATTTCTTCACCTGGCCGATGGATATCTACATCCGTCGGCCAGCATAGGTTGACTACCATTGACCAAAACCCGAAAACCCGTCATATTTCCCGACTATTAGAGTATTGAAAATGGAACGATATAAGTACTTAGTATGACTCATAGTTTGGACAGAAGAACGTATAATACTCATACATATGACATACAAAAAATGAACGAGACAATGTCATACGTTATAAGCTGAATATGTTCATGCACATACTAGAACTGGCGATTTCGATCAATACGTTTCGGTGTCTCGCATATGATATAATCAAGACCGCTCATATCGTATCTACTATCCAAACTAGTATATGTATTTAAAAAAAACTATCATCGAACGGTTAATTCGTCGTTCATATGGTGGTCAAATTTGTTTTGTAAAATAGTCAACCAACTTTACCCACGTATTGGTAGCACTTGGCTCACGTATGTGTATCCGTCAGCCAAGTTCTGATGACCATCCCGACGTATAGGCTGCATCCGTCGGGCAGATTGAAACGATGTCGTATTGATACAAACACTTGGCATTTTGTGGCGATGTTGACAAACCTGGCCGATGGTTATATGCATCCGTCGGCCAGGAAAGGTTGACCGTCGTTGACCGACTCCCAAAAACCAGTATTATTTCCCGACTATACCAGTATTGATAATTGAACGATATAGGTATGTAGTATGCCTCATATACAACATAAGATCGCACATTACTCATACATAACACATAAAAAGTTATGAACGACACAACGTCATACGTTAGAAGCTGAATATGTTCCAGCTCATAGTGGAACTGGCGATTTCGCTCAATACGTGTCGGTCTCTCGCATATGATATAATCAAGACCGGTCATCACATATGTACTATCTACACTAGTGTACTTATGTAAAAAAAAAACATCGAACGGTTCATTCGTCGTTAATAGGGTGGTCAAATATAATTTGCAAATTAGTCAACCATCTCTACCGACTTATAGGTAGACCTTGGCAGACGGATGCGCATCCGTCTGCCAAGTGTTAATACCTTTCCGACATATTCGCATGATATGTCGGTAGAGAACTAAAAAAATCGATTAATTGACTTAATGATTTCCGTAATTCTCTTTCACATCATATATATGTTTAGGGTGTTGTAAAACAATGTACGAACGCTGTAACATACAAAAACAAAGCAATGTCACGGGTTTATGCACGAATTACACACTGAAACAGAGCATTTGCTCTCTGTTTTGTGGCTGCTTGGATCCGTCGGCCAGGTACTGTCCTGACCGACGGATGCTAGCATCCATCGGCCAAGTGACATGGCAGAGTAGAACAAATTTGCAAGAAACGGCATGCTACCTGGAAAACAGTTTATCTGCACAGCCAATCATTGCATTTGTTTCAACTTGATAAGTTTGCACACATACAACACATTAGAAGTTACATGTTTGTACGTACAATATTAGTATAATGCTTATATATATTTAATCGGATTCATGTATTTCTTCATTGTTGTATCCATGATCTTCGCAGTCATCTTCACTATTCTCGTCGTTATCGTCCACATCATGTACCTCTTGGAGACCGCCATCATAATGGGGTAGCACATTTAGTTCCGCTACAAGAAGTGCGGTTTCAGGCTCGGACTCTTGGTAAAGAGCGTCAACCGCGTACGAAATGGATGGCAAACGATTTGCCGAGATGAATAGTCCTCTAGGGGCAACCTTGTTCACGATCTTATACCCTCCACCCATTTTCGGGTCATCGATGTAGAATATCTGTAATGCACATTAAATAATTAGTAACACATCTAACAATGAAGTACAGTACTATATACAACTAATGCAACTTGCCTGTTTGGCCATGGTTGCTAGACAGAATGGATCGTCGCGATATTCATTTGTGTTGGTATTTATGGATATCAAACCATTATCTACTTTCACGGATTTTAGATCATACCATCGACAGTAAAACAGAACAACCGGCATCCGTCCAGTGTACATAAGCTCAACGACGTATAACAACACACTGTAATAAGCTACACCGCCCTCTGCATTTAGCATCACACCACTGTTCTGTGAGCTTCTTCCTTTATCGCGCTGTTCGGACAAGTATTTCACACCGTGTACATGACATTGCGCATAATAATTTACTCTCTGCACGTAACGACTCAGAGCCTTTGATGCCGTATATTGTTGATCGTCATCGGGATACGATTCCATCTGGGAATTTGTGCTTACAGGTATTAGTAATATATACACAGTGACAAATATATGTTTATTTATATATATAGGACTACACGTTTAACTGATATTGAACTTACGGTTTCCTTGAACATTGAGCAAAATGTTCCAATTCGGTGTTGTAAATCGGTTGACCCTAGGTATTCTGTCTCATAATCCTCTTTGAAATCAATCATCTCGGAGCTGAATTCTTCAGCATTCTGCATAGCGGTCCAATGAGCGATACGCACGAATTCCTTTGTTAACAAGGGCTCCCATATCTGAATAGTTGGAAGCACATGTTTGGAAACAATAGAAATGCCTCATGTATCTGGGGTCTCCGGATCCATGACTCGTTTATCGAGGTACAAATTGATGAACGTCGCACATTGATGATTGATATACGATTCTGCGATGCAACCCTCTGGGTATCGGTGGTTGCGCACCCATTTTTTGTAGTACCCCAATTCACGTTCCATCGAGAACATCCAAGTATAGTGGACAGGACCGGTTTGCAGTACTTGAGATGGGAGATGTTTACATAAATGCACCATGATCGTGTGGAACGGCGGAGGGAATATCATTTCCAACTTACTGAGAATCAATACAATATCAACCTGCATCTCTTTTAGCTTCTTCTTTGAAATCTCCCTTGCACAGAGAGACTGAAAGAAATTTGCAAGCTCACATATCACGGTGGCTACGTGCGGTGCCACATAAGGGCGTACAATGATGGGAAGAATACGTTGCAGCAAAACATGATTGTCGTGTGTTTTAAGCCCAAAAAACTTCTTATCCTTCACGCTTATCTTGTTTTTCAAGGATCCCGCATAGCCCGATGGAAACCTTATATTTGTAACCTTATCAAGCGCTTCACCACGTTTCTCAAGCTTGATCGTGTAGTCGGCATAAGGCATGAAAGTCTTGTTGCCCGTTGTTTTGGCCCATAGATCCTTATGCACACCCAATTCCTCCCACATTTGTCTGGCTTTCAAATCATCTTTTGTTTTCCCAGGCAAGTTAAAAAGCGTTCCAATAAGATTGTCGCACACATTTTTTTCAATATGCATCACGTCCAATGCGTGCCTTGTATGCAAAGATTTCCAATACGGGAGTTCCCAAAATATCGACTCATGTGTCCAACACAACCTTTTCTGGCCGGCTTTGTTCTTCTGAGTAAACTTTGGATGTAACGACAGTTCGGGAAACTGAATGTCCAATATTTCTTCATATATTTCATACCCACTCTTTTCAAGGCGGGATTTTTTCATCTCCCGTTTCCCGTTGATTTTTTTATTTTTCCGTAATGCATGATTCTCTGGCAAGTCCTTCCATGCTCCTACGTAGTACGTCCTATTATGACTGTGAAGCCCTTCGAGATCATCCAGGCATATTGGACAAGCCTTATAACCCTTCGTCTGAATGCCTCCCAACATTCCCAAACCGGGAAAGTCACTAATAGTCGATAAAACCGCCGCTCGCATCTTGAACGTTCGATTGTTGGCTGCATCAAAGGTTACAACCCCTTCGGACCACAACTTTTTCAAATCATCAATCAACGGTCTCATTAAAACATTTAGGCACTTCCCAGACGACTTAGGGCCAGAAATCAACAGCGTTAAGATGTTAAATTCTTTCTTCATGCACGAGGTTGGAGGTAAATTGTAAGGCATAACTACAACGGGCCACACACTATAAGGGACAGCATTTGCACCAAACGGACTAAACCCGCCAGTTGCCAATGCAAGACGTACATTGGCAGCTTCAGATCCAAAACGAGGCCACGTCCTGTCGAAGTCCAACCAGCCTTCCCCGTCTGCTGGGTGAGTCATCTTATCTGGGTCGATCCTTCTTTCCTCACTACCATGCCATTGCATTTGCTTTGCAATATCAGGTGAACTGTACAATTTCTGCAACTGTGGAATAATTGGGAAATATCTAACAGTTTTCTTAGCCTTTGGTTTTCGCATTCCGACGAGCTTCTCATAGCGAGGTGAATCACATTTGTAGCACACATCATCTTTCGCATTAGGTCCATCGAATAAGATACAACCATTTTCACATGCATGGTAAGTCTTGTAACTCATCCCGACACTCTTCAAAACACTCTTTGCCTCTTTGAATGAAGACGGGTAATGATTCTCAGCCGGTAACAATGCTTTATGCAACACACAAGACGCAGTGAATGCTTCATTCGAAAATTGATATTTCTCCTTCAAAGCCATCAACTCCATGATAACCGTCAACCTATCCGTTGTCGCGTCTTTGTACAACTGTTTTTTATGCTCTTTCAATAACTTTGTGTAGTTGTTTGCCGCTTCTTGTGCAATCAACCTGTCAACATCCGCAATTTCATCGTCATCCTGTACCAATTCATCCATTTGTCCCCCACACCGAAATGGGAACACATCCTCCATATACTCCATAATTACTAGATCGCTTCGGTGCTCTTCATTCACTACTACATTTGCGCTACTTGATGAACCTCCAGTGTCCCAAATTCTTCTACTACTACTCATTACTTCTGTTAACATAGGCATGTTAAATTTTTCACCGTGAAAAATCCACACATCGTACCCCCTCATCATTCCGTTCCGAATCAAATGCATATATATATATATCCGGCACAGTCTGGTAAAATGCATTAAGACAACTATCGCACGGACACCTGTGTGATTCTATATTAGGGAAATTTGTCTGTATATATTCGATAAAAACCGCTACCCCTTCCATAAACTTCGGATCGTACTTACTGAAAGTCATCCAACTCTTATCAATATCCTGATACACAGTCAATACTAACAACTATTGAACACAATATCTAATAAATAGATCGATATACAGAACAAGAGGAACAAAATTTATCAAATAAACATACGTACCATTCTCGAGCTTCAAGCACCTTCCACGAGCCACGAATGTTGTCAGTACCAACACGAGCCACGAATGTTGTCAGTATCGAACAAGACAAAAGATTCTTGTCAATAGTGACAAACAAATGGGAATCTTGTGTAGAGAAAAAGAAATGGAGGTGGGAGAGAAAAAAGAGATTTGGGAAGAAAGAAAGAAAGAGTTGGGAGATGAAAAAGAGATGGGAGAGAAGGTAAAGTTTTTTGAGTGGCTGTGAATCTGTCCAGCGGAAAACACTTGGCCGACGGATGCACGTATCCATCGGCCAGCTGAAACATATACAGAAAACGGTACCGTTTTCAGCCCTGGACGCGTCCATTAAGTGATACGTTGTCGTTTTAACTTGACCAACGGATGTATGTATCCATCGGCCAAGACGAGCGACTATTTAACTCCCCCGAACCCTATTTCCTCCCATTTCAGACGCCCTTTCCTCTCTTCTCTCCATCGCAGCCGCCCCCTTCCTCTCTCTGCCATCTTCGACGCCGTCCGCCGCCAGCCGCCGCCCTCCACCCGCCACCGCCTGCTTCCTATCTCTGCTCGAACGCCTCCATCTCCTCCCTCACTTGAAGGTATGTTTGAAATCTGTACAAACATTTATCATGGTTTTATATTTGTTTCTGAAATTTTTAAATGTTGATACTTTCATAGTGTGTACATCGGGTAGGAAGCCCGTAAAAATGCTCAAAACTAGAACGTTTAACTGATATTTGTTTAAGGTAATACCAAAATTTACACATCAACGAAAAATAGGCTTACGTATGAAAAAGTAGTACATAACAAACAAAAAATATATACTCCAAGACAGTGCAACAAAATGTATGTCTTCTTATATTGTATAGTTTTTATTCTTAGACTGTCTATATACTTTTAAATGTTTCAGAAAATTTTAGATTTGTTTCCAATCAGGCAAGACTTTCATAGTTGTTGCTACTTAAATGTATATGAAATGGTTACTTAGGTCCCCTTTTTGTCTTCTCATAACCCATATGTCATATGAACAAGTCGGGGTAATACCCGACCCAATGGGTAGAGATTGGGTAGGGTATTCATCAGCTTTTGGGTATTAAAATCGGGTAGGGTACGGGTATCACAAAATCCGACCCATACCCTACCCATTGTCGTCCCTAGTTTCCGGGCAGTTTAGTGTCAACATAATTTAGGGTTTAAAGAATGTAGGGTTGCAGAATTAAGCTACGGGTTTCAGGGCAATTTAGTTTCACAATAATTTTAGGTTTCAAGAATTTTTGGTTGCACAAATAATTAACCTTGTGTTGAATAAGGGTTTTCGGGAAGTTTAGTTTCAAAATATTTTAGGGTTTAATAAAATACGATACATGTGTGACAAAGATTCAAAAAGTTAGAAAAGTAGGGTTTAATATAATGCACGGTATGTTTGCATCCTGAAAAACAAGTTCATTCGTGTGTGTATTAGGTTATCCTTTCGATGGATGACAACAATAGCAGTAGTGTTGGGGAGAACAGCCTAACTGGGGCAAATCACTTTGATGAAGAAGTTCCCGTAGTGACGGAAGTAGACTGGGAAAAATCAATGAACTTAGTGATGAACAAATTGCCTAGGGGACTTTCTTCGATGCACGAGGCAAAGACTCGCATGTATATTAGGCGGCTGATTTCAGCTGAAGGAGATAGACTTAGAAAGGAAAAGGAAGAACGAGATAGGGTCGCCGCTGCGAGACAAACTGCTCGAAGCGCAAGACGGACTCCGTCTGATGGATCGACTTCGAAGCGCCCGTCCCGAGACTAGTTTACTACTTAATTAGTGTATGAACGATGTTTAAATTAGGTTATATTTAAGTTCGTTTTGTATGACTCGGTGATTAATATGCTAATACATTTTATGATGCTAATATACGTAAGTTTAAATTTGTTTCTACTATATTCGTTTTGATATAGTACTAAGACTTGCTTTCATTTAGTCAATGGATGACAGAAGTAGCGTAGGGGAAAACATTATCCCAGATGACGAATATGATGGACCTCAACAAGTGGGGCCTGATTTGCATGCTGAGATGATGCGCTTATTCAACAGCATTCCAAGAGCGTCTTTGCCATGCACGAGAGTTGTAGCAGCTGCTCGGATGAGGTTACTGGGCCTCATTAACCGAGAGGGACGAAGGATTGCGGCTGAAGAAGCTGCTGAAAGACAAACACTTGCTGCTGAACGAGCCGCTGAACGAGCTGCTGCAAGAGCTAGGCTTGAGGAAAGAGGTAGGCGTCTTCATGCAAGGGTTGTTGCTCTCTCAGAGTCTGGTACATCTGATGGAGCCACCTCCATGCGCGGCCCGAAGCATGACGCAAGGGTGTACGTGCAGTGGCTGAAAGACAACTTTGTGCGCGAGGATGAAGACTAGACGCCTAGCTAGAATATTAATTTCCTACTATTTAACGGATGTGTGTTAAGGATGATTTTTATTTCAATAGAAATTTTTATATGACTTTGTAATTTGAATGGTGAACGGTTGTTTTAATTATTGTTCACTTTATTTATTAAGTGTTGGTTTATATGAATATTATTTGCGTATGATTTGACTTAATTATTTGGGATTGATTATAATTGTAATATGTTCTTTGACTAAGTCAGGATATATGGAACCAAACTCTGATCGTAGACTAGAGCGTAGGTGGCGTCGACGTGAAAATGCGGGAACAGTTGTACCTGGTCCACATAGAGTCAACGCTGCAGCTGCCCCAGCGTGGGTCCAACATTATTCCCTATTAGTCCAGGAATCACATCAACGCTACGACTATATTTCTCACCTGATGAATGAGAAAGGTATGGACATACCTCCACTCCCTGTTGGAGGCCCGCAGCATACCCCTCCGTGGTTGAACGAGTAATGGATGAACGAGGTTCAAGACAATGACCTTCAAGCTAGAGCGGAGCCTGCGTGGTTTGGATGTTTTGTGGAATGGATGGAAGTGACCAAAGAAATGCAGGAGCGTGTCATCAGAAACCTGCTTGTTTTGTAACTCTATTAGGTGTGTCTGTGTTTTCTTTTATGACTATGTTTAATGTTGTGATTCTGTGAACACATTATCTGACAAATGTTTCCATAACTGTTTCCAAACACATTATCTATGAACTGTTTTTTTATATACGCATTGTTTCATACATATTTCATGTGTAATGTCGTTATGTTTATCGGGATACCGTTACATTCTTTCGTATATTGTCTCACCTTACCAACGGATACAAGGAACTTGGCTGACGGATTCAACATATGTGGCTAAGGTTTGTCAGTTGGCAGACGGATGCACATGCGTGGCTAAGGTTTTTGCACTTGGCAGACGGATGCACATACGTCACTCAAGTTCTTTTCACTTGGCTGACGGATACAGCATGCGTGGGTCAAGTTTTTGCACTTGGCAGACGGATGCACATACGTCACTCAAGTTCTTTTCACTTGGCTGACGGATACAGCATGCGTGGGTCAGGTTTTTCCAGTTGGCCGACGGATATGAGTTTCCTTATCTACGGATCTAGCATCCGTCGGCCTGGTGGTTCACTTGGCTGACGGATTGTTGTATCCGTGACCTAAGGGCCAAAACTTAGGTCACGGATCCATTTTATCCGTCTCCTAAGTCGATTTCTGCAGTAGTGTGTAAAGCATCTCGGGCCAAAAATGAGTTGAAAACTCCTTAGGGAAGTAGGTCGTTGTACGACTATCCGAAGTTATACAAAACCTGTAAGACGTCCGAGCCCCTCTCTCCCCACATCACCGTTGGATTGAGGTATTTCCCAACTGACGATCCACACTCTCCAATGAGGCTACGAGGTGTATGATTTCCAACATTAGACTTTTGTTAATTACAATATAAGTTTTAATTAATGCTTGCATTAACCGTTTGTTCTATTTTTCCCGTCTATCTCAACAAAAGTTTATAGTGGTCCAGGAGTACTTCAACGAGACCTTAGCCACACAAGAGTCCTCTGTCGATGGCACCCACCCTTGCTCGTAGATAGGGATCGCATGGAGACTAAAGCGATCAATAAGGCGGTCGGTCAAACTAAAGGACAATTTTGGGCCAGACTTGGGAAGAAGGTGAGGGTTCGGCAAGGCAATGTTGGGTGTTCCTCCAATAGTGCCCCGTTTGAATCCTCTCATAAGGTGGATGATCTCACCTGTCAACTCGCGGAGCAACAACAACTACTAGCCGCACTAGCCGATGAGAGGAAGCATGAGAAGGAAGCGGCGGAAGCGAAGTGGAGGCGAACTAAAGATATGGTCGAGCAACTCGAATTCCTCACGCATATCATCTCCAAACAGGGGGCCAACCTCTGTAACCGTAGCTATAATTCCGGTTATGTGCTGCTATTTAAGGATTTATCACTTGAAATGTTGAAGCATGTAGTCAGACATCTTACTTTAGTAGTTTGATTGGAGACAATACTAAACATGACCAGTCATTGACATGAAGGTGAGATGTAAATCAAGATGTTCTGACTTGTTCATTAACATCACATTATATGGAGCTTGAAAAACACAATAGATGTAAAAGAATCAATCATACATAAGAACACAAGATTAGTTACCCAATTTGGTACTTCATACCTATGTCTGTGGCACTTTGTCAGTGGAAAAGTTTTCACTAAGAAGTAAACAATCAACATACAAGTTTATCATATCCTCCAAATCAAACATATGTTATTGTTACAAAGATGACAAACCTAAATTAGAGACTCCCCCTGACCTTGAGATCTTATCTCAGTCCCACTCTTCGAGAACCTACAGCCTCGGATTGTTCTTGGTCTGCTTGACTGATTGTGATGCTTTGATCACCAAGTTTATAGCTCCAATGCTTGATCAGTTACAATGAATAACATGAGCATAATGGCATTCTCTTTGATTCATTTCAAATAGATTCTCAACACGTTAATCCAACACGTTTGAGACCTTTGCAATCATGAGATCAAGATCAATGCAGAAGCTTGTCCTCCTGGACAAGAATGAACAGTATCGACTTCAGAATATATTTAAAGTGTAATTGTCAAACCGAACTGAGCTATGAAGAATATTCTGATATTTATAGCTCCAACACCTTGTATCGTGACTCCTAGAGTTTCCTTAATCTTTAGAGTCACGATCAAGGTGAATCTCCTTGTTTCCTTATTCTAGATATTTTCTACAGTAGAGTAGATATCTATTAAAGAGGTATCGTTAAATAAGGAAACAAATCTTCTAACCGGATATACATGGATACGTATTGGATACACTTGAGGAATTCCACGCGCGTGAGTTGTCACTTACTATCATGTTGTTGACATTCTAACCTGAGATCTTTACTTAGCTTCGATCCCGGTTGTACACAAATGATGTTACGACAACATAGTTGACATCTGGCTTGACACAACAACTTTCAACCCTAAATGTAGCAACAGTAGTCATCCCGACGTCGATGATAACTAGTTTCTCTATAACTTGAACTCTTTTATGTTACTTTTAGAGTTTCAATATGTTTATTTTTTGGATACATATTTATGGTTTTGTTTTTGTGTTCGGATACTTACTAACTTTATTATATAACTTTGCTTCGTTATATATTATTAGCTTTATTTGTGGTCTAGTTTCGTTGGATATTAGACTCGTTTAGATATGTATTAGACTGATTTGGATGAATTTGCAGGTAATGCACGTTTAGGTGTACGATTTTGGTTTTTTTTTTAATGTTATATAACGTAGTCGACCGAATATAATAGTTGGACGATGATGAACTTTCACTACGGACCAATATGAATCGAAATACTTTCATTACCGACTATTTTATTTGGTCGATAATGAAAAAACGATTCATAATCGACAATCCTAAACGTCGGTGTAGTTCACCACCAACCAAATAGCATTCGTAGTCGATCGAATGGGTTGGCGATAATAAATACTTCAAGTGTAGTGTTTGTATCAATTGGGATATGGATTTTCTGTTATAATGATTGTTTGTTCCACAAAGGTCGCTTGTTACTTTTCCTTAAGTCCTCATCACTTAAACTTAAAATATCAACACCTCAAGTTTTAACTCATGATCAACAAACTCGAATATCCTGAAAACTGTTCTACACTTCAAAAGAAAAATTATTATTGAAATCTCAAAATATTTTAATAAGTGATATTAACCGATGACATGGTTATTTAGGAATAGTTACAATGAGCACTACTTCAAACATTTAATGTTCATTGGTAGACCGTCTGTGATAACATATGTAAAGTTTAGGTTGAAGGATAGATAAACAAATCAACGGTGTACGGTTGCTCACACTCAATTTTAATAGGTGATGGCATTAACTTTTGCAACAACCTTGACACAATCAAGCACATAATACTCAAAGGTTTATATTTGAAATTACAAAGTAGAAATTAATTTGTCATGATAATATGTCTTTGAATTCAATTGCAATGTGAATAAATTCACACGATAACATCGGTTCTGATGATGGAGATTCCATGTACATAACTTCATGCTTTGATTGAGTTAATAATTATACCATTTGAGAACCAATCATAACAAGAGCAAAATTGTTAAGAATTAATGTGGAGTAATTAAGATTGATTGAAATGAAAGGAAAACATTTTCTCTTTTTATTGTTGCTTTGAATTTACGACATGTGCCATCGACATCTGAATCATTTGAAAATTGATTTTTTTTTTCCTGTCTTCTACTGTCGACCACAACCCACCACCACCACCTTCTAGGATCGATCTCTTCTGAAACCGCCACCCTTATCTCCAAACCACTGATCTCCGACGCAAATGCTTCAGTCGATAGATCTATCAATCGTTGGTAACTTTTCTGAATCCCAGAACCGTTCATTGCACTGACAGCATCTCGTTTCACATTTTTCCACGACCGGTTCTTCGCAAATACATCGAAGGTTCTAGGTGCCCTTTGGTTTTTGAATCTTGGTGGGTTCATTTTGAGATCAGAAGCTTTCCCATTTGATTTCGTGTCGGTTCTTCAAAAGGGTAGTGCCAAGAGGTGGTTTTCGAGCTGATTTTTGGTGAGTTATTGGGGGTTTGAATGTGGGTTTGTATGGATGTTTTGATGCCTTTACGCTTGAAGATTCTAGTAATGATGTTTTGATTGTTTCAGAGACTGTCATTCTCGAGCTGTTTGTTGGTTTTCATTTGAAAATTGATTTGATAATGATTTGGGGGTCAATCCATTGGTAGATCCGTGCTTCCATTGTTTCTTGTGCAAAAGTGGATGGCTTTGAGATTTCTGGGAAGTGGGTTTGCTAAATCTAGATGGTATGGTTGATTAAAATGATGAAAACTTTGACTTTCAGTAGGAGTGCTTCTTTTGGTAGGAGAGCATTGGGGGTTGGGACTCCAAGGTCCTTGAGCTTTGGGAACCCTAGAGTGACTAGGACAGGCTGGGTCTGGCGCTGGTTTCTTGTGCTTATCTTGATTGGTGTCTTCTTCTCCTTCATTCTAGCAATTGGCGCTGGGTATATACATGTTCTTCCAAGTCTAGGCAAGGCCTTTCATGATTTTGCCATACATAAATCTGATCATTCTAGAGGAGTCTGTAATATCTTTGATGGGAGTTGGGTCCCGGATGATCGTTACCCCCTGTACAATGCTTCATCGTGTCCTTTTGCTGAGAAAGGATTCAATTGCATAGGCAATGGGCGGAGAGACAAGGATTACCTTAAGTGGAGGTGGAAGCCCAAGAATTGTGATATTCCTAGGTTTAATGTACAGAGTACGCTAGAGAAGCTTCGAGGGAAAAGAATTGTTTTTGTTGGGGATTCAATGAGTAGAACTCAGTGGGAATCACTGATATGTTTGCTTATGACGGGAGTAGAGGATAAAAAGAGTGTTTATGAAGTGAATGGGAATAAGATCACTAAACAGATCAGATACCTGGGTGTGCGATTCAAGTCACATAATTTCTCTATCGAGTTCTTTCGTTCAGTCTTCTTGGTGCAACATGGTTGGAATCCTAGACATGCACCGAAGAGGGTTAGGTCGACACTTAAATTGGACAAATTGGATGATATCAGCAATGAGTGGATTAATTCTGATATTCTCTTATTCAACTCCGGGCAATGGTGGGTTCCATGGAAGCTTTATGAAACGTAAGTCCTATTAATTGCTAAATGCTGTTCAAATCGGTGGTTGCTGTGAACTCTGCTTATATATGCATGCAATCTCATTCCATTTACCGTGTATACTCAAACAGATCTTGAATGTATTAGGAAAACTGAGCATTCTAAGATAACATATTGCATCTGGTGCAGTTTTTATTTATACCCTATTGTATTTTGGGCAGAGGTTGCTACTTCCAGGTAGGGAGTTCGATAAAGCTAGGGATGTCAATTCCTACTGCCTTCAGAACAGCATTGGATACCTGGGCATCATGGGTTGAGAACACTATTGATACAAATAGAACACGAGTATTCTTTCGGACTTTTGAGCCTTCTCACTGGAGGTACTCTTTCAATATAGTATGAGTTTTTTGCTGTATGATATAACTGTTCATAAGCTGATAGATATCTGTATGAGAATTAATCATGAAGGTTCTTATACCAATTGCCACTGAATTGCTTTATTGTCCGCTATTGCTGTTTTCTTTATCAACTCATGTTGTTAGGTTTCAAGCCTTTGCTCTACTACCAAGTAAACATACATTTTTTAGCACAAGATTTGCTTAAATGTCAATAGTCTTTAGTTGATGCACATAGATGAACAAGACACCAAGGAAAAAAAACATTGTTTCTTTGACAGACTCTCTCATGCTAATAGAAGTCTTTTGTTGTTGACACAGTGGTCAGCCCCACAGGTTTTGCAATATCACTCGGTACCCAACGTCAGAAACAGAAGGAAGAGATCATAGCATATTTTCAGACACTATAATGGAGATTGTGAAGAACATGACTGTTCCAATAACGGTTCTGCAAATAACTTCCATGTCAGCTTTTAGGAGTGATGCACACGTCGGTGTCTGGAATCGGGGCCCATCTCCTGATTGTAGCCATTGGTGTCTACCCGGATTACCCGATTTGTGGAACGAAATCCTCCTTTCATACCTACAACGAATGAGTGAGAACCATTTCCTGAATTTAATTTCTTGGATTGTTTTCACCATGAAGAAGTAACTTTTTGCTTTATGATGGAACTATAATATTTTTATCTTATATGCTTTAATCACCTCAAAACATATCTATATTTCTTGCTGAAAATTTATCCCGAACATTTTCAGGCTCTCCTTTATTCTATTTCTCTTCTTATGTGATTGTGTGTCAATGCAGGTTAATCATGCTTGTTATTCCAGCATGAACTGAGTTATGAAGCAAGGCAATTAGGTATACAGACCTCTGGAGCTGTTGCACAATTTGTGAGTTAAATCAAGTTTTGTAAAGAAATGATTGAAGTCAATATGAAAACAATTTTGCTGAGGGGACATTCATTTCATTTCATTCCATTCGTTGCTTCTTCTTTTTGTATGTGAAGAGGGGATGATATTTCGCTTTCTGGAATAGTCACAAATGTACAAGAAAAAAAATTGTCTTATTTGTTTCATTCGGCAAGGCTTATGTTATGGGGAAATGCAGTACTTGTTCATAACTGGAAAGGGAAAAGAAGGGATTGAAATAGACTTTATGTTTGCTGTTTCTGAGTTTATTAAGACTCATGAAAACTGTCACTTCCTTATACCAGAAAGATATTTTGCTCCTCCAAAGTTTGATTTGTATGAATATCAACATGTATTTCTTTAGATTTGGTATTCAAAATATTCATTTCTGTTTGATGTTTAGTTTTGATTTTTTTTTCTCCATCAAGGTGTTGTTGAGTTACATGACCTATTTTGAAACATAATCCAAATACTCAGTAGCATGAACTGAATTATGAAGTGCTTCCAAGTGTTTATAAAAGGGTCAATTGCAAAAACGGATTGTGTGGTTTATACTTTTTGAAAGTCGGTACTGTCTTCTAAAAACATTTGCAAGTTCTTATCTTGAACAATTATTTTTTAGTACTCGTCATGTTTAACAGAAAAAGGTAAAATTAGTTGTTGGACATTGATGTGACCTCCCTTATTTTGTTTTATTTTAAAATACCAATTTTGTCCTTAAATGCAAAAAACCTAAAAGAAGGGTTTCAACTTATTTTCTAAAATATATACAAAACACTGTCTAAACAGTCTCATTTTAAGGGGTATTTTTGACTTCTTTTATTTTTAATGGCGCAAAATAAAAATTGTTTACGGTACCAACTTGTGATTTTTAGAAAACGATAACTTGCAAAAAAAAATGTAAACAAGTCAGTATTTGCAATTATCCCTTCAGAAAACTTAACATCTACACATCACAGATAAGAACCATAAATAGATACAAGCACAAGCCATATCAACTGCACAAGCACCAAATGATCAAAGGTTAGACAAGAACACTAACTTTAAGTAATATGCAATTTTTACATAAGTAACTTATTACACTAAAAACCCACCAATTTCATTACTCATAATACACTTCAGGCTAATCAGTTAGAAGCAAATAAGATGGCTGTTATTTGCTCAGTTTTTTTTTACCCTTTCTTACATTATACAGCCAAGAATTGACAAATCATTGTACATTAATCACATGAGGATCAAATCCGTCAAGATACTAAGTGCATAACAGAAGTAAGCTTCGCTCAGAGTTATTGTGGATCAATTGCCATGGGCGTAATGCGCCTCTTGGCTGACTTATTCAAGACAGGAGTATTTGTTGACTTAGAAGGTGTTTGTTTATCCTTATTCCTGTCTGCTTCTGTTTTTTTACCGTCAGCTGCAACAAGACCCACTTTTGTTTCATTTCTGAGTTCTGCTGCAACAGAGCAATTACTTCTAGCTGTTTCCATCACCATGTCCTCTGGTTTTTGGACAACCGACCTGTTACTCATATCAGCAAGATCTTCCGTTTGCTCTAAAGAAAATGAGATAGATACTTAATGTGAGAAAAAAAAATCAAAACTAGAGGTGAAAGACATGCGAAGACAGAACAGCAAACCTGGTGAGGAGAATGGTGATCCCAGTTCACCATTTTCAAATTCTACCAAGGTGCAATAACCATCTTGAGAGGATAACGCTAGATATTGACCATTTTGTGACCTTGGAGAACCAAAAAAGTTTATATTATAAGCTTGAATTGTCAAAAATATAAATTTTAGATGTTAGAAGTACATTGAGAATGTAAAATTACCATGTGATATCCGTTATGGCTGCATAATGAAGACCAGCCAAAACTGCTATCGGAGGAACACTCTCTGTGTCATAAATGTATAAGGAATTTAAAGTGGCTACTGCAAAAATGAGGCGATACGGGAGCTTGAAAATTCCAGCTGCAAAAGTCAACAAAATCATTAAGATTGTTATGCCAATTTTTTAACTATATTGTTTGTCTACAGACAATAGAATGAAGTCGTCATAGATATATTCATATATATACCTGAATTTGTTCCCCGAAGGGTAAAGGTGATAGGGCAGAAACGAACTGCTATGACAGGTTTGCTGGCTCCAGGAAGCTGTATAGCAGGCCTGTGCAACAGAAAAAATTGGAAACATGAAGGATGCAAACAACTAACATAGTTCAAAAGGCATAAGATGACATAATGTAGAGCTAATAATGCATTAGGAGATACTATGTTTGGTTCCTCAGAGATAATAAGAGGATATAGAGCAGGAAAGATTAAGGCTTTGTCCAGGTGTTGGGGCAAAAACTAAGGAAATTGAAGGAAACTGAAGATGGGAATCTTGCCTTGAAAGGTCCTTTCTAGAAAATATATAAGCAGTATTTACAGGTACGGAAGTAGATGAAGCTTTATAGGAACCTGAAACAGAACAAATGCTACATCAACACAAGTTCTGACAAGAAAATATTAATATATACAAACATCCATCAAGTTAGTATCCCTTGAACATTCCCATAGACAACCAACCTCAAGAAATTTAAGTTATGGGATATGCTAAATCACATGTAATTACAATGAACATGTATATTTAGGCGCATACATACCTGCAGGAACAAGTAAAAATGTTCCATCTGGCGACCAAGCTAATCTTCGGAAGAAAGATGGTAATGTCTCGTCATGAAAGAGATGATTTTTTGCACACTGCATACAGAACAATATGTGGGGATTATACTACATGAATATCCCATTAATGTCGTATGGCAAGCACAAAGATCCAACTATGCCCATACCTTGGCTTCATCAACTGATTGTTGGTTCTCTGCCTTTGAAATGACATGCTGACAAATATAATTCATCTTCTCATTACCCTTTCCTTTTGTTTGGGGTTTATTCATATAAACTCGGCAAGTTCTATCTGAACTAAGAGAAGCAACATATTTGGACAATGGATCCCATGCCACACCTTGAACATAATGGAAATGGGCATTCAATATTTGATGCACAGAACCTGAATAATAGGACAAGAACAATCATAATATTATAGATATATAGTAATGAGGCACTTCATCACAAAGAAATAAAGTCTTGTAGATGAATATTATATCTTTCTTACCTTTGTTAACATCCCAAATGATGTATGAATTATCAACTGACCCAGATACAAGAAATGCACCATCAGTTGACCACTGCAGGTCAAGAACATCCTTGTGGTGAAATCTAACCCCACAAAAAGACCAGAATGAGTACACAGAATCTTTGCAAGCAAAATAGACTCCGAATCAAAACTGAAGTAACTATTTTATAAGATGCATTTAACTCAGACTCAAACACTATAGATTGAAGTCAATCACAAACTTAAATTCAGATTCTCCATGCTATGCACAACTGGTTATCAGTTTATTACCTTGTACAATTTTACTTTAATTTTTAACATGCATATACACTACTCAATACCTTCTTTCAGAACTTCAACTTATCAAAACTATTGATTTAACACATTTCTATGATCCATCATCATGCTCACTGAATGTAGGTAGCCATTTTAGATGTTACAAAGAGGTGGAGACCATATATTTTCTGGATTTGGCACAAACCCTAGCTTTCCAATCCAACATATGTCCCTAGCTCACAGAATCATTTTGTACTACATACAAAATCTTGCAACAAATTTAGATGAAAAGCCTTACGATAATGTCTTAAGGACTTTCCATGTCTCACCAGCTTCTGAAACATGTAGCTTCCACAATATCAGCTCACCTCCTGCATAGAAGGAGACCTCAATCTCAGAGTCAATTGCCTAGCAGACCATGCAACAAAACCATAAAGAAGTGCCAATCATAAGATTTAGCAACACTAAAATCAGGTACATCATACCATCAGCACCAGAGGCAAGTTGCTCTCCTGCAACATATATATTAGCATCATCAGTAAAAGATAGATAAGCTACTAGTAGTTTGCTAACCTTGGAAACTTCGTAATAAGATAGATACTGGAGTGATCAGTCAAATGCCTAATACATGTAACGTACGTACATGTTACATAAGATATTAGTCAATTGCCTAATACATATAATGTATGTACATGTTACAAAAAAACCCACCAATCACCAAACCAGATTTCAATTCTCAATCAACATATTAGTATTATGTAGTTAATGGGATACAAAATAAGAATAGGGAGAAGTTAGGGGATCTCAATTGTGAGCCACCATAATGAATCTAAAATCCTAATTTTTTGAAGTTTAGGGTAAAAATTGAAGAAACAGAGCAGTCATCCACACTTCTATTTCAAAAATTATACTATGGTTTGGCAAAATTACAAGGGGTTGGATAAAAACACCCCTTCCTCAACCACATACACAAGCATCAAAATGAACTCCCAGAACTCAAGTAACAGACCCGAATGCCAAGCTTTCTACAAATGAGACCAAAACTCAAAGTTACAATCTTTCAACACAAATCAGAGCGCCCACTTTGCCCGGAAGACCTTAAATTACTTGAAGAAAAGTATGAGTGATCTTACCAGAGGGAGAAAATCGGACGGCATTCACAGCGCAGCCATGGTATGACAAGCTAGTCTGGTAAGTAGCACTCGGTATTTTGTTCTCCGCTCCTTCGTCCGAACGAATCATCCATAGCTGAAATTTTCGGAAAAGCATAAAAAAATTCTGACACCCACACGTACGGTGAGCGAGAACTGAAGGAATCAGGTCGCCGAAGAGGTCACCTTGATGTCGAAATCGGCGCCGCCGGTGGCGAGGAGGCCGGAGACTGGGTGGAAATCTAGGGTGAGGACAGGTTTGGTGTCGTGCCAGTTGATCTGAACTGTGCCTCCTTTCATTCTTCTTCAGAGAATTAGGGCCGAGGATTGGGGAAGGAGGAGCGATAGGTAGGTGATGAGATTGAGAGGCCGTTTTGGCGGGAATATGGCTTCGGGTTCCCTCTGTTTTCTTGGGCCGTAGGATTCATGGGCCGAACGTTCATTCCTGTGATGAGCTTTCGACTAAGCCCAATCTTAATCGTTTTATGCTTGAACTTTTATTTAGAAGACTTTTCTTTAACAAAAAAAGGGTTAAACTCGTATGTAAAGGAAATTTGATAAAGGGGAAACCTCAAAAACATGTCATCAAACGATCTTTATTAGTATAAATATGTTGTGATTTTTTTTTAGGGAAGCCTTAAAAATATGCTTTTGAATAATCTTTATAGCACAAACACGACGTGACGACGTTTTTTCCTCAAAAACATATTTATACTTATTGTTTATTATCAAAAAAGTAACGACGCAAATTGATTTTAATAATTAATAAACTTGAAAAAAAATATTTTTAAATTTGTAATTACATAACAATGATAATTCTAATTTTATAATGATTATTATTTTTAACATAAACGAGTAATAAGTTAAAGGAAAAATAGGCCAAGATAAACAACTTGAATCAGACTTTCGGACAACAAGTATAATTCACACTTAATTAGTACGACAAGACTAACATAAGCCCAAACATTCCGAGGAAAAGTGTAAGATATCGATGCAAATATAAAATTGGCAACATATATAAGTAGAAATGTTGATTCATTCTAATGTGGTTTTTCCAACGTCTGGTTGTTATTGAAAATCGTAACCAAGAGGACAACCACAAGAAAACGAGAATTAAGCCTTGTCTGATCTTGTAGAATAATTAACCAAATTTGATACACTCATCTGGACTATAGAGACTCACAAACCCCGCTTCTATCCTCTGATATTTGTAAGGGCCTCTGAAGATGTGTTGGATCCTGAATTAGTAATAGTTTATTGCCCCGATACTCGGTGGAACTAATTTCAACCCATGGTCAATGGTCGGGTAGTATCTGCGGACCCCCCATCTATTGGGTTTTATGTCTTAGGACAAGTCACAATCTGTATACGATGTCATTTGTGAATTAATAAAAGTTGGCAAACATTTAGTTATAATTTAATATAATGTTAACTACATGGATATGGTACTCTTTCTAAGGTATCAGGGCAAAGTTCCCCTGATAGTAGAACTCTTAGTAATATGTGAGTGAGTCTATTCATTCGTACCTAGCTTAAACCAATAGTGAGAGCTAGTGGTATGACCATTTATTGGAGGGTCACATTTTATATATCATGTATATATATATATATGAGTCAACGTCACCACATGTGTCAAATAGTTTGACATTGGATAACCCCTCTTGAGAATAATTCACAGAACACGAGACATGAGTATTTCTCAACTACTAGAGTATATATTAGTCATATGGCCATGACATCATCATACTATCTATATGTGTTGATTCATGTCTTGACATAACCAATAGCTACTCCTGACAATATATTTATTCTGGTTATAATTAGATATGAATACATACATATGAGGTATATAAGTGATGGTCATATGGGCTTATCACTTGTATTTATACGAGTTAGATGCCATCAATATCCCTCTTAATGAGTGGAGGATTGTAAAAGAAGCATGGCTATGCATGTGATTTGTCACATGCAATCCAAACTCAAGATCAAGGGAACTATGGGCTGAATTGAAAAAGGATGATGCTTCTATGTCTTTTTGTTTTGTCATGGCATCGTCAAACGACAAATGATCACTTATGGTAATTGGATATGACAAAGACAAAGTCAAAACTTCGTATGACTTAGGTAGTTATGAGTTTTGATAAGAGTTGCCCATAACTTATGGATGAAATGATTTCAATCTCATTGTGAACGTCATATAAATCTTAAAGGGTAACACACGACATAGTAAAGACCTCGGCGAAATAAACCTTAGAGGTTCGACTTAAATAAACCAGGAAAAATATATTTAATATAACAAACATGTTTATTTAATTACTTGTTCATGAGATGATGTCATTATTTGTATTTAATTATTTTCTTACATTATAATTAATTAAAACAAATAAAGAGATAAAATATATAAATATAATAGGCTTGACCGAGCACCCCAATTCTTTATTAACGACTCAACTCAATTGTTGAGTCGGGAATGAATATTTAGTCCCAACTCCATTCATGTGTTGGGAATGACTATTCATTTTGACTCAACAGAGTTTGGTCGAGGAATGAAAGAAAAAAATAGATTCATAACCGACTAAATTCGTCCGATTGAATTGCCGATAGGCTTTATATTTACACGACTAAATGTCTTTTATTACCGACTGAATATGTTAATAGTAATATATTTATATGTGTGATACATGGAAAAAAAATGAAAGACAACTATCAAAGCAAAATTAATAATTTGAATCAAGTTAAACTCCCCATGTAATGGAAAAAATTTATTCGCTTGAAAAATGCTCTGAATAGCGCTTGAAAAAAACTCTGAAACCCTAGGGTTATTCCACGCCGCCGCCGCCCAACCCTCGTCCCCGACGAACCATCACGCCGCCTCCGCCCAACCCTTGTCCCCGTCGAACCTCTCCCCTCCCTGTCGTCTTCTTCTTCTACCACAGCCATCGCAGCCATGGTTACTCCCTCCATAACCATGGCCATCGACCAGGTCGTCGAACCTACTACAAATACAATCATGGTCCCCCGCCACCATGCAACGCCGTTCCTCGCGAATCTGGCGACTCTGGAGACCAGGCCGTCGCCTGCCACTCCTCCGGGAACCATGAAACACGAGTGCAGCCTCGACCACTGGCCATTCGATCATGTTCAGCCACCACAACACAAGCTTCGGCCTAGCCGGCGCGCCGCCACCCTCATGCCGAATCCGAATGGTTTACATCGCGTCCGCGAGAGCCATAAGAGATCTCGTTCAACGCGCGACCAGCTGAGGAGCTACATGTGGAGGGACCACACCCTCCTCCAGGAAAATGAGAGGAACCGACGAGGTGGGGAGGTCCATCCAGGACCTATACCCATAGACTCGGGACTACTGGTGCTGAGAAGTCTCGGAAAAGCCGCAATCAGAGCACTTTTACCATATTTGTCTTTTGTTGTGTCTTAGTTTAATTAGATTTGGTTATGATTGTTGATTAGGGTAATTTTGCTAGGAATTTGGATTGTGCTTATTTTATATGTTTTGAATTTTCGTTTGTGTCTGTTTTTCCCTTTGGTTTTGGGATGTTGTAACGGGATCTCAATTTTGTGTGTGTTTGTGAAGGCTAAGCAGACTAGTTCTATGAGTTCACGAGCGTCAGGTACCCTACGGGGGACCAGGACTTATTCTGGAGCTTAGGACCTCAGTCCTACACTGTAAACCCATCTTTGCTTGAATGCACCTTGATCTCGTTACCATTTCAAAAAAAAAAAAAAAAAACTCCCCCACTATCATTTTAGATTGAATTATTACATAATTTTTATCGTCTCTTTCATGTTGTAGTCGTCATTAAACAATTGTAAGAATGGTTTTGCAATTAATAATTTGAAGATCAAGTTACAAGAAGATTAGCAAATAGTTTAACAAGTATTTTAAGAACATATATACACAGACCAAAAAAGGTCAAAACCTGAATCCTAAATTTAGTGACATACATAACGAAAATGAGTTCCGAATTCTTATTATAACAATCGACATAAAGCTTCACCGAATCTCCCATCTTTTCGATATCAAAATAAAGTCAGAGTATCGTCAACATCTAGATCTGCTTTTAGGTAAACCAATAATTAACTACTCGGGTAAAAGAGATTCGAGAGAACACAAATTAACCAAAAAAGATATTTGACAAATACATTAATACATTTGATCAACAAAAACAATACAAATCTTGTAACCATTATCTGAATGTTAAGCTAAAAGATCAATCATACCCAAAGCAACAGCACAAATACGCTTCAAACCGGCCTCTCGAACGGCCAGCTCCGGCGGGTAAGCCAAGCCGCGGTACCTCCGGAAGGCGTTACGACAAGCGTTGGGATAGTCCGAGGCCGCCATGACGTGCATGTAGGCGTAGTCATAAGCCTCCGTCCCCAAATCCTGGGCCGACCCTAGCAGAGCCTCGGCGGCGGACGAGTACTTGTCGGCGCACTCCTTGAGGACCCTTTTCAAGACGGCGTCGCTGGTTGTGCTGAGCAGCTGGGACGAGAGGTACGAGGATGTGGCGGTGGCGTTGGCCGTTCCCACTCCAACCATAATAACGGCCAGGGCCTTGGTGTCGGTGGCGTTGGGGCTCGTGGGGTCGGATTTGAGGGAGGATTCGCAAGTGCCGGCGTATTTGGTCTTCTTACATGTTGCTTGGATCAGATTGGAGCCGTTGGATCCCGAGAGGAGGAGGAGGAGGAGGAAGGAGAAGAGGAAGAGAGTTGAAGAAGCCATGGAAGATGAATGAGAGAGATATAATGAATGTAGTGTGTGTGTCAAGTGTTATCTTGTAGGTAGTATGGTTTTATATTGGATTTGGATCTTGACAATTGAGATGACCTGTGCTGTACAAGTTGGTGTGAACTTTCTACTTTCTGACCCTATGGCTCTGCTCTATACGACTTTTTGGCTTCTTATTCATGTATATAGGTTAGTGTTTTCTCACGGGTTTGTCAAACAAACTACCTATTTTGTTTTGTTTTTTCATTTATTCTACTGATAAATGATAACTATACGTATGCTTCTTCGGAATATTAGTTTTCAACTTAGAAAAACTAGAAACCATATATATTATCATCAAAATCAAAAGCAAACTCCGATGACGCATTTACATGTGTGATAGTGGTACAATGTTAGGTTTTACCGGACTAATTCCATTCTGATGTTTGACGTGTCGGACCGAGTTTGTAGATAATTTCGTTTAATATCAGACGTATCGAACTGAGTTAGTAGAATGATGAATTTATCTGTATATCAGTAGTGAGAGTTTGTGAAGACACCATCATTGTATCAGTAGTAGCGGTCGACTGTTAACTTAACTGGTTGTAGGTTCAATCTTACTTAGAAAGATTTTATTTATGAGAGTTTGCTTGGGCCGTTTAAGAGAAAGTAATTGTTCTTCGTGTTTTAGTTTCTAAGAGTAATTTCACCTCAATATCTTAAATATGTCATATTTTATTTAAGGTACCTTAACTCTTTTATTCAGAATACTCAGGTGACACTAAAAAGATTTAAAGTATCTTAAATGAAATATGAAAAATTTAGTGTATTGAGGTAGAATCATCCCTAATTTCTATTGCACTCTATCCCACGGTATCATAGCTGTTATGTGCTATTCGAGAATCACCGTCAATACCCCGGTGTAGGTTCAAGATAAGGCTTTGTTTTATATTCCCGGGTGGGCTATTTAAAAAAACACAAGGTCATTTCGCTTCGACAACAAACTCATAAAGAAGTTCCCTAACCTTTTTGCGCTATCACACTGGTTACGACTTAAGACCACACTGATCACCTAATTTACAAGTTTGTAACCATGCTTCTATTGTAAGATGTGAGTTCTAAATTGTTTTGTTTGAACAGTGGCTATAGCATGATTTGGGAGGTAGATGGCTGGAATGGTTAGGCCATGTTTGGAGGATAAGAAAGAAGACAAGGAATGTGTCACGGGTCGACAGGAAAACAGAACAAAGACCCTCAATTCAAGGCCTTTTCCAGCTCTGGATTGTTTTTGTTTCAATATGGAAAATAGGAGCCAGATCTTGACATGTGTAGCCAGCCTATGAACTTGATCATTTTCTTCAAACTCATCAATCATTGTATCCATAAAAATAATCATACCAACTTGTGAATTCATAATCATGATCTCGTATTTACAGAAAAGTTATCATGAAAAGTAGCATAATTTCACCGCCAATAAGGAAGCATAATACCCAGTGAGTTGAATAATTCTCAGCTTTGGAACACCAATAATAACTAATATGACACTAAGCTGTGAAGCTCCTTTACCTTGGCTGTGGAGAATGATTTTGAGGACTAGGAGGTTCAGGGTGCATTACTTGGGCCAGAGCCACTCAAGGGACAAGGAGGTTCAGGGTGCATTACTTGGGCCAGAGCCACTCAAGGGGGTATCAAGATCAGACAACAGTATAAAGGCTCCCGGATCAGCAGCTGAGGTCGCTGCCCATATTTGGTCCATACTATAATCAGCTGCATCACCATCACCGGCAAAATGAGTTCCATTTTCATTCCGACCAAACCAACTCCAGAGGTCTCCCAAATCCTCAAAGATATCACCTTCATCGGTGCAGGCTGGAACTACATCTTTGTCTTGGTTGGAATTATTGAGCTGCTGCAGACAAACCAAAACAGATTAAAATGACAACATAGAATTACAGATTAAAATGACAACTTTTACAGTCACTTTGGAAGTCAAAGGAACATGGAGTTAAAACAGGCCAACCCAAGTTAAATTATGTATAATGGTACTGTAACCATTAAAGATACCATAGGTTTCACTAAATACCATGCCATGGTGAATATGTTCAACAAATCTGAGATAAAGGTGCATGATCCTAGCAAAAGCCTTCTTCATTTCACAAAACATACATACCCCTCAACATTGCAATGTCACAGAAAATAAATACAAAGTAATAAGCTATGATAGCACCAACTGCATTAAGAAGCAAACTAAATTTTGCTTCTACACTTGGATGTCCCAACGTATGTTTTGGTCGTTAAAAGCGTGCAAATATATGATACTACCAAAACTTTCTTCATTAAGAGACAAACTAGACTTTATTTCCATACTATGATGTTCCAAAGTATGTTTTAATTGTCAAAAGAGTGCAAATAGTCCCAAAGTAGGTTATGTACCTTGTTTTCATTTTTTTCAGTGGGTTCGGGATCATGATCTTCCTGAACTAAATCCTGCATCGAAAGAAAATCGCCATCTTCTTGAATTTGTGAAAGATCAAATGATGAAGAATAATTATTCGCAGCAACTGGCAAAAGTTTCTCGACAGAGGGAAGTATTTCTAATCGTCTACAATCTGATGTAGATGCAATGCAGATACTCTCAGAGACAGGCCCGGTAGTGACTGCAGAATCGCTTTGACTAGGCAGCAACTGGACAGGTGCAGGCTGCGATTCAGAAAGAGCTTTCCCCACACCATTATTTTCCTCATCGTCACTCCAGTCATCCTCTTTAAATGGGGCTCCATACTGTGCACCATTCCTTGGGCCTGGACCTTCCTTTTTAAAGATCATACATAACACAAAAACATCCTGGTGACAACAACAGGCAGCTTTTAGAACATACATCTTCCAGTAAACTATACAAGAATTGCAAAATATGTCACAAAAATTTGACAATTACTTTTAAGCAAAAGATTCTCAAAGTAAGCAAGTGTAGGGAGTAAAATAAGAAATTAATGAATCCCCATAATGTACAACACTACACGTAGACATCAATCATAAGGGTTCAGAATATAAAAGGACTTCAGATGTTTGATGTTCTTCTAATTATAGTTTATTACCATGTTATTAAGTTCACAGCATTCCACATAGGACACCTGATAGTGATAGTATATATTAACTCCATATAAGGCCCACTAATAATAGTGCAAAGCTAAAACAGAAACCAGTCAGTAGAAGCATGGGAAAACAACTGAAATGAATATTAATGGATCTCATGAACAAATATTCAATGTACGGTATGAATTAAACATGGACACGCATTAGCATAGGCGAATGAAATTTAGATGCAGATAATGAAGTTATGATGAGACAGCAAGCATATTCAGAAATGAAATAGGGTAAAAATGAACTATTAATGGGATATACCTGCAAGCATATTCAGAAATGAAATAGGGTAAAAATGAACTATTAATGGGATATACCTGAACAACTCCTCCATCAGCCAGATCCTTGTCATCAAGGCGGTACTCATGCATGACCCAATCAGTTCGGTCTCCTTTTGGAGCTCTGCCTAGGTGATAAATCAGGGTCTTGATCATGCCAACAGTTTTAGCATTATAAAGAACGGGCCTATCTTTTCCTGTGGTCTTCCAATATCCACATTCTGTAGCACGATTTATTCTGAGACCACTACTATACTTTTTCTCCCTAGGACAGTAAAAATACCATTTCAGGTCTCTGCTTGGCAAGTATGATTTATCTGAACAAGTAAACAAGAAAACCAAATTAGGAAACAACCAAAAATAGAATATTCAAAACAGCACACCTATTTGCAATTCAAAGTAATGCATTGGAAGAGAAACTAAAATGCATACCTGGAAGATCCCAAGGCTCATTCTTGTATACATCAACCTCAGCAATTACATTAGAGGCAAGCTTTTTACCCATCACTTTCCTCTTCAGGTAGTACTTGACCAACTCAACATCAGTAGGGTGAAACCGGAAGCCAGGAGGCAGAGATGTGCTAGCCATCAGAGCAACAGTATCTAAAAACTCTTCAAATCCGAACGCGAATGCAACAAACAGTCACAAGCTGTGACTATAATTAATCCAACAATCCACGGCCTTGAGAAACAAATCTGTAAATACTACTCAACAACAATGCTTGGGCAAGGCCGAAAAACAAAAGGTCAAGTCTTATGCCAGAACAGCACTTTCCATTCACACCAGAGTCTACCCCGGAACATGAAACAAACAAGGAATCGAAGGTTTGTCGGATATTTCTGGCGGGATTCAAAAGTCATTTGGCTGTGAAGCGAAGAGAAATCCCTGTTTGGAACAACATTAGACTCCGCCAAAAACACAATTCAAAAACCCTAAACCCTCCGCAGCAATCAATTACACACAACGAATGCACTCAAATAACAAAACCCAGGTAAATTCGAAGCACAAACAGGTCAAATCTGATCAAAATCTTCCACAAACGAAAACATAACACCCTATCATCAATCAGAACCACAGTGGATCATCAGGTCGCCAAAAGACCACCACAGAACAATAAAAACCACATAAAATAAGGAGAATCAGCACATAATAACGAGAACGAGACTCAGATTCATACCCTAAGACGAGACGAACAGGAGTGAGGTGAAAGGGAATCGCTAGGGCTCGAGCGGAGAGAGAGAGAGATCGGGAGGAGAGCGTAGAGAGCGAAATTGGTAAGTGAAAGGGCAAAGAAGGTTTATATAGTAGCGCGCTCTCTATAGACGTTTTTATTTATTTTACGCGCTTTAGCCTTTAGGGTATAATCCGCTTCTCTCCTCTCCTACGTCAAAATGTGTTCCTAGTATCCAAATATGAAATATGTACTCTCCTTTTTTGACAAAATTTAAATATATACCTAATTTTATGCTCGACGAAACTATTGAAAATCACTCCTTAAGGTGAGAACCCTGAGAACAATTCAATTCGTTTATTTGATAAATGGACGTACGAAGCATAAAGTTGACATGTGTTACTTTTTTTAGTTACTAAAGTTAACAAATGTTACTTGTTGACTTGATAAATAAAACACAACATATTTAGATGACAGTGATTTTTTGGTAAAATTAGAAAGAAATTTTTTTTTTGACAAATTTATTCATTTCCGTTTCGTTTTTGCGTCAATATTTTTCTTTTTTAAAGGCTATCTAGCGAGACTAATGTTGAGTATATTTTGAAGTACGATTTTTTTTTAAAATCAACGTTTTATGGGTTGATAAATCTCCGATGATAAATGTTTCATGTTGGGGTGATAAAACTATTGTACAATGTTGATAAAAACACATGCAATTTGAAAGTGATAAAAATAAGTATTCATAGGACAAAACTGTCCAACCAAGAACCCAACGAAAAAAACAAAAAGGTAAAAGACCAAAAGAAGCCGAAAACAACTACCACCAAACACTTATCGAACACAACAACACTACTACTCAGCACAACCTTAACCCTGCCAAAACTTGTAGAAAAACCCTTTTGTCATCGGCGCCTCCCACTCCTCGCAATAGAGAGGTGGATGATAACCGACACGTCGACGACCAACACCGAAAAACAATGAAAACAGGGGCGGTGGTCAAGTCACCGCCATAACTCACAAACTCTTAGATCCAAATCTCACTAACGTGTTCAAAACAAGCCAAAAGGCTAAAAGGAATACGCCAACACCTAACAAATCGACGAACCTCTGATCGGCACAACGAACGAGGAGGGGGTGACCAAGAAAAGAGCTGGATCTAGAAGGAAGGAGTAAATCCATAGGTAACAAGGAAAAAAACGACGAAAGAGCAAACCTAGCATTGAGTCTGCCACTGAAGGACACCAAGCATGTGACCTTCACCACGACCAGAAACACCAAGCACGACGGGAAGGACAAATCTGGCGCGCCGGCGACAGATGCTCGACAACAACCATCTAGAGACTCTGCTCCAACTAGGCGACCAACCACCAAGAAGGTCTGAATTGCTCCAACCAAACGACTAGTCGACACGCTACAAGGACATAACCATGAGCAGACGACCAAACCACCAACTAATGGAGAAATTGGATCCAAAAATGGGACTCTAGATCTAGCTCACAAAGACTAGAATGAACGAAACCAAAACCACATGTGGGCGAGAACCACAAAGATTAGACCTGTCACCAACAGAAAGGAAGAAGAAGGCAAGTAAGGAGCATGTAGAGGGGAGAGAGTGGGAGAAAAGAGGAAGGGAAAGGGAAGTAGAGGTCACCATCGGCGACGTTCATGATCGGAGCCCACGACCGTCGTCGACAAAAAAGAGAAAGCACGAGCGTCTGAAGTAGAGAGAACAATCCTCTTCTAAAGATGGTTCGTGACCCACCACTTGAGTACTTACTATTCTTTTACAGAGATTCAATTCCTTTGGACCAAGTTTTCGAGAGACGAATTGGATATCGAGGTTAGTGTATGGGAAGCATGAACTCAAAGAAGATACGGATTTAATCATGTATCTGAAACCTAGTAAACAAACCTAGATTTTGACGGACATATTTCAGACTCGCGCTTAATCCTGACGATGATTTGGACTGATAATGTCTGAGAAAACCAACTTGGAAGACATATAAATGAGGCAAATAAATAAAGAACAAAATCCCACATCCACCAAAAATCAAAACCAGGAACAGAAAAATAGAACATTGCACTTAAAGGATGAAAAATTGGATAATAAACCCATGTTTGATTTCAGAAAAACAAGGTTGAGCTTCACATAAGTTGTTTTCAATACCTCCAAAATTAATGCTACGAAAACTTCACCAATAGCATCCTTTCAAATATTTGAAACTGATACAAGATAATAAAAATATTAATCCCAAAGTATAATGGAATTTGTAACGGGGAAAATTCAAACAGTTTAATAATAACTCCCAAAGCCATTCCTGAATGTTAGTCTATTTATGTGAAAACCGGATGTAAATTAGTATAGTTAAACGTAATTAACCCTACAAAAATCATACGTGCTGAAATTCTTAAGATACATCGAGTTTCAGGCAGGAAAAATCTAGAGTAGGCCAAGACTAGATTTTTAAAAGAATGCTACACATGATACAATCATATACTATTTTTCAAAGGTTTGGCTAACACAACTTTTTTCCCCCCAATGTTTTGAGTATGGACAGCACAAACTAAAGTAAGGCACGGCAAAGAAAGAAACCTGCAAAATCAAACCAATGAGAGGGGCTAGCTAGCAAGCAAGCCACCTTTCTCTTGTAATTCACCCGTGTTTTAACGGGATAAGTACAACATGGACACTTCACCTGAGATTGTGGGAACTTACAAGCATGGTCACTATTGTTCCTTGTCTTGTTGTTGCCAGAATCATCAACCTGTACACTGTTGTCTGAAAATGAATCACCCACGAGCCAGCGAATTTCATGTACACAAAACAGCCTGATGTGCTTCTGAGTAACTAGTATGTTTCTGCTGGTGCAATTACAAGTTCCTCAACAAGCTCTTTCTTCACCTCTACAGGAAATAGCAATACACGCCCTGATTTACACGTATGTGGTTTTGATTGACAATCTTTTGGCTTTGTCAGAGGATTCCATTCAAAACCCTTTGATAATAATCATACTGTCTTGTCCGCCAAGCATCCAAGCTACTGCTGATCAGGGAAAGCACCAGAGACACGCATTGCTGCACAAGAACAACACGTGGTGGCTTGATGACAAACATTACAATAGAACAATATGGTGATGAATATGACATGGAAACAGAACCAAACCTCTTCTGTTAAATTTAGATGGAAACGCTTCCTTAGATTCTGTATTGTCCGAGGCCCGCCTTTAAAGCATGGGAAACCAGAGTCCTGAGCATTAATCCAATGTAGTTTGAGTGAAACAAACAGGATAAGAAAGAAAGGAGAAATTCTTATGCATGACATACATATCCCCTAGTTAATTAAGAACTAGGGTTAATTGCTAAAAACTACATTATGTATTGTCCACGTGCGAAGAACTACATTTATGTATTGTCCATGTGCAAAAGAACTACACCATTTATTGTCCACGTCCCTAATTTTAACGGAATATTCTGATGTTTGTAAGTAAACGACCGCAGTCAAAATCTAGTGTAGTTTAAAAGCGTGGACAATACATAATGTAGTTTTTAGCCATTAACCCTAAGAATTACAGGGAACAAGTTTGTTAAACTTGACCATGGAATAAAGAGGTGAGGTAGCAGAAAACTCCCACAACAGTAATGATTACTAAATATAAAGCAATGAATGCAATTAGTTCTACTGTACTATGCCACTCGTTTTACACTTTAGGCATATCCCATAACTATACCTTACAATCTATGTAACAACAATGAGAGATATCAGTTGCCATTTGCCAATATGACTAGTTTTACTACATAATAGGGAGATGTGAGTCTCAAGATCGCTAAAATGAGAAACCTCAACCTCTGTTATACTAATATTTAGGGAGAACTACTAAAAACTGCCCAATGAAAAAAAACTAATCATGAGATGTCAAGTGAATGGTGCCAGCTTGTTCATAGTATCATACCGAATAGCATTAGGGAACAAAAAAAAATCAATTCTTATGCATCAATGGGGCCTGATTAGTGTCATATGTAACAGGCCACACGTACATATATACCATAATGAAGAAAACAAGTTTATCTTGCCTGCAACATCTCTACGAGAAGTATAACACGCTCTGCATGCTTACGACATGTTAGAAAGCCTTGAATGCATAAAACCTGAATCAAAGGAGAGCCATTTTTAGTACTAAGAATATGAAAAAGGCATCTACATATTGAAGAGTCGAAAAACATAACCAATAGAGGATTTCATTATTACTTTAAAATAGTCGAAGAACTCGCTTGGAATTCCCTCGGCATCGGAGTCCATAACCTAGCATAACCACAAACATTCCAAGCACTGGACGATTTAAGTAAAACAAATATAAATGTTTTTTTCGAGAGCCAGAACTCACAAAGGGGTATCTAACACTGCATAATAAAACAGTAAAAGAATATTTGCATCATCAGCTTCACCTCAAGAAGTTCCCGAGTTAACTTGAATGGAGCACTCTCAAAATTAACACCACCAGGCGAATTAGAGAGCATGAAGCCAAAATCAATATGTATGATGTGACCTTCTTCGTCCATTAAGAGGTTCCCATTGTGCCGATCCTTCACCTAAACAACAAGAGTCAGATTTGCGACGCAGTCTACTTAAAGCATATGGCTTTAAAATACCATTAAAGGCAATAAGCCAATTATATCTAATGTAAGCAACAACTCTTAATGTGAGCTGCCAGAACTTCAGCACCAAACCAACATAAACAGGTTGCATTAATAGACTGGAAGTTTAAGTGAAAGGAGTAGGATTTAAATATTTAATTGAAAATATAAAGATTTGATATATTGAGGCTTCACACATTTTTTTTTTGTATTTAGAAAAAATCATTTCGAAGGACTGTAGATTTAGGTCTTTTTGAAGTTATTGCATACACTTCTATGTTCAAGACCATGTTATACATGGGCAAACATTTATGAGGTTATGTAATTAGGGGTCAGCAACCAGTTAAACTTTAAATGAACTGAAATGAAAGCCTTGTTTGCTCAGTTTCTACCATACAGTGCCCAAAACACTTGAGCCACGGAGTCGTGTATAGTTCAAGTTTCGGAAATTGGCATCTGTCACATGGTTAATTTGTTACTAAGAATTGATACTATAAGCAAATGCTATGCAATTACTTCGATTACAATTGTAAGTACTGGAGAGGGGGAGAGAGAGACCTGAAGAAGGTAGCACACCAAAGAGTATCCAGCCATACTTTCAACAAAATTTCTCTGCATTACAAAAATAAATTAAATTAAATTTAAATGCAGTCAATGGAAATTGAAATTGGAGCCCTTTTCCTACACTTCATAAATTTGATTTCCAACATTGCCTCATAAATAGCATAGCACCTATGTATTTTTAGTCTACAACACCTCCCCCCTCCCATACACTTATATACGAAGATACGTGCATTTTTATAACAGTTAATTACCTGGGCAAGCTTAAAGCTTGGAGAATTTTCTTCATATTTGGAGTTAAAGAATTCGCGTAAACTCGTGACGTTGGGATATCTACTTTTGATAGAATGAAGTGAAGCCTACAACAAAATAAAGAAAACAAAATAAAATGAAATAAAAGGGACTTCATTTTCATTTGACAATGAGGCATAAATACAAAATTACCGTATCTGGAATTGTTTCAATGAGAGCTGTGTAAGAGGAAGTAACTAAAACTTCATAAGGACGCAACCAGAGAGGGAGGCCAGCTTCTTGAAATATATCTGTTATCGGAACACAATAGATTGTCAGGCTTGAAAAATGGAAAATCAATATGAAATAAAACAAATTCCAAAAACGGGTTCCTTTGAATAATCTGGAAATATGTTAGAAAGATTTCACATTAAAAATATAGAACTGAAGTCATCTTGTTTATGATGACAATTTAAAAACAATCTAATCGAACAAATAAACTAGGGTGATTGCTAAAAACTACAAAAAGTTTTGTCAACATGCTAAAAACTACATTGAGCTTAAAAGTGGACAAAAACATACAGTAAGTATTGTCCAGTCTTCTGTTAAAATAGTGAACAGAATATTCTGTTCTGTCAAGTATTGGCCCATATGTTTTGTCCACAGTACTTTTCAAGTCCCGTATGTTTTGTCACAGTACTTTTCAATGCTATATGTTTTGACCACAATACTTTTCAATGCTATATGTATTGTCCACATATCCTTTAGGGGTTAAAAAAACAGAATATTCTGTTCATTATTTTAACAGAAGACTGGACAATACTTATTGTATGTTTTTGCCCACTTTTAAACTCAGTGTAGTTTATAGCACGTGGACAAAATCAACGATCGAACCCAAAATGAAGACGATTTAACTCAGTAGATAAGTGTGATTGAACTATAACGACACTATGAACTAAAATATCACTAAAGAAAATTGGACCGCAAACAATTAAGCTCTTCCTGAATCGTGCTATTTATTCTATTTGAGCAGGGAAAATTACGAACACATGGCAGCTGTCCAATAATATATTAATATGTAGTCTTTTCTGGTCATCTATAGCCAACAGCAACATTGAGAAATGGTTGATTGTTAATATATACCCAATAATGGATTGAACAGAGAAGGCAAAATTTTGATAATTCGATAGGGTCAGTTCGGAAGAAAATAGAACATGAGCAAACAGTAATAAGCACCCTCAAGCCAAAGAAAACCATAATAATCACAACGGTACTTACCATAAAAGTGAGAAATAAGTTGCACAGCCAGGTGTTCCTGCCTACAATCATCACCACTCTTCACGATGAACTATGTAGAGAAAAACATAGCATATTCAATAAAAGCTAAAAGCAACTACATAATACAATAGCGTTTGTAATGAATGGAGTGAAACGGAATAGATATAACAACAATGGAAGATTGAGATTTAACCCTTCTCGAATCAAAAAGACATTGCATTTCCAGAATAGTTTAATGTACATCTCCATTAAAAATATATCTACGTGGATTGTAGGTACAGAAGTATGCAATCCATGAAAGCAAAAGAAACTACGGGGTGTTTTTGTATATAGGCAAGGGAGTGGATTTTATTTTCCACGCAATCCTATAATTCAATGTTTGTACAGTATAACATCTGAAGCGAAAATTTATATTGAACTGAAGCACGGTATAGTTGTTAGTTTCATATAGTTACAAAAAAGCACACCAGAAGTAATGGGATGATGATCGAAACTCAATATAACTGTTATTCTTGTACTCAACGAGTTAACCATTATTTGGAGGGGAAGAAAACCACTCTAGAAATGAAAGAAGCAGAAATACAATCAGCAGATAGTTCAAGGGATGTAATAGAACTTACAGAACGCAAGTCCCAACCAGGTAATTTTCCATACACTGAAGCCTTGCGTATCCGCTCTTTCTTTACTTCCCAGAGTTCTCCAGACAAAGCATCACTGGCCTTGGGAATTCCTCCATCTTCCTGTCAAAAAGAGAGTAACTTTCAGACACGCATCCCACATAAACAATAAAAACAGGAAGGTTATATGAAGTTTAACCCTTGGTAGTGAATCTGATGAATCCTGGCCAGCGCCTTTCAGAGGGAGCCCTGGAGGTGCTTCTCCTTTAGCAGCAGCAGCCTGCACAAAGACAGTATAACTTAACTACTAACATGTGGATCATGAAGGTAACGTTCTATTAGGAAGAACTAAAAATAATAAGGGGAGACAACAATTAACATGAAAGGAAATAACAAAGAAAGATATGCCCATGAAAGACTTAGCAGATAATAAGGTGCTATGCAGGAATTAAAGGACCTGATAACATGTCAAGGATCCTAATTTTTTTGATGAAGGATTCATGCTGACGGCCCAAACAAAAATACAAGAAACAGATGCATTAATATTATTTTTGTTGTTGAAACTTTGGGACAAAGCCACCAGAAAAAATGTAAGGGGGAAAACAAGAATAAAAAAGATAAAAAAAAACGAGGACAAGTTCCTAAAGACAGGGATCCACAGACCAAATTAACTTATTGAACAAAACTGCCCTAAAAGTGGGGGAAGACCAAACTATGATCACTGTGGTAATACAATCAATAGTATTTAAATCAAAAGTTGAGTACCCCACCTTTACTTCCTCTATAGCAACTGTACTTGGAACTCGGCGGTGCTCCTTCCGGCGTGGCCCTTGATCCTCGATGCTTTCCATCCGAACCCCAGGATCTGCCTTCAGCACTACTCTTACCCATTCCAAATCACCGTCCGATATCTCAGTGTTGTTAGACTGGTTAAGTGACAGGTTTTCCACAGAAAGACTAACATTAACAAATTTAACTCTTGCACCCGACTTATGAGCCATTGCCTGGTCAATTGCTTGAGCAGTAGAAACTGACATTCTATCAGTACTGTTACGATAAGCCTCCTGGGCAGTCCATAGAGGATACGCCCATGGAGGAGGCTTATGCAATAAGGCATCTCCATTTGCAAGAGGAATTCCGGCCCTAGAAAGCTTTTGAAATCCAGATGTGTCCTTTGTATTACTATAACAAGTTTTCAAGGAAAAGAAAATAGATCAGATACATGAATATGTTTAAATAGTCTCATAAAAGTACAATAACCAAGAATTATACTATCGAATATCATATATGTAAATATGGCATTCATATTGTTACCTTGATGTTTCACTTTTCAAAACCTCAACACAGATCAGGTAAGGAGCTTTTTCCCTAGAATTTAGAAGAACAGCTTCTTCTTCAGGAATATGAACAACTCGGTACATCCCCTTACCCATTGGAAAGCATATTCCTATAAGTATAACCAGTAAACATAGTAAGCCACATATTGCAACAAATAGCTTATATTCACATGTGCAGGCGTGCAAATGCTCATATCAAAGAATTATAGGGGAAACAATTTTATCTACAGCTAGCTACTTTAAAAAACAATTTTATCCCCACAGCCATGATCTCATATAGCCCACACCCCATATCAGGGAGAATACTTCCAAATCTAAGAGGTTCTCAGAAGGCCAACATATATCAGATCAGATAGGATACTTCCGAATCTAAGAAACAGACGCTTATAATCTTTCAAATCATCTACATACAAGCATGCAAAACTTGAAAATCGAACTTCAACATCATCAGCTATCTTTGTCAGAAATTCTTCAAATATAACATTAAATCTAGAAATGGCTTCAGATGCATTGTCACATGTCATGGAAGAACACAAAAGAACAAACATGGAGCTACATTTGAAAAGAAAACACTTCTCATGAGAGTCAGAAGTTTCAGAAACAGCACTCAAACACCACATAATTGATTACACAGATTATTCCCCAACATCTTTAGCATGCTTAATAAATTTTATGGACTTTCCAAAGTTATAGTATCAAAACCACCAATCCCCCAAACACAGAAAATTAGCCTTAATTTCGTAAAAAAGGTTTCTTGCAAAAAACAACAAAGAACAAAGTATATAAAATATCTGCTCATTCGGGGAAAGGTTCCTGCAAAAAATATCTACAATTACTATCAAAGTACCTCCGCTATTTTGAGCCTCTGTAACATGCAAGTTGATCTCTCCAAGTGACTAGAAACAAAAAAAGTGAAGATCAGATACCATTTAAGCAGAACAGATGCATCCATAAAGCAATTGTATAACACAGGACAAATAAGTATATCAAAAGGCACAAAGCACCTCACAAAGAGCACTCTTGCGATCTTCAATGGGAAATACATCCACTAAGCCATATGATGTATCACATAATGACTGCACAAAGTCCAATGACTCGTGATAAGTTCCTTTTCGGAACTGCGCAGCAGTATAATTTGGAAGTGGGGGCTTTGAGTTCGATTTGTCACTCCTTTGCTTTGGTGAACCAGGCCGCTTCTGCCAGATAATATAGCGTATTAAGGCGTGCAAAAAAAATCTCATTAGAAGTTAGCCAAACAGATGGAAACATAGGAAACGTTAAATAGCAAGTAAAAAACCCAAATCAATCTGCCAATTCTGTCAACATACTACCTTAGGAAAAAATCTAATCTCCAGTTATCCACCCTCTGTGTAGTGCTTTTTCATATATTCATTAATGTACTTTTGTTTTTAAATTTTGAAAACAGGATCTAATTTAAAATGAATGCCAACCTGGAAGGAGTCTATAAAAACTAAGCATTTCTATTGCCACCTATCATGAAATTTAAAGCAAGTACAAAAAATGTCATTGTTCTTTTTCTGCACATCTCTACCTTTCAAGTGTTCATTTTAATTGATCCCAACTGTGTAAACATGGGTTGTGGAGAATTCGAATATCACCATGCAAGATGCAGCCCCTTACAAATGGCTCCTTTTAACAACCTATTATACATGTAGTGATCCTACCCTTTCCATATCCAAACCTTGCTACAGTCTTCTAAATCTCAGGCAAATTCTCTTTCAAGTGTGAGTATTCCAATGGCTTTTATTGCATGGTTCACATTCGGATCCATACCAAATATTGTTGCTTAAAATAACCGCTACCAAGGTATTTGTATCCACCCACTAAATACTACAGTAGTTAAAGGCACACCTGATGCTCAAGGCACACAAAGCAGAGCATAACTGATCCGAGACAACATATAATACGCACAGAAAGGCACGTGCCTTAAGGCACACAGAACAAAGGCTCCAGTGACAAAGCAGTACACTTCAATCGCATAGATGTTTAACTATGGTTTCTTCTCATAGTTTTATCGTAGTAAGAAACATTTTACTCCCAAATAAAGATTTTGATATAGAAAAGTGAAAATTTAATTGTCATCATACGGCATTAACTTAAAGCAGAACACAACATCAAATGCTCTTTTCATCTTCCAAAAAGGTTCTTTGTCAAAAAAATTAATGAAGAACGTATTCTACTGATGCAAACTCTTTCCTTCTTGTCTTCTCCCTTCTTACTGAGTAGGGTAAGCATGTTTTATCTTGTTATTTCTTTTACTCCACTATTTTCTTCTCATCTGCTACAATTATGATTTTTCAACTTCACCATTTGACCTTCACTCCATTGACCTCTTTGGGTCGCTACGGAACCTGATACATCTAGAGAGGACTTAATAATCAGTTTGTTCCACATCTTGATCAGGTGTGTGGCATACCCTTCGCCTAGGTCCCAGGAAGCCTTTGTTTACCCTCCTCTTTTGGCAACTATGATAAGCTATGTATTTACCTACTCCATTATTCAACCTCAAAACTCTTACACAGGAAATAATGTAGGCCTGTTATAATCACCTTTTCATTCACACCCAATACAACGCCAAAGCCTAAAAATTAGCAGCTATAAAGAACATTGTGAAACACATCTGATATGCTACTTGGAAAACTTGCGATACAATGATATTCATAATAGTGCAATTTTATCAAACTACGTATGAATAAAATGAACTATTGTGTTAAAACTTGAACAATATATACATCACAAGTTTCTACTAAGTAAAGGAAGAAGCACAGGCTGAACTTGTTTTTGTTTCATAGTGAGTACTTTAGAAAATTATAGGATCACAATTTCCAATTACATGATCCAATAGCTACATAACTTTAGAGCTGAAGGTACCGGCAATAACCTGGGAAGAACAACTGTTATGAAGTAAAAGCCATAGTTTGAATGTCATTTAACAATATACTAGGGAATATTGGCAATGATACCTCTTTGTGTTTCTTTGAACCAAAAAGTTCCGAGTCTTCAACCGAGCGGTCACGATCCTTGAACAATTTGCGGAAGAACTTCTCTGTCCCAGGACTGCTTTCAAACAAGCCACCACCATTGCTATTTTCATTAGCTACAGTAGATTTAGCGTCTTCAGGGTGCACCCGAAACAATTTCCTGAACAACGAGAAATCTGAAGGCTCTTCCTCATCACCATCATCTGTTTTATCATTTCCATCTTTCTTGTCCTTATCTTTAAAAAGCTTTCGAAAGAACCCTTCTTTCTCATCATCTTCAGCAGATTTTGAGCACCTTTCCGTAGAGTTCATGGTATCCTCATCCTCATTCCTTTTGTCCTCAAACTTCTCCTTAAAAAATTTCTTGAAAAACCCATCTTTATCCTCATCCTCCATGGACTTAGACACTGCTTTATCCTCCGAATCACTCTTACTATCTCGAAATAACTTCTTAAAAAACCCTTCTGAGCTTGATGTCAACTCCTCATCTTCACCTTTACTGTCCCTTAAAAGCCTCTTAAAGAACCCATCCTTATCAGATTCCTCATCATCTTTCTCCACTGACTTCCTAAAGAGTAATGCATCTCGAACTTTTGGACCTGGCATTAGTTTCTTAAAGATCCGGTTCTCATCCGGCGATAAGGGACCACCATCCTCCTGTGAATGGTTCCCTACTGCTGGTGAGAATGTCATAGATTTCTGGACAGGCGGTGAAGATGTTAATGATAACAACCGCTGTTTTGATGATAGAATTTTATTCAAAACCTGATTTTTACTTCCAGGGCTAGACTCACCTGGAGGTCGAACCAATGGTGACCACTCCCCCATCAAGGTTGCTGCAATCTGACACTTTTCCTGAATCCTACTAATCCCTTCGTTGTCATCTGAATCTTCAAGCTCGGCCAAGAGGAACCAATGCACCTTCAGTGCAATCTGCAACGACTTGGAGCATACATCAATTACAAACTTATCCAAAGACGGGCTAGGCTTGTGCACCATCATATAGCATATCTGAAACAAGTAGCTCTCAACACCTGATAATGGGAGAGTGTACATTCGATTACAGAGATAGTCTCGCACCCCTGGGTGATCGTGCTTGTAGAGGTAGCTGACTGCAATCCACTCGCAGAAGAAAGCAGAATCAAAGAACCGTATGAGCCACCCATTCTCGCCGGAGTCACTAGGCGGATTGGACCTTGACGCGATCTCCCTCGGCGACTCGTCCGAGTCTCCGCGAACAAGTCCCAGAAGCCGCACCATTATCCTACCATCATAAACCCCAACCACCTCAGGAATCGAACCAACAAAACCCTAACTTCCACCCAATCGCCAAACACAGACACCAATCGAATCACCACAGCCGATCACAGTCTACCACCAATACGAATCCTAAAAATCCTTAAATCCTTCGCGAGAATCACCAATCTCCTGCCTCGGAATAGCAATTTGACAACTCCTAACTGAGAATCCAATTCAAATTCTCACTCTAAACCCCTCGAAATTGCAGTAATTCAGCCAGTAATCCTCGCATATGCGATCAGAACTTCATCCGTTTGTTTCTCGGGACAATACGAGAAAGTGACGGGACAGATCGGGAATCCCGTAGAGCAAATGCAAGTTAGCACAGAAACGATGAGAAGACAAAACGGATTGTGCTTACGGAAGTGAAGAAGATGTCGATGCGAAGCGCAGGACACTGTGGATCGCCGGAATCTTCGGCAGCACGACGTCGTATCGGCGGTTGTTGGGGGTGGTGGAGGTCGCCGCCGTCGTCGTCTTCGTGGTGGAGGTGGCGAGAAGTTGTTTAAGAGACAAGCACAATGGTGAGGTAAATTATTTACAGTACTTTTTTATTTATTCGATGGAAATAATATCAGTCTACACTAACGTGCGCCTTGGGCGTACGGTGCGCAGTTTTAGGGACAATTATTTGTTCCCATTTCCCTCCGAAGGCAAAGAGAGACGGTGAAGAGGTGAATTTGAAAACACCATATACTTAAAATAATGGTTAATTTTATTTCAATACTTTAACTTGTTTTATATTTTATTTATAAATGGTTTTAAATTATTTTTGTACTAATTCAGTATTTTAAATTTTTACTAATTCATTTAAAATACTCTAAAAAAAATTATCACATTAATCCCTTAAACTTTTATTAATTTCATTTTAATACTTATTATTAACTTTTCATCTGATTTTCCATACAAAATAGATAAAATGACCATAATATTATTCACTAACAATCAAATTTAAAGTAAACTTAACGGTGAGTATCAAAATCGAATTAATAAAAGTTTAAGATACTGAAATGATAAAAATAAGATTCAGATTACTCTAAATAAATTAATAAAAATTTAGGATATTTATACGACACAAAATAAAATATACCAGATTTAAAGTACTAAATCCTTATAATAATTTATAAACTTTTTGTAAATATTTTTACTGAACATAGGTTGGTTGGTGAAAGAAAGCCCGATTATTAATGGGCCCAAAGCCCAGTCCCACACGGCTAAGCTCAAAAGGGTAAAACTGTAAAACGACCTTCTGAATCCTGATCCGTAGGAAGATCTGATTCTACTCTCCAGAGATCTGAAGGTCCAGAACTCGCTCACCCCAAATCGACATGCACTTTTCCACACTCAAACACTCCTCTCCTGATTTCAGAACCGAACTGTTTTGAGTTCAGAGGCCACAGAGCTCTGTTGATGCAGAAATGGTGAGCTACAAGAGATCTGCAAAAAGTTTCCCGAGAAAGCCATTTTGTCACACCATCACTCTCTACCTATTCTTTCTCTTCGCCTTCTCTATCTTCGCATTTCTGTTCTTCACCTGGCACACCTTGGAAGAACACGACCACGAGAAACCCCTGCTCAGTGCGCAACCTCGATTCGAAGAGGTTCGTTCGCGTCATATTCGTTTCTTTTTCGTGATTTTGGGATTTGGGTTTGTTGTGCTGGTATTGGGTCGTTGTTGTCGGTCGCAACAGAGTGATTGTAGTCACGGAAGCTAGCTCGATTCGGAAAGGTCTGGTGTCGTCTTCCCCGTTTCGTTTGCTGAATTGGGGATTTGGGTTTCGGTTGTGGTACTAAGTCGTTGTTTGTCGGTCAGCAGAGACTGATTTGAGCTCAATGGTGTGATGGCTGTTTGAAACTAAGACATTAATTAGACAGACCATTTTATAACTGTAAGCTATGTAAAGAAAACAGTAGGTGGGTTTGTTGCATCTGATACTACTTACTAGAATTGCATGAGACTAGTTCGGAATTGGTTTCTGTGTTTGTTCTTATTTGAACTTTTGATCAATATTGTGTTTGAAGCTTGAAAGTTATTAATTAGACTAATTATTGAGATGATTGTTAGCTATTTCACAAAAACAGCAGGCGAGTTTGTGCATATGTTACTAGAATTGCAGGAGAGTGTTTAACTTTGCAGCGATATTAGTATAGAGTTAAGTGTAGTTGGCTCAGAAAAAAAAAACATCTTATCCGTCCATCTTTTATGCAGAAGCCTTCAACGGCATCAATTCGCAGGACTAGCATCACAATTGGACCTTCTTTGGTGGCAACGAAAGAGGTTTGTTAAAATAGTTATCAGAATCAATTGCAAGCTCTGTTAGGTCCTTATTTTCCTACAAATAGCTTTTTTTACTTCACCATTGACAGCTACACTATATGTGTAACAATACCAATTTTCGGTGCTGCTGAAATTACAATCCAGAAACTTGATACACAGTGTAGCTTGCATTGCATGAGATGTAGCTCCAAATGTGACCTATTGTTCCTTTTATGTCATATACATACCTGTCCCACTGTTCAATCGACATGCTAATTTTTTGCGCCTACACCTGTGACAACAAACTGTTTTACTCGTGAAGAGTTTCAATCTAGGTTTAATTTCCAAGCTAACATTAGGTATTTTCTGATTCCTACTTGAACTTTCGAATAAAAGATTGGGAATACCAGTGAACATTCTATAAATGCTGTGGCACTCGAATCAATTTTGCAAGGTGGGTTTGAAATGTTATTGCATTTTCCGTTTTGAGATAATGGGGCCTTTTGTTTTCCATTTTACAGGTCCCAGATGAACAGTTATGGGATGCTCCTTTCAACTATGGTTTACACCCATGTGTCAAGCCTACAGCTAAATATAAAGGTTGTACATAAAATCCACATATCTAGTTTCTTTTTTCGTATGAGGATGCACTTTTTAGAAAGGAGGGCCACATATAATCTGACAGTAACATAGACAAACGCTTAATGGTTCACATGTACCTCTCTTTCTTAACTACATTTTGATGTATGATGACAGCTGCTGAAAGATCAGACAAATATCTAATTGTTAGAAGCAATGGAGGGCTAAATCAAATGCGAACTGGTGTAAGTTTTATCTTCTGCACTTTCTTGTAGATGATGTATTGTAAGTTCAGATATATCCTAGACCTAGTAAAGTTAGAATGTCCGATAGTTATCTCTTCACTGGGCATAACATATGTATTTACAATATATAATTTAGTTTATTGACTTATTCATTGTGTGTGTAATGGAGGCCAAACATTTTAGTTTTTTTTTCCCATCTTTCTGGATTCTGAATCTCCAATGTTAGTGTAATGGCATCATATATTGAAAAAGAACTGGTATTGCTCTTCTGAGTGCTTTGAGCTGAAACCTTAATTTATTTGTTAGATGGTTGTTTGATGTTATAAGAAAGCCAATTACCATTTGGAGAAATAAACTCTTGGGCTTACTATTGATGTCATATTGGTCTACTGAGTAATACAATTATTATGAGATTTTATGTTGTCTTTTTTAACATCTTTTTGTGTGGGATTACCTTAAAGTGTAGCTAAATTGTGTTTGAACTATTTAGTGCAGAAGGCCATAAATTATCTAACAATAGTTAATTGTTAGTATATGGGATGAGATGTTATTGTGTAAGCATAAGGCCTCGGGTCGGATATCCAGAACTGAACAGCTTAAGTATATGGGGTGTGCTTGCTACTTTGATAGACCCAAATTTTGCCGCGTGGTTTTCTTGATCACAATTTAAAAACTGTATTAAATTCATTTCATAGATAGCGGATATGGTGGCTGTGGCACACATAATGAACGCAACACTAGTGATTCCTCAACTTGATAAACGTTCATTTTGGAAAGACTCAAGGTATTGATTACATTTTTTCTGTATCATTCATTCTTTTCCTTGATAGTTATTCTTTTCCCCCATTTATGTATTTATACTCTTATCTTATACATGGTATGCAGTACATTTTCAGATATATTCGATGAGCTGCATTTCATTAAAACCTTAAGAGGAGATGTCAGAGTTGTCAAGGAACTACCAATGGAGTTGGAATCTGTACCTCGGGCTCGGAAACACTTCACATCCTGGGCTGGGATGAGTTACTATGAAGAAATGACACAGTTGTGGCAGGAATACCAGGTATCACTGATTTATTTTTATTTTGTAATTGTTTATTGGTTTGTGCAATAGGGCTGATAAACTTTATGACCAATTCATGCAGAAGTGCATATCTATAACTTTACAGTTGTGCTTAATATTTAATGAGCAAGAGTATGCCATGAGAATTTAGAACCCTTAATGACAAAGTCACTGAGAAGGTAAAGGGATAAGTTCCCAAAATGATAAGACATGCACTCAGAAAGACATACTACTTATATGAATTATAAAATATTTTCATCTTCTCTCTCATTACCTGTTAAGGTCATATCATGTGAAGTTGAATGTATGAAGTTTTTGTATTGTTTGATGGTGAATTTTCAAGAGGGTAATAAGTACTTGTAAAGTCGAGTTTTTGGCATATAAATGAGGGGGAATTGCTAAAATGTGCCCTTATAAAACTGGGCACACTCAATCAACTGCCCAATCGAAAAAACGTGTTATGAGTTGCCTTATGAATGTGAAAATGTCGAAAACTTTTACCTCCCATTAAAATGGATGAGAAACGATAGAATGTTCCATGAAAATGGACAAAGTAATCTAAATGGGGACATCATCTTTGTTTTTATTATGAATTAATTAGATTCTAAATTATTTTTCTGGTGGAAAATTTGATGTTTTTTTGAAAAGTATAGGGATAAAATAGTCGTTTTGTTCAAAACTCACAGAAAAGTGTATGATTTATAAGGCCTTCCATAACACTTTTTTTTTCAAATTGGGCAGTTACTTGCACATGTCCAATTCACAAGGGCACATTTAAGCAATTCCCCCTAATATAACCATCAGTTTTTAATGTTTGATAATTTAAAGAATATGACACATCAACACATTGTTTTACAGGTCATTTATGTTGCAAAATCAGATTCGAGACTAGCAAACAATGACCTGCCTCTGGATATCCAGAGGTTGAGATGTCGTGCTCTATACGATGGGCTCCGCTTTTCTCCCCCAATTGAGAGCCTAGGAAAGGTTTGCTTTTCTGTTCCCTTTCTGGATATTTGGTTTATATGGTAAATTGCTTTATGTGTTATATGCTAAATTGAACAGGAATGTAAAATTTTACAAGAAGCTGGCCACATAATGTTAGAAACACGATTTAGAATTTTAGATGATCCTAGATCTATGCATCTTTTCAGTCGTTATTCTTTTAAGAAGTCTCCTATGGGGATTCCTGTTAAATTAGGTTCTGAGCCTGCATGACGGTGACACCACAGAAGCTGGTGGAGCGGCTTAGATCACGTGGAGGAAGATATATAGCTCTCCATCTGAGATATGAAAAAGATATGCTAGCTTTTACTGGCTGTACCTATGGTCTTACTGATGCAGAATCAGAAGAGCTGAGGATAATGAGGTGAGAAAAATGGTACGCATGTTTTGTAAGGGGATAATTACAACAACAAAAAAGTACCCTGTACTGTTCACTTTTTGCAAATTATAGCCTTCGTCTTTGATAATGACAAAAAGTGCCTGGAACTTGTATTTTTGATGCATTTTGCATCAGTTTGTATTAAAATGACTCTTGCCCTTGAAATTTTAAAATAGAAACAAAAAATCCAGAATTCCATCGTCCTTAATTTTCTTCCTCTTTATTGATTATCAAATTTTACTGCCGTAATAGATTTTTTTCCATTATATTAATCGAACTAATCAAAGTATTTTGGTTTGATTATTAATTAATGAAAAAAATGAATTATGGTAGTAAAGTTTTATAATCAATTATTTCAATTTGGTTAGAAAAATCACTAATGGTCAATCAACCAGTTGAACACACTCTTAGGTACAAAGAAGGAAAAGATTAAGGGAGATAAAAATTCTAGATATTTCTACTTTTTATTTTTAGAATTCAAAATTTCAAGGCTAAAATCGTCATTTTGAAACAATTTTATGCTAAGTAAAAACGAAATATGTCCAATAAAAAGTGCAACAAAAATAAAAGTTCAAGGCAATTTTTTGTCATTATGAAAAAAGAAGGGTATGGTTCGTCTGACGTGAATATTACAGGCACATTTTTGCAATTATCCCTTTTATGAATGTGTGCTAGTGCAAGCCATATATTTTACTCCTACCATTTGGTAAGTCTGTAGTTTGTTAACTTTGGTTCATCTTCTTATTTTTGCCAGGGAGAATACAAATCACTGGAAAGTAAAAAACATAAACTCAACAGAACAGCGAATAGGTGGTCTTTGCCCGCTCACTCCCAATGAGGTTGGGATCTTTCTTGAAGCCCTCGGTTTTCCTTCAACAACAACAATTTATATAGCAGCTGGGGAAATCTACAACAGTGCCACTCACCTTTCTGATCTCCAATCTCGCTTCCCAAGCCTCATCTTCAAGGTTCAATAATCATTTTGTTTCACGAACAAGGTACCAAAATAGTTTGATGTGAGAGGACATATTTCATTTCATCACCTGTTTTTTTGGACTGATAACAGGAAACAATTGCAACCAAAGAAGAATTGGGAGCATTTGCTGGCCACGCCTCACAAACTGCAGCACTTGACTACATTATCTCTGTAGAGAGCAATGTGTTTGTCCCATCATATTCGGGTAACATGGCAAGAGCTGTGGAGGGGCACCGAAGATTCTTAGGATATCGAAAGACCATTGTCCCAGACAGGTGCATCATCTACTTAGGGTTTGAAACCCCATGAGAGTGCTTAGGGACGTTGATTCTGAGAGCAATCAAAACATATAGAATTGTCTTAACAAGACAACACACTATATTCAGCTGGAATGGCAATTTGAACATATCACTGTGTTTCCTTTGAGACTCTCCTGTTGCTGTTCCTCATCGTTGCTTTTTACTTGCAGGAAAGGACTCGTTGAAGTATTCGATATGCTTGAAACTGGGAGTCTAAAAAATACAATGTCATTGTCAAATCTTGTGAAGGAGATGCATAAGAACAGGTAATGCTGTCATTACTTTTGTTCTACCGTTTGTTTCAGTTTTGAGGAATGTGTAAGGATACTTGCTTGTGAAATTGCAGGACAGGAGCTCCGAGAAGAAGAGGAGGTCCACAGGCTGGGGTCAAAGGCCGAGCACGTTTCAGGACAGAAGAATCTTTCTACGAAAATCCATACCCTGAATGTATATGCACTTCAAAGAGGAAGTCTCAAATGACATGAATTTTGTTCTGAATCCTGAGTTATATATTATTGACTACATTTGAATGATCATTAGATTTGACAATTGTGTTGCATTCAATGTGTAACATAAAAAGCCTCTCTGTCCTGAGGCTGAGGGAAGAAGAGGTAGAAGAAGAAGGTAGGTTTGAAGAAGAAGCATAGTTACATGGAATCAGAAACAATTACACATATGTATGCCCATAATGAATCTCATCATCTCCTAAGAACCTTCCACGTCATTGATTTTCTCATACTTCTATGTACTTCTCAATGGTTGCAGTGAGGGTGGACTTAGGCACAGCACCAATGACACTCTCCTTCTTCTCCCCGTTCTTGAAGAGCAGCACCGTGGGGATGCTCCTGATGCCACACTGGGTGGCGATCGACGGGCAGTCGTCGGTGTTGACTTTGTAACAAGCCAACTTTCCGGCGTACTCCTTGGCCAACTCGTCGATCACCGGCGCTATCATCCGGCAAGGTCCGCACCATGGCGCCCAGAACTCCACAAGCACCGGGCTATCACTCCCAATCACCAAGCTGTCCCAGCTTGAGTCTGTCAATGCAACCACTGCACATACATTCCATGCAACACCAACACAAAGGTTCACATTGAAAAATTATATATTTCTTCAAACTAGCTCTACACAAAATAGTATTTTACTTACTACTTTTAATTTACAATTTTAATGTCAAAAACGTTTTTTTTATTGATAAATAGTTACAAAGTGTAATAAAATACAAGTTTAGTGTCACATACTCACCTGCAAAAAGTAAATAATATTGAGTTTTTTTTACCATTAATATCTGTAAACTCTTAATAAATCTAAATTATCTTGGTAGAATGAAGCAATTGAGTAAATATATGTATGATATAAAGAAGAGAGAAGTAATTAGTTGAAGTTAATGATAATACCTTCATTAGCAGCTCCTTGGGCTTTGCAGACAATGGTTGATTTGGGGGATTTTCTAAGGAGGAGAGGAGTGAAAGAAGAAGGAGAGGGCATTCTCAAGACTCTTGCAGAAGGAGGAGGAAGATTGAAGCACTTGTTGATGGAGTCCATGCCCAGAAGGCCTGTGGTGCTCAGGTTCATGCATGCATTGGATGCCATTTTTCTTCTACCCTTTCTCTTTGTGTTGTGTGTGTTGTGGAGGCTGTAGCTCTGACAAGTATGATAAGGTAGGTTTTTTTTTTGAAATTGTTCTTTTTTCTTTGCTCCTTGTAGTGGATATGGGTTTGTTTCTTTGTTAGAATGTAAGGTGCTGAGGGTTGGGGTGCTCCTGTGGACCAGAATTGTCTTGGAAATACTAATATCTCCCCCACAGATTGGTTCTTACTCATTCTTTCCAACTAAACTAACATTTGAATCAGATGTAACATTAGAAAATCTGTTAGACTATTATTTATATTTTTGAAATTACGAAATGCTTTTTAGCTTTTTTTATAGAAAATATTGTCTTTATTAAGCCCAAATCAGATACCAATACCCTTTGTAAGGAATTTTTTAAATAAATATCAAAATCTGTCTATTATATTCAAATCATGCTATGTTAGGGTTTTATCTCGGAAACCATTTATGTTCCCTCTCCATTCTCGAATCTTTCACCCGACCATTACCACGCATCCCCGACGATAGACTGAAGGAACCCCACCCCAGACGACGGAAGATCTGTCGAACCTCTTAACCAACGTCTCCATCAGAGGTGAGGCGAGGAAGAGGTTCTCGAAGTCCGACGCAAACATGAAATGGTGGCGTTGGCGGATATCAAGTATCCCAATGCCTTGGCCGGTTGTCTCCTCTCGAGCAAGGGCCACGACTTTACCATTGCCTGGAGGGTCTTAGCCAACGCATGGAAGAACGAGGGCCTCAAGATTCAACATCTGGGGCGGAGATCCTAGCGTTCTTCTTCAGATCGTGAGCAGAACAGGATATGGTGTTGGAACGAGAACCCTAGATTTTTGGGGCTTACCTTGATGGTGCTCATGAACTCCTTCCCCACATACAACCGAAGATATGGTCTTCCAATACATGCAGGTGTGGATTATGACGTTGCACCTCCCAGTAGACTGTCAGACCAGTTTTTACAAAGAATTCATATGCAACACGGTGGGGACATGCAAACACGTAGCAGCGACAAGGTTGTAAAGGACTTTCCTCGGAATCTGGGTAGACCCGGACGTTAAAAGGCCGCTCAGGTGAGAGATCCGTATTAACTGTCTGGATGTGGGGTCAAACGTAGTGGCAATCCAATATGAGCACTTGCCAACAAAATCCCAATAACAATCTCGGTGTATGGTTGGGGAAATAAAATCCCAAGAAGGCCACCCGCAGAACCTCTGGCGCCAAGAAGTGTTAAAGAACATTATTTCCCTATTACATGGGAAGAGGTTGGGATCGTGGCATGAGGAATAACCCTCTAGCGAAAAGTGCCTATCTCGGGGTTTGGGGAGGCCTAAACTGGTACCGAACAGAGGGATGCAAGTAGTGGATGCCCCACCTCTCGTACCCCGAAGCCATATTCGGGCACATCCTCAAGTTAGGGGTATTTAAGTGCATGAAGACCAGACCTTGAGACAAGGCGAGTTTGGAACTTTCTTTGATGGAGCAACGAAAGAAAGATCATAGGGATGCAGGCGGGACCCCTCCGGAGGTAGTGGTCATCGATGGGGTAACCTTAGATCAGGGAAGGTTACCAAAAAAAACCTGTTGAGATTAATGAGGAGGTTAGTGGGGACCGATGGGATGATGGTACGCACCCACCAGACACCCGAGGGACAGGGTCATCCCTGTCGCGTCCCTTAGGGCCTCCAGTATCCACCCTTATGCTCCGTCTATCAGACGTACATCATTGGTACTTCTCCCAACTTAAAAATTCGGACTTCCCTTGTGTAATAGGGCAAGCCAGAAAAAAGACACTCACTCTACAATATGAGTAGAGGGTGAAGAGTCTCTGGCCATATAATAGTTCTTCATATCCAGTAGCCGGTAATATCACCTCAGGGTATAGTTCTCAATTCACAAAGGTGGTCTATGAGTTGGTGTTCCACAAGCCAGTCGGATATCGTCTGACTCTAACTTTCGATTTTGTTTTGTTTCTGTATGGGTGTAGGACGACCTACCCTCATTCAAATATGCTTTCCATTGTTTCCTAATTAAATGATATTGTTTCTACCTTGCAAAATAAATATACCATTTGTAAGGGATCAACATTCAAAATGGTATGTCGATCCAATAAGGCCCAGTCTTAGACGTTCTTAGCTAAATTATGAGCTGCTCGATTCCCCATTATTTTCACATGTTGAACCCCAATGTTGGTGTAAGTACTCAGCCACTCACTACAATCCTAGACCAGTCCTCTCATCGGGGAACTTAAAACCTTAGGCTTATTTTTCGCGTTGACCATCCCCAAACAGTCTGCATCGACTATCCTTATCTCCCTCCACCCTTCTTCTATAATCCACTTCATCTTTCTTTATATCGCAAGTAGCTCCAACATTTCCAGGTTTTGAATATGTAGCCACAACACGTATTTCACCCCCACCATTTATCATCCTTCTTGTATTATATTCCACCACTTCACCTCACCCCTAATCTTGGCCACTGCACGACCCAATGCACATTGAATCTGAGACCTCCCGTAAGAGGACTTGACCATTTACTGTCTCAACCACTACCTCCTCCGCCTGTTCATCTACGTGTTAGAGAGTACTGTAAATCACCCAATAGAGCATTTTTCTGTAGTCACTGTATATACCCCATATCTCGTCTTTTGCTTCCAGACTTTAAGGTTCCTGGTTCTCCATAACTCTCTCCACACCTTCACCCCAAGTTCGACCTTATTTTTTCCACTGTATGTCCGACATGCGTTCGACGACTCTTTGCATGTCTGGTGGTGAAGAGACGACATCCCTGGGGTTTGAGTTTAAGCTTCTATTTCCACGGTACATTCGAACAATTTTAACATAACATTTGCTTGTCGGCTCCTTGTGTTTAAAATTTCTAGGTAGTGTCTCCGATCCAGGATGCAAAATCATCAACTTAACCTTTGGGGGAACGCACAACGCCCACGTTGCATTCTGAAACTCCTCTTTATCATGATTTTCCCACCAGCTCTGGCCTCGCTGGATCTTCCTGAATTTGCCCAGGACTACCCCTCTTTACATCCCTACTAGTACCAAGCGTCATGCCTTTGAGAAGAATTAAGAGGGATGTGTATAATGGTCTTCTTGTCCATCGACGAGAAATGACCTATAATCAGACCCCTTGTCCCAAACTCGACTATTTCGGACCATCAGTCGAAACACAAACCAATTCACCGCCTCACTCGGGACCTCTTGAAGCCTCCATGTCGTTGATGTGAGTCATGGATGCCCCATGACCCTCGTCCGTTACCTTTATGCGCCCCACGTCCCTAAGTATGTCATGCACAACCATAATACTATGCCAAATATAGCCGGAGTTTTTCTTGACCTCCAACGACAAAAAATACAAGGGAAGTATCTAGTCTTCATTAGCCTTGTCACCAGACTGTTTGGACGATGAGTATCCTCCATCCTTGCTTTCCCACGAGAGTGTAGTGTATGGGAGGGGAGTCCTCCTACCCCAATTGCCTCCTCCACCTGAAACCAAAGGTTAGGATGTGGCCCTCGTTGTTAGGAGGAAGAAGCAGTGTCACGCAGGTGCCTGAAAGGATGTGACTCTCCTTGTTTCGGTGGATCCTCCTCAAACATCTCCATCATCATACCCTTGTATTTTCAATCCATTAGCACCTGAGTGGGGAGGTTGGGTCTCCAGCATGCGTAGGTCTTAGAAGGGCTTCTTCGGGTACCCCTACTTGGGCCCGGACGATTCCTACTAGTCTTCCTCGGCATCCAACTGCCACGAGGTTCCGCTACAACCCTCATGGAAAGGCCTCAGAACCCAGATATGGTGGGGCACACAATCGGAAACAATTTATACGCAAAGTTAATTAAATATCGTATCTTTAAGCTCGTTTTTCGAAACCTAAACGGTCGGTGTATAAGTAGACGAGCATCTAGCCGAACCTGAATCCTTATATAGTCTCCCCATATCATTCCTTCCGCATCATCGTCAACAACATGAAAATTCCCAACTCTCTGTCGATCCGGAAGCCTACTCCCCTATTCCAACCCCGACGGGTAAATTATACACTCGCACCCACACCGAGAATTGCATAAAGACTATGCTCGGGGGAGCATCTGCAGATGAAGCTCCACAAAGAACACCAATGACCGCCTAAAAGGACCAGAGTTCACTTTCCAACACACAAACCCTTTTCCGAGCAGTCCGGAAAAGAAAAAAAACCACAATTAAGCCCTCAAGAGTGTGACTCACTACTTCTGTAAGTCTTCAGAGCTCTGTTAACCAATCCACCGCAAACATTTTCAATGGAAAGTCTAGGAGGTCATGACCCATGTGGCTGTTGCATAAGAGAAGTTAAGCCCCCTCTAATAGATTTCGGTCGGGGGTACTACCATCTCCCTTAAGGAGTGGACGCCGAGTCGTGTATCGAGTGATTCTACCCCTCTAGGAGAACTCGCTGTCGAGGGTTGCCCAAGTCGAGCCTCCCCACGCAAATCGTCCGGGTACTATCTTCGCCGATGACCGTCAATGATACTGGTAACACTCCAAATTAAATATTTGTTATATTTTGAAAAAAAACATTCTACACTGATAGTTCAATCCATGGCTGTCTGAATCAATCTGATTTAATAACAAGTACCGTTATTTTGGTTTTCTGGTCAATGAAAAATATGTTTTTCTCACTAATTGATTCAATAGTCGTTGTGAGAAGCGGCCACAGCAAAAAGAAGAAGAAGTGAAGTTCTGGAGATTCGTTCATGACCATATAACATGTCAAGAGTTCTTTGAATTTTGAACAAAGAGTATAATTATTGACTTTAAATTAATCACTACAGCTATAATAAGTATGATTCTTTACTCAAAAAAAAGTATGATTCTAATTAGTCTCATTTTTTTTCCTGACTTGGGTCAGTGGTCTAACGGCCCAATGTTCTAGTTCTTGCAATACATATATTTGTTTTTTAAGAAAATACTGAATTTTTATTCAGTCAATATAAGAAAAACCCTATGATACCAAGGTGAAAAGTGTTTTTTTTTTTTAGTTAGAGCATGTGAATCATAAACGTCCATCGACGATAATGAAGTCCCAAAATACCGATCAAAAAATCGATTCTCTTATAATCATTGGCAATTTCACCAAGTGATTGTGTGTAATTCACGCTGACAAACAAACTTTTTTATTTTAGTCGATGCAAACAACCAACACTATCATTATCCGAGACGATGAATTGATTTTATATAAAAAAAAATTAACCACCGAAAACTTGTGGATCAGTGGATCATCATATATCCAATCATAGCAAAAATAAGATTGTTTAAATTGTCAGGAAAAAGTCACCCAACCCACACATGTAAATAATTGACATGTTAACCCACAAAAACTATTACCACAGTAAGCTGCATAATGTTTGAATGAAGAAGGAATTGTTCAGCTGTGTATACTATATACTATAATATATTAGCCTTAAATTGGTTGACCAAGTCAGGGTGGCAGTGGCAGTAGAAAGACACACTCTCCTTGACTCAAAAGTCTCAACCATTTATGCCCTACTTTAGACTAAGGTCTTCGTCCAAGTCTTCATTGTTGACCAAGTACACAAGTTAAACGAGACTTGGCCTTGGCCCGAGCACAAAAAAAGTACACACCCAAGTATTTTATTATTGAGCGAGTCAACAAAAGAGAGATCTACACTACAAGAGTATTTTTCAAGTTCCCTCTCCTTTTGGGATTAGAAAGATTTTTGTCATACTAAGCACAAGGAGACCCGATTTTTTGGAACTCGACTCGTCTCAAAAAACCTAATCAGAGAGAGTCCGCCTTTTCTCTAGAGACCTCGTCGTCGTTTCTGTTTTTATTCTTTGTCGTGGGCGGCTCTCCAGGTCATCTCGATCATAAAGGTTGTTGACGGCGGGTGTCTTTCTCTTCACGTTCTTCTTCTATCCTTCCCTCTTCTCCGGTGATTTTACGGTGAGTCTTCTCCGTCTTCGACAGCTGAGCCCTTAGATCCGGCGTGGGACGCTCTTTTTCGCTCTCCAAGGCCTAAATCTTCACGGATCTGGTCAAGGCTTCTCCCTGTTCGGTCGTTTCTCCGTCGTTTCTTCTCCTTCGATTTGGCCCTCTTAAGGTCAGATCTGTTGGCTACCGACTTCCTCAGCCCTCAGGGCACCTTGTTCGTCCATCGTTGCGATTTAGAGTGGTTCATCGTTGCCTGGTTGGGCTCTTGGACGACAGACCTAACAGAACTTCTTACATCGCTCGTGTTGGGTAGAAATATCGGCCCTCTTCGCTTAGCGTTTCTCGGGGTTGGCCGAAAGCGCGAGGAGGCCTGCGAGTCCTTCCCTTCTGGAAGCTGGATGAAGGTTTGCGTTTTCAGGTATTCTCTTTCTCTTTCCTGGTTGGTTTCGTCGCCTCCCTCTCTTTTCGTGCTTTCCTAAGCTTAATGGCTTCTCTTCTTCTCGACATCGGGTTTGTGTCGAGCTCGTCGGTTCAAAGAGTAGACCGCCGACAAGGTCTTTGGGTTTTATTTTTGCCCTCTTCTGAAGTCGTTTGCTTAGGTTCGCTTGGTCTATTGGGACAGTCTCAGCCGTTTTTTTGGTGTTGGTCAAGGACAATTAGATCCTCACATCCTCTCTTTTGAGGGATGTTAGCCTAATGGCCAGTGAGTTGTGATTATCCTTCTAGGTTAGGGTTTAGAGTTCGTCTGTTAGTTGACTTTGGTTGTTGGAAACCTCTTCCTCTTAAGTGTTTCAGATCTCTGTTTTCAATCTGTATGTGCTTCAAGGTGAGGAATTCGGATTGCAAACCCTTTTTGTTTCATTCTTGGTGGTTATCTTGTTAGTGCGTTCTGGTTGGTGTTTTCTTGGTCTTCTGGTGGGTTAATATCTTTATTTGGTTTGTTTCTTGGTTTACTGTTGGGTTGTTTTCTTCATTTGGTTTGGCTTTTGAGTGGTTGTTCTGGTCTCCAGTTGTGTTGTATTGGTTTGGTTGTTTTTTTAGTCCTGTGTGGTGGTTTTCTTGGTTGTTAGTTATGCCCGATAATGAAGGTTTGGTTCTTCTAAAGTTTTTGAATTCTGTAGCTGGACTAATGTACTCATCTTCTTCCTCGTGAGAGGTTTAATCTAACTTTTCTTTGTCGATCAAAAAAAAGTAACCTGATTTTTTAAAGGGGAAAAGAATCGATTGGAACTTGTGTTTGGTTTTAAGTAACAAAACAAACGTCGGGGGTCACGATTTCTCTATTGTATATTTAACTAGTGACATGACAAAGAGAAATTGTATATAAAAAACAATTATTTTGAAAATGAAATTGAAAAAGAAAAACATCAATGCTTTCGGAGTCAGCATCGAGTCCTCAATATTGAAGGAGTCTAAGATGAAATCGATATTTGAGGGGTTGGCCATTGGAAGCGATGCAGAAAAAATTAAAGCAAAAGAAGAGAAGAGGGTTTGTGTGGAAGAGATGTGTGAATTTATAGAAAAAGTTTAGGGTTTTTTCGAATTATAGCGTCGCCACGTGTCGGCGTGGGATAGGCCCACCAACTAGCCGTTGAGCCAACGACAGCACGTCGTGTCGCTGTAAGAATCCGAGACGACAGCATGCAACGACGCGCATATCACGACATTGCGACGATTGTTTTAAAACACCTTGCATAGTACTGGTTTTAAAACCATGCGAAAAAGCATGACAAACAACCAAATGTTTTAAAGATTTGTTTATTCTAAGATCTAAAATATATATTTTTATCATAAATATCTTAAAATATTATCAATAAACTTGGAATAAATAAGGATTACTGAAATCGAAACAACTTAATTAATTTGGATTTAAGCTAAAAACAAAAATAAATTATAAATAAACTATATTTTGGAAACAAAGATTAGTAATATATATAGTTTGAAAATAATAATAAAGTAGTACAACTTACAAGTTGATTAGCATGGTGATGTCAAAATCCATGGGTGACCAACCACATGCCATGCGGCAATCCCATCACGTCATTGTATGTAATTGGAATTCCCAAACACACGCATCCAACGCTGGCGGTATTATTTGAGAAAATGATTGATGGGTTGGTCCATTTTAACATTTTATTTAACCATCCGATCCAACTATTAGATATCTTATTTATGATGTATTATTTTATTTGTTAGGACTAAGGCTATCTATAATGGTGTCGAAACGACGTGTTGTTTGGACGTTGAATTTGAAGTAGCGTTGAAAAAAGACATCGAATTTCAATGGATGTGTCTGGTCTGCGTCGAATCTGCTAAAGCGCAAATTCGACGTCGAGGGTCTTGTAGACTCAACGACCCGTCGAATCGATGGATATGGGGGCCGGCCGAATCGTGACCAGCGACCCAGAGTGTGCCGCGTGGCAGGATTCTGTGATAAAAATACCACATGCTTCGTCTTCTTCACTACTTCTCTCAACCCGTTTCTTCGACTTCCGATAATCATCACCGAATTTCCATAACTTTCGACACAATCCCCCTAACCTGTCGACGCCGCCGACGTTTCTCCCACACCCTATTGTCCAGGAACGTCGCGAAGGTGTCTTCACGGAAGTTACGCCACCGTCGTTTTTCCACCGGCCTTACTTCGCCATTGCCTCCTCTCCTTTTCTCGTTTATCTACCACCCAAATCACCTCCCATGGCCGATGAAACTCCTCTCCGAGGCTCTTCCCCGGTGATGGGGTCGAGCTCGAGCCGCCCATACCACGACCAGCCAGAACCGGGAACTCAAATCCCATCCATGGTCTTGTACGCACAGATGAACATCATCATGTCGGCAATGATACGCATGTACCGGAAATGAAGTCGGCCCGAGGAATCCTCCTTGGTGTGTGCATGGCTCAGACAGGAGGGTCAAGGTGGTGACGAATCCGATGATGCGTTTTGGGATGCCATAAGGGGGGAGCTAGCTCACGTGACCCGGCAATCCCTCACGACTGAACGGTCCGTCGTGAATTGCCAGAATCATTGGACCGACATCAATCGGAAGGTGAAGAGCTTCAATGAGTGGTGGTCGGAGATGAACGCATTTACCAACCCGGTTGGACCGACGAGTAGGTGATGCACATGGATGAGGTGGTGTACCACGAGAGATATGGCCACGAGTTCGTCTGGAAACATTGGTGGATTCTCGTGCGGGACCATCCAAGTTGGATGCAGTCGTAGGCACAACTGTAATCAAAGATAGCAAGTGAGCCTACCGTCAATGGGTCGGAAAGAATAAGTCTCAAACCTTTGGCAATAGAGGTTTACGGACCTGCTGACCTGAGGAGCTAAAATTGTGGTTGGAGCTATGGAAAGAATAGCCCTCCGGGACCATTACTCGAAGACTCCCATCGCACAATACAGGTTCAACCTCTAGCAATAAAGGACGGTGGAGGGCCTGTAATTCTTTTTGGAGGTGTAATGTGCAGGACAACTTTAAATTGTCTCTTAGTTGCCGGTAATAAAAAATGACGAGTGGCGTTGGTTACCTCACGACATTGCTTCAAGACACAACAAGCTGAGTCCCGTGACCGCCTATTCTACAGGGTCATGTGGCATTATTTGCTGTGTTCTTGGAGTAATGACATAAGGGAATCCCCGTCACTTGCCATCTTTGATTATGAAATACCGAGAAAACAATTTGAAGTCGTTCATCATATTACGCCCCAAAACTGATTATTCGAGTCCGGGAAGCTAGTTTACAATAGGCAATAGTAGTTAGTTTGCACGTGTAATTTGATGACATCGATTTGAACATATTAATAAACGTATTTTGGTCGAGTTGGGTCTTCTTACATTTTGATAAACACATCGATTTAAACATGTTTTCGATTTTAATTCTATACAATAGACTGGTAATAGACCAAATCGGTCTATTCCCATTGTTACATGATTACAAATAAACCCACGTTTCGGGTCTAATTCATTCGTGGGGTCCACAATTTTTCCAAAAATTAGCCTCAGTAGACCGAAATTAGACCGGATCAGTCTAATTCTATTGTGGATAGTCTAAGAAAGGGTACAAAGCATTTAGTTATTCTATTATTTTAACGAGGATGGTTAGCTTTGAAATTTAAATTGGTAGGTACAAATTTCAAAATATAAGCCAGTGTTACAATGTAAATATGAATGTTTATTCATAATATTTATAAAGTAAAATGTGACATATTCTATTTTCCAAAACTCATAAAAGATTAAAGGGCAAGTTTTTTTTAGAAGTACAGATGCAATTTATTATAATATAGGATATGATGATGAGCACATAATTGTACTCATCTTACAAAACAGATATCAACTAGCGAACAAAAAGTAGAGACAGAAAAATAAATTGTGCTCAAGGACTAGGGGTGGTTGAAGGGGATATCTGCGATAGCATCTTGAGATACCGATACATCATGCTTCTTCCAAAAGGCACTGGGCGAGCCAACCGAGTGAAGGGGGAATACTGGTAGACCTACATCTCCCCCAGTATGTCAGCGTGCGTCGTCCTCCCTGGACTGATAATTGTAGGGCTCCTGAACGCGGGTGTGCTAACTCCGGACTGGTATAGGAGACATATGTCGACTGAAGATGGAACCATCGCCATCTATCCACCAGGAAGGGGTCATAGCCGACTCACCCCTCCCTGGGGCACCTTAGACTCATTCCTGTAGGCAGGGGTGCTTGTGGCCCCCCGCCGCCGCTGCATGTGAATCTCCATCTGAATCTTTCGACCCCTCTAACTCGTCCGGCTCTTCCTCTCTGTCTAGCTGTTTCCTCCCTAACAGCATCAGACCAGCGTCCTTAGCCAGCCACTCCGATGGGATGTCCTCAGTCCCCGTCGCATAGGACGTTTCCCTCCCCCGGCGTGGCATGTGACGAGGGGATGGCGTACGTGGATCCCCTTTACCCCTCCTACTTCCTCCTCCCAAATAGCTCCAGTTTGTCCCTGGCGCCGCCTTCCCATGCTTCGCCTTCTTGAGGGCGGATCGTGGGTCCCCTGGGGCTCTTAAGGAATGACCCTTAACATCCCCCGCTATAGGGCATAACGGGAACAGATGTCCTGCGCATCTACACCCATAGTAGTGATCTAGTAAGTGTTCGTATGAAACATGGAGGAGAGTCCGTACCTGCGATCCCGACATCCGGAACCAAATCTGACTCTGCAGGGGAATGCGTATATCAATCTGGATTCTGATCTTCATGAAGTCTCCCCAGCAGTGCCCCGAGCTATCCACATCTACCGCCTGACAGACTCCTGGTGTATTCCCCACCCAGAATCCCACCTCCTTATTCCAGGCACCCACCGGCAGGTTAGAGACCCTAGCCCACACCGAGAAATGGTGGAAACCGAGATCACCTACTTGCATATGAGCCCGAAGATCCGTAAACAACACCAGGGATTCCCAGAAAGCCCACGGCTCTCCAGCCAAAACTCTCGCCCGCTCCCGAGCTGTTCGGAAGAAAAAAGCCACTAGACCCCCTTCCAGCGGCCTTGCGTCCACCTTCATCCCCCACAGGTCCTCAATTCTATCCACCAAAGATTTCCAGAAGAATCTTTTAGAAGTTAGCAACTTTGCCGCGAGTGCAAACTGAAACTGCCCCCCAGCGTTGGTAACATCCCATGTGGGGACCACCACCTCTTTGATCAGAGCGACGAGAGGCGAGACCCTAGTCCAAACACCCCCTAAAGTCCGCTCCATCTGGGTACCTATAGTTGTCCGACCCGAGACGATCAACCAATCCCCGACCCAGTTCCCCCGGATCCGTCCTCGGGTACGACCCGACCCTGCCGCTCTGACGATACGACCCAACAGCTCCGGCCCGTGGGTGCGGGTCAACCCGGTTCCTGCCCCTGCCCGACCCATAGCGGGCTGCCCAAGCCGCTACATCACCCAGCCCGGTGGCCCATCCAGTCCGCCCCGCCCAGCCCGAGGAGCCCAGCCCCCTCGACTCGCCAAACCCCGGCCCGCTCTACACGCATCCACCAGAAGTCCATCCACTCGGCCCGACCCATACTACCGCCCCAGGCCCAATTCCGATGCACTAGGGTTTTCCCGCACCACAGCCACCGCCTTACCCTTGCGTCTCCTCCACTCCATCGCCGCCGGAGACTCAGCAAGGGTCTCCTCCGTATCCGACGAGACGAGCACCACGTCCTGTCCCGCCGCATCGGCCGCCACACCCTCCGGCACCTCCTGCACCTTGTTCCCGTCGGACGTGTCAGCGCCACCCGAGGTCTCGAGCCCGTCGCCGGCGTCCGTCTAACTCTGGCGGCCGCCATGTGGTGCCAGCCACCACCAATGAACGCCTCCCCAGTGCCCCTGACCGCCGAGAATTGCATCACTGACGCCGCCTCCCCTCTCGGCGTCATCACCTCCGGGTCAGTAAGGGAAGCCTCGGCTCCCTCCTCCCCGACGTCCATCTCCGGCAGCCGTCTCCTCTCCTGCTTGAGATCCCCACCATCTGCATTACATACCTTGAAGTCGACGTCTCCATCGCCGCCTGCACCCTCGATATCCTTCCCCCCATTCACGTACGACTCGTCCTCCCCCACGTCGAGGACGTCCACACCACCCCCAATTCCCTCCTCCACCGGCTCCTCGAGCCACTCGGATTGGTCACCAGAAATACTTGAAAGCCTAGCCGCCGAATACACCATAGTTTGCCCTAAAAACACCAAACCCTATCCCTAGTAGAGAGAGAGAGTTGTGACTAAGGGCAAGATAATTATCGTGACGACCGCTTATGATGGGAAAAAATTATCTTTTTAATATTCTTTCAATTCATAAATAAAAAAAATATTTTTTTATTTTCAAATTTTAAACATCCTGTTAATAAATAAGAGAGTCTCTCATTTCTGTCCAAATGTCAGGCTTAGATAAAAAGAAATACAGCTAACATAATCAGTAATGCAAATTAACTGTTTAATAATTGATTTAAATTTCTATGAAAAAACTTACCTTAAATAAAAAGCTCTCTGCCTAACCCTAGGGTTTTCTTCTATCGTCGTCGTTCATCGGAGTCGGTCTTCTCTTTGTTGCTGCTCTATTCGTGCGCTCGTTCCAGTCGCCCTCATCGATAGGTACTGCCTGCTCCGGTTGTTGAATCGCTTTTATCTCGTCCTCCCAGATCACGTATCTCTTTCTGGATCTCCGGCTTGGTCTCTGTGCTCCGGGCGTGTCGAGGCGTCGACGCTGCTCGGGTGATACGAGCTGCCTGAGGAAGCGTTGCGGTGCTCATGTCGCTTTGAATGTCTTCATCCAGACGTCCCAAACGTTTTCAGGTATCTGTTTCGACCTGTTGTTGTTAGGGTTAGCCCTGAACTGTGGTTTTGAATGCTGATTTTCCTACTTTGGAATTGTCGGGGTTTGGGAACGGATCATAACCGACGTCAATTGAAAGATTTGGTAACCAGTTTTAAACCAGACTTGGTGTTTCTTACCGAGACCCGTCATGTTGATGCTCGGAATTCTAGGTTTAAAATGGCTATTCTACGTCGGACATTAGGGTTTCATGGAGGCACAGGGATTCCGGGTGTTGTTCCACCGGTAGCCCCGGGTATTTGCCCTCCGTCGAACAAATGGGGGGTTATGCTATTGTGGTCTGAGAAATGTATGGTGGAGGTCCAATAATCCCATATAGATGCGGTGGTCTGTATTGGCCAGGAGCCGCCATTACGCTTTACAGGTATTTATGGGGAATCGGCATGGGAGAACAGACACAAGACTTGGGATAATCTGCGGCATTTGGCTACAATCCCGGCTCCGTCGGAATGGGTGCTAATGGGGGATTTCAACGGTATTCTTCGGCTTTCGGTAAAAAAAGGAGGTCAGGTGTATCCTATAGGCCTCATGTAGGGGTTCCAACAGGCTATCTCGAATATTGGAGTGGAGGAACTCCCTTTACAGGGCTATCAGTTCACGTGGTCCCGTGGACATGATCCGGAGACGCAGGTTGAAAGCCAACTGGACAAGGCCTTCATTTCTTCCCGGGCTAGAACCCGTTTTTGAGATGTGTCTCTGCAGGATTTGGGGGTTTCGACCTCAGACCATATGCCTATTTTACTACAGATCCAAAAGGAACCAGTGGAACGCCGACCCCGACAATTTCGCTTCGAAAGTATGTGGTTGGAGCATCCTGAGTGTGGTACCCTGGTCCAAGCTGAATGAGGACAGCCTGCAAACCGTCACATAAAGCATCATATTAAGGATATTGGACATTCCTTGGATGATTGGGGACAGACAGTTTTCCGCGATAACATCAATCAGATCCGGTATCTTCAGAGGAGATTGGCTGAGTTAAATGGCCGGTCTGATAGACAGGGAATTAAACTCCGCCTGGCGTTTCAGAAACAGTATAACCGGGCCTTGGCAAAGCAAGAACAATTTTGGCCCCAACGAGCGAAACAACACTGGCTCGGAGAAGGGGACAGAAACACGAAATTCTTCCAAAGGTCGGCTATGAAAAGGCAGGCAAAAAACAAGCTGAAATCACTGGTTAACGATGCAGGGGTGGAACTGCAGTGGCACACGGGCATGAAGGAACTTATTCACTCCTATTTTGCCGATATTTTTACAACAGGTGATATTGAGGACTATGATCTCCTTATGCCAGTTCCCCATATGATCAACCCGGCTCAAAATTTACAATTGACCAAAAGGGTAACGAATGCGGAGGTGCGCCAGGCAGTGTTTTAGATGGGACCATTGAAGTCTCCGGGTCTAGATGGCCTCAATCCAAAAAAAAATCAACACTTTTGGGACACGTTGGCTCCGGAAGTTATCGATTTTGTCCGAACTGTAGTAGAATCGGGAACCATCGACCATGACGTCAACAAGACCACTCCGGTCTTGATTCCAAAGATACCAGGGGCGAAGAAGATCATAGAGTTACGCCCCATAGCCCTCTGCAACGTCATCTTTAGAATTTCATCTAAAGTGTTGGCGAACCGGTTAAAACCACTCCTGGATCCGATTATCTCCACGAATCAGAGAGCGTTTATGCCAGGGCGGCATATCCAGGATGATGTGATTATCTCGTGTGAAATTGTACATAATCTCAGGCGCCGAACGCAAGGACAGAGGGGCTTCATGGCTCTGAAACTGGACATGACTAAGGCTTAAGACAGAGTGGAATGGTCCTTTTTGTTATCTATGAGGGGTGCTTTTGGCTTTGATGTAGGTTGGCGGTCTCTGGTCCTAGCATGTATGCGTTCTATCCAGTATACAGTGAGTTCAGATGGAAAGCATATGACCCCTTTCACAGCTGGGAGGGGGATTTGACAAAGGCGACCCATTATCCCCATACCTTTTCCTGTTTTGTATGTAGGGCATGTCTCGTATGCTCAATCAAACGGAGAGGGCCGGTACGCTTCACGGGGTCTCAGTGGCCAGAGGAGCTCCGGTAGTCTCTCATATCTTTTTGCAGATGATTGCTACATATTCAGCAAGGCTGGACCGGAGGAGGCGACACAACTAAATCAGATTCTGCATACCTTCGGCCGACTATCGGGTCAGGTTATCAACAAGGGCAAGTCGTCTATTTTCTTCAGTACAAATACATATATGGAAAATAGATCGACTTGTTGTGGTATCTTAGGGATACAGGAAATTTCAGGCCCGACAAAGTACCTGGGGGTCCCCAATATACTAGGACGACGAAAAGGGCAAAGTCTTCAATTTCTGTGTGACCGGATTGTTGCCAAAATAGAAACTTGGGATGGCCAAATGCTATCCATCGGGGGAAAGGGGGTAATGATACAATCAGTACTCCAAGCTATGTCGATTTATGCTATGAGTGCCTTTCTGTTACCAAGGGAATCCATCAACAAGATACATGTCGCGTTAGCTCGGTATTGGTGGACGGGTACCCCCAGAGGTACCAAACCGATAATATGGCAAGACTGGACGAAATTGTGTAGACCGAAGGAGGATGGGGGAATGGGCTTCCGGGATATGAGAGACATGAACATCGCATTGTTGGCAAAAATGGGGTGGAAGTTGCTAACCCAATTAGACAGCTTGGTCGCCCGCGTTCTAAAAGCGAGGTACTTCCCGAATGGTGATTTTCCAGTCAGCTGAAGGTGGTAATAATCTCAGTCAGATCTGGACGGGGCTTCGTGCAACACAGGGTCTACTTCAGCAAGGGTTGATTCGGACTATTGGGGACGGTTGTTCGACTATGGTGGAGGACTCTCCCTGGCTACTGGGGAATAACCCGGTCATCCCACTCCATACATGTCTCACTCCGGCTATGCGGGTTTTGGATCTAGCCACAGATACTTATTCGTTTGACGTTCCGAAACTTCAACAGAACCTCCCCCCGGCTATTGTGGAAGACATATTACAGGTGCCCCCGCCCCCTCCCCCAGCATGTAGACAAATGGTCCTGGAAGTTCAATATTTGGGGAGTGTACTCGGTCAAGGAAGGATACAGGGCGTTATCCCGGGAGAATGGACGTTGGCACGTTTCGATAGGGACGACAGTTTGGACGGGCATATGGGACCTGGACATTCAACCGTGCATCAAAGTGTTCCTCTGGCGAGCTCTTTCTAGTACTTTACAGGTCGCAGTAAATCTTCGGACAAAATTGGTCCCGATTCCGGACACATGTCCGATGTGTCAGCACGACCAAGAGATTACGGATCACCTCCTTCTCCACTATCCTTTCGCAAGGTCTGTTTGAGATATAGCAGGATTACTGGTTCCTATCCCTCCTTCCGGTACGCTGCATGACTGGCTATCTGCTTTGATACTACTACCTGATATGCATGTAAAGAGTAAAGCCTGTCTCTTCCTTTGTGAACTATGAAAAGCGAGGAATGCTATGGTTTGGGATCAGACTATCTCTAAACCGCAGGATATACTTGCCACGGTCCTAAGCAACCAGTGTAGCTGGTCAGAAGCCCAGAATGGTCGCCCGAAACCCATTGTTATCCCCCACTACAGGCAAACGAGCTGGATTCCACCACCCCAGAATTGGTCCACTATCAATGTGGATGGAGCGACCTTTGCGGACTCAGGGCAATTTGGCTAGGGCTGGATTTGTCGAACAGAGACGGGTGGGGTCCTGGAAGGGAGAAATGGATGTGGGAGCGGTATGTTGGGTCCTGAATACTCTGAGTCCATGGCGATATGGCAAGCCCTGTAATGGATTCAAGCATCATACTCTTCCAGGGTCATTATACAGTGCAATGCTCAGTATCTGGTGCACTTGATCCAAGGGTCTCATCAGGTATTCTCCCCTTTGGGCCTACTGGTGGACGACTGTCGGACCCTTCTAGCTACTCTCGAGGATGTTAAACTCGAGTATATCTCTAGGTCAGCGAACGGAGCAGCCCACTGGCTAGCTCGGCAAGCCCCTTCTATGCATGTCCTCTCGTGGTCCGGATTCACTATCTCGGATGCACTCATGTCTATCTTACTCCATTTCAAATAATAAAATCTCTATCTTTTCAAAAAAAAATATTCTATGAAAAAATTAATACCATGACTTTTAAACGTATATAATTTAAAGTTTATTTTATAATCAATATCCTTTAAAATTATAGACCGTTAGATTAGATCCTCGTATAAATCAAGGATTGATATATTAAAAATTGTATCACGTTCCCATGTGGTTTTCTATATAATGTCCCAGTATGAAAGTTACCATCTCGGTTGGGAGATGAAGACCCAAAACATGATATTATTTTCTCGAGAAATATTGTTTTAAGCCACTAGTCTTATTTATACTTGTTTTTGTTTGTGGGTATACGTAATAAAGGGGCGCACAAAAAATACGACAAAGTCTATTATTGAATAAACTGTTTTCATAAAACTATGTTCATTGACAAAACATATATATATCCAATACCCATCTCCGAAGTCCGATAATTTGGTTTCATACGATTGAGCCGTACAAAATATTGTCTGGATTTCCAATCGGTGCCCCAAAAGAAGATCCAAAACAGCCAAGTTGACTTGGTTGGATTGGCCTTACACCACCAACTTTGGACAAGTTGCACCCATTACATTATTGTTTTATTTTATCAAACAAAAAGTTTCCATTTATTTATTTATTTATTTATTTATTTCAAGTCTTATCATGTGTCCTAATTTTAAAATATGGGATGATAGTAAAATTAATTTTGTATATGGATAAAAGACAAAAACATGCTTCAGTTGGGGCATGATTCTCTTATTACAATATTACAAATTATGATATATTAATGTATAAGTGGCATCTCCAATAATCCATATTGTTGAGCTGTCATGGCATCTTCGATTATTTATGTATTTATTTTGTTTGTTTTTATCTGTTTTTTTTTTTTACAAATCACGATACAAATATTCCTAAATTTGATAGTATCCATTCATGTATATTGTTCAAATTATTTATTCATGTGTTGGGACATAACATAAGTCATACTGTCCAAGTTATAAACCAAAAGATTTATCATTGTCGGTTAATTTAAACCTTAATTAAATCTGTTTAAAATTTATAATTTCTAAAACCTCAAATCAAATATAATATAAAGAGATACACAATATTAATTTATGTAATATGATTTCAACGATTTTAAATAAAAATTTATATTACTATATAAAACATGGTCATATCGTATAGAATCAATGATCAACCCTCGGTGATTGGAAGGAGAAGCAAAAGGGTATGTCTCTAGTATTGTTTCTTTCCTCGATTTCTTTGGTGTATTTGGTGCTCTCTGGTTAATCGACGATTCGATCGGGTGTGGGCTGTTTGTCCGGGAGTCTGGGTTCGGCCGATCGCTCCGACGATTCTTGTCGGTTGTAGCCCCACGTCCGGCGCTTGGGGTGAGACGTGGTTGGTTTTGTGCGAGGGGATCGACTACGGCTGTGGTGCGGTGGCTCCCGGCAGGGTTCAATTGGGACGGTGAATTGAACAGGGGTGGTGGCTGGGGTGCTGTTGGAGAGGGCGTGATCAGGAGGCATCCTCGGGGATTTCTGAGCGCAGTGGGAATAGGAGGTGCTAGGGACAACCTAGGACGTGTAGGTTCGGTCTGTGGAGGTGTGGAGTACAAGACCGTCCGAGTGGTTGCTCTACCAAGGGGTGGAAATGAAGTTTTTGTCCTGGAACTGTAGAGGATTGGGCAAGCTAGCGACGGTGGAGTACCTGAAGGGTGTGATTCGCCGTAGGAAACCGCAAGTAATCTTCCTGAGTGAGACGCTGGCTCGACAGGGGGAGGTCGACATTCTGAAGTTGAAGACAGGGTTCCCGGGCGGGTGTGAAGTGCCGGCGGTGGGGCAGAAGGGGGGTCTGATTCTACTATGGACCTCGGAGATGAAGGTGACACCACTCTCTTGCGATGTGATGTTTATCGATGTGGAGATCGAAGGCCCGACTGGAGATAGCTTCCGATTTACAGGTGTGTACGGGGAGGCGAACAGGGAGCTCAGATGGCAGACCTGGGATATGATCCGTACCTTGGGGGCACGGACAGGGGCTTCGCGGAATTGGCTGATGATGGGGGATTTCAATGGCATCCTTCGTAATAAGGAGAAGCGGGGGGGAAGGCGGTATCCGGAACGCCTAATTTCAGGGTTTCGGACCGCGATGAGGGCCGTGGGGGTCCATGACGTACCGCTCCAAGGGTACGGCTTCACTTGGCATAGTGGTAGTGAACCAGAGACACGCATGGCAGTCCAATTGGATAGAGCCCTTATGACGTGAGAGTTGCGAGCACTGTGGCCGGAGGTTCACCTGGCCAATCTGGGCATCTCTACTTCGGACCACTTACCCATATTGATAGACTCAGAGACGCGAGTGGATCCGGTGGGGTCACGACACTTCAGATTTGAGAACATCTGGGCGGAGGACCCGGACTGTGGGCGACTGATCCAAGCTAGCTGGGGAACCCCGGGGGACCGCGAGGTCGGGGACAAGATTCGGGATACAGGGTCGGCTCTAGAGACCTAGGGACGAGAGGTGTATAATGCACTAGCCCGGAAGATTGCACGGTATGAGAATGACATGCTATGGTTGAATGGGAGGGAGGATCGGCCGAGTATTCGGCGTCAGAGAGCTTTGCAAAAGCTATACGTTACAGCCCTTGAGAAGAAGGGGGAGTTTTGGAGGCAAAGAGCCAAGCAGCACTGGCTCACGGACAGTGATCAGAACACCAAGTTCTTCCAAGCCTCGGCATCGCAGCGGAAAAACATCAACAAGGTCTCTGAGTTATGGGATGAGGAGGGTACCGTCCCGACCTGGGACTCGGGGTTGGGGGACCACATCCTGGCCTTTTACAAGGAATTGTCTGAACGAACGAGGGGGGATGGAGTAAATTTTCCAAAATTTCGCCAGCAGGTGTCGGAGGAGCAGAATAGGGCACTTATGGGGGAGGTCACGACGGAGGAGGTGCGGGATGCGACCTTCTCCATGGGACCGAACAAGTCGCCGGGTCCGGACGGCCTTAACCCGTTCTTCTACCAGAAGTACTGGGGGACAGTCGGAGAAGATGTCACTAGATGGGTGAGAGGAATTTTTGCAGGGGGGGACATCCCCCGGGAGATGAACAGGACCACGTTGGTGTTGATTCCAAAGGTGGAATGCCCAATGTCGCTCAAGGATCTACGGCCGATAGCTCTTTGTAATGTGGTGTTCAAGGTGGTGTCTAAGGTGGCGGCAAACAGGCTTAAAGGATTGTTGGGGGGCCTTATCTCGAACACCCAGGGGGCTTTTGTGCCGGGCAGATCTATACAGGACAACATTATCCTGTCATACGAGACGCTGCACTATCTGAAGCATAAGAGGCAAGGTAAGGAAGGCTGGGTAGCGCTGAAGCTGGATATGAGTAAAGCCTATGACCGGGTGGAATGGGGTTTTATATGGGACATTATGCGAGGCTTTGGGCTAAGTGAAGAATGGATCTCCCTGGTTCGTTGGTGTACGTACTCGGTCACGTACAATATAGTGGCAGGGGGGCAGCAGGCGGGGTTCGTTCAACCTGAACGAGGAATCAGGCAGGGAGACCCGTTATCTCCATACTTGTTCCTCTTCTGTATGGAAGGGTTCTCTCGGCTTCTACAAGGGGCGGAGGACAGAGGGGACATCCATGGGGTCAAGATAGCGAAGGATGCCCCGGCGTTATCCCATCTGTTCTTCGCAGACGATTGTTATGTGTACTGCAAAGCGGTCCCGGAGGAGATGACGAAAGTGCGAACCTACTTGGGCATGTTTGAGGAGGCGTCAGGGCAGGTGGTGAACCAGGCAAAGTCGTCTCTATTCTTCAGTCATAATACTCCGGCGCATCGACGTCAGAGTGGAGTGCAGATTTTGGGAATACCAGAGGTCGATACTCCATCCTCATATTTGGGGATACCAAACATGATGGGTCGGAGTCGTATGCAAAGTCTACAGTACGTACTGGATAAGGTCCTGAGGCGCATCAGGAGGTGGGACGGGAAGCTACTAAACGGGGTTGGGAAGGAAGTGCTCGCTAAATCGGTATTGCAAGCTATTCCCACTTACACGATGAGTGTAATGCGGATCCCAAAAGGCATGTTGGACCAAATGAATGTGGCTCTGGCAAAATTCTGGTGGAAATCGGCAGGACCGGACGGTAAGGGTGTAATCTGGCAGTCCTGGGCAAACATGTCCAGGCCGAAGGAGGACGGAGGTATGGGGTTCAAGAATTTATATGATTTTAACTCAGCCCTATTAGGGAAGCAGTTGTGGAAGTTGGTTACGGAGGAATCCAGCTTAGTGGCGAGGGTTCTCAAAGCTAGATATTACCCGAGGACTTCAATTCTGGAGGCGGGGCACAAACCTAACCAAAGCTATATATGGCAGAGCATATTATCAGTACAAGAATTGGTTCTGAGCGGGGCGCGGAGGTCGGTCGGCCCTGGCTCGGAAATTTCGGTTTTGGGACACCCCTGGTTGACGGGGGTTGAAGCGAGGGTGCAGTCGGTAGGCCCTGGACTCGAGGGACTCTTGGTGGTGGATTTGATGACGCCACAGGGGAGGGCTTGGGATGAGGGGAAGATTCGGTCCCTGGTAGCAGAGGAGGATCAACAGGCAATTTTGGCGGTCCCGATCAGTCGGACGGCGGTCAGGGATTCGTGGTATTGGGCGAGGGACTATTTGGGCCAATACACGGTGAAATCGGCGTACGCCTGGTGTCAACAGGATCAGGCCTCTACGCAGGCACAATCCGACATCTGGCCGATAATCTGGAAGCTGGAAGTGATGCCAAAAATCAGATCATTCTTATGGCGGGTGTGTTCGGGATGTCTCCCGGTGGCGGAGAATCTAAGACGTAGGCATGTGGAGATGGCAGAGACATGTTCGGTCTGTCAAGGAGGTGCGGAGTCGACCTTTCATCTCCTGGTCACATGCCCGATGGCGAATGAATGCTGGACGAAGTCGGGTCTAACTCTCCCTTATGGGGCCCAGTTAATAACAGAGTGGCTGCTACAAATGCTTACTCTCAATCATGCGGAGAAGGGAGGACTGATCGGATGTCTGTTATGGGGAGTGTGGAAGGCACGAAATAAGGTGGTTTGGGAGGGTATAGTCCAACCAGCGGCCGGGATCTTCCAGACCGCGTCCCATCTCCAATTGGGGTGGCTGGAAGCACAACGAAGGAAGGCGCAGGCCCAGGCCCAGGCCAAACCACGTTTTGCTCAATCGGGGGGAGCGGAGGTATGGGAACGACCTAGTGCGGGAGCCTGGGCAGTTAATACGGACGGGGCTCTGTTCGCAGCGGCAGACAAAATGGGAACGGGTTGGATATGTAGAGATGAAGGGGGGCACCTCTGGGGGGCTCGGTCTACCTCATTCCATGGGGCCCAGAACCCGGGGCTGGTGGAGGCGTACGCGATACAGGAGGCGCTGGTGTGGCTTCATCAATACCCGTCCCAGAGGGCAGTGGTTCGAAGTGATTGTAAGGTCATAGTGGATATGATCAACAGAGGTGGGGGGCAACTGTCACCTCTAGGGACGATCGTTACATATTGTTTTTCCCTTTTATCTAAACTCGAGTATGTGCAGCTCGAATTTGTGAAGCGGACAGCGAACAAAGCAGCTCACTGGCTAGCCAGTGCGGCTTGTTCTACGCCTGTCTGGAATTGGCAATGGGAGTATGTCCCCGAACCTCTTCAATATATCATTATTGCCGAAAATTAATACAATATCGTTTATCTCAAAAAATAAACATAAATGATTTTGAATTTCTTAAGATCATTATAATCGTATTTGAAAGAAAAAAAGGATGGTACAATTGTGGTACCATTTTACCTTTTCAACCCAAACGTGCGTTAACATGGTAATGGTAAAACCGACGTGTCGGAACGGTTAAAAAACAGGGGGCAAAGACAAAGGAACGGTAGCTTAAATGTATATTTAAGGTAAATAAATAGAAAAAAGCAACTAACACGTGGGGGACAAAATGTTTTCACACGTGGTGCTTCTTTACTGGAAGCTTCTCTTTGTCTACGCATGAAGAAGCGCGTTGCGTTACAAATTAGGTGTAAAACAACTCTTTTCAATCCGATTTTATCCAAATATCAATTTTTTTATATTTTCTATTTTTGGAGGCATGGTAAAGTGTACAATGATCAAGGTAGATCCTCCTTTTTTCACCGACTCCCATCTGTATCATATTCCATCCTCGGGATGCGCTCATCCAATAAATCACTGACACGTTTCATTTCATTCCCTCCAGATAAATATATAAGGGTGATATTTATTTGGGTTTCGAGTTTATACGTAGGAGTGTCCTCACTTAAATGAGCAAAAAAAGACATATACTCGTATTATTACTAACTAATTTATGGCCATTATCAAATCCAACTGTATGTTTTTTAGGTCTTTTAAACATCATAAATTGTTATTAAGTATTTTTACAATTTTATTATTGGAGCTATTTTTTATTATAAAAAAATATGATTTTATTTAAATATCAGAAGTAATGATACATTGTAATGCGTTAGGGAGGGGTCCTGACGACTGAAGAACAGACATGAAACAAACTTTTTTGGTTAACCAGTGAACAACTTTGTTCGCGGTTCTTTTTACAAATTGAATAGTGACCCCTCGTTTTTAGAAAGCATTTGACGAATATCTCGTATAATTGTCCCAATAGGGGATGGTGGGAGATCCCCTTTCGTGATCATGTTGAGTAGGACTTGAGCATCTGACCGAAGGACAATAGGACTATCTCTTAACGTAGACGTAATGCGAAAAGTTGTGCCTATCGCACATGCCTCTACCATGATCGACGATCAACACCCTGGAAGGAGTCAGTTTGTCGCAAGGCAAACCATCTCGTTTGTATCCCAGGCTATGATGCCCCATGTTGATTGATTTGAGTCAAGGAATACTGTCTCATCCACATTAATGACCTTTGTACCTCTAGATAGCCGAACTCACCAGGAGGCCCAAGAGAGGGGCGGCATGTGAGCTGTTTCAGTGTTGGAAGCAGCTTATCGCCAAGCCGTGATGTGAGCGTGGGCCGCTGAGATCACCCACAAGGCTGCAGGCACAATACCCCCCATTTCAGGGCATTCTGTGCTTTATAACCCTCCCAAAGGATAGATAAGACATCTATCACTTGGCTCCGTGATCCCGTAGTCTCAATCACCTCCTACCACTCAACGAATCCCACTATAGGATCATAAGAGGCATCCCTCCGAATTGCGCCCAACAAGTCTTCGCAAATCCATATCCTAGAAATAGGCGATCCACTGATTCCGGGACATGCCCGAAAATATCGCATGTAGGCGTAATCGAGACATATCGACGATTCAAGTTAGTTGCTACCTGCAGAGTATTTTTAAGACGTCTCCAAAGGAAAACCCTGAGACGCGGTGGGATATTTATGTCCCCTATAGATGCCCAAGCCACTGCAACTATGTTTTGATGCCATTATGGCGCTCTATGGACAACTTTAAATAACCTGCCTTTGTTGAGTACATGCCGGTTCTTTCAGACGCCCAGTACCACGAATCTTTGTCTCTTTCGGTGGATAGAAGTACCTGGAGGATTTGGACCCTCACCCCTTCATCAAAAAATCTAGATAACAATGACACATCCCAGCAATGTGGCCCAAGGATCATCAGCCTTGCTACCGGTGCACCCTCCAGGGTTGGTTGGGCGTATATAATCTCCGAGTTTGTTCCCTGAAGCCATGGCGTACCCCTAATTCATGTGTCCCTCCCATCCCCAATTGTTATCCGCAACCTACTCCGCAGAAGGTCTATTGTAGAAAAAATATTCGCCCATGTGAAACTTGGATTAGCTCCAATACGCGCTTGCAGGAACTCTGTAAAGGGGAAATACATGGCCTTCAAGACTTGATCAATAAGAGATAGAGGTCGGTGAATGAGGCTCTAGACCTGCTTCCCAAGTAGCGTCGTTATAACGTCCTACAAATGTTGGAACGCCATTCCCCCTGCCTCTTTTGGCATTCACAACTTATCCAGTCATGCCAAATAATAGACCGAGTTGATTGCCCCCCCAGACCAAAACCTATCCAATGCTACATGGATTCGGGATATGATCCGGTGAGGTAACCAGAACACTAACATCACATAAACCGGGAGGGACGTGAGTACTGACCTGATCATCACCTTCATACCTCTACGGGAGATAGGAGTTTGCCATCCCAAGACGGTATGTGTTTGATAATGCGGTCTCCCAGATAGGCCATAGCTGCACTCGTATTGCCTTCAATCATGTTTGGGACCCTAGATACATAGACGTTGGCACGTTGCTGATATCTCAGCAATAGATAAGATCTGAAAACACTCATATCGTACCATAGTGGATGTGTTCGTACTAAAAAATATGTAGGAATTTTGAATATTCAGTACCTGAACTGATAGCTGCCCAGACAAACCTAGCATATCCCAAACATGACGTGTCTCCCCTATAGTGGCTCTACAAAATATGTAGCAATCATCCGTGAAGAACATGTGTGAGATTTTTGGAGTACCTCTTGCAACTCAAACACCTCGGATACACCTATATTCCCGCGCCTGCTGTAATAAGAAGGAAAGCCCATCCATGCAAATGAGGAAGAGATACGGGGACAATGGATCCCCCCGGTGAAGGTCGCGAGATGACATGAACTTTGGTGTCTCCCTTCCTCCCGATGACATGTTGTACTGAACCGTCTTCATACAACATGCCACCAATTCGATCCATTCAACCGAGAATCCCAGTAGATAATCCCATTCTACCATATTGTAAACTTTACTCATGTCCAACTTTAGATCCATGAAACCCATATTCCCTTGTCGTTTCGTACAAAGGAAATGAATAACCTCAAATGAGATAAGGACATTATCTTGAATGCATCGTCCCGGGATAAATGCTCCTTGAGTTTCAGATATGACATTATGCAGAAAATGGCGTAGTCTGTTTGCCAAGACTTTAGACAAGATGCGAAAAATGACATTACATGGGGAAATCAACCGCAGGTCAGTAACCACATTCTAGTCCGGATTCTTGGGAATAAGCACAATAGCAGTATCATTCAGTGTCGAGTCAAATGCCCTGGTAACTGGATTAAGAGGACCACCTCCTTAGACACCACTGGCCAGTAATATTGGTAGAACCGCAAATTAAGACCATCCGTCCCTAAGGATTTATCCGCCCCCATTTGAAAGACTGTATTCCGTACTTCCAGAGCTATCCCTAAGAGAAAAGAGCTGGGTTATGATCTGTCGTGATTCGATTAGGAAGGTGGATGGGAAATTCAGCCAGGTCCGGATGACTACTTGTAAAAAGTTGACCAAAGTAGTTTATCCCACGTTATCAGCTCCCCTGTCGCATTATTTAGGGCCGCCACTGCATTGACCAGTCGACGGTAGGAGCACGCTGTTATGAAGAATTTAGTATTCCGATCTCCATCCGTCAGCTAGTGTTGTTTCGCTCGTTGTCTCTAGAAAGCTTCATGTGCACTTAGCGCACGTTCATACCGAATCTATATTGCTTCCCTCCAGTGTACCCCAATCCGGCTTGTTCTACCATTCAGCTCAGCAATACACCGCTAGTACCACTTGATGTGATTAACATTTTTCTGAAATGATTGCGCCTCCAATCATCCAGAGAAACCCCTACCTTACGAATCACATCATCTGTAGGAATCGAAGGCAATTTATCCCAACTATCCTGTAACACTTGACCACAACCTAGATCACGCACCCATTGTGATTGAAAACAGAACTTAGGTTAACAAATAGTGATTATCCTTAAAATATTCATTATTTCTCATTAATAATTTGAAAAATCATATATTTCATCCTACGTATTATTTAATTAATAAAAAATAAGAATCTTATAATATATAATAGCAAAGTTAACAGTTGACATGGCAGCTGACGTGGCGTTTTATACTTACTAAAAATCTCACTTCTTGGCTCTAAGAGCATCCACATCTCTAGCATTATCTTAACATCACTTAAGGAGAGAAAAACAAGTGCCACGTGGAAAAGAGATAATACTTTTTAGTGATGATTAATTTTTTGTTTGCAATGGAGAAATGCTAAGGTAAAATTAAAATTAAAATTTTATTTTATTACTATTTTATTTTATTACTTAATTTATTTTTATTTTCCAAATAAAATGTAATGCAATACAATAAATATGTAATTTATTTCAAAATATCGACTGCACATGAAATTGAGCTATAAAAAATATATTTTTGGAATTTAAAAAATGTGTCAAAAATATATATTATGAAAATATAAAATTTGAAAACCTATTATATTTTTAATCTTCGAAATAAAAAAATTAATTACTCTTGAAACTAAAAAATAGTATTATATTTTACAAATCTCAAAAAATGATTTGATAATTGATGGTTTGAAAATATGGTTGCATTACACTTCAAAAAGAATTTATTTTTAATATTCTTTGAATTAAATCAGTTTTTCCCTAATTTTTTAGTGGGTCAAAACTCAAAATCAATTAATGTTTGTCAGATTTCAATTAATTCCGATTTTTAAAAAAAAAAGACATTAATGCTAATACACGACTGATTGTAAAATTTAAAATAAAAGGAAAGAAATTGATATCCAACAACTTGGATAAAGTTGAATAAATAAAAAAAAGTAATGGATAGCGCTACCGGCACATATGGCGTTGGCGGCCCGAGACCGTTACCCAACCATTGGGTTCTGCAGCCCAGACGTTGGTGTGGCATTGGATTAGCGTGAGATTAACATCTCACGGTGTTGGATGCTCTAAGTTTGTTCGGACTCGGCTCCCTCTTCCTTTTTCAGTTTGGCGTTCGTCTGTTACGAGTCTTAAACTCTTCCTATTTTTATCCTTCTATCAATGTGCAATTAAACCGTCCTCAATGGTGCTAATCCCTCTAAGCCCTCTTAATTACGTCCCAGGTTTCAATTACTTTCAATGCTCGGCCGTTTCGTTTTTCCCTTCTCTCAATTCATATCTGATGCGTTTCTGGTATATTATGGCCGATTCTGATTGCGATTGTCATAAGTAGAAGTCAATAGAAACGAGTTCAACTCTGATAGAGAGTTTCACCCGAGTACTGTTCGTGGATCGATGGATTGGATCAGAGATGTTGAAATTGACATGGGAATGGACGAGCCACGAAGGCGGATGAAGAAGAGGAAGAGTTTTGGGTCATCCGGTTCTGTATAAGAGTTCGGCTCCGATCATCTCTGATTTCCTCTCCATAAGTTCTTACCTAACTTCTAGATTTCTATGATTTTGATTTTGGAATGGTATATGGTGCGTGATGTGTGAGTCTGCGATGGTATGCATATGTGTTTTTTTTGTTCAAGTCTCTGGTCTTTCCGTTGCACACGCCATTGATTGGGTAATTTAGTTTCATATTCTGACGGTTTTGAGCCAAATTTAGGTGTCCAAGCATTGATAGGTTTTGATGTTTTCTACTTATATTGGGAGTTGGACTACGTACTTAGAGAATGGGAAGAACCATAGACTTGAATTCTGCATATAGTTTGCATTCAGGTGTTCAACCAGATTGCACCAGTTTTGTGATTTTAATTCTGCATTTGCATTCATCTACTGCTTTTTATTTATTTATTATACTTGTCATTTTTATACAAACTTGTATTAATTGCAATTTTAATTTTTACCTTTGTTAACAATTTCTGTTAATTGATTAATAGTATAACTAAAAATGGTAGTGGTTGTTCAATATTTTGATGCAAGATTTCTCTCAGTAAGTCAAAGAAGGACAAAACTATAGAGGCTATCCCTTTTTTTGTGAAGATTGGTGACCCGAAGCTTGCTCAACTAACACTTCACAATTGAGTTGACTGAAATGCAAGCCTATTCTACGGTAACCAAATTGAATTGAAGAGCTTTGTTACAAAATGACGAGCTTTCTTGCATATACAGATGATCGATGCTTTAAGTGTATGCCACTTGTATGCAAGAGTGTTAGCAATGCTTGCTATTCATCTCCGATTGAATTAAAACCGAGTTTTTTTTCACACTATCTTGCAATTTGTAGTAGTTAATGATTAGATTGTGATTATGCTTCTCGATTTTTGCAATTTGTAGTATTTATTGATTAGACTATAGTTATGCTTACTAACAAATAATAACCTTTGTTGATTGTTAAGAACTAAATGGTTTACATATTTGTTTTGACACATAATGGAATATCAATACTTTTATTTCAAGTGTTTAATCTGGATAAAATGTGGGCGGTTTTCATCATCAGTGTTAAAATAAGTTGTCTCATGAGTCATGATAGAAGAGCAATAGTAAATTATATCGCTACAGTCAGTATAGTTGTATGGTTACTACAAACTTGAGGGTGCCTTAAGTTTTATGAGTTTATCCAATAGTGTCGACAACAACTTAAAGTAGTACTATTGTAATATGATTGTTGAACGTACATTCAGTTATCGATTTTATCTTTACCGTCAATAAATATGGCCCAAAATAACTAATTGGCATGTTGTGATTGTTAGACAGTGATACAAAAAATTAAAATGTACTACATTTTAAACTCTCCGATATTTTATTTCACTTACTTTCATGTATTGTTTTTTACGTTCGATTTTGCTCAATTATTTGAGTCTGGATTGACCTATAGAAAAACGTATAATTTATCTAATAATATATCGCGCATCGCACGGTGCTCACACCTAGTAACAAGTAACGAAAATATGATGATTGAAATGGTTGTGATAATAGATAATCCGGAAAGGAAAGTGAATTGTTTTTGTTTCCTAGAAAACAAAGAAGAGGATAATTAATTTCCTAATATGTAACTACACCAATAATTTGTCTTTTTGATAATTGTGTAAATACACAAGCCATGTCATTATTCCACTTTATCCAACCACTCCTGCTCTGCCGGCTACGAACTCCGTACCTGGTCCTTACTGTAGCCTCGGCTCCTTGCCTCCCTCCGAACCTCTCGCTCTCCAAAAGTCTTTCTCTCATTTCTTCTTCTTCTTCTCCTGCTACTTCTCTTCTTCCTCGAAACAGGCTCTGTATAAATCTTCGAGCACACCTCAATTCCAACGTTTCTCACTCACCTTCTGATCCACCTCCCACGCAGACGCAGCCTTTTCTCTTCCAGATTCTCCCGAAAATGCCTGTTTGGTGGGGGAGAAAATCCAGCAAGAGCAAAGAGGAGCAGCTGAACCCTTACGGGAGCTACCAGCAGAGCCTCGCGAAATCCGGGAGCAAGAAGAAAGGCAAGGACAAGCCCAGGAGCTTCGACGAGGTCTCGGCGGCGGCGATCCAGCCGCGCAACTCGCCCCGAGCCAGCAAGGATTTCAGTGGCGGCTCCTCGGGCTTCTCCGGTTTCGATTCGGACAGCGCCGCCGAGAAGAAGGGCCATCCGCTTCCGCGGCCGTCGGTTTCGTCGGTTCAGGGTATCGGGATCGATCACGCCACCGGGTTGGGATCTGGGTCGGTCTCGGTCTCGTCGAGCGTGAGCTCGTCTGGTTCTTCTGATGATCATGCTGTTGCTGTTGATCATGGTCAATTACAGTTTGGTGGCCACAGGTTGGTTTTTGGCTTTGAATTGGGAGTATCCATTTCGTGTTTTTGGAAGTTTCATGGGTTTCTTTATTGATCATTTGTGTGTTGAGCGATGTTGAATTGATGTGAACACTTTTAGGACTGTAGCTGGGGTGATTAGCCTGTAAAGGTAATTTGTTAATCTTTCCAAAAATAGGGTTCGGTTGATATTGAATAATTGGGGTTTTTTCCTTCTTCTCAAGATCTAAGTTTTGAATCAAAACTGAAGATTATGGGTCTCCAATCTGCTCTTAGTTTTTTTTATTTTTAAGCGTTTTGACCTTAGCTGAATCTGAATGCGTTCCTGTGATGGGTTTTCTTTTTCCATTTCTGTCTAATTCTGTACCAAGTACTAGATTACATTTAGGAAAAATTATAATTAGATGCTGATCTTCTAAATTAGTTGACAATTTAGCAGTATGGAAGTTCCCCTTTTTTCTTTATTAAAGTTAATTACTTGATTTAGACACTTGTTTTCTGTCCTTATGATCATCTTAAATGTCCTGGACTGTTCGTATTGCAACTGTTGTCCAGCAAATTACTTGGCTGCTAGTTATGGTTAAATTATACATTTATGGTCTTACTTGATTTTTTATTCTAATGCTGACTTGAAACCCTTGTTACATGTTGTCTCCAGAGGAAATGGTGATATCAAGTTTAATGTGAGGGCTAGAAGCCCATGTACAGGGTCCCGACCAGCCACTAGCCCTTCTTCACCTCTTCATCCACGGTTGTCTGGTATGAGTCTAGATTCTCCAAAGCAAGAAGATGGAAGGAATCAACTTCATCCGCTCCCTCTTCCACCGGGTTCTCCTACAGGCAGAACTTTGTCAAAATGGAAGAAAGGGAAACTTCTAGGAAGGGGTACTTTTGGCCATGTCTATGTTGGATTTAACAGGTAATGGAGATTACTCGTTAGTGTTGGAAGTAGAACGAACCTTCAATCGATCTTAAGAGTTACTCCGGCCCAGTTAGTAATTAGTATAGCAGTTTGGTTGTTCCAACTACACAACTACTTGTGTTCTATGGTGACAAATATTTTTTTACTTTAACTGGGAAAAAAGGGTGATCATACATTGAAGTTATTCAAAACTGTGACTAATATTTCGTTATTATATCCACCATAAGAGGGACTGTCAAATGTGCTAAATTGTTCAAAAACTGATTGAGAACAGCTTAGGGTACCAAATCTTTAAACCCATGAGTTGTGTTAGACGGTAGAGAATTGTTTGTTTTATTTTTCTGACTCGTATGTGTAATTATTTTGTTTGTAATTTTTAACAGTGAGGGAGGACAGATGTGTGCAATAAAAGAAGTCAAGGTTGTTTCTGATGATCAGACATCAAAAGAATGTCTCAAGCAACTTAACCAGGTATTCAGTCGTTATTTCTAATTATCGTGCGGACCTTTGACTTTGTTCCTTTGCTTATCCATTTGTGTTCTATTTGCATGTTTGAACAGGAAATCAATTTGCTGAGTCAGCTTTCACACCAGAACATCGTTCGGTATCATGGAAGCGAACTGGTATGATTTAATCTCACTTTTGTAACAAGTTCTTGAATGCAAATAAGTATGGGAGGATAACACGATCATTTTTGGAGGCCCTCACACACTTGCATGATGATGAATTTTGAACCTATGTTTTGTAATAGTTGTGAAATTCAAATTTTCAGGGTGAAGAAGCACTCTCGGTCTACTTGGAGTACGTCTCTGGAGGCTCAATCCACAAATTGCTTCAAGATTATGGTGCTTTTAAGGAACCTGTTATTCAAAATTACACTAGGCAGATTCTTTCTGGACTTGCCTACTTACATGGAAGGAGCACAGTGCATAGGTAGGCACTTTCAAATTGATATCAGCTAAGCATACAAATTTGAAGCTGCTTACTTTTTGTAATAAATTCTGAAGTATTAGTTTTTTTCCCTGCAGAGATATCAAAGGGGCTAACATCTTAGTTGGTCCCAATGGTGAAATCAAGTTGGCAGACTTTGGCATGGCTAAACATGTAAGCTCATAGCAGTCTTCACACAAAAGCTCAACACTGTGCGATACTAAAAAGTGTAACACATACATATATATTCATATATAGTAACAATCGATACATATCTCCAAATCACAAATGAAACTAAAAGAAAGATTGCATTTTGTGAAAGTTACTTGTGCTCGATAAGAGATAACAATGGAAGGAATCTTGTACATTTGCTGAACCATTTGTTGACCAAAATAGTTATAAGATTCAAGTTTATTTCCTGTTCTTGTCTTTTAGGAAAATTGATGTCCAATGTTGACCAAAATAGTTCTAAGATTCAAGTTTTATTTCCTGTTCTTGTCTTTTATGAAAATTTATGTCCAATGTTGACCAAAAAACTGTTGTCCAATGTTATTGCTTGGAGCCTTGGACTAAATAATTACTTAAAAACTAATTTAGGTTTTATTTAACGATCTGTCCTTAAAATATAGTTGATAGGAGAAACCCAAGTAGTGCTTATTGGCCTTATTGTAATTGCTTTCAATAATTACTTCAAAAGCTAATTTTCTCATTTCCTAACCAGATAACAAACTGTTGTTCGATGCTCTCTTTCAAGGGAAGTCCTTACTGGATGGCGCCTGAGGTATTATCACTTTTCCTCTTCATCCTTTTTACTCATCATTTGCCACCGTTTGTTTCTTATGATGTGTATATTATATTATGTTCTCAGGTTGTAATGAACACAAATGGCTATAATCTTGCAGTCGATATATGGAGTCTTGGGTGTACAATTCTTGAAATGGCATCAGCAAAACCCCCATGGAGCCAGTATGAGGGGGTGCGATATTTAGATAAATTTTAGCATATTATGTAGAACTTAATGTAACTGTTATTTCCTCTTTCAAGTATTTATGGAAGCGGCATTGTTTTTAATTATCTATTGGATTCAGGTTGCTGCAATATTTAAAATTGGGAACAGCAAAGATATCCCCGAGATTCCTGATCACCTTTCCAATGATGCTAAATCTTTTGTGAGACTTTGCTTGCAACGTGATCCACTAGCACGCCCAACAGCTGCACAGTTGCTGGATCATCCTTTCATTCGGGACCAAGCAACAAGAGTAGCTAATGTCAACGTAACCAAGGATGCCTTTCCTTTTGCCTCTGATGGAAGTCGCACATCGGTACAGCCTTTGCCATTACTGTCCTTTTGATACTGCTTAGTTTCTGTAATGCTGCACCGTTCTCAACTAACTACCCCTTAAGTTCAAAAAGTTTTTGACAAACCCCCTAAGTTTAGTCTCAATTTACCCCAATTCCGTCAATTTTGGGGTGCGAAATGACAACAATACCCTTGAGAAAGATGAATACTCAAGGGTAATTGAGTGAGATAATCCCTTTATATAAAGCTCACTTTAATTTGATTTATATGGAATTTATGGGACATGATAACTAAAGAGTATATATGAATGTGACAGAGAGACATACAATATTGGGATGATTAACTTGATCGTCATATAATCTGCCTATAGAACAATATGCCTCTGTCCAGTAAGATTTTGTTAAGTTGAAATGGAAATTGGGCTGTGGAGTCATCCATTTGGCGTGTTTGGCTGATATTTGACAACTTTAGGAGCATATACACCACTTAAGATATAGGCAAACGTTTGCATAATGTTTTGCAAGAGGAACAAAAAAGTTAAAATATAGGCAGATGTTGGATAAAATATAGTTTAAATCCCTTTTCTTGGATTAATTCATTTTATATTGTCGCCCTTGTGGAATTTGTATGCAAATTATCTCTCTAAGCATCTCCGTGTGCATGTTATCCTTTTGGATGGTGTCTGAAGTAGAAGATAATAGAGAACTTGTAACTATATATTGTCTTACAAATTATTATTTTTATTATGTGGAGATAATTTAGAAGCATCAAGTTAACCATTACTAATATATTAGTTTTGACTGATTTGTGCAGCCAACTTTAGAGCTTCGATCCAACAGGAGGACCTTGTGTGATGGAGATTACACAAGAAAGCCAGCAGCGGTAAACTCAAGAAATTTGATAAGTTCGAGGTAACCATTCATTACAACCTCAGACATACTTTTTATAGTCAATGTGTTCGTAAAGTTATCTTACACTAAACTGTCTGCAGGGAAAATGTTAGAACAATTACATCTTTGCCTGTATCTCCGTCTTCAAGCCCATTAAGAAACTATGGGCCCGCACACAAGAGCTGTTTTCTATCTCCTCCTCATCCAACTTTTGCTACAATGGGCCAAAGTAGTTACAATCTTAATGACTACTCTTTATACCCGAGGCCCAAGTCACCAACTAGCCCGTACACTCTCGACCCCTTCCAGGACGCCACTCTGTTCAAAGCCCAAACGCCGGGTGGATCTCCTAGAAGGCTTCTATAGTTGTATGATTGAGAGTGTTACATACTCTGAGGAACACAACAATCTTCCAAGTTTCTTCAGAATGCTTCACACAAGAACGAAATAGTACAGGTTTTGCTCCACTCATCTACAGAACTGGTCAGTATTTTTGCTTACTTGGACAAAAAGTAATGGAATTCGTTTTCTGCATGGGAAGTGGAGGATGTGGAGTTGTTGATCTCTGTAATATTGTGTTGCTGTACATGCAAGGTCGTGATTAGGAAGGTGTTTCTTCGTGGTTTAAGATTCTTGCACATATTTATGGATTTTAGCGAGCAGGTCTTTCACTTCACTAAAGCGTCATATTGAATATGATACAGGCATTGTTCATATTGTACCAAACATTTCCACTTTTATAATGACCAGGTCGTTCAGTAAGCTGCTCATGCCATTTTATAGGATAGTTTGAACAAGTCTTGATTTTGTACTTGTTTTTGGTCTGTTGAGCCACCCTTTTGAATGACTCTGGACTCCTGAAAGTAGGAACTGAGGTTTCTTGTTTAAGGATCAATGTCTTAGCAGGGCCAGTTTAAGCTGTAAGCGAGTTAAACAATTGCTTAATGCCATCGATTAGAGCACGTACAACGGCCCGGCTTGGGTTTTTGCGGGCCGCGGGACGCAGGCCGTCCCGTTGTGGGACGGCTTTTACGCGGCCCGCAAAAACGCGGGCCGGGCCGAGGCCCGCGTTCCATAACCGCGGGACGGGCCGCAACCCGCGTCCGTCCGCCTCCAATCCGCGCCTGTCACGTGTCCCTGCGGAAGAAAAAAAATCTGACCGTTTTCCTACGGTCGGAAACGGTAACAAATTTTTATTTATTTAATCTACTACAATATTTACCCTATAAATACCCCAACCTCATTTTTTTCACTCACCCATTCTCCAATTTCACTCTCCCATTCACAAATTCTACTCTCTCATTTCCAATATTCTCGTGAAAAATGTCGGGCGACGAAGAGACTCGTTCACAATCAGCGGGTGACGATGTAGGATTCACCCCCGACGAACTAGCACGAGATTTCCACAAAATTTTAACGGAACCTGGTGAGAACTCCGCTTTCTCGCCATATATGCAACCGGGTTCGAGATCAGATAATTTCAAACTATCGTTAAGTGTTTCATTTATTGTATTTTTTAATTCATTTTTGTAATTGATTGTTGTTCTTTAATTTATTAAACAAATTTATTTGTTTTAATATCATTTTTTAAAATACTTTTGTAATAAAAGTTTTGTAATTTTCAAGGTTAATTCCGTCAACAACAATTCAACCCACAAGGTTACCAGATCCCGCCACAAGGTTACCAGATGCCGCCACAAGGTTACCAAATGCCACAAGGTTACCAGCTTCCACCACAACTCTACAACTACCCCGATTTCCCACTACCCAACGTAGCCGGCACCCGTAGGTCATCGCAGTCATCTTCTGCCGGACCTTCCCAACGACGACCTCGAGCAGCACCACAGCAACGGAGGACATGTGTCACGCCCCAATTTCAGTAAAACCGAACTCGGGACGCGAACTTTTAAAACAATAAAACATTTTGAAACCCTTTAAATAAATCACTTTAAAATCACCATTTAGTTACACAAAATAATTAATTACAACTCAAAAGTACGTCCCATAAGCGGACAAAATACAAGTGTACGTCGCTAGACTCAAAAGTAAACCCGGACTCCCGCTCCTAGCTCTTCAAGCTTCGGAAGCTCACCTAGTCCAACCTGCGACCGGTACCTGTAGGAAAAGCAGCTAGGGGTGAGCGTTCGCTCACCACCACGGATAACAGACTGACTACGGCATACTTAGCAGACAATGCCGATAACACCAACAACAACCTCAACACCGGGGATCACTATCCCCAACTCAAGTACCCCGACTGATACACACACGCGCTGAAACCTTCCTCAACCGACTCAACACTCGGACACGCAATGTAGACCCGACACAACGATTGACGACCTCCTCCAAGGACACGACAGACAGCCACGCAACACCCAAGATCACAAAGGATCGCACACCAAACAAGATCGCAAAGGATCGCACGCCAGCTGCTCAGTAACCCATCTCTCTCTCTCTCACCCTTTACCGATCCCAGTCAGGTCAGGCGGTCGACCTGTCGCGCAACTTCTCCCGATCTCAGTCGGAAGGCTAGCCCACAACCTCTCCCCTACCCCCGATCTCAGTCGGGTGACTAGCCACACCCGCGCAAACCAAGAAACTTCTCCCGACACACAGCCGGGAGGCTAGCCCACAACCTCTCCCCTACCCCGACCTCTGTCGGGAGGCTAGCCACACCACCAACCTCGCAATCCTTCTCCCGATCCCAGTCGGGAGGCTAGCCCACAACCTCTCCACTACCCCCGATCCCTGTCGGGAGGCTAGCCACACCACGCAACTTCCCCGACACAAAGTCGGGTTGCCAACCTCAAGTAACCACAATCACAATCACAAGCAAAGTTCAACAAACCGCAACAACACAGGTTCAACACTCCACAGGCACTCATGGCCACCCAAGACACCAACAGTAAAACACGGACCCAACAACCCCACGGGCACTCACGGCCTCCCAAGACACACCAACAGTAACTCACGGGCTCAACAACCCCACGGGCACTCACGGCCTCCCAAGACACACTGACAATCACTCACGGGCTCAACAACCCCACGGGCACTCATGGCCACCCAAGTATCACATGCATTTCTACTGTTAACTTTCCCTAGTCAGGGCCGAGATCCGGCTACTTTTCCCTACCTCGTATGCTTTCTCCAAAAGCGCACAAATAAGCTCCGGCGCGATCTCGGTCACTCGCCCAGCTTTCCCTTGCCTCTGTCTGCGGCACGATCTAATAAGAACACAATTTAAATACTCTTAAGTTCGCAGACATAAACTGGAATTTAATAAACGTGACGCCCAAAAGTAACCCCGACAATGTCGATCACTCCCAAACTTCCTAATTACTCGACATTGTCGATAATGGACCCGAAAAAGCCCGATTCGCCCGACATGGCGAATCTGCCCGGGTTTTGGAAACGCCCTTCCGGGGCTCCGAAAATTCCCGTTTTTGTTTCTACGGTCTTAGAATAATTCAAGGGTTCATATGCACTCGACGGAATCCAATTCCGACATCCGAGTAATTTAATTAGCGTTTCAATTTTCTAAACCCGTCAATTACAACTTTCACAATTTAATTCCAAATTTCGATCCGGTTGTAGATTAATTGCTTGGGGAACGTTCTAAACCACCCGAACACGAAAACCCGATACCCGAGCATGTGGGCCCCACACGGCCACAATGGAAAAATTCCCTTTTTGCCCCAAAACGTTCCTAACGAACTCCAAACCTCAACCATTCATCTTTAAACCAATTCTAACCAAAACCCAACCATAATCAAACCGTTTAAACTCAAACCCTAAATTTCAAACATACCAAAACGAAAATCGGTTAGGTGCTCACCGTAGAGAATGACGGTGTGAGCTTGAATCTTCTATCGTTGAGACGATCCAACGGCTTGATGAACGAGAAACGTCACAAATTCCCCAAGCCTCTTCTCTTTTTCTCTCCTCCTTCTCTCTTCTTTTCTCTCTCTAAAAGTCGATTTTTTTTCTAATTTGTGAAGTGTTGGCCGAACACACCATTTCATTCCCTTTTTAATTTGTTTCAAACCACACATTTTTATCATAATTACAAAACTAACCCTCAACTTCTCATCTTTTGTTTTTGTCCCAAAAACCTAACACCACCACTTGTGTGACATGTGGCAAATGGGTCCCACCCCTTTTTGGAAAATATCTCCTAGATATTTTCAGTCAGATTCGCGAAATTCGGCCATCTCGGGCCCCGAACGGGCACTTTTTCCAAGAAATTACGAAACTTCACGGGCTACAAGGAAACGGCTCAACCAAGACCGCTGTGACGACGGCTAAGCTTTTTGGATCCAAAACGGACCTCGAATGGACCAAAACGTCGTTCGGTTGACTTTTCCAGCGAAAAGTCAACATTTTCCAAATTGGTCAGAAAGTTGCCCTAAGTCCCCCGGAACTCACTTTGGTCGATAAAGGGGTCAACTTAAGTCCGGTATGACCCTCGGGGTCAAATTTAGGTTCATTTAAGTGTCTGTCCAAAAATTTTAAATTTTCCCGTTTTTTGCAGATTTGACTAGCGTTGACCGGGAGTGGTTATTACAACATGGACCATCAAGGCAGACAGACACCTCATAGACTGTTGACTCTCGACAACAAGAGACCCGATTAAGGCAAACTCTCAATCCGAAAACACATACTAGTGCAATATTGAGAGGAAGTTCAACGCGACCCGAGGACACCCCCGCTACGAGTGGAATGCTATCAAGAAACATTGGCCAGATGCCAGTCGCTGACAAGGAGGTTCCTCGGTTATCTGAATACCTCAAAGGCCGAGTACCACATCGTCTGGAGCCATGAGGACCACATGAGAAATGTGAAGGACATGTGGACCAATACCAAGGAGAAAGACAGACCGAAGGAGCACCCAAAAAATTTCGACCTCGATCACTGGGCAATGAGAAGTTCACTGCCGAGGAAGGCACAATGGGTACTGTCCGCCAACAACAACGACAATGCTTGGATGAGGTTGAGAATTATAGCTCAACTCCACCCATAAGCATAGGGGAAGATTACACACCTCTTGCTGGCGAGTCTCAACAACCATAATGGGCACCTTCCGATCACAACGAGGGGAGTGAGGTCCCTCTCAGCGAAACACCCCCTCCCATTCGGCCAATGCAAGTCCCTCTCAACCAAGTCGCCGAACGTGACCGCAAGGAAAGAAGGCAGCGAAGGCAGGAAATAAGGGGACCGTCCTCACGGCCCAAAATAACTACCTTCGCGGAGATAGAACGTACAAGGCAAGAAGGCAACCTAGAAAGGACCCGCATGTTACACAAGTTAACCGAAAAGTGGGAAGCAAACTTCTCCATGTACAGGTCCATGGTGCAAACGGATACCTCCGACTTCACCGAATACGAGTTGGAAGAGCACAAGTCGTGTAAGGCCCGACTTCGAAGAGTCATGAATACCCTTGAAAGTGAACTTGAAGCTCTTCGACAACAACAACTACCACCGACTATATCACCACAATGATTCTTGAGCATGTATTTTTTTGGGGTTGTATTAAAAGTGGATGAATAAAAGCTCAAGTTCATTTTTATTCGTGTTAAATTTATTTCTTATTTTTTTATTGTCATTAATTATTTTTTTCACATTTATTTATATTTTATATAATTTAAACTGTTTCTGATAAAGAATTAAATAAAACAGCAAAATATCAATTAATTAACCACTCAACATCCATTCAGCATCCACTAACAATAGTGAGCCTCACAGTGAGCCCCTCATTGCAAAACACTCACTATTCTGAGTCCCAAGTCCCACTATTTTGTCCAGTCAGCATGCGAGCCTTACTAGTGAGCCTTACCATTGTACATGCTCTTAGAAAAGGCCTCGTAAAGTAAATATGATGCCGTTTAAGGCATCGGGTGAAAAAGACCCTATAAAATTAAAGATATGTTATTATTTGATCAAATTTAATCAAGCGAAAATATTAGACTTCTAATCTTGAAATTAAAATTTAATACTAGTTAAGTCTAATTTTGATATCTATTAAAAAAAGCATTTTTCATTCAAATAGAAGACAATTTTTCTTGATGGTTAAACATTCTAACAACTCTATGCATGGATGTTTATTTCGCAATGAAAAACTATCGTTAACGAAACAAAACATGCAAATTCCATTTATCAATGATCAGTGAATTAAAAATAAGGATAAAAAACAATAGAACACATCCAAAAAGAAGCATGAATATTTATATATCAATACACTATAGTACTTGTTCGAGGAATGATAATCAATTTATCAACTTCATTACAGAAATGCTAAAACCTAAATAACCAAGAAAAGTAAGCTATCAAATTAGGAAAACAATCTAATATTGGATATAAAAATTTGTTTAGAGCAAAAAGAATGCAAAACAAACATATGAGAAATCTACTGAATGTTTGATTAGATATCTTATGCTTCCCTTAATATTTTATAAACTAATTTCTAAGTTATTCAAATAATGAAACTATGCATCTAAACATAAATATTAAAGAATATCAATATTTTCTTATTGAAAAGGAAACAAAACATGTATATATTAACAATCGGTGCTAGAATGTCTGATTTTTATACGAATATGTGTAGTAAAAAATCATTTATCGAAGAATAATCCATGGAGTTCACGGACTAAAAGCATGAGTCTCATTGTGTTTAACAATATTGAAAATCGGGGTTACTAATATACACTAAAATTGTCTAGAAATTTTTTGAAGTATGAAAATTTCTAGAAGTTGATGATAATAGCTAGTCATATACGACGTCACATATAAGTTAGAATAATTTGGTGTAACTGTCTAGAATTATCTTGAATCTATCATATTTTAACTTGACATGAATGTATCGTGTCTATAGATAAATGTGAATCCTTAAATTTTCAGATTTTTGTATAGAATTCTAGATGATACATCTTATCCATGAAGGTTGTCTTGTTAGAAATTAATCTTCATCATATTTTGAGTGTTATAAGTAGATGTACAAGCTCATTCGTTCAATATCATCTAGTATAATCTTTCTATACAAGCACGTTTGTTTATTAAATTATATTCTTTCATAAAGAAAAAAAAGACATTGATCAATTCTCGCTTTAGGCCCTAGCAATCATTGGGCCGACCTTGCGTCTTAGGAAACATCAGTTTGATATGTGTTTTTTTTCTCTTCCAATTTGATTGTATTTGTATATGTTTGTGATGTGGATAAGGTTGAGGCTTGTGAGGAGGCTTTGACCAATAACTGCTAAAAACAATTCTTACGACTTTATATTGATTGTGCCTTAACTCATGAAGTCTTAGGGCACTACTTTAGTAGAGTCCCTCTAGAGAATTTGGACACTTAAAAGCTTCATTGGTTTTTAAATTTATGTGCCACCGTAAAATTTAGAAATAAAAAGATACTTTAGTATTGAAAAATGTTAAAAATAATTCGTTTTTGGATAATCCAAGTGTAAGACAAATACGATTTCTTTTCTTTTTTCCTTGAATACAGTCATCAATAAAACAAAATCGATCATTAACTATGGTTAGTTAAAGGAGTACAAAGGAAGTAGAAATGATCTGACGGAAAGGCCGAGACGTAGTCCCGAACAAAATGCCTAAGACGCTAACCTTGTGAGTAAAAAAATTTGGGAATCCAGGTAAATATGGAGATAGCTCATCTTGCCGATGGTAGTCTGGATCTGGTTGACTTCGACCTTTTCCTGACTCGTCCTAACGACATCTGTGGTGTTTGATGAACACATCAATCTCACGACGGAGACCGTTTCGGGGCGATTGGGGGAGCACCAGACGTCCAGGGAGAATTCCAGGAAAAGGGGGAGGTTCCTGATCTAGCGGATGAGGTTGAAGCACCGAGTTGTCACTCGCTTATGTTGACAAGAGCAACTGCTGATTCCACCCTCCCTGACTCTGATCGGTAGTGTCAGGGTCCCGATCCAGCGGATGGGGATGAAGTGTCCCTATACGGAGTCTCTGAATGATCATGTGCGACATATTCATAACGCTTGATCTAGGGTCGGGTCTCCGATGAACGTGTATGATCGACGGGCGACTGAGAAGATATGAGATCTCAACAGGTCCATAACATAGTTGTAAGACGCAAACACGCAGAAAAGGCGGAGGCGGCGGCTCTGGTGACAGAAGAGGAGGTGGCGGGCGAGACAAGACTTGGAAAGGAGATTGCAGGCGACGACGAATTGAAACCCCACAAGAGGACCAGGACCATCTTCCAGCACCTACAAAAGAAGTAACCGAGGAGGAGATCTATGTTGCGATTGTGTCCGATTACGAGACCGAACACGAAAAATAGACAAAAGATACCTGATGGCAGTTACTCAAAGATCAGTTGAAGTAATGCCTGGACATTGACGCGATTAAAAAAATAATTGAATGATCCTAGAGTTTATTTAATTATCCTATATAGTTTTTATAAGTATTGTGTCTAGTTGGTAGAAATAAATTTAGTAGTTCTTTTGTTAGTAGGCTAATTTTACCAACCAAAATTATTTTAATAAGTTTTTAAATGATTTGATGCTAAAATTAGTTTTTTTTTTTCAATCAAGGGCTGAACTGATAACTTTTTAATGTTGAAATGCCAAATTGAGAAGAAGAAAATTAATAACAAAAACCATATAAAACTCGAACTAATTTGAAAACAAAACTCCTTCGTAAGACAGAGACACTGTGTTTCAGTTCTTCCCCAAATTTCTGTACAATAGATTTGGAAGTTATTTCATTTTTACTATCTGTTTCATGTCGATGACTATCTCGCGCGCTTCTTCCTCTCCCCTTCTCCCTCCTCCTCATTCTTCTCCTTCTAACAGGTTTCAAACCCTAATTCCCTCTCTATATGTCTGTGTTTCAGCTCGGCATTTCGTCGAACATATTTACTTCGTTGGTAACTTGGTTATGGTGCTTGTGCTTGTTCGTGAGTTTTCAGTGTTGGTGTTACGGAGGGTATCGCCATTAAAGCTCGGAATCTCAATTACTCGATCAGAACTAGGCAGGGGAGTCTTGTCCCCATTCTCAGGGATTGCTCGGTTCGGATTCCTTCGGGGCAGTTGTGGATGCTTCTTGGCCCTAATGGCTGTGGTAAATCTACCCTTTTGAAGGTAGATCCTTGATCGTTGTGTTCTCATGGTGAATTGTGTTTTTGGGTTCTGTTGTTGCTTATGAGTTGAATTGGCTGACTAATTTGTTTGTAAGTTATGTTCTGTAAATGTTTCGATCCAGTTAGATGATGGCACTCTGAATCTGAATGTGTGAAATTAGGTTTGGTTGGGTCTAAATAATTGATTATGCTCTAGTAATTAACATAAAATTGGTACTTAGCTTGAATTCCTGGATCAGATTTTGGTTTCTGAGCATCAATCAGAGCTATGAATAATTACGCTGCCATGGGCTCTTCTTTTTTGCCTAAACAGATCTTGGCTGGACTTTTGAAACCGACAAATGGAACTACGTATGTGAAGAGGCCCAAGAGTTATGTTTTCCAAAATCCGGATCACCAGGTTCTTATCTCATTTCCATTTCCCTGTATATATGCCACTCTTTGAATCCTATTCAATGTATTTGAAGGAACAAGTGAAGAATTTGACAAAAAAAAGGCCAGAGATTTATGTTTAAACTTGGAAGAGTTTAAGAAAATTAAACATCTATTAATGGGTATTGAGTCAATTGTATACAATTATGTTTAGTTCCTCATTGTAGTGCAGTGTTAGTTTACGGTGTTACAGGAGGAAGTGCAAATAGTTGATGGAAGTAATATGCTGCTATTTTGTGGTTAGAATTTACCAGTAATATGTTTTTTTTATAGCAGAATAACATGTATGTACTGTGAAACTGAGCTCCCAACCTAAATATCCTTTTGTTGGTTTAGATGCATTGGTCAGAATCGTGCCAGCCTTCATCTTTCTGGATAAAATGAACTTTCTAACACAGTGACACAGATATTTTAGTGGGAGGATATGCTCTTACAACCTTGTGCCTCTTTTGGATGTTTTTTTTATAGTTTCCACAAACTCTATCCGTGTCTTACCAAGAAAAGTTAGTGAGAAGTAACTTGCCTGATATTCAAATATTTTAGATTTGATTCCTGGTCCAATGACACATAGTATTAATCTTTGAAGTTTATGCTTTCGTAGCCCTCCTTATGCAGCACTTCCAATTTCAGGTAGTGATGCCTACAGTAGAAGCTGATGTTGCATTTGGCCTAGGCAAGTTCAACCTGAGCATGGAAGAAGTTAGCTCCCGGGTGTCAGAAGCTCTTGATGCTGTTGACATGCTTAATTACATAAAAGTAGGTTCCGCTCAAATTGTTTTCAGAATTCAATAATGTGTTATATATCATTTTAACCTTGAAATTGTTACATCATATCAGAGGCCGATTCAAACCCTTAGTGGCGGACAGAAGCAAAGAGTTGCCATTGCCGGCGCATTAGCTGAAGCATGTAAGGTGTTGCTATTGGATGAGCTCACAACATTCTTAGATGAAAGCGACCAGGTACTGTCTATAAGTTCGTTTGATTTTTGTGTTTAAAGTGTGTGAGATAGTTTTCATTCATTCCATAAAATAGTCTAAACAAAATTTTAGCAATTGATAATCAGATTGGAGTGATCAAAGCAGTGAAGAGTTCTATGACCAAATCTCCGGATGTTACAGCACTGTGGGTGACCCATCGGTTGGAAGAACTCGAGTATGCAGATGGTGCCATCTATATGGAAGATGGGAGAGTTGTAAGGCAAGGCGATGCTGCAAGTGTAACTGAGTTCATCAAAGCCAAGCAATCCTCTTACATTGACAAGATAAATTTCTGAACAAGTCTACTTATATGTTCATGTCTTCATATTTTTTTGCCTCCTCTTAAGAGCCTTCGGGGAAAATAGTTCTTGTGGAAAGTTATTTCTAAGATAACAAACTAAAGATGAATCTCTTTTCATACCTTAAATTTTAGTCCGTAACTATCTACATTATCCTGATTTATTTTCCAAACTGTAGAAATTGTTCTGATTTAGTTTTTATGTACTTGGAGCATTCACATGGATTAATTGATAAAATGAATACATTACAGTAGAAAGGTTTAAGATAGCACGTGGCAGCGGGATTTGATTGGAGTGGGGAAACAACCATCCCCACAATGGCGTGAGCCTGTGAGGATTGAAACCTGAAGTGCAGTAAGAATCTGAAGTTCTGAGACAAGTTTCAAAGAACATTAGGAACATATACTTTGATAGAAATGGTGTCAAAATAAACAAAACCATGAGTTTTCATTACACCAACAAAACCTCCTATTACAACAGGAACAGGTTAGAAGACAAACATTGATCAAAAACAGTATAAAAAAATACTCGATGTCTCTTCATTTTGCATCTCGTTGCACGATACCAATCCTTGTCCATCGACTGATGCCCCAAAGAAGCAATAAATCACAAGAAAAACCTCCTTCGGCTGGTGTCCATCTCCGGCTATTTTATAGAAGATAACGGAAGCAATGAGTAAACAACATGGGATTTTTTTTAGAACAGACTTCAGAGAGTAGAGGAATGATTTAATCACTATATAGACATTGTGGTTAATAAACATACCTTGTGAACCCACTCATATTCCCCTCCTTTGGTGTCGAATGTTCCATGCTGCAAACTGATAAGCTTTAGTGTAAAACGAGGGCCGCATTCCTGCAAATTTATTTATTTAATGGAAATTAAACATTTTTGTAGCTAGAAACACAGGATAACAACAGCCAGAAAACGGTATCTGCATGATATTGAATCAAAAGGGGCTATATTAGACCAGCTGTTAAGTAAGGGGTGTGTCGTTAACCTGAAGGCGGACGATTTTCTCTTGAGCAGTCCTCTCATTCTTCCCTTCCTTGGCCTCCTTTCCCTTTTTACCTTTCGAGTCACTCTGTTTACTTTCTTTTGTTTCAAAAATGTACCTGGATAAATCAAAGGAATGCACAACTCAAACCAAAACCAACCAAGAATCACAATTTTCAATCCAATAACTGATCAATGCTTTAGACATATACCTATGATGTCGGAAGAATACAAAATCTCTCTGATTATGGAAAGTTACAACTCGACGACCACGAAAATTGGGATCTTGTGGAAAAAGTGATTGTATCAACCTTATAGTAAACAAAGACAAGAAATAGTTAGCAAGGGAAACCCTAATAAACATATAGGCATAGAGTTGTAATATTCTTGGAAGTTTGGTGCTGTCAAGCTTTGATTTGGTCACATACATATATTGATCAAATAATGTTTAAATTACGAAATCAGTGTCACGCATATTAATATTAGCAGACTTCAGGCAGTAACAAACATGTAAAATCATACCTAGAAAGAGATAAATATTCCAAAACTACTGCATATAAATAAGAAAAGAATGCAGCCTTACCTCCCAACGCGATGGCCTAGCCGTGTTGTAAAGTTATTTAATACTAGCTCAGGTTCATGTCCAGTAGGATTTCCATGGTTCTAGATGCACGCAAAGAAGGGAAGTGAATAGAAATCAAAAAGTATTCAAGCATAGTAATAATTATGGAATAGCTGAGTTTCAATGCGCGAAAATGTTAGTCCAAAATAAACCTTGATATCCTTCCGTAAAATAAGATTTGAAAGCTTGAAATGGGCAGTTGGTCCATTAGGTACACCAATGATTAGAAGAGCGTCTGCAGGAAAGATGCCAACAGTTGATAGTTATGACATTGTAAGACAATAAGTACCGGAACAACTATAACAGGACATAATGGATTTCAAATTTATTAACACAATAGAAAGTATTGAAGTTGACAAAATATAAGAGATGAGGAGAACAAATACTGAGAGGGCTGTGAGCCACAAGTTACCAAGACGTATACTAACCTGGTTCCCTACGATTTGTGTGAACAACTATAACAGAAGTGAAGTCCTTATTCTTCGCATACTCCACAATCTGGGAGAAGTAAAAGGGAACTGAGATATAGTCAGATTGTATTGTATGGATTTTTCCATGTAAGAACAGAGAGGATTATAAACATCACCTTTTTCAAGTCATAGGTTCCTCTCTTGTAGTAATGTGCATTTGGGATCACTGACAGAAGTTCTGATATAAAAGCAGGTCCCCTCTGCATGCCAAGGGATAGAAACACCAGACAACAACATATATCAGAAACGAATTTGACCACATTAAATTTAAGAAGACATTTTATCCTCATAGGCCGAACTCTAGAGCGTCTATTTCTGTGATGAATATAAAATGCAATGAACACATACCGTAGAGTTGAAACGGCAAGTGGTGATCAATATCTTTGGAGCTTGCTCACGCTTCAAAATTCCAGAAAATTCATCTGCGTCGTTTCCGGCGAATAGCTGCATATTTACATAATTAATGGGCCAGTTACAATCAAAGGTACATGTTCTGCTTCACTTAAATATTCAAGATCAACTTCTGTACTGAGGCATTGAATCTATCTAGTTCAAAAAAAGACATTTTTCACAGTGATCCGGAATACAAGCTTCCACATTGCAGCATTGAAGCTATCTTGTTTAACAAACCATTTTCATCAAACATGAAATCCTTCCAAACAGTCTCGTTCTTCAATGAAAATTACTGGCATTCAAGCAAAATCTAGGCATAGTGAAACTAATAGTAAAAGGAATTCTCTGAGTGATCTGGGATTCAAGTTAAAAGTTCAAGCAGACAAGCAATTATATTTGGTGTCCACATCTCCCTCTCTAGCCAGCAAACAAAATTAACAATACCATACAACCAAAGCCCACAATTACTTCATACAACATATTCACACTCATAGATTCACAGTACCAAATAACTAAAAGTCTAAAACACTGCAATGCCAACGAACTGAACTGATTAGCAAAGGATATGCCAAACTAAACTTATTCTTAAGAAAAGCCTCATGCTTCTATCTAAACTGTTAAATTGTCCAAAAAAATCTCAAATCACAAAATGCATATATAGACCATAAATTTGATCATAAACTCTGGTAATGACTACTTAAAACTGAGTGTATCTTTTGTTTGCTATACAACGAACCTCTTCATCATCAGGCTTGCAAATAGTCTCATCCAGCTCCCTGGTGTTCTCAATCGTCTTCGGCACACTCCTCGCCGGAGGCTGCACAAAATTTCAATCGAATCAGCAAACAAGGATACAATCATGTTCAATCCACAAACAAATCAGCAAAGCGCAGCACAGCACCTCCTCACCGAGCTCGAGAGCCCGTTTCTCGGCCGCATCGCGGGCCTTGACCTTCTTGCGCTTCTCGAGCTTCTTATCCTGCTTGAGCTTAGCGTGCACAGCCGACCTCTTCTCCTTGTTCTTTATCATTGACGGAAGAATTTCCATCTTCGTCCTCTTGAAAGCCGCCGGAGCCCGTTCAGCTCCATTGCCGTCGATCCCTTCGCCGCCGTCGTCCTTCCTTCTTTTGAATCCCATCTTTTTCACTCAAGCGACTCTGCAACACTTCTCTGCAACTCCTCTTCTCCTCTCCCGTGTCTATATAATAAACCTAATTAACCCTAGGGCCGGCCCAAGTATCCTAGAAAGGGCTCGTGAAATTAGAGATCAGGTACATGAATAGGCTGGCCCAAGCATCCTAGTACCATAAAGGGCTCGTGAAATGAGAGGTCCATGTGATAAAAGGTGAGTTCAAACGTAATCAAATGAAACTACTAAGTATGTTAAAATATTTATTTCCAACGACTTAAAAAATCATGACTCAAAAAACGCTCCGAAGAACCCCTTGGGTTGCACACACTATCCTTCTAGGGTTACACCATTTCCGTCACCCTTTTTTCTCGGCCTCCACCGTCATCGGTCTCCACTACACTCTGCACCTTCATCACAGCGTGCATCCTCCGTCTGCTCGTCATTTCCAAGCCTCGGCCTTCCTTCCCGATCCATTTCCATGGAGTCCATCCATCTCCACACACACCAGCCCGCTGAAGAGACGTCGACTCCTCCATGCTTCCTCCACGACTTCGCCTTCCCCACACCGGGCGACATCCCGCCTGCCGTCCTACCGCTCGGACTACCAGCAATCGGCTGCACCGCACACCCGCCGCCGAATGACAGTCCGATCTCATCAAGCACGAGTGCGGTTGTCCTCTACGAGCCCCGTCCATCGGAGAAAGCAACATCCCCGGAGTGGATGGCCCTTCGTCGTCCACATGCAGAGATTGGCAGAGCAATCTACCCCATCGACGCGATCACATCGAGCCCCTGCAGAACCGCGACACCCCTCTGTCAGACTCTTCACCAAGATATCGTCCCCCGGCGTGCATGCCCCATATCTGGTGGGCCGTTCATCGACTCTCACCAGATCCGCTCCTCAATAGAGTGGGACCCCTCCGGAACGAATCACTCCGGTGCCAGATTGGGAGGACGAATACGAGGAACTGGTTGTTCCGATCGAGCCCATCCCGGCGGCTAAAAATGGCAAATACTTGTTTTCGCTGGCAGGACGGGTCGCCGGGGGAAAACCCACAACCAGAATGCGGTCTGCGGATTGATGTTGTAGAAATGGAAAGTGGACGACCTCCAGGTCGAATACCTATCGTCGGAGGTTATCGGGTTCCACTTCCCGTCCCAGGCAGTTATGGAGAACATCCTCCATCGGGGGCCGTGGGGATTCAAAGGGTATTCGCTGCTACTGGAGCCCCTCCGACCTTACATGCAGGCCAACGACATCGTCTTCAACCATATGGAGATTGGGATTCGGGCTACGAACGTCCCGGGGGACTCCCGGACCCCTAGTGTCCGCGACCTAATAACCTCCTCCATGGACACTCAGGTAACCTCGGCCCATTTACCTTTTATTAGGTGAGAGGACCACTTCATGTAGATGAGGGTTAGACTGGAGGTGAACCAGTCGTCTTCATTTCCCTGGTAACACCCAGTCCTCGTTGATCGAGCTGCAATATGAGAGGCTATCGGAGTTCTATCGCCGGTGTGGTCGGTTGACACATCGACTACCTGGATGTACGGCTCACCTATCGGGGATTGGGCGGGAGGAGGCCCGTTATGATAATGTCACGCCCCAAATCCGGTTCTTGCCCGGACTCGAGGCATGACTAGTAATAAATGATTAAAAAGGCAATAATTCAACATTTAGTTCCTGAAAATCTCCAATAAGAAACTCAAATCCACAAAAACTCAGTTTAAAACACAAATAACCCTCCAGGGGTGTAATAATAATCCTCCACAAGGTTTGTTCAAAATAGAAAGGTGGTAAAAAACGAAGTCTCTACAATGCACCCACACCGAGAAGCTCCCGAGCTTCTACTCCTCAATCAAGCCTGTAAACACAACAATAAACTCATAGGGGTGAGCTTGCGCTCAGTAGGGAAACACATAACAAGTGGACCTTAACTCAATGAAGTCAGCAGCAAGTCAACGCGATAGATCTTAACAAACACAAGTAATAAGTAACCAAACCAATGCCGTGGCACATGAAGTCTCCACCCTCCGATCCACATATGATGTGTCCTCTCGGATTTTCCCTCCAATCCAGAGGAGACACATATCATTGAGACTATCGGAAACACCCTTCAGGGCACATATCGTCGGAAGTCTCAGAAACGTCTCCAAAGGATTTTAGGTCCTCGGGAACCAAGGTACTACTCCCATAGGAAGCGTACACTTGGGCAATTCGATAATAAACAGTTCATAATTGAATAACGCACTCAAACCGAAACACAAAGTAATCCAATCCCAACAACCACCAATTCATTAACACGCATAACTCACACATCACCAATTCACCACAACACACAGTACACCAATCACATAACCACAGTACACCAATCACACAATCACAACTTACCATTCACTTACCAGTCTCGGACCAACGGGGCATCGATCACCTGATTGCACCGCTCGGTACAACCAGTCATACTCGATGCTCCAAGAAACCATTTAAGTAAATCAAGTAATCATTCGACTACAATCAATGATCAAGTACGAGTTTAATCAACCAATCATAAAAACCTTCAACAGAGCATTCACACATGCAATTCAACTAGTTCCGTTAGACTCTTTAGCCTATCCACTAAGCAACCAACAACCAAGCATGTGATCCTAACACGCAACTAATCCGAGGGCTTTGCCAAGGCTCCTCTACTAGACAAACAGTTCCCAAGTATTGAAAGCGAATTATACTAGTGATTGGCATCCTAATCGTTCGCAACTAGACACTTCCGGTTATTAGTAATTGAAAGACAATTATGCTAGTTATTCGCATCCTATAGGCATTTCTAGGACCTTCCCGATTTTATTAGCCTAACATGCATACTAAGCATCATAAATGAGGGGTTAAGGCTTTCCCTACCTCGAGGTCTTCCTCTCAACATTCTGATGATAAGCCCGGTGGTCACCACTCCGTTCTTCACTCGGGTCCCGACGTGATCTTTGCTCCTCTAACTCGTGTCCACGGTCTTCCTTCTTTCCTAGCTTGGTCCCACGGTTTTGAACCACCAAAGGCCAAAGTTAATAACTCAACGATGTTCTTATCCCCAAAGTACAGAACAACACTCAAATAATGGAATTAAGGTTTGGAGAAATGATTTAGGAATCAAAATGGGCTAAAAGGAAGGGGTTTGAGTTCTGGGGGTCTGATATGGAATGTGACCCGTTCCATGCCACTCAGAGGACCGGAATGTGGCACTCTCCATTCCTCGTTCCGTATCAAACCTGACCAGTTTCTTCCCCTTTCTTTCCCAACTCGAGTTTCACGAAAATCACCCTAAAAACCTCATTTCCAAGTCCTCTCAACTCCAAAATGTTCATCCAAAGTTACCCAACATCAACACCCTCAATGGGTTCATCAAAACTTCACCAAAAAGAAATCCAAACATCCTACTTTACTACTTCTTCTCCAAGCAACACCCACAAAGCAAGTTCTTCAACTTTTAAGCCAAAACCCACAAAACCCATAGATTGGAAGTGGATGAAATAGAGAGTTAGGAGTATCTTTACCTCTAGGGAGATGAGATGAAGAAGATGAAGTGAAAATGAAGGCAAAAGGACCAAGAACAAGCTCCAAAATCCAAGCTTTCTTCTCTATCTTCTTCCTCAAGAAATAAGCTCTCCTCCTCCACTCTCCTAGTGAATTTCGGCTGCACCAACAAGGAATGAGCTGAATTGTTGCTCTCTTTCCTTTAAATGACCTAAAATGTCAATTTACTCAAAAGCCCTTAAGGTCTTATCCCTTTAAAGGTAACTTAGGAGGGTATGAGGGTCATTTGAAGCCTCATTTTCATCTTCCAAGCCAAGCATGACAAGTGTCATGTGAGGTCACTCCCACTTAAATAATTTCCAGCTTTCCAATATTTTATCGGAACACAACCGATATAAAGCCCAAGTTTGACCGACGGTTGACTTTAACAATATCACAGTCAAACTGAAGGAAACGGCCAAACTAAGCTAACCGTGGAGTTGGCTAAGCCTTTTGGGCCCCAGAAAGGTCCCGAATGACTTTCCGAGTCATCGGTTGACTTTTCCGGCCGAAAGTCAAACTTAGCTAGGATCCACCGGTTCTACCGGGATCGACCGGGGGCGGGTCTTACAATGATAATTCCATACAAGTGCCAAGACAATTAGATGTGGATCGCCTGCTGAAGACGGTATGGCTACCCTCGAGACACATCGAGGAAGCGGAAGTTGATAACCTCCTGACATGGCTCTTTCTGAACTCGATTGGCAGATCAAAGGAGGAGCTCCTGGGGGGAAGCGACTCCTTTACAGCATTACCAGTCACGAGACCTCAGGAGGTCTCCACAAGGGAGCGGACAACTGTACGCTAGAGCTCACGGGGCAAAGAAACTTCTGGAGCTTATGGGCTCCACATCAAAAGAGTACAAGCCGGACAAGGCCGAGGAGGACCAGATGACCCAAGGGAGGCAGGGCAGCCTCCTATGCAGGAATGAGAAGACCCGGCGGGGTGGGTCTGGCCGCTACTAGCCTATATCCACAGACCCAGGACATCCAGTGCTGGGAGGTCTCCGGAAGCCTGCAATCACAGCTCTCTACCTTTGGTCGTTCTATCTTTATTTTGTTTTTTGCTGGAGCTGTTTGATTTATGTTTTGGTATGGACACTTTTCATTATGTCTCGTTGTTTTGAGACGTTGGTAAGGGAATGTCGTGAGGTATTGTCTACGATAACAAGTAGGCTATTTTTATGGGTCCATGAGCGCTGGGCTTGCCACAGTTAGCCTAGACACATATCTGGAACCCAGAGCGGTTACGCTCTGTATGAGTTTTTTATTTGAATTAATGCACTTCCCCGGTTATCCGTTTCAAAAAAAATGAAAGTACTAAGATTTTTTTTAAAAACATATTAATATTAATACTAGCTGGATCTAATTTTGATCTTCATCTATTTATTTTTTTAGAATAAAAAATTCAATGAGAAAAAGGACAGTTTTTTAATAGTTGAATGTCATACTCTATGTATTTTTGTTTAGCAATAAAATATATACGGTTAACAAAACAAAGCATAAAGTTCAGGAGAAAAATTTACTAGTGCTTAGTAAATTATGAGACTGATCAAATGAAATAACAAAACACACCTAACAAAAAAAATGTGGGTATTATAATATACACTATGTTTTTTTTTTCAACAGAAAAACGAGCGGTATTATATAATGCAAAAGATGAAAACTAAATACACCAAACACCTCCAAAATAAAAGTATTGAAAAATAAGAACTGCTAAACTGCGATAAAAATAAATATGACTCATTAACCGAACCGCTTCACTGAGACGTTCAGAAGGGGGTACTATAGTAGCGTCCTGGGACACCGATACAGCTAATTTGATCTGGAAGCTAGGGTAGAGCGGAACCATTTCTGGATTGGAACTGCGGTGGACTGTATACTCCTCCAAGATGCCAGCGTATGTCGTCCTCCTTGAAGTGATAAAAATAGGGCTCCTAAACGCGGAATTTCCGGTCCCCGAGAAGGTAGAGAGGTATCTTGCTGGATCTTGATGGAACCTCATCCACCATACGTTCAGCGGGTCGGTGATACCGGTCAACCCCCCACTGGACCACCTCAGACTCATTCGGTGAGGCGAGCATGCTTAAAGACCCTCGTCGTTGTACTTGTCTCCTCGTCTGTCTTGGTGGATCCTTCAGACTTTGCCTCCCCATCATATCTCATTGGCCTCTTCCTACCTGCAGGAAATGAGGTACTGGTTCTGAATCCCAGCGGAATCTCTGGGATGGTTGGTCGTGTTACCCTTGAGTTCCTATCCTGTCTTGTTGTCCTTCTAGGAGCCTTCGGGGTGAACCTCCAGGTTTGGTGTCCCGAGGATCCCCTAAACAGTCCCAATTTGTCCCCGGTACTGACTTCCCATGTTTTGAGCGTACCAAGGCCGATCGAGGATTTGCTGGTGATCTCAGTAAAGGACCACGACCCCCCCCCCCCCCCGACCACTGGACATACTGTAAATAGATGACCAACATAACTACAACCAAAGTAGTGGTTGGGCAATCTCTCATACGAAATGTGGAGCATCGTACGTACTTAGGACTCCGAGAGTCTAAACCATAGTTGGCTTTGCAGGGGAATTCGAATGTCAAGTCTGACCTGGATCCTCATAAAGTCCCCCCAACACATTCCATCTACATCATCATCTACAGCTTAACAAATGCTCAGGGCTCTCCCCAATCTGAAGCCAACTCCTCTGTTCCAAGCTCCTATAGGTAGATTCGAAATTCTCGCCCAGACCGAGAAATGAGTAAAAACCATGTCCCCTAGGCGCATATGTGGCATAAGATCTGCAAACAAGACCAGAGAGTTCTGGAACTCTTAAGGCTCCTCTGCTAGGACCCGTGCTCGTTCTATAGCATTCTTGAAGAAAAAGACCACCACACCCCCTCTAATGGTTTGGCCTCCACATTTCTGATTTCCCACTTACCCACCAACCAATCCACCAGCGTCTTCTAGAAAAAAAGCTTGGTTGGAGAGGACTTTCGCTGGTAAGGCAAAAGCAAAGTTCGGCCCTCTCCCACAGATTTCTGTAGGAAGAACTACTACCTCCTTCATACATAAGGACCCCGTATGGGATCCCAAGGATCCTACCCCTGCTTGATATTCAGATTTAACAAACGGGTTCGAGAAATTACCTCCTTTAGTTCGATCTCTGCCTGCCCTTGGATTCGTGGTCTGTTGGTTCGAGAAATCCCCCCGGGTCAGCCCTATAGCAGGCCTGTCCATACCGCCCAAATGCCGCCCTGCATCTGTCCCTGCCGAGACCCAAAATTTGACCGGTCTTGAACCAAACAAACAACCCGAGGACCACCAGACTCGACTCTATCCACCCAGCCTGTGCGACGGCCCACTTCTTGTGTCCTCTGACCTCGGCCTAACTCCTCGACCCGTAGCCCATCTCCCCTTCGCGGCCCAAGATGTAGGCGTTCAAGGTCAAACGGTACAACCCAGACCGTCTCCTCGCTGTCCTTGTCGCTCAGAACCCTCATGTGTTCCTTGCCCTTGTGCCGCCTCCATGTCATAGTCGCCGTGTGGTCCGCCTGAGTTTCTCCGGTCACAACCTGTTCCCGACCATCTAGTTCTTTCGGCAAGCAACCATCGACACCCATTACCAGGTCTATGGCACCCTCCTTCGGTTATGTTTCCTCCTCCGGTATCGCTTACCCCATATCTTTTTTTCGTCCAAAAGGACGCCAGTCCCTTCAGTTTGGTCGGAGAAGATGGAGTGTTAACTCCCCGACCAAGCCCATCTGTCACCAACTCCCCTTTCCTAAGACCTGACCGTGGTCCCATCGTTAGAGTTATCCTCACGGCGCCATATGTTTTCTCGAGGAGGGTCCCCTACGATCTCCGACTGCCTGTCGTCCTCCCTCCCTTCAAAACTTCCTTCTCCTCCCCTTTACTTGCAGAGAATACCATTGTCATCCCTCCCTAGATCTCTGCCTCATCGTTCACCGGTGATAGAGAGGTCAGGGACTTCGAGTTTTCACGAGACGACGAGGGTGGGGACCACGGATGAGATAGGCTCACCGTCCGTGTTCCACCATCATCGCTCGGGGAATGGGTGCTGCCGGAATCCAAGGAACTGTTCCTTGCCACCGCCTCCATGAATCGCAAAGCCGAACCTTTGTGGGAGAGGAGGTTGCGTAGAGTTTTTTCAATATTAAATATAGGGTTATTTACGATTTGGTACCCAAATGTTTCGTCCACGAAAGATATGGTACCCTTATGAATTTTTATTCCAATTTGGTACCCAAATGTTTCGTCCACGAACGATTTGAGCTGATGGGGTTAAAAAACTAATAGACCAAAGTGAAATGTGCATTTTACCCTTTATCATTTTAGTTGACTTTTGACTTAAGTGTAAAAAGACTGTTTTACCCTTTTACTAGATTTAATTTATTTAACATTTTAATTAATTATTAATGATATCATTAATTTTTTTAATAATACTTATTCATTTTACGTTTTAAAATTTTAAGAAATTTAATTATTTCACATATGTATATAATTATTTTTGTATATCATTAACATTATTAAAAAAAAATAATTTAATTTTTATTTTTAAAATTCAATTTTTATTTAAAATTTAATATAAAAATCAAATTACTTTTTTTTAAAAAAAAACACACTTATAAGTTATATTTAATAATATTACTAATGTCATCTTTTAATAATATTACTCATTTCATTTTTTATCTTTCTAATTTTATAAATTATTTTTTTGATTAATTTTCATAAATGATTTTAATTAATTAATTAATTATTTTTAATTTCCATAGTTTTTTTTATTAATTTTCAGAGATCTTTCATCTTCACCAATCCAATTGAAATCTGGAAGTTTTTTTTTGGAAAATTTCATAACCCTTTCATCTTCAACAATCTTAAACTCTCTTTTTTGTAAGAACTCTTCCATCTCCACAAATTTAATTAATTAAAATCTGAAGAGCGAGGTCAAGGTTTGGACGAAGAAGAACGTCGTTGTCTTCTCCGGCACAACGCCCTCGTGTTCTCCGGCGATGAACGGTGGCGAGAACTCGAAGAGGAAGATGATTAAGGGCGGCGTACCAGATCTCGGAAAAGTTCGACCAGATCTGCGGTACCCCCCTCCATGCGAACTCCGACCATATCTGCGGTACGGTACCCCTCCATGCGAACTCCGGCCATATCTCCGACCAAATCTACAACAACCATGTGAGAGATGAGAGGTTTTCGTTGGATAAGAGGTTTAGATTTGGGATCTTGGATGAGGTTGGAGATTGTGTTTTGAAATAGATTAGAATGAAATTAGAAAAAATAAAGATGGGTTGAAGATCGGCACCTGTTGTTGTATAAGAATGAAATTAGGTAAATGGAGATAGTTTTGGTATAGAGGTGGAAAGATCTAAATGAAATTAGATACATGGATGGATAAAAGGATTTTCTTAAAATACATAAATTATATATTAGTAATAATAAAAAATTACAGAAAAATTATATATTAATTAATTATTTAATAACTAATTTTTAGATTTAATAAATTATTATAAGTGTATTTAAAAAAAATTATTTTTAGTTTTATATTTTTATATTTATTTTATTATTTTATTTAATTTACTTATTTATTTATTGTATTATAACTAAAGGGTATAATGGTAATTTTGTCTATCAAATCTATAAGCTTAAAATAAGAAAGGGTAAAATCGTCATTTCACACCCCACTTAACTGCACATGACTAACTTAGAGGAATATTCCGTTAGTTTTCTAACGGAATATGTCAATTCTGTCTGTGGACAAATCATCTGGGTACCAAATTAGTCATTTGAAACATATGGGTACCATATCGTTCGTGGACGAAACATATGGGTACCAAATCGTAAATAACCCTTAGATATACACAGTGTAGTTTTTATCTATTTATCAACCAGATAAATATTCAGACTAAAATAATTTGAGAAGTTCAAAATGAAAATAATTCCCAACATTTATTATTAGTAGTAATTGTGGCCTCAGAAATATTTTTTTTTCATAATTTTTTTTATTGTTTGTAGATATCTTCTATTATTATCATGAAAAGAAAATGCACAATCGAGATATGGAACCCTTTCCTCTCTCTGTCAGCCCAAGTCGGCTCCATCGCGTTTTCATCCTGATGCCTTGTCTCGGCGTTCCCTTTCTGGTGGCTTGTCCCAGCCTTCTCTCCTCGGTGCCTCGTCCCGGTGGTCCTTTCTCGGTGCCTCGTCTAGGCTCTCCTCTTTTAGCATCTCGTCTTTCCCACCTCCTTTACTTTTGCCTTTTCCACATCCGCTTTTGAAAGACCTCCTTCAACAACAATATTACCACCTCCTCTTCCTCTTCAAGACGAGGCAAGAGATCAATCGGATCGTCGTGTTCCGTCGCAACCTCAACTTCCATGAGGGCATGTGGGTGTCGATTGTGGGCCACCATGGGGGGTCGTTTTCTTTTGGGGCCCGGAGGTAGAGGTCAAGGTATACACCAAGGATGCAGGATGCATGGACGTGAGGATTAGGATCCCAAACTGTGAGGACTTTCGGCTCACATGAGTGTATGGCGAACAAGGTCCAATTAGTCCTATATGAGAAAAGAGTGGGACATTGTTGAGGAGACACGTCCCTTCCCAGTGGGATTTGACACAACCCGATACCAAGCCTCCTTCTTCTCCTGTAGAACTCCTCGGGTACATGGAGCTCTTCATCCAATAAGGTCTCCACTGTAGGGTCAATAAGCATTTGAGGCACCACATGTCCATGTAAGTAGAGCTGGGGAAGTGATAACAACGCTTCCTCGTGAGTATATGGATAGATATCTGGATTAACCAGGGTTATTAACTATAGAATAAGCGTTTTGGGTCTGTCCAAAATCATGTTTTGTCCTCTATTTCTGTCTCACTAATAATATTCCATGATTTTATGCTCAAAAAATAAAATAAAACAGAAGATAAATATATGAGAAATTCATTATGGATTGATATGTATATATACTATTTTCCCTATTGTTTTATGAACCAAATTTTCTCACACACTCGAATGAGCTTATGCATCTAAAGATGAATATTAAATTATTATTATTATTATTATTATTATTATTATCTTATTGAATAAAAATATGATATATATTAGTAATTTGCGATGTAACTTATTGGAGTCGTACTAAAATTTTAGCAACAAATGACATAATTTATCGAAAATATAATTCATACGATTTATAGACTATAAGTATGTTTTATAAGGTTGACAATATTGGAAATTAAGGACTCGAAAATACACTATAAACTATAAAAGTTACGTAATAAACCAAGAGTACTTAAGTTGATAAAAAAATTGGCCAGTCCATCGTGACAACCTAACTTATTAGAGTTTTTTAAGGTTAATATAGTGAATCTAAACCCCTCGTAAAACCCGTTTTCCACAATATAAGGTTCACAATGCTGACTGTATATTTATCATTATTTTGCTGAATTTATTAAATATCGATTTAAAACTAGTAAATATTAAATAAAATTAAAATTAATTAATAATAAAATAAAATAAGGAAATGAAAGGAATTCAAAGTTCAACATTTATTCAACCCCGAATAATACAACCCCAAAAAATAGAACTTGAAGCATACAACCCCAACCACACATCATTTGTCTTAAAGCATACATATACTTGCCTTACGGTCAGACATGAATCCCACAATTCGTACAACATTTATGCGTGTTTTTTCATCTCATCCTCGGTTAGCCGAGAAACGTCCTCCCGTTGCATGTCATTGTACTCTTTGAAGATCATGTTCCATTGTGCGGTTAGGTGGATCACTTTGTCCACCTTATCAGATTTTGCTTGATCCACATCAATCCTTGCTCGATCCATAGTCGCCACTACATTGGCATGCTCTTGTACGAGCTTCCATTTCCTCTTCGTGGAGTTCTTGCCTAAGAGACGCTCTTCAAGTAGGGGGACACTTTTTTGAGAAGATCTCTTGCTCGGATCGGTGGATACCCAATCCAGTTGAGACTCACCACCAAGAGATGTAGTACGCCGAGATCCTCACCGAGAGGTGGAGTACAAGTGTGCGGGGTTGAGCTATAACTCTCAGCCGTAACCAACCATTGTCTCTTGTCCCCCGGTCGTGTCTTCCTTCGCCAAAAAATTATCATCAAACTTGAGAATGTCGCACCAATGGTCGGGTCGAAGTGCTTAGATATGTTATCCTTGTCGTATATATCCTTGGCTATCCTGATGAAGTCTTCCTCGGAGTAACCGATTGTGAAGTTTCTCTTCACCGACATAACAATATTATGCAATTCCCGCACCCGAGGGTAAGACCTGTTCTAGTAGTTCTTGATTTGTTTCCAATCCATTGGCGGGTACCGAATCACCTCATTGTAACCTTTTCCAATTTGTCCCCAATAGGTATTACCCTCTTGTTGGTTTCCCTTCGTTGCATCTCTAGATGTACGTGTAGCCAGACATGGATGAAATGCTTAGCCGCATCTGAGTTCCATTTTCGTCTATATGCTCCTCCTCGTTGTTGAGAAGGGCCGACATAGGACGGCTGAGACGACATTCGGGTGCCATTGTTGCTGGCATTATATTGTGAATCATCGGGGTAAGTGTAAAATTGGGGACCAAGGTTGGGGTTCATGAAAGGCGAGGGGTTGAAAGGGGGTGAGCTGAAACCGGGTTGCATGTAAGGGTTTAGAAAAAAATTGACTTGAATAGGTTGTTGGGAGATTGATGTGCAACATCCGTTGAAAGCCATCGGGCTAATACGCGTTGAACTCGGGTTGCTCTAGTGGAGACGACGTCTAAGTCTCGTCATCAGACATTTTCTTGATCGAAAAACAAACTTTATGGAAAGTGGAATTTGATAAAAAGAAGTTGTAAAATAAAGAGAATATTTATGGGTTGATGAAAAAAATGGTGAAAAGTTAATCTTTTAAATTTTAATTCGAGTTTTCTTTAATTAAAAAATTCTTACCATTTTTTCTTCTTCACCTCAACTCCACATGACATGAATTAATTGGCCGACCACAATTTAGTGAGTCGCAATTCACAGTTCACGAATTCGATAATCGTACTTGTCATTCGCGATTCACTAAACCTTGAACCGCGAATCAAATAAAACCACGCACGGAGGTGTAACATTTTCACTAAACTTCGGATGGTTGGTCGTCAGCACCAAGATGTGTAACATTTTCATTGTCGGTGCAAAGTGAACTAGGTGGGGTTGTGCTGTAACTGCCGGACTTGTTCAAGCGTCGTCGTACACCCCCGACAACGCCTTCCTCTGTCCAGAACTTCTCATCGTGTTCCAACGGCTGGATCCAATGGTGGAGCTTGAAAATCTTCAGCTCGTGTTTGCCTACGGTGTGCATTCGATAGAGTTCCATGAGCTGCTCCCTGTACCTTTCTTCGTTCCAGTCGGTATGATCTTCGACCTTCTCCTTCCTCAGTAGTGTGATATATCGCCTCACTCTTGACACACTTTTGTTAAAATGGCTCTTGACGGCTTGCACTGAACAAACTTCGGCTCTGAATCTCCCATCTTTGACGAATCTTCTGGTCATAGTGGACCATAACGTGTTCTCATCTTGGGAGGTCCCCCTGATGGGGTCTTTTGTTGTGCGTTGCCAGGCAGCTATCAGGAGCATGTTCACTAAAGGAGACCACTTGGTTCTTCTGTCTGGGACCTCCCTGGTCCTCGGTCCAACAGATGATGAAGTAGACGACAAACGGGTTTCGATGCTGCCGCCGACATGTTGTTGTTGGGAGAAATAGTTTCTCGCAAGACCGTAAGGGTCGAACATTGGTGGTCGGAATAGTTGTGGGAAAGGGAGAGATGGTTGTCCCATTTGATTGGACGATTGTCCCATTTGATTGAGCGGTTGTCCCATTTGATTGAGCGGTGGTCCCATTAGACCTACGTTGATGATAAAAAATTAATTAAAATTTAACATACATAATTAAAATTACAAGTGTAATTAAAATTTAACATACATAATTAAAAATTTAATTAAAATGTAACATACATAATTAAAATTTTAATTAAAATTTAACATACATAATTAAAAAAATTAATTAAAATTTAACATACCAACCTACTAAATTTAATTAAAATTTAACATATATAATTAAAAATTGAATTAAATTTTAACATACATAATTAAAAATTTAATTAATGAAATTAAATACATTTGTAATCAAAATTAATTAAGTAAACTACCTTGGTTCCAACTGGCTTGCATGTATTGGTTGAAAGCAGCAGAGGGCCAACCACCGGTTTGGGTGAAATCGGTTTGCAAATACCGTTAGTAGCTTTCGGGTAGATTGGTGTTCGACTCTTCCTCCCTATTGAGCTCTGGTGGCGTGAATTATCGTTGCTCCGGTGAGCTCGATAATTTCTATACCACACCTCTCTACATCAAGGGAACCCCGGACCCCGATGCACATGCTTCTTGCACCTGCCCTCTATCTGCCCCGCTTTGATGTGTATGCTCCAACTTTTTTTTTTTGAGTAAGTATGGTCTAACTTAATTGAGCGCAAATTTTCAAAACTATTTTTCTATGTTTTCCACCCTAATATCAGCCGGTGAAGCATTCAAATCCTGTTTGATGGCTTTTTTCTTTGCCTTTGTTGCCTGAATCTGAAAAGGGTCCATCAGTTTCGCTCTCCATTTTTAGAATTTGTAGTTTCTGGGTCACCATTGTTGCGAGCTTTGTTGCGAGCTTTGGTGGGATGTTTGTGATTTAGAACATGGGTCTTCTTCATGTTCAGCTTTTGAGTTTGTGGCTATTCCGGCTTCAAGGTGATCTCTCTCTACCTCGATCCCTATCTCTAGCATGGTGTTTTTGTGTGTTGCAAAGCTAATGAGTGATGAATGATATAACTGTAATTTCGTTTCTTTTCACACACAGATCCACCAAAGAGGCACAACACTTACTGAAATGAACCAAACAAAACAATTTAGGAAATCTAGTCATTCTAAATCAGCGGATTTATCAGTCTGTTGAGTTTTTGCCCTTGTGTGAATTTTTTTGGTGGGTTTGATGAAAATGGAACCTTTTTTGTTTGTCATTTTCTTGTGGGTGATGAAATGCTGATTAATTATTGTCTTGTTTGTAAAACCTGAGTGATTAGGGCTGCAATATTTAATCACACAAAAAGATAAATATGAAGATCCAATCTTCATTCTCCATAACCTGCTAATTTGCAACTTTCTGGTTCAATCTCTTATAGGCATAGTTGTGACTTGAGCCTTAACTTGGTAATGTTGTTCTGCTGAACATCTTTTTTTCTTTGTCACTGCCATGGCTTCTCTGTGCTAGGTGTTGGGACATATAGGTCGATATTAATGTGAATCTAGGTAAGAGTTACATTTTTGGTAAACTTTGCATATGTATGGATGTTCTTTCTGTTGAGATTAATTGAAATGATAGAGTTGAAATGCATGAATGAAAACAACAAAAATGAACTAATGTTCAATTTCATATAAGATTTGATTATTAAATACAACAAGTGATTTTCTTTATATAGGGAATAGTTAAATATGAAATAGACTAGTAGCCTAGAATTAGGAAATAGTTCTAACATAGTTCAAATGCACGAACAAAAATAATACGATTGGATTCTATGGCAATAAACATAACCAGGAAGTATGAAATCAAATGACGAGCATTATGCTAATCAACCTCTGACAATTTTTATCAGATCATTTATTACCCCTCGGGAAGACGGTGAAAAAGGTTTGGGTGGCAGCTAGGCAGAGGGCCAATATAGCGGCCAAGACGGCCATTGCTGTCAAGGGACTCTTGAAGTGGTTGTGGTAGCCCTCAGCAACCCAGGATGCAAGGCTGGCTTTGGTCTTGTGCTCGAAGAACTTCTGTATCTTCCTCTTAACATCCATGTACGCATCCGTGTCTGGACGCAAGCCTTGGGACATCTCATTGAACAGATTGGCCGCCTTTTCATCCGTGGGTAGGTGATTGACGAGGACGCCAGCCGATTGCAGCTCCTTGATGTCTTCAGCATGGTTCACGAGTGAATCCAAGAAGCAAATGTAGGAGGTGATCGTTGAACCCAAGTCAGCACACATCTCGTATGCAGCTAGGTTCAAGAGCAGAGGCCTCGTCGAGTCATCGACGATTATTCTGGGAAGCCTGAGGGTTCCGTAGATGAAATGAGATTTGAAGGAAATGTCCTTCAAGAAACCACTTCTGTTAGGCTTCAAGTGGATTCCTCGGGCGGTGAGCTCCTTGGCGTGTCGTAACACGGTGCTTTTCATTCCAGGGGACGATGCTGGCTGAGACCATCGTCCCCAGATTGCTGGCCATTTCTGGGTTTCACTTCTCCCGCCAATGATTATGGTCCGCAGGCGATCCAAGAGATGGATAGGTTCGTCTTGTCTCCAATCCCAATCAATGCCGTTGCTAATTTTGTGAGTATAAATATACTCGTCTAGCAAATCAAGAAGATCCGTATCGTTACCTGACAAGATCTTCAAGAGCTGGAAGGGAAGTTGATTCTCCAGCAAGAAAAGGTCATTGTGGACCGAATCAATCTCGTATTTCTTCATCTTCAGATCCTCAGACCGGTTATGCATGATGCAGAAAACGAAGTAGAGAACAAAGCATCCGTCCAAGAACAACATCTCTTCCCACTCGCTGGAGTCGAATTTCTTCCTGTCGTGAGAATACGCAGCCATGAGTTTGCCAATGTTGTTCCTGATTTTGCACCTCAGCGAGGCCTCCACCTTCTTGTCCGGGACAAACCTGCCCGCCATTGATGGTTTGCGATCTTGGAATGGCTTGAGCTCAACATTGCCCCGATGGTAAGGCCCGATGGAAACCAATTTGGGTTTATAGTCAGAACCAGACTTGTCGTTTGCTAGAAACATATTGGGAACCTTATGCATCTCTCGTCTCCTTGATTTTGCTCTAACCTGCTCTTCTCTTAAAGAATCTAACCATATTTTCCTGGTGGCAATGTCAGGTTCTTCGACTAGAATGATTTGGAGGGACTGTTCTCTCGAGCCTCCATCTTGCTCAGACCCATTGGCTTGACCTGCTTCCATTTAGAACCTTGGTTCGAGTCGAGCTCAGCCTGAGATGAGAAAAAGACGGGGGTTGCAGATACTATGGTTCTTCGGCCTCAAAAGAGTACTTATAGAGTTTATCAGAAAAGACTTTGGTATGATTAACTCTTGAGTCTTCGTTTATTAGTTAGTGTTGTTTGGTGAATTAGTAAATGTTAGCTGTAGATTGCATTCAATGTGAAACAGAGGTGGCAAGGTGAAGGTTGAACCATTCTGAGTCTTTAACTAAAGATTTTTGAGGAGTAAAACTTAAAATAGAGGAGTTGACCTCTTAGTCTTTAACTATGTATATTTCTGATTCTGAGACTAGTAATCATTGGAGTCCAGTCACTGTAAGCTTTTTGTGTGTGGAAGATTTGTAGAAAAGTTGAATGACTTTGGTCTTTAACAATGTATTTTTTCTGGGTAAAGGAGAGGTTAGTCTTTAACTATGTTATTCTTCTCTATGTGAAGATAGACATGGCATGTGGTGGGTTGAAGGGGTTCAATATGTCAACCTGGTTTGTTGGGTTTTGTCTCCGAACCCCACAACTTAAGCTACTGCTTCTCTACGTATTCGTCCTGTTATTGCGATACATTATAAGAAAAAAGTTGTTTCCTAACTTTTTGTGACCATTAGTTATCACTTTCTAACTGAGGTCGACCTATCGAGATATTTCCAAACTTAAAATGTCGCACAATTTACATAAACCAACATAAAAGTGGTAGTTTGTACAAAAAATAACATAAAGGTGTTATTTTTTTAAAAGGAAAACTACTTTTTTTACATGTGATTGATATTTTTTTGTAAACGTGTACCACCTTTGTGTTTGGATCTGTCACAAAATGTCAACCTCAGTTAGGAATTGCAAATAACCTTTCTGATAGGTTAGGAATCGATGTTACCCCTACATTATATCTCCAAGGTAACCTTTTTATGTAACTGGGTTGAGTTTTATGTCATACTAAGCTCCCTAGTTCATGACCTTAGGTGAGAAACAAGTTGATATCTCTTTTTATACGTTTCCGTGGGTGGAAAAAAGAAAAGGAGAGAGATGCGTTTTTTGTCTTCTTTCACCGTTAGAGCATCTACAATGATCGTCGATTGCTTACCGAACAACACGATGAATGCGAGCAAATAGACGACCGAATTGACAAGCAATTGTCGATTTTCATGGTAGGAGGTCGTCGAGTTCTTGTCAAATTGTGCGATCTACGATCGTCGTCGAGGAATGATTCGACATGCCTGCATGATGATACATTAGACAAGCCTGTTTGATGAATCATTAAGAAATTCGTGTGCCATAACTACTGACGTAGTGACATGTTGCGCGGAAATTGAAAAAAATATATATCAGGCAACAACTATTTAGAAACTCGTAGTTAGATCGGGATTACCCCCCGTTCTCTCCTCCGCACGGCTCCTCGGGAAAGAGTGTGACTGGCCCCTGATTGACGTCGATAGTGGCAGAGGCCCTCTGCCTTGTTATGGACTCCGTCGAATAACTCTGGGTGAGTCCCCAAGACTGGAAAAGAAGTTACCCAAGACCAGGAAGTCGGGGTTGATTGTGCACTGCTGGGAAAAGGCTTAACCTGCCTGAACGGACCTGCCTCCATGTCCACTATCCTCTTTCGGTCTCCTGGTTCGGGGGCCATCGGGCGAACCTCGGTGTAAGAACCACGTCCGGTCAACGCCGGTCAAACCGACAGGAAACAGAATTAAAGTCAAATTATGTTATTTATTCAAATAAGCACATGCTTGACCCCGAGGGTCATTTCGGACCTTAAGAGGACTCTAAAGCGATCAAGTTAGGTTCGGGAAAGCTTAGGCTTTTGGGGACAATTTTGGAAAAAGTTGACTTTTCGCTGAAAAAGTCAACCGATGACTCCGGGGGTCATTCGGGACCTATCCGGGACCCAAAACGCTTAGTCGTCATTACGGTTGGCTTAGTTGGGTCATTTCCTTTCAAATAAGTGCTTTTGCAAAAAAGTCAATTTTGGGTCAAACGGGGTCGAATTAGGGTTTTAACGGATTAATTAAATTGGGCTGAGATATTTGGGAGTAGAGATGGACCCACATAGACACTTGGCATTAACTAGGTGGATGAGAGAAAAGAAGAGTGAAAAAGACACCCTTGACCTTACTTTTTCCCAAAATGGTGAGATAAAGAGAAATGGGCTTTTGGACCTTTTCTCTTTAGGTTAAAGGCCACATGTGACCCCAAAATTCAGCATTCTTCTTGCCTTGGCTGAATTTTTAGAGAGAGAAAAGAGAATGAGCCTCCATTGTTGGAGAAGAAAGAGAAGAATAAGAAGAAGAAGATCATTTCCCTTTTATTCCACCATCAAAACTCAATTTCTCCATATTCCTCTTCATCTCTTCATTTCCTACGGTAAGAACCCATTTCTTTTCACTTTTGAAGAACTTAAGATTGTGGGTCTTGTTGGATTTAGATGAAATTGGATTGAGTCTTGTTGGAAATGATCAAACCTTGCTAGAATCAAGTAGTAATGGAAGAAAATGGGTGAAAGTAGAAGAATTTGGTGAAACCCAAACTTTTGGAATTAGGGGAAATGTGATATTGGAGCAAATTGGTGATGTTTTTGGTAAGAACTTGATGGATTGAGGACCTAGAACTCGTTTAGGACGTTTTGGGAGGAAGTTGGAATTTTCCGGCGACCGGAGGCTCGCCGGAGGACCGGCCACGGTGGTGAGTGGTCCGTGCCTCGGGATCCGTGCCGAGACCGGCCCTTGGTGGGTCCGGTCCGGCACACCCACGCCCAAGTGGGGCCCACTTGGCCGGGTGCCGTTGTACGTATCGCCCGGTTAATTTAATACTTTTCCAAATCATTGTCCCGAAACCGTTTTAATTAATTAGGCGTCTTGGCGGTGGTTATTTTGGGTGTTGTCCGTTTAAATTGACGTTGGACTTGTATTAATTGTTGTGTTACTTGTTATCTTAGACGTTGTTCCTGATCGCGGTGGAGGAGGCTATTAGGCGGTTCGTGGTTGTTCGAGTTGGATCGCATTTGAGGCTAGATATGTTCCGAGGCTAGGTGTTCCGGTATGGTATCTATATCGACGATGTGTGTTCCGGTATAGGATATCTAGGCCGAGGATGGTGTTCCGGCGTACGTTGTACCCCGAGGCTAGGTGTTCCGGTATGATGTTTATACCGATGCTGTGTGTTCCGGTATAGGACATCTAGGCCGATGCTGGTGTTCCGGGACGATATCTAGACCGATGTTGTGTGTTCCGGTACGATATGTTCCGAGGCTAGGTGTTCTGGTATGATATCCTGGCCGATACTGTGTGCTTTGATATACTTTGTACCCCGATGTTGAGTGTTCCTGGAAGATATCTAGGCCGATGATGTGTGTTCCGGTATGATATGTGTGGTATGATTTGTACCCCGTGCTACGGGAAGATATCCAGGCCGATGATGTGTGTTCCGGTATGATATGTTTGGGATGATGTGTACCCCGATGCTGAGTGTTCCGGGATGATATCTAGACCGATGTTGTGTGTTCAGGTACGATATGGTTAAGCCGTGCTGTGTGATCCGGCGTGTTATTGGATACTTGTTGTGTGTGTGTTTGCTAATGATTTACTCTGCGTGTTGATTTGTTTTGGTTCGATGTGGTTACTTATGGCTGTTATGTGATCCTTGTGTGATTTGGGTGATAAGGCTCCAGATTGAGCAGCAGGTATGTGATCCTCTGTGATCTTGAATACATTTATATCTGGGTTCAGTGTATTGATGTGTGCGTCCGCACACATGGTTAGTTGTGGTATAACCGTGTTCGTGTTATAGTGTGAATTGTTTGGGTGGCGGGTGCTAAGTATATAGCTGAGGAGAAGTGTCTGAGTGATGGTTTAATATCAATTTTCATTTGCGGATTACTCCCGGGTGGGTTCAAGCGTTGTCTTTGGAGTACTTCGTTTAAATTGTCTTGTTATTGCTTTACTAGTATGCCTTATTTGGACGGGTGTCCGTGGTAGTGAGTGAATTGCTCACTCCCTTTACTACTTTTTCCTGCTGAGCGAAAGCTCATCCCCTTCATTACTCTTCCTACAGGTTTTGATCGTGAGTTGGATTAGAGGACGTCTCGAGGCTTGGGAGCTTAGCGAGAGTCCGGGGGTTAGTCATTATATTTAGAGACGTATTCCCTTTTGTATCAAACCTTCTATTTTTGGATTTCAAGCATTTGACTCTTATTATCAGGATTGATGATTTTGAACTATTTTTGGAGTTTCATTTAGTTTAAAATTGTATTTATTATTATTATCTTCGGTTCACGTCTCGAATCCGGTCAAAACCGGATTTGGGGCGTGACACTCGGGGTCTGGGTATGGGAAGCTCCCACCATATGATATATGTTCGTCCCCGAGGTCTCTTGTCCATGACGAGCCAGAGATCATGCGACTCGTGGGTCAACCGAGGTTCTTAGGAAGAGTCCTCTAGCACCTAGTGTTGTTGGGCACACCGCAACCATATGCCCGACACAACTAGACCCAAAACAATGATCTTCGAAATGTTCATACGTATGTTGGAGAAGCATCCGTACCACATATTCCGAGACACGGAACCACAGTTGGATTTGGAGAGGAAGCCGCGTGTCCAACCAAACTTGGATACTCATAAAATCACCCTAGCTCATCCCATCTGTGTCGTCATCCACTGCGAGGAAAATGCCCAACGCCCCTCCAAGGCAAAAATCGATTCCAAAATTCCAAGCCCCTACCAGGAGAGAAATCCGAACTCAAACAGAGAAGTGAGTGAACTAAATGTCTCAGGGATGCATCTGCGGGCGCAGGTCCGTAAACAACACAAGAGATCGGCGAAAAGCCTATGGCTTCCATGCAAGGACACGAGCTATTTTCCCTGTCGTCCGAAAAAACCCCTCAAAACCAGTCCCCCTTCAAGAGCATAGAGACATATGCCAGAGATTCGCCAACCAATCCACCAACGATTGCTATTAGAACGTCTTGGTGGTTAGGACTCGTGTCGCCACTACAAAAGCAAAATTAAGACTTATGCTACACAATTCTCTGGGAGAGACAACCACCTCCCGAATATCCATGTTGCCCATGCGGGAGCTCAATTCGTCCACCCCCGACAACCGGGGAATCTGAAGACCCGTAGAGTTAGCTCGGGTTCCTATCCGACCCGCTGGAGTCCCACCGTGGTGCTCTCGACCTCGTCTCGTCCAAAACCCAATAGTCGGATCCTCCCTGTCCCCCTCTGGGCCATGCCTCTGCTGCCACGGACTGTCCATTCCAATCGATGGCCTGTCTGACCTCCCCATCACCGGGTAACCCCCGATGCTCGGATCGGAGGAGTTCGTTTTCGGGAGCGTCTCGGTCCCGGCATCCGACCCCTGTTCCTTATCTTCAAACACTTTGCTCGCTCCAAGGGCCCACCCTCGGTTATCTCCGCCGCCATGCAACGTCGTGGTCGACTGTAGAACCTCCTAGTAACCCGGTTGCTCCACTGAAGCCCAGCAAAGCTCACCGCTCACCGCTCCTATAGGCTCCCTCGCCCTCTTCGCTATCGGTCCCTTTGTAGGGGTTCGTCTACCAAACCCCAATTCACCCCCACCAAGACTCCTTGTCGGATAACGCGATCATCCATAATTGTCGCTGACAAACCCATTGGCACACCAACGGAGGAAGAAGCAAGGGAACTGGCGAGAATAGAATCGTTGAATTCATGACTTGTCGTCGCCCCGCCGCCAGGGGAGATGAAAAAGACTCTATTTGATATAAACCTTAACGTCTAAAAAAGAGAAAATGAACGAGCACTTGTAAAATGATAATTTCCTGTAGTGTAGTTCTCTTATTTCAAATAATGGAAAACTCAAATCTTCGTCTCATTTATTTAAAATGTATAAATCGTCAAACCATTTGAGTATCACGCACATTTATGGGACGTATGTCACAACACGATTGGCTTTGACAATAGTAATCACCGAAAACTCGAGTTACAATCTTCGACGATATAATATGCATCAAATCGGCAAGAACTCTCCCATTTGCCCGTCCATTTATTTGAAGGAGGCAAACAACTCATTAAACCGGAAGCGACCGTTACGGATGGTCGTAGGATAAGTGTAAAATTCAGGATTCTCAATCCTAGTAAAAGTGACTAATCTTTTGATTCAGAATATGACTTGCCTAACTTTCTTTTGGCGACATGTACAATAAAACAAGCCCGCTTTCTTTCTAAGAATACATTTTCCAAAAGCAAAATAAAAACAACACAGCAAGTCCTCAGAGTATGAATAATATTGATCAAAACATGCACAATCTAGACGTAAATGAAGTCAACGGCACAACTTACAATTAGCATTGTCAATTACAGGACAAGAAGATCGAATTCATCTCCAGGCTGAAGCCAGAATCAACAACTTGTCCGCCCACCCAAACTGCAGTGCGCCTCCTTCCTCCTTCACCTTATACATATTGCAATACCGCTCTGAGATCTCCTCACTAATCTCCCCCTTCACCGATGAGCTCACCGGCCACGCCTCAAAACCCGCCATCATCATCCTCGCCTTCCACTTCCCCGCCACCTCGTACCTCTCTATCCTCTCCACCCCCTCGCACGCCACGATATTCACAATATCCCTGGCCAGGCAATGCTTCTCCACGTTCATCCTCTCCGCACTCTCCCTAGGCAACGTCGCATCCAGCGACTCAAACACCGCAGAGTAGTAATTATAAGCCTCGACAAACCTTGGTAGAAACGGTGCTGTGTTCGTGTTCACGTCTTGTTCCACAAGAGTCACCAGTTTCGGACTCAACCCTTTTACCATCCGGAGTAGCCTGTCCCGTTGGTTCACCGTAGAAACACTCTCATCAGGCATGTGGTGAAGCTGAAAGGCGAAGTTCACAACCAGCGCCTCCCCGGAGCGACAGTCCAACATGGATGGCGTCACGTCCCCGGTATTGGCGCCCACTGCTTGAAACTCCAATGTCATCCCGAGCACCGCCGCTAGGTGCACCAGTCGCTCCCCGATGATCTTGAGGCCGCCAACAGAACGTTGGACCGACTCGGGGTCATCGACCCCGGTGATTCTCACGTGCGGAGGATGCGGCTTCCGGGCAGCCAGCGCTTGTATCAGTGTTATGTACTGAGTCCCTTGGTTGATGTCAAAATCTATAATGTGCACTCTCTTTTCCTCCCTCACAGCTTCGGAGATTGCACCGTTTGCCGCCATGAACCCGAACTTGAAACACGGGCACACCTCGAAGAGAACTTGCATAGCTGACAAGCGGTCAGAGGTTGGAGGCTCTTTGCATTTCAGGGCCTTGTAGATGCCTTTCCCGGAGGCGGCCATTCGGGCCACAAGGCCTTCTACCATGTAAGCTGCGATCCTCTGGCTGGGGTCTCCTTGGATCGAGACCATATCCCGGAGCTCAGATATAGTAGTAGTAGCTTCTTCAATGTTGCCTTCAGATATGGCTGATGCACAACTGAACAGAAGCTGCTTCGGAGTCAACGACTTGAATGTGTATCCGCATCCACTACTGCTGGCTGGTGATTGAGGGACCTCGTTGCTATTGGACTCGTAAGACGAAGATTCCTCCGGTGATTCAAGAAGCAACAGGTTCTTGCTCGGGTCGGCCCATTCACTGTCGATCTCCATACCCGGATCCAGATCATATATGCCTCCACAGTACCCATCGTCTTCTTCACTATCGCTCAGAAGCGCTCTCTCCAATTCCTTGAGCTTTAACCTGATATCATCATCGCCTTCATAGTCTGATTGATTTGGAATGTGCCCAGTGAAGGAGTTGACTGAGTTCCTTGGAGTAGAAGAGCAACTGAGATCAACTTGTTCACTCGGGGAGTTGTAATTTACAAGGTATGCTTCAGTTCCGTAGCTGAACTTCTGTATTGAGTTGAAAACTGGAGCGATTGGACCCGAGTCAGTGCTGCTTCCTTTGAGTTTGTATTTCCTTGTTGAAGGATCAGCAGAAGTAACGACAGACATTATACAAATATCCCGATAAAGATTCAAGTCAAATTTCCATCAACAAACCTGCAAGAAAACAAATACAATTAGTTTACAAGAACACTGAGTTACAATTACAAGTATGTAACATCAGAAAAACATGATAAAGATTGCTTATACCGGGTTTGAAATCTGGTCCCCCATTAAGTTGGAGGGAGCTCTTAACTACCGGTCTAGGCCAACCTAAGTTGTAATCTAACGTGCAGAACAAGATGTCATAGAGGTATGGCTTAAGTGATCATCTCTCCGTTATCGGTAACATCATATGAAACTATGAAAGCAGAAATGTTTTTAACAGGCATATAATCATGAATCACAAATACAATCAACATCTCGTAACAGTAATCTACTTTACCACCTGTGATCTACAAAGCGTCTCACATAGATTACAAAAAAAACTTCCAAGTGTAAAGGAATTTCAGGCATTGATTACATCATCTGAAGCCCTTCCAAGAGCCATTAATTTGAGAATGGGAGGTGGTTCAGCTACCAAAGTTCCTAAGGGTGACAGAACTTACAACATCCATCAGGTTTAACAGAAGAAAAACACAATTATAGGGCACATAACACTCTAGTTTAGTACAATTGAACAATTTCCCCAAGTATTGTATTTGTTGTTGTATATGTAACAATTTCCGTTCTAAATTTGAGGGAAAACTAATCATCTTCGATATGCTAGAATGTTCGGACAGCAAAAACCTCCCCAAATGACCACAAATTAAACAATCCGATAATAGAATCAACCTCGAAGTTCCAATTCACAGTTAAACACAACCCATATGATATCTTTTCACATCAACAAAGCAGATCGAAGACCCAATTACCAGAAATTGAATCAAACTAAACAATCAATAACATGCATGAACACAACAAGAACAGCCAAACAACATCTAGTAAAGTGGCAATTAACCCCAGTAATCAAAATCGATCACCTGATGAAGAAGCTACAAATCGGAACCAAAACAGACGATGACCAGAGCTCGTGTGGGGTGCGAAATTAGGATGAATTGTGGGTCAAGAAAGGGAAGAACTCAGGGTTTGACCGAAAGGGAAGCTATTAAAAGAAAGATTTGGGTGCGCCTTGTCTGCTTCAACAGCATTATATTCGCAGCGTAGAAATGATTTGGAATTTATTTGGTAAAAACCCCACGAAATTAAAATTTGAAGAAAACCCAGATCACAAAAATTCAGAAGAATCGAAAATATATAAAATTTACCTGATGGGTCCCAAGCAATAGCAAGTGAAAATGATGAGGATATAGCTATAGCTTGGTGGGGTGGGTTGGGTTGGGGTTAGGTTTGGTGGAGAGGACTGGTAGAAACTCACTGAACCCACAGACGAGACTGGTTCTTCTGATTGACATTGACTTGTATTTCTACTATTATTTTGCTGAATTAAAGTCTTCTTTTTTGGCTGTAAATTTGCCATCTACACAAAAGGGTTTCTAGAAAAGGAAGAAAGACCGTGTCCAATAACTGGTCCGAACCGTTATCATTACCACAATTGACTCTCTTTTCAGTGTACAAGGTTCCTTAAATCGTGTGAAGATTACTTACGATTGGCCCTTGTTACGGTCGCTCGTGTGGGTTGTTCTTCCGAAGATTTGGTAATTGATTCTGATTTTGCAAACTCAATTGAACGTTGAGTAGGTGAAGCCCATAACAACTGGGCTATTTTCCTGGACCGAGTAGTTCTACTTAATAGGCCTATCAGCTGTGTATGCTACAAGCCCGTTAAACTCGGCGTGGTTCAATGTACCATCACCTACGTTTGTCTGTTTTAAATTCCCACCGCTAATATTATGAGTTTTAATATGAGTAAGTTATGACACAAGACCAATCTATTTTTTTTTTAGAGAAACGACAATATTATTAATGTAAAAGCATATTGGTGCCTACAGAATCCCGATGCACCGTACATAGAAGCCAAACTAACATAACATGAACGACATAAGCAGGAAAATAAATTTTGCTCTTTGACATAGGGGCGGTCGGAGGGGTGGGACTGCGGTAGCGTCCAAGGACACCGATACAGTATACTACGACCATAAGATATTGATCGAGCATATCAGAGGATAAACAAGCAGTGGTGGACCTATTACTCCCCCGGTAAGTCAGTGTGCGTCGTCCTCCCTTGACCGATAATGGTAGGGCTCCTGAACGCGGGATTGCTGACTCCGAAGTGGTAGGAAAGTAACATAGCGACTGTTGGTGGTACCCTTGCCACCAATACACCAGGGAGGAGGTGCAGTCGACCAACCTCTCCCTGGCCATCCCAGCACTCATTCCTGGAGGCGAGGGTGCTTGAAACCCCCCGCCGCTCCTGAAGACGCCATGTTTGACGCCGCTGATTCTTCATCCTCTACTGAGTCCACGTCTCGCTCAGCTCTCTTGTTTCCTGACAGTGTCGGCGTAGGGTCACGCGGTAACCAGCCTACCGGCTCATCATCCCCATCTGCATCCTGCTGACCCCAGCGCCCCATATCCTCTCGTCTCGGGGGAGTCCGAGGATTCCCCTTAAACAGATCTCATTTCCCTGACCCACTCAGATATGTCCAATTTTCCCCCGGGATAGCCTTCCCATTTTTTGCCTTTTCGAGCGCCGACCTCGGGTCCCCCGGTGCCTTCAACGAGGATCCCCAGAGTCCCCCCACGACCGGACAGACCGGGAACAGATGTCCCGCACAACAGCATCCAAAATAATGTTCAGGTAAGTGTTCGTACGAAATATACAAACGAGTTCGTACCTGAGACATCGACAGTCGGAACCAGAGTTGACTTTGTAATGGAACCCGAATATCGGCCCTGATTTTGACCTTCATAAAGTCTCCCCAACAAAGACCCTTATTGTCTACATCTACCCCTTGACAAACCCCCAGCGTGTTGCCAATCCTGAAGCCCACATCCCTCGTCCACGCCCCCACCGACAAGTTCGACACCCGCGCCCACACCGAAAAGTGATGGAATTGCAGCTTCGATACATGCATGTGAGCCCGTAGATCCGTGAGTAATACCAAAGAGTCCCAAAAAGACCAATGCTCACCCACCAGAACCCGTTCCCTTTCCTTCGCAGACCTGAAGAAAAAAGCAACAAGACCGCCCTCTAGGGGTTTGGCCTCAACTTTCATTCCCCAGAGGTCCTCCATTCGTGCCACCACCGACTTCCAATATACCTTCTTGGTAGATAGAACCTTCGCTGCTAACGCGAATCGATACATATTTCCCCGTCCAGTGACCTCTTGGACATGCACAACAACCTCCTTGATCCTCATAGCTCCCATTTGGGAGTCCAGCTGCCCTATTGATTCCCCCAAAGGTCGACTCCCCCCGGATAGGGTCCCCCGCCTGAGCCCTAGTAGTCGGGCAGGGCTTGCCTGCCTGGGTCGGGTGCATGTTCCCTCTATTGTGATGTCCGAAACCGGCCCTCACTCCCAAGCCACACTCCTCATCCGTCCGACCCGCACCAAATCTCGAAGCTCATAGGGCCACATCTTCCTGGGCCCATATCGACTTACGACCCAACGTGGCCGCCCATCGGGCATCACCCATGAACCCGCGACCCGGCTCCGGCGGTCGTTCAACCCTACCTGGTTCCTCAGCCGCCACACCCTTCCCTTTTCTTCGGCGCCAAGAAACCTCTTCCGATGTCTCCTCCGGCAACTCCTCCGGCGTCAAGGCCGACCCCGAAGAGATAGGGATCGGTGTATGCTTCTCCCCCAACGACGCCTGCAACGAGACACCAGCAGCAGCGACCCGAGCTGCTCCCGTCTTCCTTGGCCGAGGCCCCCTCGCCGGCGTGCGGCGGAGGCATGCTGGCCCCGAGCGAATCCTGCCCCCCGGAACCCATCCCGGTTCCTCCCCGGCCGAGAAGCACACGATCGACGTCCCTCCCGTCCTGTTTGTCCACGTTTCCTCCGAGTACACGGGCTCGTCCGGCAGCCCCGTCACCACCTGCAGACCCGTCCCCCCCATCGTCGCCGCCAACACCGTCTCCTTCTCAGACGCCGGCTACGGTTCCTCCTCCGGATCGACGTCCGTCCGTTCCGTGCCGGAGTCGTACTCGACGTCCGCGACACTCTTCTCCGGCAGACAGGGTCCCCAATGGACACCCCCGTCACCGGCTCGCTCTCCATCTCCCTCCTCACCCGAGAACCACATGGAAGACAGATGCAAATTCGCAAAACACCAAGCCCTAGCTAAACCCTAGCAGAGGAAACAAGGAGGCGTTGCGTTTATTTCTGTTGTAAGCAATCCCTTACACAAGACCAATCTAATAGAATTTCTTTTTATCTAAAAAATTGTAAGAAGTTGTTTTAACCACACTTTTAAAATCCAATATTCACCATGATGTCATACCATCACTACAATCTCGTCTAAATTCTCGTCATTTTCATCATTACTTACACAGATAAAAGCATAATTGTAATAACATGGTGTCATGTAGACAAATGTTCATTTTTTTCTTCAGCAATTAACTAATTTAATCATTTCCGATTCGTTTGAACTGATTAGCTTCAAACTTGCGTCAATATTTTTTATTTTTCCAAGGGCTATCTATCAAGTAGCATATTGAATATATTTTGAAGCACAAAAATAAAAAGTTATAATGGGGTGATAAAAATAATATACGACATATTCGTCATTTCTTACACAAGAAAAGGGAATAATTGTAATAACGTGGTACCATGTAGACAAGTGTTCATTTTATCTTCACAAATTCACTAATTTAATTATTCCCAATTCGTTTGAACTCTGATTAGTTTCAAACTCGCGTCAAACCAGTACTCTTTACGAGAGAGAGTATGAATAAGTTATGGCATACGAACTTTATTTCTTCTTATTTTTTTGTCAAGGTTGAGACTAACCATCGAAGCTACCATTATGGAATCATCGTATTCGTCTCTAATTACTACGATATCAATCATGAGTCTTCTCTTCTCTCTATTACGGTAGTGCTCTCTTCTGCACATCTACAATTCAATAGTGTTGTATCGGAAGGATGACGTATCGACGACGGACCGCGACCCTCTTTCGCGATGGTGTTCTCCTCTACGCATCCGCAACCCAGCGTTGCTATATTGGAGGGATGGTGCATCAACGACGATCTGCGACTCCTTGTTGCGGTGATAGTCGTACTCTCCGTGTTAGCCTCCCACGCCTTGAGCGGGGACACGGACGACTACATAGTTCGGAAAAATCAGACGAATCAGGCAAGGACTGCTACGCAGCCTCGCCAAGTCTAATGAGTAAGCAAGGATTCAGGGATTTGTACCGGGAGGGATCCCTGAATCATATCGTCACTCCCAGCCAGACTGTCAGGTTCAAGTTCGGTAGCTCATTCAAAACGAGTCCTTAGAGAGCAGGGACCAAGCAGCGTTTAGACCCTACCTTGAACTGTTTCTGACACTTAGTTTTATTTTATGTTCTAGTTTTGGTTCTAATTTCTGTTTTAGGTTTGGATTACTTTTCTGTTTTAGTTTACTTTTCTATATAAGTTATGAGTGCTATAATTAACCGGGTCTTGTTAGAACGGTTCATTTTTTAGAGTTGTTGGATCATTATTCTTTTTAAGGGTGCTGGCCGTTGTAATGACTTTCTCCCATAATTAATGAAAGCTATTTCTTATTCTAAACAACAACTTTATTTCTTTACATGCTATTTTTTATTGGACTTATTAATTAAAAATAAAACCACTATAAATTTTGTATGATTAGATACATAATGTTTTGATCTCTAAGATTTCTTGACATACTCTCTCGTCTCTTGAGAACGCTGCTTAACCATGACCCTAATTGTTATGGGGTCCTCGCATGTCACCGTCGCTGCTATGCAGCATGCATGTCTCCCACGTGGGGTTGCTCTTGTTGACCTCACCGCCCCCGTGCCCTCGCGTCCCATCCGGTCGGTTCCTTCGTAGACCATGTATGGTGCGGGGAATATATACCGATGGGGCATAAGGCGAACACCATATTTTTCAACTTCCCCATTGTCTCCTCCATGGCTCCTCCTCTAGGGTCCTATGTTCCGGCGTCCATGGAGATGCGGGGGCTCTCTACTGAGCGAGGGTCGTCTCCCTCTCCTCGTTTTGGAGTTTTCCGGCGGGAAGATCGAGTGTGTTGATCCTGGGTGCGGCGACTCTGGGTTCCCAATGCTCCAAGCTACATGTTCTCTCCTCGGTTGAACCATGACCCGTTGCTCAGGGCCCACCACGACCTTTCTCTGGTGCCTGAGATGGATGTTGCTCGGTCTAGGGTTTCGTAGTGCCCAGTGCCCTTGTTGTCTCTTCCTCCTTGTATTGCGGGGGATGGCTAGGGATGTGATGGAATACTCTATCTTGGTCACGTCGGTGCAGGCTCAGACTTAGGGCTGGTTTTGCGACCACGATGGGATGCAGAGGAGCATACGGGTTACCTGAAGCTGGTCTCGACGGAAAATGGGGGAATGGTGGTTCTCTGGTGAGACCGGTTCCGGAGCTGCTCAGGGGATAGGTGATCGCTCCTGGGTTGTGAGGGAGTTTGCTTTGGTACCCGAGGCGGCTACAGTTCAGAGACATGTTCGGTCGGTTCCTTCGGCACGCTACCCTCAGAGCTCCCTCCCAGCATACCAGAGGGGTCTACTGCGGTACTCCCCGGTGAAGGGGCCTCGTCCTCGCGTGCGCCGCCAACTACCGGATATTCAAGATGGAGGAGGCACCAATCTGGATGGGAAGCTGTTGGAAGTTGTACCGAGGCCGCTGACATTGGACCCAATACCTGAGGCTAGGTTATCTCAACATAGCCGGCATAACAATGGCCCCAATACCTAATTTGGGTCCCCGTCTTTCTAGTTGGGATCCTAGCCTGCCGCCCGCAATAATGGATGTACCAACCCCAAATCTCTGTGTTCTTTTGTACACGCGGAGATTAAGGGACGGAAATTGATCAGTTCCCTACTGATTTGATTACTTCCCCTCTACCACTACATCAGGGAGGTTTGGAGGTAGAGGACGCGCCCAGCCCGAAGCGCTAATTGTTGAAGTTCCAGCGCCTGCCAGAGCTCTGAAGAGGGTTGCATCTACCATTGGGCGGGGAGACTTGTCACAGGCGGGGAAGAAGCCCCACCGGGAGGGATGATGCACCGTCTGAGCATCGGGGGCTAGCCCTAGGATGGGTCCCCAAACGATGTTTTGCCTCCCACAATCACCATTACCGTTGAGGTCCCTCAGGATCTCCGGTACCTCGCTCCTCCTCACCGTCTTCTCTCTTTGCCTAAGAGGCATCACAATACCGTCTATGACGATTCTGATATTAAAAGGATCAGTGAACCATTGATCGTTAATACTAGCCTTCTGATGGTCGGGGAGCCTGTTCCCCGATGCATGATAATGTAATCGATTTCAAGTAATAAAATTGAACCTTTCGCTCAAAAAAAGAGATAAATAATGTTTTTTCGATTAGCAAATATTTTACAAAAGATTCGACTATCTAGAGTTTAAGAACATCCCAGGGCCGACTTAAGCTTTAAGCGAGTTAAGCAATCGTTTAAGGCCACCGATTAGAAAAGACCCCATAAAATATATAAGAATCTATTTAAGGCATTAGGTAAAAAATACCTCATAAAATTAAGGGTAATTTTCACCTCAATACCCTAACTATTAATTTTTTTCGCCTCAATACCCTAACTATTTTTAGTGGCACCTCAATACCCTAGAATGTATTTTTTTTTCACTTTCATACCCTAACTTTTTTTGTGGCACCTCACTACCCTAAAATGTATTTTTTTTCACTTCCATACCCTGTAATGCATTTTTTGTGGCACAACACTACCCTCGAATGCATTTTTATGACATTAAAAACTGATTTTTTTAAAGAAGGTTTGAAAACCAATGACATGCTTTTAAAAAATTTGAATGTTAGTGAGGGGTATTTTGGACCTTTTAAGTGTCTTGGATGGAAAATGGATGGAAAGTTGGCGGTTGTAAAGACCGCCCCGGTTAATCGTATTATTATTTAAATAATTAAATTGGAAACGTCGTTGGTCAGAGAACGAGTTGAAATTCGGATCAAATTCAAAAAAAAGAAAAAAAGGGATATTGGGCCAAGCGGACCAGGCCCAGCCTGCCAGACCCAATTCGCTAGCCCAACCCCATGTTAAGCCCGACTCTCTCTCCTTAACGCGTGCGGTTCGCACATGACGAGTGCTTCAGGATGCTAGGGTTGCCCCTCACCCTCACTTCGCTGCACGCACCCCGAGATCTATCGTCTTCCTCTCGCTGTCTTTCCTCTCGATCTCGCCCCTTCGTCTTCTCCTTCTCTCTCCCTTCGCCGGAGCTCCGAGATCCCCTCTTCCTCGCCCGTGTGTTGGGCCACGGTAGGAGATAGGAGCTTGTTGGGACTGGAGTTGGTTCGAGAGACGACCGAGAAGGTCGCGCTGATACGAGAGTGGTTGAGGACTGCACAGAGCCGACATAAGAGCTACGCTGATAGGCGACGCCGATCTTTGGAGTTCACCATAAGTGACCATGTGTTTTGGAAGGTGAGCCCGAAGAAGGGCTAGTGCGGTTCAACCGTGCCGGAGGCAAGTTGGAGCAGTGGCGTATAGACTCGCGTTACCACCGCAGCTTGGGAACATCCACAACGTCTTCCACGTTTCCCAATTGTAGAAGTACAACGCGGATCCCTCCCACGTGATCGAGTGGACGGACATCGAGGTGGCTGATGATGTTTCATACGAGGAGCAGCCAGTCAGGATTTTGGATACACGGGAGAAGGTCTTGCGTGACAAGACTATTCCTCTAATACGAGTACAGTGGAAGCACAAGGGAGCTGAGTCGACCTAGGAGCGCGAGGATGAGATCCGGGCGAAGTATCCCCACCTGTTCGACCCTTGAGGTACGTCTATTTTAAATTTCGAGGACGAAATTCCTTTAAGGGGGGTAGACTGTAAAGACCGACCCGATTAATCGAGTTATTATTTAAATAATTAAATTGGGAACGTCGTTGGTCGGAGAACGAGTTGAAATTTGGATCGAATTAAAAAAAGAAAAGAAAGAGAAAACAAAAAAAAGGATCTTGGGCCAAGCGGACCAGGCCCGGTCAGCTGGACCAGGCCCAGCCTGCCAGGCCCAATTCACTAGCCCAACCTCATGTTAAGCCCGACTCTCTCTCCCTCATGCGTGCGGTTCGCACGTGACGAGTGCTTCAAGATGCTAGGGTTTCCCTTCACCCTCACTTCGCTGCACGCACCCCGAGACCTATCATCTTCCTCTCGCTCTCTTTCCTCTCGATCTCGCCCCTTTGTCTTCTCCTTCTCTCGCCCTTCGCCGGAGCTCCGAGCTCCCCTCTTCCTCGCCTGACCTTTCTCATCCACCCACGACCCACCCTCGCCATCAGAAAGCACCAGAAGCCTTTCCCTCTCTCCCTTCTTCCTCCCTAAATCGAAGCGACCAACGCCGCCCGTTCCCGTTCGAGCCTCGCCGCGCCTGCAACGGAAGAAATAAGTGACTGTGAGCTCTTTTCCCGGCCTGATTCACCTTCCTCGTCCATCCTTTCCCTGAAAATCGCACGCACGCAATCTCGAGCTGGCCGAGCTCGGTTGGAGAGGCTCACCGGAACTCTCGAGTCCCAGATCTGAGCTCTAACGCCGGAAAAGCTTCCACGCCGTCAGATCTGGAACGGAGGGACTCCAAGCTCGCACCAACGACCACCACGGTCACTCCGAGCCTCCCTGACGTCGTCGCCGCCGTTGAAAACCCATCCTGGCTCCGCCTCTCCCTCGTCCTTGCTTCGCCGGAAACCTAGCCTCACCGTGCCTTGTTTCCAGCTCAGGCTAGAGCCAAAGTCACGGGCCTTGGGCCAGGACAAGACACAAGACCTAGACTTGGGCCAGAACCAAGACGTGGGCCTCCAGCTCAGATTGGGCCTCGGGCCTGGTCTTGACATGGGTCGGGCCTGGACGAGGTTATGAGTCGGGCCTGGGATTGGGTCGGGCTCGGTTCTGGATCCAGGTCTGGGTCGGGCTCGAGTCAGGACCGAGTCAGGACTCGGATCTGGTGTCCGGATTTGGGCCTGTTTCGGGTCAAACTCGGGTCGAGGCCGGGTCAGGACAATTTAATTAATAAATAAATTAAATTAAAGGACTTAAATCAGATAAATTAAAGTACTTAACCGATAAATTAAAGGACTTATTTGATAATTTAGAGGACTGTTACGGAGTGGACCGGGACTGATTACCGTCCTTATTTGTTAAAATCAGGCCTTGACCTCGATCGTGGAGAAGACCGGAGGTAGGCCCGGACGTCAGCAGCTAGGAGATCCAGATAGAGACTGAGAGGTAGGGAAATACCTCGGAATCTTACTTTATTACAGACGTATTAGAAAGCATATAAGGAAACCTTAATAATCGGATAAATAACTAGTATGCATATAGGATGTGATTAACTAGAGTAGCCTTATAAACTGCGAACCACCTACGCGTCATGTCGTGCCGTAGGTGTTGGTATGCCGTGCTGGTAGAATCAGGCCATGTCGCGCTTGTAGGATTGTTTGATGATTGTGTTTGATTGTGTACTCTGTGTTGTTTGAACGATTAATAAATAACAAACATGAAAACGAGTAGAGGTGAACTTAGTGATATATCTTAGGGTCTTGAACGATTGATGTTATCTATGTAATATGTGAGTTGTGAACTTTGGGGAATGGATACCAGCTAAGCCGGTGGGGTTACCACGTTGAGTGTGGTGTCGGTAAGTGATGGTAAGTGCGTGATGGTTACGAGAGTAAATTGAGAATGTGATTGTGATTGTGATTGTGGTTGTGATTGTGGTACTGTGATTACATGAGAAAGGTGGTTTCCATACCTTCCGACCTTGAGTCGGTAAAACGCTGTGTCACGCGAAGAGGTGTGGTTTCCCTACCTTCCGATTAGCACTCGGTAAAACGATGTGTCCGTGATGAGGTTGTTCCGTGAAGAGGCGATTTCCCTACCTTCTTATTAGCACTCAGTAAAACGTTGTGTCCGCGATGAGGTTGTTCCGCGAAGAGTTTCCGCGATGAGGTCGACCGCCTCTCCCGACTGTGTGTTGGGGAAAGTTGCGTGTGGCTTAGCCTGCTCCTGAAACCGTGCAAGTGTGTGAATTGCTGTGTTGAGAATGCCTTGGATTTTGAATGAGTGTGACTGTGCTTGTGAGTGTTGTTGTGCTTGCGGCTATGGTTGTTTTCCTTGGTTGTTCCTTCGGTGTTGCCTCGGTGTGGTGGTTAGTGTTGAGTTATAGTTGGGGACTGTTAGTCTGGGAATGTCTGAGTAAAATGGTTATTGCCTTTGAAATGGTTTAAGTGTCGCATCGATTTATCAACACATTTGATTAAACTCTAATTGTTGGAAAGGCTTTCTTTGTAAGTCTGTAATCAGGTAGATTTCGTGGCTTTTCCCTACTGAGCGTCAAGCTCAGCCCCCTTATTATGTTTTCTACAGGTATTAGGTATGATCTGGATTAGAGGGTTACGCAGAGCTTGGGAGCTAGCGGAGGCCCAGGTTTATTTTATGTTTCGTAGAGACGTACTGTTATTTTCGACTATTGTATATGACTGAGCGTAGGACTCAGATTTTCAGTATTGACTATTATTATATTTATCTACAGTCTTTGATTTAATTATGTGTTTTAAATTGTTTTCTCTAAAATTTCTGGTTCACGTCTCGAGTCCGGTCAATACCGGATTTGGGGCGTGACAGCGGTAGGTACTAAAGTGAAAAAAAAATCCAATTCTAGGGTATTGAGGTACCACTAAAAATAGTTAGGGTATTTCAGTGAAGAAAAATTAATAGTTAGGGTATTGAGGTGAAAATTACCCTAAAATTAAAGATATGTTATTATTTGATCAAACTTAATCAAGTGAAAATATTAGACTTCTAATCTTGAAATTAAAATTTAATGTTATGCCTAATTTTGATCTCTATTCAAATTTGTTTTTCAGAAGAAATTTTTTCTTTCAAATGAAGACAATTTTTCTTGATGGTTGAACATTCTAACAATTCTATGGATGTTTATTTTGCAGTGAAAAACTATCGTTAACAAAAGAAAACAATAGACCACATCAATGATCAGTAAATTAAAAATAGGAATAAAAAACAATGGAACACATCCAAAAAAGAAGCGCGGATATTTATATATCAATATACTATAATACTTGTTTGAGGAATCACAATCAGTTTATCAACTTCATTAATGTTTGATTTGATATCTCATACTTCCCTTAGTATTTTATAAAACAATTTCTTAGACATTTAAATAATAAAACTATGCATCTAAAGAGGCATATTAAAGAATATCAATATTCTATTATTGAAAAAGAAACAAGACATGCACATATTAACAACCGGTGCTAGAATGTATGGTTTTTGTACGAATATGTTTAGTAAAAAAAGATCATTTATCGAAAAATAATCCATGGAGTTCATGAACTAAAAGCATGAGTCTCGGTGTGTTTGACAATATTGAAGATCAGGGTTACTAATATACACTATAAATCGTCTAGAAAAGATTTTAAGTAATGAAATTTTTAGAAGTTGATGATAATAGCTAGCCATACACGACGTCACATATAAGATAACATAATTTGGTGTAACTGTGTAGAATTATCTTGAACCTGTTATATTTTAACTTGACATGAATGTATAGTGTTTATAGATAAATGTGAATCCTTAAGCTTTTAGATTTTTGTATAGAATTCTAAACGGTACATCTTATCCATGGATGTTGTCTTGTTAGAAATTAATCTTAATCATTTATATTAGATTTTGAGTGTTATAAGTATATGTTCAAGCTCATTTTTTCAATATCATCTAGTATAATCTTTCTATACGAACATGTTTACTTATTTTTTATTATATTTTTTACAAAGAAAAAAAGACATCGATCAATTCTCGCTTTATATCCCAATAATTATTGAGCCGACCTTGAAAAAGCCAAGAAAATAAACTTGAAGCCTAACAATGAATGTGGTTTTCATTTAACCATCTAAAAATCAAAGGAAACCAAACTGTGCACACTTGAGCAAAATAGTAGTTTAAGCGTCATTTTCCTATGACAATTAACATATTTTAGTCACTTAAGGTATAGTGAGCATTAACAGGATATTAATTAAGAAGCACAAATCAATTGAGTGATACTCAATATAATGTTTTAGACAAATAAATTATCATTATGATATAATTTTATATTTAAGATCTATATTTAATTTTTCAAAACTAAATCTGATTCTATCAATTTCTTCGACAAAAAAAATTAGTTTTTCTTTGGTAAACTTGTACTTGTCAACAACATGTAGTACCAAATATTCACTCATGGCTGCATTTGAAGATCACTAAAATGATCTTGTATATATGCTAGTTGTCAATGTCCATTTCTAAACATTTATACATATATGAACATGTACATATTTTTGGTTACAAAACTAAGATTCTTAATAAGCTACTATTTTTGTGAAGGGCACTTTTCTGAGATCTGAGATTAGCCTAGAGCTCCACCAACTCTCCCTCTCAAGAACTGATTAGCTTTCCCATTCCATCACTTCCAATGATTTGTATGCAACCAAAACGATTCTCTAAAACCTGCAAAAGCTTAGACCACCCACAATAGAAGTCAAAAAATCGTCGAAAGTGATGAATCTTTATTTGCTGACGTTTCGGTTCCATTTTTCTCTCTTGTCATTCGACGTCTTCCGAGTCTACAAAATCATGGATATCGATTTTGCGACTATTCTCCCTCTCCTCTCTCCGATTCTCTCTCCTTCTTCAGCCACTCTTGAATTTGGTCAGACTCGACTTAACGAATTCCGACCTCCATTTATAAAAACTACCGATTTCAATCATGATTTAACCTACGGATTCGACGGATTCCACCGACTCATTGTGGGTGGTCTTATACATGTATTTAAAAAAAGTGTATAAAAGAATGTTATTTGAAACATATAGTTGTGATATATATGGTGATATAAGGCCATCCATCAATCAAGTTGAGTAGGTTAAGGATTAACATTCCACATGCCCTGAAATGGCAAGCTTTGTTAGATGATTAGGGTTTGTAGATATATAGATGATTCATGATTGGTAGGAGAAATCATGAGCCAATCAGATACAAGCAAAGGGTCAGAGTCAGAGTGTAAATAGATCAAAGGTGACTTTTCATCCATAACCCTAGCTAGCTCTCACAAGTCACAACCACTTCCTTGTTTCTAATATATATTATATAACCTCTTGCTATAATATTTTCTTCTTATCTCTGTAATATATATCTACTTCTTGTCGTATATATATACATATATTCATATGAACTAATAAGTGTTTATGGAGAAATCTGGAGATAGTGGTGATCATGGCAAGGCTAGTTACTACAGAGGACACTGGAGGCCAGCTGAGGATGAGAAGCTCCGGGAGCTCGTCGCCGAACACGGTCCTCGGAACTGGAATATGATAGCAGAGAACCTTGAGAGAAGATCAGGTAAATTTACTATTGCTCAAGTTCTGAGAAATACATAGGTTTTATAATATTTAATTTGTTTTGTAGCTTTTGTAGATTGAGATGGCACAACAAAATAATTAATAAAACAGTTATTATGTTACAAATTAATTGTTATTAATTTGTGTTTTTGTTTTTGTAAATAAATGGTAGGGAAAAGTTGCAGACTTCGATGGTACAACCAACTTGATCCAAATATTAATAGGAATGCATTTAATGAAGAGGAGGAAGAAAGACTCGTGGCAGCTCATAGGGTTCACGAGAACAAATGGGCTCTCATAGCTCGGATCTTCCCAGGTCGGACTGACAACGCTGTCAAGAATCACTTCCATGTCATCATGGCTCGGAGAAAGCGCCAACGCTTCACATTTTATGGCAACCCAACAACTTCCCAAGACAACGATCAAGTCAATCATCATCATCATCGTCGTCATCAGCAACACAACAAGTTCGACGTAGGACTTCCTAACTCATCATCGACGACGATATTTGATCATACTTTGGGTTTTTTTAGCGGAGGGAATTCGAAGTATGTTAATAATTGTTACATGAGCTCAAGTGTTGGTTCATGTGGTAATTATTTGAATCGTTGTCATCAACAACATAATTATAGCAATGGCAATTCGATGATCGGGTTGGTCGGATGCAATGTTTCAATGGCTTCTTGGGAAGAAGATGATGGGTCAGTGAAGAAAAATGACATTCCCTTCATAGACTTTCTTGGGGGAGGAAATTAATCAGTATTAGTTTCCATATATAGCCATCAATGCTTCTGGTTTTTAGTGCTACATGGATTAGTATCCAAATATATATGTATGCCTAATTATTAGGGTCTGAAATTTTGTTGAAGAATCAAGTTAGGGTTTGGTACATGGTGTAAGGGGGTTCTTACATTTTTGGCACCTATATAAGGATAACGCCGGATCCTAATTGTGTTGGAAATGTGTTTTTCACGTCCTAACTGAGGGTTACCTTTTGTTACATGTCCTATATCAAAAGTCACATTTTGTCACATGTCCTATACAAAAGGTGGTTTTTTTTGACAAAACATGAAAAATGACACAAAAAAGTGTTTTTTTGGTAAATTTACACCTCTTGTAGTGCACCGATAAATGCAAAGTATACAACAATTAAGAGGAAAAATCATCGAATGCGAACGTTATACCCCTTTTTTGGTGTCATTTTTCATGTTTTTTTAAAAAAGAACCACCTTTGGTATGGGACATGTAACAAAAGGTGACTCTCAGTTAGAACGTGAAATACATCTTTCCAACACAATTAGGATTCAGGGTTTTCCCACTATATAATGTTTCCTCTATGCTTGTGATGTCACTAGATCTGCAACACATACTTTCTATGTTCATTTGCTTTCATACTTGGTTTCTGTATAGGATGGAATTATATGAGATTATTTGAAAATTGGGCAATTGTAAGAATGTGAAATTTCCAATACCAAATGTAACCAACAAACTACTGTGTAGTTTTTCAAGATCGTATAAATAAGGGTTCATTTCATCTCACTATCTTAAAAGTTTCGGATTTTGTTTTCAAGTCCCTATTTTTTTCCATCTCACTATTCTAAGATTTCAAAAAAAATGAGTTAATACCTTTCGTCGAATTCTGGACGGAAAATGGTCATGTGCAAAGCACATGACCCTAACTTTTTAATTAAAATATCATTATAGGTCCAAACCCTAAATACCCACATTCTCAGCCCTCTTTATCCACCCCTCATCCCTTCCTCACAATTTACAAATCTTCTTCACCAATGCCACTTCACAACCCTCGACCTCTTTGGAAGCTTCCTGGACCATCACCCATGGCGTGCCGTCTCCATCAAGGTCCAGAACAAGCACCACCAGTACCTCGACCTCTTTGGCTTGTCTCTTTTATTTTTGGGAGATTTGGATTAGTGGGGAGGGGCGAGGAACATTTTGGCTTGGAATTACTAGGGACTGAGAAATGACCTCCATAAATGGAAATTGAAGCCTATCTGGGTATAGTGGCTCATCAGGTGCCTTATTAGAGAGCGGCAAGGGAGACGTGGAAGGTTTCAAAGGGACACCAACATGGTTGGCAACGATGGGTCGAAGACTAACACACAAGGGGTTTTGATCACCCGAGATCAATACTTGGTCTCATCGGTAAGGTCTGTCAATGAGCCTTGCCGAGAACCATGATTGGCGTTACCGGGGTCGGATGAGGAGAGGAACGTGCATCAGACCGTATCCGAAAAGCTTCTCCCGTCTCGACTTAAACGGGCATTTGTTGTCTTGACAGTCGTTCAAGAAGTATACCAGGGGAAGGAGGCTAGTTGGGGGTAGGGGTGTCCAAAAAAGACCCGGAACCCGACCCACCCGGTCAATCCGGACCAACAGGCTCCATTGGGCACATCCCCATGGGTTGTGGGGGCGGTACTGGGTTTTTACAACCTTGACCCGGAGTGAACGGGCCCGGGCCCGGATTAAAATTTTAAAACCCGACCCAACCGGTCATAAGCCCATTGTCTGTCCATATGTCCATCACATTCAGTCCATGTACCATTTAGTAAATAGCATTTACGCAACAGGTTATTAACGCAGGCAAAGGGGCACACGCGACTCGAGAGACGCTTCGAACTTCGGATGGCGGCGCACGCGACAAACTCTTCTTCTTCCTCCATTAAGTTTGCTTCTTCCTCCATTCATTCTGAGTTCTTACTTCTCTATATATAGTTTAAATAAATGGACCTTACTCCATCCGTCTCTAGTTCTTCTTTTACATCAAACCCTAGTCTCAGCTACAGATTCTATACGTCTCAATCGAAGAACAAATCCATGTCGGAACCATCTTTGGAGGCGGGTTGTGAACAAGTTGCACAAGTAATCTTTTATTTGTAAATTGTTATACCCGATTTAGTTGTTTTTATTGATAAATTGAATTGGATGAACTGAATCAATTAATCCCTAGACTCTGGTTTTTTGTTCTACCATGAACTGAATCTATAATTTTTTGTTCTACCATTAAAAGACTCTGGTTTTATGGTGCAACTGATATGAACTTGATGTATTTTGTATGACTTAATCGATTGTTGATGTGTTTAGTATGTGTTGATTAATTGCACATTTCGAATTAGTCTTATTTTTTGTTTATTCCCATTTGTCATGGTGACAGGCCATTGAAACAATTAGTAGTGGTACAGCTCCTTCTGGTGCAGAGGTGGTAGCTGCTATTGATACTTCATCTGGTGCTGTAGTAACTGTTGCATCTCAAGGTAAGCCTTCGAAACACGCTCATTATAAAAGTATTGCATGGAAACACTTTGATACATTTGAGAGAGATGGTTAGCCAATGGTACGATGCAAATATTGTAGTAAAGAGTATTCTGGGAAGACAAATGAACATGGGACTTCAACCATCTTAAAGAACTCTAAGAAATGTGTTAAAAATCCAGCAAACAAACCGGATAAAAAACAGTCCACCATACCTTTCAAAAGTACAGATAAAGGAAAGGAGATATGGAAATTCAATCCAGTTCAGTCTAGGCTTGATTTAGCTGAGATGCTTATAGTCGATGAGTTGCCCTTTTCTCTTGTTGAAAGGAAAGGGTTTAGAAAATTCGTCAGAGGTTTATGCCCTCAGTTTGAGTGCATGTCTCGACAATCTGCTGGTAGATATGTGTTTAAGCTGTATGAGAGTGAAAAAAAAGAAACTGTACGACTATTTTAAGACTCACAATCCAAGATTTTCTGCAACAAAGGATACATGAACTTCAAAACAACAAAACAGCTATATGTGTCTCACTACTCATTATATTGATGAGGATTGGATCCTTAGGAAAAAAATAATTAATTTTTGTTCTATAGATGGTCATTCTTGATCTGAAATATACCAAGGAATAGAGACTTGTCTGCAATCTTGGGGGTTGAAGAATGTAATGACCGTTACTTTTGACGATGCTAGTGCTAACGATACAACCCTTAATCATTTGATTAGGAAGTTGTGTAAAGACCGGAAAAATTAAATTGGAGTAATCTTTTGCAAAATGAAACGTCGGGGTAGAAATTTACAACTTGTGCTTTATAAAAAAAAAAAGGGGAAATGGAATCAGACTGGGCCGAACTAGTTGGGCTCACCCAACCGCACGGCCCAAGCCTAGCAACACGCCAAGCCCAGCCCGAACCAGTTCTGAACCCTAGTGCCTTCATCTTCTGTGTGCGCGCACGACTACCGATACACGTCGCTCATCACGCCTCTCTTTCCCACACTCTCATTTTCTCTCGACCTCTCAGATCTGAAGCACCCACGTTCTCTCTCAGCTCCTCTCGTCCTCACCCTCGTTGCTCAACACCGACTACCCCAGCCTCGCACCGCCCGAGCTCGAGACATACTGCTGAGCGACGACCATCAGAACAGGGACGAGCCACCGCGAGCTTCGCCTGATTCTCCCATTCCGGCCTCGATCCTCGTCGCGTCGGCATCAGAGAAGGATTCACTCGGAGGGGGGGTGTCCTCCATCGCCCCTTCTGGATTCTCCAACCACGGCCGTTGAAACCCTTCGCGGCAGGGTTAGTTGGGGACGAGCTCGCCGGAAAGACGCCGGCAAACACCTCGTCTCTCCAGATCTGTGGTAGACGAAGCGTGGACCGCGCGTTGGTCGCCTTCTCCCTTCCTAACGCCTTCCCTAGCCACGACCGTCCTTCCCCGAGCTTCCCTGCCACCACGCCGCCCCGTAGAAGACCGGAGAGCTCGCCGGAGACATCGTCGGCGTCGCCTCGAGCCAGGACGAGCTCGAGCTCGCTTGGGTCACGGCTAGGCCCGGGAGGTCATTGGGCCAAGGCTCGAAGACAGCCGAGTTGGGCCTTGGGCAAGGTCTCGGGCCAGGCCATGGGTCAGGCCCAGAACCCTGGACTCAGGTCTGGACTGTATCCGGGTCGGGTCTCGGACCGGGTCCGGGCCGGGCTCGGGTCAGGTCCCGGTTTCGGGTCTGGACCGGGTTTGGGTTTGGATTCGGGTCGGAACCGGGTCAACCCAGTTTCAATTAAAACCTTTTTAAAAATCAGATTAATGAATTGATTTAATTAATTCAAGACGGGACTTCGCCCGAGAGCGAAGAACTTGGACCCGAGTTAGAAGAACGAAGATCACACCGGAACCCGTGTGAAGAACGGAGTAAAAACTACCGAGCTTGACAACAGAGTATTAGAGGAAGATCACAAGGTAGGGAAAGTCTTAATTTCTTATTTAACGCTTAGTATGCATGTTAGGTTAATAAAATTGGAAAGGTCCTAGAATTGCCTATAGGATGCGAATAACTAGAATAATCGTCTTTCAATTACTAATAACCGGAACTGTCTAGAATGCATGTTTAGGATGAAGATCACTAGTGTAACTCGCTTTCAATACTTGGGAATTGATTTACTGGTAGAGAGGCTGTGAAGAGCTCTCGGATTAGTTGTGTGCTAGGTTTACATGCTTGTTTGCTCGTTATTAGGACAACTAAGAGTTTAATGAAACTAGTTAGCTTATATTATTGAATATTTAATTGATCGTTCACATGATTGCTGATTGGTTGAAGGCTTACTTGTTTGGTTGAGTGATTTTGTTGATATAATTGTTGGTTGAACGGATGATCGAGTATGACTGGTTGTGCCAAAGGGGTACAATCAGGTGATCGATTTACCGCTGGTTCGTGACAGGTAAGTATACGGTAAGTGTGGAACGGTATTGGATGTCTTCGCTGTGATGAAAGTGTGTTTCGATGAGTGTTGATTGATGGATGAATGTTTATGCTTGTTCCCTTTATTCTTATTCTTGAAATGTATGTTTGTTTGTTTGTGTGTTTGGTTCTGTACTACACCGGGGGGGGTGGTAATCCGCTGCCGTTGTGGTGGTTGGAGTTTGACAGAGGCAGTGGTTATTGAGTGATTATGGAGTGGTTAATTGAGTGATGTGAGGGGCCTAAGGGCTCGGCAGATCGTACGAGATATTGAGTGATTATTGAGTGGTTATTGGAGCTTGAGAGCTCGGCAGATCCTACGAGATATTAAGTGATTATTGAGTGGTTATTGGAGCTTGAGAGCTCGGCAGATCCTGCGGGATATTGAGTGGATTATTTCATGAGAGATGGTTACTGAGGTTTCACCCAAGGTCGTGCGTTCCAGTGGAGCACCACCTTGGTTCCCTATGACATATGGTCCTTTGGAGGCATTTCTGGGAATCCCGATGATAAGCGCCCATTTGGGATTGTTTCCGGTGCCCCGACGCATGTGCTTCCTCTGGACCGAGGGAAAATCTGATATGATATGAATACTTTGGTGGATCGGAATATGGGAACCGATGGGATCCCAGAATCTATCCATGGATCGGAGGCTTGAGAAAGCGAGTGGTTGGCGTGATATTAATTGCTCCCATTTTAATGAGTTATGATTCGTTATAGTATTTTCATGGAATCTTTTAAGCTACTATTAGCGTTGAAAAAGCGATACTATTTCATTACACTAACTCCATAGCTTTTCATTGATTAATAGTGTTAACTCGGTTCCAGTTGTGTTGTTTTTCTATTTTATTATAATGTTCTCTAGTTGTTCTCTGGGAAGTTATCGTTATCCTTGAGAATGCGCTATTGTTCTCGTTGCTTTTTATTTGTTTATTATATCTTTTGGTCTAAGGGTTTTAAGCACTTTGTGACATCGAACTAAAGCAGTTTTATTATTAAACTTGGAGGCTAAAGTTGTTTACGATTTTCCCTACTGAGCGTAAGCTCACCCCTATTTGTTTATTTGTTGTGTGTACAGGTGTACTTGAGATCTGGGGAATTCGAAGCTCGGGAGCTTCCGGATGTTTTGAGGGTTGTATTAGAGATGTGTTGGTCCATATTGTTGAACCTTATTTACCTTATGTTACTTGTCAAGTCGTGACACTATATTCGAATTTTGGATTGAATTATTGAGAAATACTTTGGACTCGTTTTCAGCTTTAAAAGAATTTATTACAGTTTTACTATTTTTATTTCGATTGTTTCAGGTCACGTCTCGAGTCCGGCCAAAACCGGATTTGGGGCGTGACAAGTTGAATCTATCATCTTCTAATATTTTGGAGGGGAAGTGTATGCATATGAGATGTATTGCTCATATCATAAATCTTATCGTTAATGATGGGATAAACTATGTGGGGACTTCGGTTGAAAGGGTCAGGTTTGCTGTGAAATACATTAGAAACTCTCCATCAAGACTTAAATTGTTTAAATCGTGTGTTAAGCAAGTAGGCATTACAAGCAAGAAGTTGCTTTCTCTTGATGTGTCAACAAGATGAAATTCAACTTACTTGATGCTCGAGGCAGCTTGTGAGTTAGAAGAGGCATTCGAGAAATATGCAACCAAAGATCGTGGGCTGAAAATTGACTTAGATGAGAGGAAGAAGAAAAATAGTGATGAGCCTCTTGGTATGTTGTCTTTCATGGATTGGGATGTGTTGAAATCATTCATGGGCTTCTTAAAAATGTTTTATGATATGACTTGTCGTGTATCTGGATCGTTATATGTTACATCTAATACCATGTTAGATGAAATTTATGACATTTTTCACTTGGTAGATAAGGCTGAATCAAGTGACAATGTTGACATGAGAAACATGGCTTCTAATATGCGAGTTAAATATGATAAGTACTTTGGGAACATTGAGAAGCTCAATATGTTTATCTTCATTGCATCTATTTTAGATCCTCGTAATAAGTTTGGATATGTGGCCTTTAGTATAGAACGATCATTCCCTTCTAATGTATCTGCAAGGTTGGTATCGAATCTTCAACAAACCCTTAATGAGTTATTTGTTGAGTATGATAAGATGTATGGCACTAGCAGTGAGGCAACATAAGTACCATTAGATTCAGTGAATGTTGTTGGTAACCCTCGTCAAGGGTTTAATAGAGCTGCATACAAAATGCTAAAATTCAGTCAAGAAGGTACACAAAAAACTGAATTGGAAAGATACTTAGCTGAGTTACCAGAAGAAGATTCTGAAACTTTTGATATTTTGAAATGGTGGAGTATGAATGGGCATCGATATCCTTTGTTGCAAGAATGGCTAAGGAAATTTTAGCCATTCCAATATCAACTGTGTCTTCCGAATCTGCCTTTAGTGCTGGTGGAAGAATATTAACTGATTTCAGCAGTCAGATGAGTAGCTTTTTACTGCAATGCCTAATCTGCACACAAGATTGGCTGAAAGAAGAATCAGATTCACCTTGCTTACATCAGAAGCTGATTTGAAGATGCTTCAATCACTTGAAGAAGGTACTAAAATTTTACTTCATAATTTAGTAAATTGATTATGTCTTTGTAGATTAAAATTGACTAACTTTCTCGTTTGTAGACCTATTGGAATCTATCAATTATGAAGGGGTACCACAAGACATATGATAAATAATATGGAGCAATTCGGTAACATTCCATCTTCTTTGCTATGATTTTTTTTGTTTTGTCGTTTAATTACTTTGATTCACTTTGATATGTTCTTCAACTTATATTTCATAAGTACGTTGACTTTGTTGTTATAACTTCGTTATGTTACATGTTTCTTAACAATTCACTTATAATTTAATTATTTTTGCAGATAAACAATAAAGATGGAGATGAAGGTCGATGACTTGGGATTTTGATGATCATTTTCAATTTTGTAATAGAATAGGTCAAACTTTTGGGTTGAGTTGAACTCCCCTTTTATAATCGTAATCCGTTTTGGGTTGCGTTCAACTCTCTTTTGTAATTCATGAACCTTCGATGGACCTACTATAATTCGGGTGAATCTTATCAATTTTTAAGAAATTCGGAAATTATATGGTGTTAGTGTTACTGCTAATGTATTAATCTTGTGAACTTTTAAGAATTTCGGGTGGATCGGTCCAACCCGGTGAACCGGCCCATAATCCGGACGGGCGGGTTCAAAGGTGTCTTTTTGGGCCTGGGGTCGGGAGCGGGTTAAATTTTTTGAACCCGGTCACTACGGATCGGTTTAAAAAATTAGCCACGAGGCGGGGATCCGACCCATGGAAACCCCTAGCTGGGGGTCAGATAGTATCTGTCCCCAGAAGGCCAGGGTGTGGCTCCTCTGAGACATCTCGTGATGCCTTAGTGGTCTCATGGAGACCGACGAGATTGCTCTACGAGCCTCGCGTCCGCCCTATCGGGGCCCTCCCCCTCCCAATCTTCCTTTGGACGACGATAACGGTGGGTCACTCTCGTTGCACGGGGGCGGTCATCAGGGTTGGATTTAGGAGATCCCAACCTGCCATGATCGGTGTCACGCCCCAAATCCGGTTTTGACCGGACTCGAGACGTGAACTAAAACAATAATAATTCTGAATGAAAGAAAAGCCAAACACAACTTTAATAACAATTTCAAATGAAAGAAGTTTAACAGCGAGTCAACTGCTCGGTAAAACAATCAGTAAAAAGGTTTAATAACAAGAAAAAAAAATGGTAAGTCTTTAGATATTCTAGCCTAGGACCCTCGTAAGCTCCCAAGCTTCGAGCATCCAGCTAGTACACATCCCGCTTAGAACCTGAAAAACAACAAGGTAAGGGGTGAGCTTTTGCCCAGTAGGAAAAGTAGTTAAGGTTATAAGCAAACGCTCACCACCACGGGTAACCGTCCAATTAGGGCATACTAGTACATCACTCAACTAATTTTCAACACGAAACTTGTAACCACAATCCTCAACTCAAGAACAAACCATACTCACAAACATACTCACACGAACAAGCACAAACTGCAACCACAAAACTTACCAGATCAACAAACAACTTAAATAGTAAATCACACACACGTCCCTACCAAGCCAACAACACGCACATCACACACAGCAGACCCACACAAACGTAGTACAACCATTCCAACATCTCCGGCTATCACAACCCGTTCCATTTATGTCGTACCGGATCACGAAGCCTCGGTCACAACATCTTCCCATCACGTAGACTCGGGGTAACATCCCAGACCGGAAATCCCTCAGTCGGACGTCTTCCTGTCACGTAGACTCAGGGCCTCACGTACAACGGACCGGCACATACCCCGGTCGTAAGTCCTCCCATCACAAAGACTCGGGATGACAGTCACACCGTCCTCGTCCTCAATACTCTACACCAGCATACTCTCTTAGTGTAGGTATCATTCTGGACACACAAATCCTCGTGGAACAAACATCAAGATAACAACACGCATCGCAATGCCATAATTCAAACACGGCTTACCAAGCCCAAAAATCTTACCAAAACCAGTCACGTCGGTCTATCAACCACCCGACCATTTCACACGCAATGATTCATGTCAACACAAGCATGGCACACTTCCCCAAAGATAACCACACATACTACACCGGTTAATACAAACATGCTTTCCAACCTATCAACGCCTAAAACACACATCAAGCATTTCAATCAAGTTAAGGCAATTCAAACAACACACAACTTAGGGGCTTTCCAAGGCCCGCATGCATTTCTACCAGCACAACAATCCCAAACTTACGGCTCGACATGGCACGTAAGCTATCCCTCGGTTCACTCGTTCCTCACGTCCTAATCATGCAGTTCTAACCGTTCAGATTAAGTAAAAACGACCTATAGGCATACTAGTAACTTTCCGAAATTGAACCGGTATCCGCTACGTTCCCTACCTCAAGACGAACCGACAGCTACGTCTCCTAGCTGTTGACGTCTTGGCTCGCTACCTCTGGTCTTCTCTTCGATCGAAGCCGAACTCTAAATTACACGGAAAGCCAAAATGAATTTAAAGTAACGACCATTACCAAATTAAAATCAACAATTGTCTTTTAAACTCGAGCGGGCTAAAAGCGGGATTATACGACGAATCGGGTTCGAGTACCCGAGCTCTGAGCATAGAATCCGGTGCACGGTTCCCGAGGCACGGGTTTCGAGCACGATTCCCAAGGTGTCCAATTCAGCGTTTCCACTTTTAATTCCCGTTCTAAGTCCGATTAACAGTCTGGTTCAATCATTCCACAATTCCAAAAACGATCAACAGTCCCAGTTCGTTCCACAGTCCAAAATCCCTTCTTTTTTTCAAATCTGGTTTTGTTTTAATTTATTTTCCCTTTTAACAAATTATTTTCTTTAATTTTCTGTTTCAATTTCGTCTCCAGAACGTCCAGATCCAAAATAGTTTCCGATCAACACTGTCCAGATTCAACAGAAGCTCGAAAAAAACGAAAGACAAGAGGAAGGTTTCGGTTTGGAGCTCCAGCCGACCATCGGCGGTAATAAAACCGGCCGAGGCCTCACATGCGACGCTCACCGTAGGGGGAAAAGCAAGGGCGACGGCGGGCGGAGCACGGCTGTTCCGTCACAGATCTATCGAGCGCGCCGACGAGCTCGTCAGGACGTGCGTGACGACGTTGGGCTCGTATCACACGCGGGTGAAGAAGGCTCGACGAGAAGAATACTGAGGAGGATGGGTTGCGGTGGTCGGAGTCGAATCGAGAGGCGGCTGGGGGCTCGGATCGAGGGAAGAGGGTGGCGGGCTGCGTCTGAACGGAGAAGATGAGGTCGGGGACGAGAACGCCGGCGGCGGCTCGGCTGGACTGAGAAGAGAAAGAGAGAGGGAGGTGGGACGACCGTGTGCGAAAGAAGAAGGAGGGAGAGAAAGGTTCGGTTGAGAAGGGAAGATGAAGGGAAAAAAATTAGGGTTTCGGAAATGAGTTTGGGTCTTAAATAACCCGGGCCGGAGAAGTAAACGGGCTTCGGCAGATTATTTGGCTTCACGGCCCAAAACGAGGAAACGGACTAGCGGGGCGGGCCTGGTTCAGGCCGGATCTGCAGGTCGGGTCGGGTCCAACCCGGTCCAGTCCCTTTTTTTTCTTTGTAATTGAACCAAGATTTAACCCGTTTTTTTTCCAACTTCGACGGTCCAAACGATTTAATTTAATAATTTAAACCTTCTTAACCGGAGCGGTCTTCACAATCGTTCGTAGGAGTGGCGGTGGAACTGGCCTTAGAAAAGGGCAACGTTCGATTGGAGAATCCAATGTCCCCATTGCGCCGGGCGTACCGTGGCTGGACAGAGAGTGTTTCATCAATGAGGCAGTGGTAGAGATGGCGGACATAACAAAACCCGAAAACAAGACCGTAGTTGGTGGTATCTTGAAACTCATTGCACCTGATATAGATGGTGACTGAACGACAAAAATTACATGAACCAACAAGAGACAACTCTCTCTAAAACTCTTCTCTCTCCCTTCTCTATAACTTTCTAAACCCTAGCGTTTCCTCTTGCTTCGTCGCCGGCGTCCGATCTGGCTTCCTTTGAAGCCAGAGACGACGCCGGTGGCCTTCATCCTTCTTTTCCTTTGTCTCCTTCTTCTCCCCCTTCACCGTTTTCTTCCTTCGACCACCACCGCTTCTCTCTGACTTCGGGGGTGTGCTTTTCTCCAGATCTATTAGTGGGAGAGGTTTCCTCACCTTCAATGGAGGGGATCCTCGTAGATCAGGAGAACCTCGTCTCAGATCTGTCCTTGGCGTAGGTTTTTGTTGACCGTTGAAACCCTCCAACCCTAGATCCTCTTAGCACTTCCTTTGTTCTCGGATTGAAGGGGTTCCGGGCCTCATCGGAGCGTTGACTACCGAGGAGGTGTTTTGGCCGGGTGGGCCTTGGTTTTGAAGATCCAGTTGCAGAGGTTGAGGAGTCTCTTGGTCGACAGTCACTTGCGGGGATCTGAAGGCGCGACGCTGACTTCCGCTCCGACTTTTCCCCGGTCTACTAGGTAAGAATCCCTCCCATTAACCCTTGGCCTCTCATCGTTGAGATTTGGACCGGCCGTTTCCGGTGTTGGTCGGCGGCCATCTTGGTCCAGGTTCAGGGGTTTCTGGGTTAGTGGTCTTTTGGGGGTTCTTGTTCTCTCGGTATCAATTTGATACCGGTTCTCTACTTCCAGACCACCTCCATGTGTTGGCTGGAGGTGGGTTACCCTGTGTGGTAATGGAGGACCGAGGGACCTTGTTTTCCCCCTGGTAGTTTGCCGGCTGGAGTTGTGTTTCAGGGTTGCAGTGCTGGTCGGGTTTGATTCTGTTTCTTCTTTAGATAGATTTGTTTACTTTCATGTTTTGTTATTCTACTTGGGTAAGAGTCCCTTTGTTTTGGTTATCCCTGTGAGGGTTTCTGGTTTAAAATTGTTCTCTTCATCGTTTGATCTGGGTATAGGAAAATTGTTAGACCCACTAGTTACATCTAGTTGTTCTTGTTTGTTGCCCTTCGTGGCTCTGGTTAGTAGTGATACTACTGTTAGTTCTAGTTCGAGATGTCCACAAAGACATACTCCTGGTTGCATGAGGGTTCTCCTTCAATTTGTTTTCGTTTTGAAAACCTGTTCCCTAAATAAGACATAAGACATTAGTTGATAAAAAAAACGACAGACATTACATCGAGGAGACAACATAGAGGATAAAAGGGTCTAATGTGATGGTAGACATGACAAATAGTTATATATCCAGAAAAAAAACAACACATACGACGACAATTGAAAACCTTACAAAAGTGAGAAGGGCATAGCATTGACACGGTTCTCCTATTTTTTTTTATATTATATATATAAATAGGTACCCATGCATCTCACAATATATATAGTATTTATAAATCCGGAAAATAGGAAGTATTATGACATTTATGGTTCATTTATTCTCGTTTTTTCTTCTTAACACGGTTCTTCCGTTTTTTCTAAGATGCTAGCATCTTAGAAACATAAGAAAACAATTATTTTTTTAGTCCATATATACCATCCATAACAAATATATAATAACACCTGGTAGGTGAAACGGCTGTAAAATGTGTCAAAACAGAATTATGTAATGTATTAACAAAAAAGTATTGTTCTGAAAACTTCAACAAACAAATCAATTGACGTTTAGGTACCGGTTGAAAATAGCTTTGATTTGATTATCAAATATTAGACTTATGATGACCTGTATAAAGTTTTAACAGATTGACACGAAACCAGCCAATTTAGACAACAATAGGACAATACCAAAGTTATGGATTATCAACAGTAATGTAATTAGTTCAATAGTTTGATTAATACAAGCACTAAACAAGCTTAATTGTCATATGATTGGATGGAGAGGCAAAGAGAATTCAAATATAAGGTGAATAGAAGTAATGTCTCAATCTGGGTTGAAAATGTCGATAATGAACTCTCTTGGTATACATCATTTTACTATTTATTCATGATGAGTTGATGGTCCATATTGTGAGGTATTATAAATTAATCAGGAATTTCAAAGAAGGAATGCCTAAAATATGTATATAGCCCTTGGTTGACTTATCTGCTAGCATATTGTTACAAGAAATTAAAAAAAAAACTTATCAATTTTGTGGCTTAATTAATTTCCATATGCTTTCGACCTTCATAACAAACAAGAAAGACTGGATTCCGACAATACAACAAATATATAGGTTTTAGCAGCGTGGTGAGAAGAATATATTTTAATTAAACTATATTTTAAATGTATTTTGAGGATGAAAATTTCTTGTATATCATTTGAACACAGTCTTAGTTGTATTTTTTTTATCAAACAAAATAAATTAAAATTAAATCCCTTGTGGAAAGAAAAGAGGAGTTACATAGAATATTTTGTATGAGAATTACAATGAGAAAGGAGATATGAGTGGAAACGTAGAAAATTATTTTTAATCTTTTAACGACTAAGTTTCAAAGATGTTTCTCTCTTACTATTCTAATCGTCGTTCTTAATCTTTAAACCCTTTTCAAATGATGTAATCCTGATGACTAGGATACTGAACAAAAAGCCTGTATATGAGCATCATTTTCTTAGGTGGTAATTTGTAAATTGGTTTGATTTTATTGGAAAATCCTATTGTTTGTGAACACGCTTTGAAACATTTTAAAATTGAGCTAACCAGACCCTAACCTAACTTTGATAACAATAGTAATCAAATAAGTATACCGATAAGAATATACACCAATCACTACGCGGGAAAACCGTTTCTTAGGGTTGGAAAAGCCTTTTCTTCCTCCTCTTCTATTTTTGCCCCCACAGCCACCACAACTGTGCCTTTTCACTCCCGCAACGAGCTCCACCATGAACGCCCCCCAGTCCACGACATCGGACACCACCGTACCGGTTTAAACCCAGGATCTCCAGACCTTTTTACCAAATATGAACCTTCCCCCGGCCAATTTCCATCCAGATTCGATCAATCATGTCTCCTCTTGCCGCCTACAATTCTGCACGACCACCACACAGCATCAGGAGGTACATCAGATGACATACACACTCCGGCTCGACTCCGTCCCTTCGTGATAGCTCAAGCACCGGCCTGGCCAAATCTTCGTCTGCCTCATGCAGAATTCAGGTGGGCCACATCGCGTCCTCGAGGCACGTCAGAGATCCCTTCCAACCTTGTTCCGATCTGCTCAACCTTGGTTGAAGCAGATCCGAAGAGGCCCCTCCCAAACCCATCCAGTTCAACGTCGGGGATGCGTCCAGTGGTGCCGGATTGGGAAGATGAAGATGACATCCTGGAGATCCATGCGGAGGCCATCCTTGCTGCCGTGGATGGTCGATACCGCTTCTCTTTCGCAAGGAGGGTTGCTGGAACGGGACGCCTCAATCAGAACGCCCTTTTGTGGCCTTATGCTTTAGCACTGGAAGGTCGATGGCTTGCAGATCGAGTAACTTACAAAGGACGTGGTGGATTTCCACTTTCCATCATGGGCGACTATGGAGGACATCCGTCACCGGAGCCCCTGGAGCTTCAAGGGCTACCCGATGTTGTTGGTTCCTCTCTTGGCATGCATGCAACCCGATGACATCAAATTCGGGTGTATCGAGATTGGGGTCCGAGCGATGAATGTGTCAAGGGATGCCCGTAATGCCCCTGTTCGTTCCCTACTTGCATTGGTCCTGGGAACTCAGGTAACCACTGCCCATATTCCTACAGTGCGACGTTCTGATGATTTCTTGTGGATGATGGTCGGTCTGGATGTGGGTCAACTGTTGAGGAGACGTATTCGTCTTCGATTCCCAGGTCATGCTCAGTCCTCGCTGGTGGGATTACAGTACGAAAGGTTACAAGGCTTCTGCACTCGATGTGGTAGACTAACTCACCGTATGACCGATTGTACGGCTTACCTTCCTAGAATTGACCGGTAGGAAATTTGGTATGATGAGTCTGTCCGGGTGCCGAAACAGTTGGATGTGGATCGCCTCCTCACTACTGTATGGAGGGCCCCGAAGGTGATACGGGACACATCGGTGGATGATCTTCTGACTTTCCATGTGACCAATGAGGCCTCTGTTGGGGAGAAGCGGTGAAAGTGAGGTTCTGGAGCCTCGTGGAACGTCCCTTGTGTCGTTATCTGTTGTTTTGTTTCAGGGAATTTCCAGACCCGATTCGAGTCTCGTTCACCTACACAAAGTTTCCTTTTTTTTGCTTTAACTATGGGATGATCGGATATGTAGTCTAGGAGTGTGATCGGGAGATGAGTGATATTCCACGGTTCGAATAATCTATATTGGAGTAACATAAGGATCGGAACGTTAAGCCATACACGACCGATTGGGGGAATCAGGGGTCTCAGAGCTTACCACTGAGGGCCGAACCCGTATCCCCGAGCATTGTACTTAAGGGCGCCTTGCCTCGAGGAAGGGACCCAATTGTATCCTCGAATATTGTACCTAAAGGTACAGGTCCTCGGGTCGAAATCCAGGCCGAGAAAGTCGATCCCGACTAGAAAAACTTTGTGGCTGGCATGCTCTCTGGTATGAAGGAAACCGAAGTTTCAGGTTTCATTCTACTTGGGCATAGAGATAGTGATGGAGCTGATGTTGGAGGAGTGAAGAGGGGGTCTGTTGGTAAACCCCGAGATGATCAGGTGAGGGCTGGTAAGCAGTCTCGCCAGGAGGAATGTTAGGTTTCTCTAGCTTCAGGGATTGACTCCGGGAGGGGTTCATGGTGAAAGCCATGCCTGCTACAACTGATGCAATTCAAGTTCGGTTAATTCACCCCAATATGTAGCATTTAGGCACTACCTTGAACATGACTTCCAGTTTCGTTTTCCAACCCACCACCTTTCCTTCATGCCTATGTGACGTTTCAATACCGTTTATTACGATTATATTGTTAAAAAAATGCGAACAATTATGTTCTATGTATGTTCTTCTTTAGTGGTCAAAGAATGATAGTCATCATGGCGCACTCGTTTGTAGTTGATTTTGGATTCTAATAAAATTGAACCTTCCGTTCAAAAAAATCGGAGTTCAAACGAAACGGGAAAGATTAAATTTGAGAATTGGTAAAAATAATAAGGGAAAATTTCATTTTACCACCCTGGCAAACATTTAATTTCAGTTTGATACCCTGGCATAAATTTTTATCAGTTTCATACCGTAACCAAACTTTTAATTTCACTTTCATACCCATCCGGGTAAAATGTCCAAAATACCCCTAACTATTACTCAAATTTTCAAACTCATGTCATTGGCTCAGAATTTGAAAATAAGTGAAATGACAATATTACCCTTCATTGTTAGGGTGTTAAAATGAAAATTTCACTACTTTTAAAATAAAATCAGTTTTTTTTTATATATAAATTTAGTTTTTATTTTTGAAAATTCATTTTATTTTTTATAAATTCAGTTTTTATTTTTTAAAATTATTTTAATTTTCAAAATTTCAGTTTTTATTTTTATAAATTCATTTTTTATTTTTGAAAATTATTTTTATTTTCAAAATTTCAGTTTTTATTTTTATAAATTCAGTTTTTATTTATAAAAATTATTTTTTTCTTCAAAAATTCAGTTTTTAATTTAAAAAATATATAAAAATCATATTTTATTTTTTAAAATAAATAAAATCAGTTGTTTTTTTAATTTAATTAGTATTCAAAAAAATCACTTTTATAGTATACTAGTGTAATACTAAACCCTAAAAAATCAGTTTCATCTTCGATCTTCCTCACCCAACCCACCACTTCACTCTCACTGATCTTCCCAAACTCAAGCACTCCCCTCACTCGCCCATAGCCACTTCTTCCCCTTCGCCGCCGACCTCGTCTGCCCTCTTCCGCCCCTCAAACCCCACCTCATCTACTCCCCTAGAGCTTCCTCTGACAGCGGCGGCCCGCTCGCATTTTCTCAGGCGGCGGCGGAGGAGCTATCCTCTTCCGAGAACAGCCGTTTTTGCACTTCTCCGCGTGTGAATTTGTACAAGAAACTTTAAGGTTTTGTTAGAGTTGAGATTTTGGGGACGAGGGCGGCGTAGAGGGGACAGAGGGCGGCGTAGACGGAGCTCTGGCAGCGGCGGCGGAGCTCTGGCAGCGGCGGCGTAGCTCTTCTTCTACATCAGATTCATCGCCTATATAGGCTGGATTCATCTTCATCAGATTTTAGGGGTTTCATCTAGAACCTTACCCACCTCCACTATTCCAATCTCAGATCTACAGAGCAAAGAACGGCGACATCCGAGTCTTAATCCAGATTTGGGTAAGGACCGACTCAATCTGGGAAAGTTTGGGTAAGGTTCGGCAATGGGTAAATCTTGGACAATTTGGGGTTTCGAATATGGGGTTTGATGTTTCGATTCTGAATCCAGATTTTCATGTTTTTGGTTATTGAAACTAATAAAAGAATCAGAATTTGTTGGAATTCGAAGTAGACGAGGTTGTTTCCGGAGAAGATGAGGTCCGGTCTATGAAAGTAAAAAAAAATACGATTTCCAGAATTTTCTCGATTTTGATCTGATACAAAGTTGCAACTGAGATGGTTGAGGTTGAAGACAAAAATCTGAGCAGAAAATTGAAAAAAACGAATTAAATAAAATATGAATTAATAAAAAAAGTTTAATTTTTTTTTTAAAAATGAGTGAATTAAAATATATATATTTATTTTTATTTATTTTTCTAAGATGTAATATAATATATATTTTTTTAAATAAAATCTGGTTTTTAATTAAAATTTGAAAATAAAAACTGAATTTTTAAAAATAAAATCTGAATTTTTGAAAATAAAAATATTTTTTTAAAATAAAAATTGAATTTATAAAAAAAATTGATTTTATTTTAAAAGTAGTGAAAATTTCATTTTAACACCCTAACAATGAAGGGTATTATTGTCATTTCACTTATTTTCAAATTCTGAACCAATCACATGAGTTTGAAATTTTGAGTAATAGTTAGGGGTATTTTGGACATTTTACCCGGTTGGATATGAAAGTGAAATTAAAAGTTTGGTTAGGGTATGAAACTGATAAAAAATTATGCTAGGGTATCAAACTGAAATTAAATGTTTGCCAGGGTGGTAAAATGAAATTTTCCCAAATAATAATATGATAGTCTTACTAAAAAGCTCTTACAACTTACTAAAAAAGTGCTGTATTTTTGCAGTCAATAAATCAACAATCCAATTACATCTCATCCATCTATTTATGAAATGGATTAATTAAATGAATTTTTATGATTTTTAGATTAATAATGAGTTTCTATTAGATTTCTTCTCTTCTCTATATTATAAGAAGACGAAAATCTTTGTAAGTGTAGGGTTCAACATATTTGTTACACTGAATACCTAATGCTATCGTGTAAACCCAACAAAAGTGACTTTCCATCCACAACCCTAGATACTAAATCATCCAAAGAAAAAAAAACAACAGCTCTTATCTTCATCTCTCATGCTTCATAGCTCAATTACTAATACTAAGTAGCCTTTCCTATAAAATCCACAATATTTGAGCAGTTTATAGCCATATATATACACATATCATGATGATGATTAGTCAATTGAGAAGCAACAGTAGCAGCAGCGACAATCAAGAGGACAAGGTCATGATCAGTTGCAGTAGAGGTCATTGGAGACCTGCCGAAGATGAAAAGCTCCGGAACCTTGTAGAGGAACATGGTCCCCAAAATTGGAACTTGATTGCAGAAAAGCTTGAAGGAAGATCAGGTAATCAATAATCACCCATATATGCAGTATATATAGAAGAATTGTGAACAAAAAATAAATATTTTGCATGAGTTTCACCAAGAAATTCGAAGAGTCTTAGTTGTTTTAAATTAATAAGATGTTATTGTTCAAGTTTGAAGAAATGGGGTTTTCATGTTTGTAGGTAAGAGTTGCCGATTGAGATGGTACAACCAACTTGACCCAAGAATTACCAAAAAGCCATTCACACACGAGGAAGAAGAAAGGCTCTTACAAGCTCATGAGCTTCATGGGAACAAGTGGGCCTCCATAGCTCGATTCTTCCCAGGTAGGACTGATAATGCTGTCAAGAATCACTACCATGTGATCATGGCAAGAAGGAAGAGAGATCACTTTCCTTTTCTGAGAAGGCAACAAGATCATCATCGTCATCGTCGTCGTCATCCTCAGAAGAAGGAAAAAATAGGTTTCTTGTCTATTGCTTCCTCGTCATCTAATTCATCTCCTATGTATAGATCAATGGTGTCAACCTTGACCAAGGCCGAAGCTAGTGCTCGAGCTCTTGCTTTTCATCATGGCAAAGCTAATTCCCAAAGGTTTGGTTATTTTGGTTGTAAAATATTGAGCTCATATAAGGATGAACATAGTCAGGAATCGTGCCCTAATTCTTGGATCAATAAGAACCCTAATTATAATTCTCATGATCCATATGGGTTGTTGAGCTCTCTACATGATGAAGAGGTGATGGCAAGTTCTTGTTCAGTTTTTGATGATCAGCTTCAAAAGTCAACTCACGCGTTTGAGTTTGAAGAAGGAAAGAAGAAAACACAAAGTAAGGACATTCACTTCATAGATTTTCTTGGTGTTGGAATCTCTTAGTTAGCTTGTAGTAATTGTACTATACCTGCTTACCAAACTATATTATGTTTCGAATTAATAATTAGATGTTTTATGTAATTAAACATACCAACATATTTTTTTTCATCTATTAATTACACCTGCAAGTACATATGTTTTCGAGTAGCTTTCAACATTGGTTTTTTCTTTAATGGGTTTACATATATTCTTTTTTATGTACTTAACTTTTACAATCCATAAATAGTGCTATTACTTCTCATTTTGCCCCTTTATTTAATAGCTTGTTCTCTTATTAAACTTATCTTGTTGTAGGCATATAATTTTAGTTTTAACTATATTTTTCTTATAGCTCGAACAAAAATTCTAATATAAAATAGGAAGAAATTAAAAGGAGAGCATAACGTTAACTCCCCAGGAGTAATTAGGTGCAATTTGGCTATTTTTTCCATGGTAAAATATACATTTTTAAAATTTAAGTAATAATTAATATTAAAATTTTGTAACCACTCACTTATTTGTATCTTAACAAAGAAAATCAGTAGAATTGAATCAACACATAGTCAAACAGTGTTCTTTCCTCATCACTTCGTTGGCCCTTAGGGATCCAGATACTATGATAGTCTTGTCAGCCATCACCTTTAGTTTATCTTTTGTGGGGATCGTTTTGTAAGGGTTTGAGTAAGCCGCCTCCCTCTTTACCTCCATCCTATAGAGTTTCGATTCGCTCTTGTGTACGTCTTCTTTTAAGGCCTCGGCTCGGCCAACACATCCGTCTGTAGAATAGTCCTCTCCATCTTCTTTGTTGCTCCCACCGGTCTGGTATGGACCGTCTTTGTTGGCAACACCGTTGATCAGCTCGCTCATGGTGACACCAATTCCTCCTCCGTCGACCCTTCCCTCCCCGATGCAACGAGCGGCATCCAACCATGGTCTGCTTAGGGCAACGGAGACCGTGGGTTCGTTAAGGGAATTTTGCCCTCCTCCCATGTCGGATTCGTCGCCACCCCGCTCCTACGAGCCAATCAGAGAAGCAGAGGCTCTCTTGGACGACTGTTACGTCATAACAGTATTGCTCAAGTCAAGACAGAGGAAAACTTCATGGATCCATGGCGCCAAGCATAACTCGAATAGGAAACCACCCCTAACCTCTTCTTGGATTTTCCCATGCATTTAAGTGTTTCGGTCGTTAACAAACTGTATCTCGTTAACGAATTGTATCTAGTTATCCCTAGTCTAGATTTAAACCCAACTTATATATGATTGTAGATCAATTGCAATCCTCATCTCCCAAGTGTTGGATTGCTATTCCTATCAGGTTTCGAGTTCGTTTACGTTGTCGTTGTATCCTGGGAGACTTGCTGGCAATAAAAAGTCATAACAAAACCGATTCGCGGGTCTCGACAAACTAGTTCCCTCTCCGATCATTGCGTGAGGTTACTGTATCAATTATACATTGTTTTTACGATTTTGTTACTTTAATTATGTACTCCGATCTTCATTCATAATATTTGCTTCACTTTTTATATGCTCTTTATTGTTTATGGACTAACCCGTTTAACACTTCACTGAGATGATTTCTCCGACCCATATGCCTCCTCCCTTATATCTTATCACGTCGACAAATTCTATGCTACCGTTTCTCCCACAGTGTCAATATAAATTTTCATCCCATCTTCAAGATTTTGATATGAGCACATCCAACACATTTCGAGTTACATCCTTAGTTCCCTTAATTTTGAGTCACGTTCCAATGTAACATATGCACAAATAACTTATGGAAGCAAGCAAGGATGAAAGAACTACAAACCCTAAATAAAACTCGTACATGGGAACTGGTTCCCCACCGAAGGACAAATCAATGGTCAATTGTAAATGGTCTTACAAGCTCAAGCCCTAGGTAGATGGTATCATCGAGGGTTATAAAGCGCGACAATATAATTAGTTTGGTTTCTGATTGTTCGATCTATCTGCAAGAAAAAGATTATAAAATAATATATGATTGCCATGAACAAGTCTCGGGCATGGTGATCCGACTCGGATCCACATATGTAGTTATATATTCGTGTATCAGAGGTCACACAGCAAACATAGGTTTGGTTGGGCCTGTGATCCTTGTATTTACAGCCATTTTTAGCCAAGGATTGGTAATAAATAACAGATGTGAACTTTTCCACCAAGTGTTGAATTGTTGTCTCTAATGGTCACCTGTTGTTATTTGGCATTAATGACCTCTTATAAACTGATATTTTGAAGACTTTAAAAGTCATGTGGATCGATTTTTCTAAATTAATTTACAGAGTGGGTGAACTTACGAGACATTCTATATTATTGTCTAGCGTTAAGTGGCCTTCGAAGGTTTTTTTGAGGTGATTAACTTGGCCGTGACCGCTTATAAAAATTCTTAGAGAAGTGTAGTTGCGTTTGACTAAAGTACCGAGAGTGATTTTTTTAAAGGTAAAATGAATTTATATATTAAAAAAGTAATTTGTATGAAGGTGTCGGGTGAGTGATGACCACTCTGAAAGTATCCGATGGAACACGTATAGGAGGTTTGGCTTGCGTGTCCTTGAAAAGCTGATTTGACGCAAATGGATTGTCTCATATCCTGTATTACAACGTCAGTCGTCCTCCCTCTAATAGGAATGAGGGCTATGGAGATGTAATGTGTGTTGTAACCTGTCTGATCCAGTAAGAGACGAATTGATACCTGGTGGTATCGACACCACCTTGGACAAGTTAGTTGAGAAGTATCGACCCAATTATCCTTCCCGTTGGGAATCATCCGTCCAGGCGAGAATGCTTTCCGCTTATCGCATGTTGCACCAGTGCCGTATTGTCCACCAGCATGCCACTTGGTTGGTTTTCGGGACTCGGAGCTAGAGGCTCTGGTGCCATCCTCTTCCCAGTAAAGTGTGGATTTCTTCCACCCCTTATGGATTCTCCTTTACCTTACATATCATCTCATTTTGTCCTTTCTCGGTCTGGTCTGGATTGGTGAAGATCAGACTGAATAAGGGGTCTCTATTTCTCCACGACTCCCGGGTGCATCTGGACGCAGGACCCGGTTCACCTGAATGACGCTCCGGACCCTATCTTGGGTTCTTAGGGGCAGGATGGATACCTCAATCGAGCAGTATAGTGGTGGGGGTGACCACTGACGTTCTAGACTTTATCTCGAAACTCATAGCTCCCACTTGCTGGTAAGGATGTATTCTCCTCTGGCTCCGAAGTGTATGTTGTCGTAGTGTTTGTAGGCCTAGCCGAGGAGGACCCCTATTGGGGATGGTTAAAAGATGAGGACGAGGATTAGAGACCTAGCCGACTTCTGACCGAGGTCGGAACCTAACATCCTTGGTGAGGCCAACAATCCAGATGGTTGTCGCCCACAAGTTTGGGGGTTCTTTCCCCATCCAGGTACCTATACCCTAAAAGTGAGGACATTGGTGCCATATACCACAATCCCTTGCTATATGTCATATATGTCCACAATTACAGTAGTGGTTAGGTAATCGTCCATAGTTGAAGGATATCATTACTTGACGGTGATCCTTTCTAAGAGTGAGCAATAGGCGGTTGTATAAAGGCTAAGCTAGGTGGACCCGAATGCGGATCTATAAGGCTCCGGCCGGCATGCATGACTGGATTTTTCAGTGGCCTCTAGCATAAAAGTCCCAATCTTGTCACCCACAAGCTGTCCAACTTCCGTATTTCATGCTCTTGAGGCCATATTATGGGCCCTGACCCACAATAAGATTTGAGTGAAGGTAATCTTCTTTGAAGGAATGAACGGGTTGATGCTCATGAGGATCAACAACTTATGGTAGAAGTCCTAGAGCTCCCCACCCAGAACAGATCAGAGGTCCTCCTCCGAATTAAAAAATAAAAATGTAACCCTGTCCCTCGTGGATTTAGCATCCATGGTTGGGATGTTCCAGATATACCTATTAAGGCTTACCAGAGCCAGGGAACAGTAGTTCCGGCCCGTTACCAGGGTCCTTTTTAGAGCAAATCCGAACGGGGAGTCTAGGCCATCAGTGGCTTCCTCCGAAATGTGAAGCTCCTCTAACGAGAGGCCTCCAAAGAGATCATCCATCGCTGTCCTCGAAAAATGCGTTGTATGGCCCGATCCAACCATCGTCTCCTCAAAACTTCGTTGGAATCCCAGTGCAGAAGCATGTTGGATGGTCGTGCTAGGGGGTATCCATCTCCCCTATTCGTCATAGCCCACCAAAATTTATCGATCTCGGCCCCGTCTTACATGGATTTTGGGTTGAGGCAGTCAAAGGCTATGACAGAGGAGGAAGGTGCAAAGCGGGTAGGGGTGAAGGCGCATTGAGAGGAACCGGGGAGAAAGAAGGGGTATTTGGGACGAGAGGAGTTGTTGGTGGTGATAGGGTGGTAGATGGAATTTGTGGGTTTAAATGATTAAAAAACATATTACTATTATCCGACCGTTGCCAACGGTTGGATTTTTTTAACCCGACGAGGCCACGTGTCGAGCCAAGATTGGCTGGCGCGCGAACTGTGGTTTGCGAACCAACAAACCATAATTACGAGTCGCGGGTCGCGACCGCGGCTGTGATTTAGTGGTTTGAGGTTCACAAAATCAGCGTCCCACAACGCACCGCCCTCGAACCGCTAAATCATGGTTCAACGATGCGGTTCGCGTACGACTCGTTGTGTTGTTTGTGCTCTAACACTCCTCTAACCCTTCCATGAGTGATAAGTCACCCATTACAGTTACGATTGGAAATTCATTCCAAACCTATCTTGTCGTCTGATTGCCCACACTTCTTGCAGTGCAGATGAATATGGACATGTTTGTCTCTTTGATTGACGTTCGTTGGAAGTCTTCTTGAGACCGTACACCATTGTAGATGTTTTACCTGAGGGGATACCTTGAGTAGCCATAACTCTCTCCAAAGTGCATCCCAATCCGCCTCCCTCCACCCCCACTGTGTGGTTGCAACGGTCTATAAGCTATAAAAAATGAAACATAAGATGTATTCTCATTTATTTAAAGAGTCGCATAATACATAAAACTACATCCATTATAGTAAAACAGGACCACGATTGGACAGACACATAACAGACCTCCCGGGCTAGCTAGTGGGCTGCTTCTTTCGATGTCCTAGGGATATACTCGAGTTTGGCATTCTTGAGAGATAATAAGATAGATCGACAATGGTCAATGACCCATCCCTGAGGAGAAAATAATGGAATGGAATTCAGAATTAGGTTTACTACATATTGATCATCGTTTCGGATCAAAACCTTACTCCTGCCCTATGCATGGATCCATTGTAGGGATTCCAAGACAGTAGTGGCCTCGTCAAATTCGGCTCCTAGTTGTCCCTGCCTTATCCCATTATGAGCTTCCACTACATAACATGTGTCCGATCTACAAATCCAACTCCAACCCAGTTGGTTCGTGTAAAGTCCTGAAAATTTAAATTGCCTTTTACGGGTTTTAATTGACGGGATCGGGAAGCGGTTCGAAAAGTCTGGAAAAAAAAAAAAAAAAACTTTTGGGTCGGACCGGGTCGGACCGGACCCGGCCCAAGCTGCAGACCCGGCCAGGCAGGACCCGACTCCCACCTGAGCAGGCCAACAAGCGTTTTGGGCCGTGCAGCCCAAATCCCAGCCGAGGCCCAACTCGGGTTAGCCCAGGGTATTTAAACCCCACCCCTCCTCCTCAAACCCTAATCCCTCTCATTCTCTTCTCCTTCAGCCGCCCATCTCCTCTCCCGACCTCACCCTCGCCGGAACCGCCTCCCACGCCCGGCCAGCTCCCCCCACGTCCGGCCAGCTCCTCTCGCCGTCCCGTCTTCCCCACGCCGAGCCCCCCTCCTCCTTCTTCTCTGACCCCAACCACGTCCCCAACGCCGTCTCCCTCCCTCTCTGGTCCCGATCCTCTCGCCGGAGCCCCTCACCCACGCCGCCTCCGACCACCCTTCCCTCTCCATCCGGCCACAACCCACTCTCCCGACCTCGTCCTCTCTGCCTCGTCGTTCCGGTCGCCACCACACGGCCGCCACGCCTCCCAACACCGAGCTCCTCCCGACTCTCGAGCGTCGCCGTCCGAGGCCACCGCCGCCGTGCACCGTCCAGCCGACCTCCACCCCCACGCCTGAGTCCCGTCTTCGTGCCGTCCGGACGAACTCGCCAACGAGCGCGACAGGTCTGGGGACGGGATCGTCGGCCTCGTCCGGATCCGAGGCTGAACCGCCGTGCTCCGCCGCTCCGGCAGCCGTCGTCGCCGCTCTTTCTGCTTCCTACGGTGAGCGTTACACCGTGAAGCCCCGACCGGGTTGGTCACCGCCGGTGGTCGGACTCTGACCAACAACCCTCCATCTTCCCTTTATTTGTACTTCGAGTTTCTGTTGTTTTTGTTCTTGTTGAAATGAGAACTCATGGATCTGTTCTTGTGGTGTTGTTTTTTTTTAATCTATAAACTGAAGCTTTGTCAGTATTGTATCTAGTTTTGTTCTTGATAGAGGTTTAGCGAAATCGAATTTAAACTGAAAGTTGAGAAATTGAAACAGAAGAAAGTTGATTTCAGTTTCGATTTAAAATGGGTCTTGAGACTGGAACTAATTCAACGAGAAAGGAAAAGGAAAGTGGTTTTAATTTAAAAAGGGAAATATTTGAATCAAAAATCAGATTGGAGTAAAAGACGGTTTCTGGATCTGCCTTGGTTGGAATCGGAATCAAGGTTTTGGAAAGAAAAGGTTGTAAACGAAAATCCGATTTAAGAAAAAGGGGATTTAAAATAAAAAGGAATTAAAATCAATTCGGTTTTAAAAACGGTTTTAAATCGAGGAGTTGAGAATCGAATTTGTAAACGGGATTTAGGGACGGTTGTTCAAAAACCGAACTTGATTCTTTTTTTGGCTCAAAAGATCGGAACAGAAACAGATTTGAAATAAAAGGGATTTTGATTTAAAACAAAAACCGTTCTGTTTTGAAAAAGGGTTATAAATCGGAATTGGGAACGACTCGGGATTTCTGGGTAAAGTGGACTGCTTTTTGGGTTAAAAGGGAACAAAAGCGGACCGCTGAATCGGACCTCGGGATTCGTGCATTGGGACCGTGCCTCGCATGCACCGGTTTCGGTGCTCGGGTACTCAAACCCGATTCGCCGTGACCCCGCCTTTAGCCCGCTCGAGTTTAAAGGACAATTGTCGGGCCTAGACTGGATTAATCGTAACCTTTAATTTAGCGGTGGAACCGTTATTAATCTATGGCTTTCGTGTTATCCTTAGAGTCCGGCTTCGATCGAAGTGAAGCCCGGAGGTAGCGAGCCAGAACGTCAGCAGCTCGGAAGCGTAGCGGTTGCTCTTCAGTTGAGGTAGGGAAAAGTAGCCGGATCTCGGCCCTGACTAGGGAAAGTTAACTGTAGAATTGCATGTGACACCGGGGTGTCGTGGGTTATTTAGGTTATCAAATATTAGAAATGCATGATACGGGAATGTAGCGAATACTGGAAATGCATGTGACACTTAGTAGTGTCGTAGGAGCAGAGAACTTAGCGTAATTGATTTACTGGAGGCATATGGCCATGCCCAGAGGTTGTTTGTGAAACTGTTGATTTTAGGACTGTTGGAGGCTTGGGTTAAGCCGGAGGTTGATTGTTTATTTGGTGTCTTGGGTGGCCATGAGAGCTCGTGTTATTATTCGTGTTTGGGTGGCCATGAGAGCCCGTACTTTACTGTTGGTGTTTTAGCTGACTTACGAGTTAGAGTCTCGGTAAGTTGCAAGCGTGTTTTATCGTTGAGTTTTGGGTGGCCATGAGTGCCCGTGGGGTTGTTGAACCCGTGTCTTTACCTTTGGTGTTTCGGGTGGCCTTGAGAGCCCGTGTATTAAGGTTGGTGTCTTGGCTGGCCTACCGAGTTAGAGTCTCGGGGGGTTGCAAGCTTTCTTTAGCTGGCTTACGAGTTAGAGTCTCGGTAAGTTGCAAGCGTGTTTTATGGTTGGTGTCTTGAGAGGTCGTGAGTGCCTGTGGGGCTGTTGAGTCCGTGTCTTACTGTCGGTGTGTCTTGGGAGGCCGTGAGTGCCTGTGGGGCTGTTGAGTCCGAGTTTTACGGTTGGTGTCTTGGTGGCCATGAGTGCCTATGAGTGTGAACCTGTGTTGTTACTGGTTGTTGATTTTGCTTGTGATTGTGTTTGTGATTGTGATTGTGATTGTGGTTACCGGAGGTTGGGGGCCCGCTTCCTGAAACGGGGGTCCACGAGCACACGCGTCTGCATGTTCAGACGGGGTAGGGGGCCCGCCCGCCAATAAAGGGGTCCTGGCCGCGCGTGTGTGGTTTGGGTTTGTGAGCATACCTTGGCTGGCTTATGGGTTAGAGTCCCAGTAAGTTGCAGCATTTTCCGGCTGGCTTATGGGTTAGAGTCCCAGTAAGTTGCAGCATTTTCCGGCTGGCTTATGGGTTAGAGTCCCGGTAAGTTGCAGCATTCTTGGGTTGGCCTGACCGGGTTAGAGTCCCGGGAGGGCGTTCTTGGCAGCTGGTTTGCGATCCTTTGTGATCTTGTTTGGGGTTACGTGGTTCCTTTGAGTCCTTGGAAGAGGTCGTGATCGTTTTGCCGTGTCTACTTACGTGTTTGAGTGTTGAGTCGTTCGAGGAAGGTCACCGTGGGTGTTTGTCAGTCAGAGTACTTGGGTTGGGGACAGTGATCCCCGGGGTCGAGTTTGTTGTTGGTGTTACCGGCATTGTCTGATAATTATGCCGTAGTCAGTCTGTTATTCGTGGTGGTGAGCGAACGCTCACCCCTAGCTGCTTTTCCTACAGGTACTGTTCGTGGGACGGACTAGGTGAGCTCTCGAAGCTTGTGGAGCTAGGAGCGGAGTCCGGGTTTTTACTTTGGGTCTGGCGACGGATACCTCGCCCTTTTGTCCGCTTGTGGGACGTTTTATTTGAATTGTAATTATCTTTTGTTGAACTAAACTGGTATTGTAAAGTGTTTTTAATGGAAATGTTTTCAAAGTGCTTTCTTTTTCTAAACGTTCGCGTCCCGAGTTCGGTTTACTGAAATTGGGCCGTGACAGTTCGTATCAGTAAAAACTGCCTCGTCTACATTTATAGTGACCCGTTTTGTCGGCGGTAGGTAGGGCCCATCCCTTCACATGTGTGGAGGATGGATTAGTTGGGTGGATGGTCCCTCTGTGTGTGTGGCTCTTTACTATTATGACCACGTCCTCGACCGGTTGTTGGGTATTTTCCCAAACCACCACATTTTGGGCCTTCCAGATTTCCCATAAAGTCATTGAAATTCGGCTCTTTGCATATATGTTCTGAAGTTCCATAACTAGGGTCAACCATGTTTCTAAATTATGATGGGGGGGGATAGGAACCTGAGGATGTGACTTCTCCCATATTGTCTATGCAAACTTACAGTGTAATAGCAGATGTGATGTGGTCTCACGATGATCCTGACAGGCAGGGCAAGTCTCCGGAATTGGAATATATTTTGTCCGAAGATTTGCCGCCACTTGAAGGGTGCCAGAGAGAGCTCGCCACAGGAAAACCTGAATACGGGGCTGGATGTCCAAGTCCCACAACCCTGTCCAAACTGTGGCCCCTCCTGTAGGGACCCATCGTTCATTGGCCCGAGATAGATCCTAGTTCCCTCTTTGCAGGTATAAATGCCTCTTGAAGTATGAACCTAGTACCACATGTCACGTAGGTTGAGATCATGTACTAGTACCTGAAGAATATCATGTACCGCTCCCAGGGGAAATATGATTGAAACTTTGGTACATCCCAGTTATCACCTTGCTGCATAGTTAGGTCCGAGACCTTTAAATCCGCCACTCCCGAAGTGTGCAGTGGAATGATTGGGGTGTTACATATCGTAGTCCGGCCATCCCCAATAGTACGACGTAATCCTTGACAGAGTATATGTTGGGTTTCCCTTAAACTCGTCCATAGGTTACTCGGATTATGACCTCCATCTGCCGTAAGAAAATCACCTTTTGAAAAATATCTAGCCTTAAAAATCCGTGCAACCAGGCATGTCGGATCCGAGATAAACTTCCATCCAATTTTGGCGAGAAGGGCGATGTTCATATCTCTCATGTCTCGGAAACCCATTCCCCTTTCTTCTTTCGGTTTGCATAGTTTTGCCAAGTCCTGCCATATTATTGGTTTTGTAGCACGAGGGGTCCCCGCCCACCAATATCGCGCTAAAGCTACATGTATATAATTCACTGATCTCTAGGGAAAAAGAAAGACACTCATAGCATAAATAGGTAAAACATGTAGGATGGATCTAACCATTACCTCATTGCCCCATAGTTGACAACATTTGCCCATCCCACGACCCGATTTTTGCAACGATCTTATCACAGATAAATTGGAGGCTCTTTCCTCGCTTTCTTCCCAACATATTCGGCACTCCCAAATACATAGAGACATGTGATATTTCCTGTATCCCCATAGTAGCACAACAAACTAGACGATCGACCCGAGGGGTATTTGTGCTAAAAAATATAGAGGATTTCGCCTTGTTTATCACTTGTCCTGACATATCACCAAAAGATGTAAGGATAGCCTGTAACTGCTCTGCCTCATGCCGATTAACTATACATAAGATATGACAATCGTCTGTAAAGAAAATATATGAAATCACGGGAGCACCTCTGGCAACAGACACCTCATGAATGATACCTGCACGTTCTGCTTGTACTAGTGACACTCCGAGATTTAACCCTCAGAATGGTACGGCAAGCGTACCGGTCGTCAAGTAGTATTCGGGTTTTAAGTCCGAGATATCGTACCCAAGGGAGCAATTAGACAAACACTTTAGTTAATTAATCCGATAATCAAGCTATTCCTATACTGGTGATTGGTTTGGTTTTGTAAAATATAAATTCATGCAAGTAACAAGATTATGTGAATGATCCGAAAATAAGCACAAAGTCACAGGATTGTAAATCAGAGATAGAAGGCGATCTAGGACTTTAATGGGGTTCGAATGTGATGAATGATTTAACGGGGTTCGGTATACATTTGCAACTAATATTATTCTAAAGGCAACGGGAATTCTCTAAGTATAGTCCTAACCATCTCTCGATCGTATTAGGACCCTAACATACTCGGTCCACCTAATTATCTCTAATCTAGGTGTAGAGCGGTATACAGCATTATATTCTATGAATTCCTCTAACTTTCGGGTTTTACTCCTATGGCTATTGCACTCGTGTCAGTCTAACCATACTCTGGCTTAGATTGAAACCCGAGCTACTTAATTCCTTTTTCCTCTTCCTAACCTCATTTCTCAATTGTTGGTTAACAAGATTAAATCATACATAAACGTGATCAAGGCAATGTAGCATTACGAACGGAATTAAATAAACGAAATCCTAATACTAGTTAACAGATGCATAACTCAAACAAGTTAATTCCATCCATCACATCTTCACCCCTAGCCCTAGATCATGAGAGTTTAGTTCATAGCACGAGAATAAGAACACATAGAGATGAATAAAACACTGAGATTCATATTAAACATTAAGAGTAATACCAATATCAAGTTTCAATCCAATTACACAAAACCTTGATGTTCTAATCTCTTGCTTCGATCTTCTCTCCAAGTTCTCCAAGCTCCAAAGTGTGTTTTTCTCCTCCAATTCGTGATCCCCTTCAATCTGACCTAAATTCCCTTTTATATGACGGGTTAACTCTGATAAAAAATAGGAAACGCAGCTGGAAATCGCGTTTTTGACGCTTGCACGGTCGCTTGCACGCCGTGCAAGTTTCTGGTGCACTTAAGTTGCACCAGTTTCTTGCACGCCGTGCAAGAAAATGGTGCAGATTCTTGACTCCTCTGTTCTGAGTGCACCAGTTTGTTGCACGGCGTGCAACAAATTGGTGCATGTTGCTGACACTTCTGCCCAACTTCCAAATTCGCTCCGTTTCATTCCCGAATTGCCCCTTTTTGCTCTGAAAACTTGATGAACCCTGAAACAAGACCAAATACACAATATGAGAGTAAAATGCATCATTTCATATTAACTCGGGACTAAAAAGAACATAAATGTGGGCTAATGACATCTAAAATAGATGTATTTTATGTCCACATCAACTAGCATACGGGATAGGCCCTCCATACTAAATAAGAATAGATATGTAGAAAGAGGGTCATCTTGACGAATAACTTGGCATACCGTGAAGGAGGATGTGTGTTTTCCTCCCGAGTTGATCGTGTACTATATGGACTGCATGCAGGCCAATACTAGTGCCCTCAATGCAGGCCTGAAACCAAATCCCCCCATCATGGATAGTATCAACGACCACTCTACTCGGGCGTATGCCTTACTCATATCGAGTTTTAGGGCTATAAAGCCATTTGTTCCCTAAGTTTTACGGCGCAAGGGGTGGATTAACTCATACGATATGAAAATGTCGTCCTGAATGGCCCGACCTGATACAAAGGCCCATTGGTTGGTGGAAATGATCGGTTCCAGCATAGGCTTCAGACGGTTAGCTAGGACCTTGGTCATGATTATGAAAATAACATTACAGAGGGCTATAGACCGGAGATCAGTTACCTTTCGAGCCGTCTGTGTCTTGGGGATCAAGACTAATGTGGTGACATTAATATCTCGGTCAATGTGTCATGTGGCGACCATAACCCGAACAAAATCTATGACTTCCTACTTCAGAGTGTCCCAGTAATGTTGATTTTTTTTGGGGTTTAACCCATCCGACCCCGGAGACTTATTCATCCCCATTTGGAACACCGTCATATGTACCTCTACATCCGATATTGACCTTGCGAGAGCCATATTTTATGCATCCGTTATCAGGGTGAGAATTGCATGGGTACTTCATCAATGTTGTTAGGCCGTGCTGTGAATATTTTCCGAAAATATGTCAATTGGTCGTCATGCATCCCCGTCTCCTATCTGACATCTTCCCCGTTCTCATTTTCCAAGGTCTAGACTTTGTTTCTCCATTTCCTCTTTGTTGGCATTCTCTGGAAGTACCTCGTATTTCGGTCACCCTCCGCTAGACATTCATGCTTAGCTCGTTGTGTCTAGAAGGTCTCTTGCTTGGATAAAGTCTTATTATACAATTTATGGACCGCTAGCCTGTGACGGATACCCTTTCGGTCTCGCCTCCCATTAAGATCCTGGAGCTCTCTCTGGTATTTTCGAATCAGGTTGATGTCCTCCCAAAACCGATTTCCCCATGAGTCAAGGGATGCCCCTATAGCCGAAATATGGTGTTTGATATGACGGTTTCCCGGTCGTCCCCATTCATTCTGGATCAGTATCCCATATTCAGGGTGTTCAGTCACACTATTCTCAAATCTAAACTGTCTTTTGGGAGGTTTGTCCATATATGCATTGAGTTTCAACAAGATTTTCATATGGTTAGACGTCGTGTACCCTATATTATGGAGGGTTTCTTGTCTGAACTTTGTTCGGTCTCCCTAGGAGAGGAACGCCTTATCCAACCGCACCTTCAGCTGATCAATAGGGTCTCGACTCTTTGTCCAAGTGTACTGGTATCCGATGAGAGGCACGTCCTCAAGACCAATGTCAGTAATGGCATGTTGAAAGTCCTTAATTAGGGCCAAGGGATACGGTTGGACGCCTTTTTTCTCTACCGGATGCAGAATACCGTTAAAGTCCCCCATGAGGATCCAGTAAGTCGGAGCTTGTACCCAAGCCAATTCTCTTAGCAGATTCCATGTAAGTTGACATTGACTCCTTGTCGGTTCCCCGTAAATGCCTGTAAATAAAAATCTTCGATCATTCTCAATCGATATTGTGACATCGATGTGTGTTTGTTGCGTATCCAAGACCACAACCCTACACCGATCGGACCATAACATCATCACGCCTCCTTTGTTACCATCGCTGGGAAGTCTGTACCACCGTGAAACCCCAAGTTGTGACGGAGAATCGCTAATTGGGATTATGACTTTCGGTTTTCCACATGGTGTATTTCCGATAGGAAGAACACATCTGGTCTTAATCGTCCCACTAGTTCCTTCAGCCAGTGGCGGATATAGGTTTTTAAACGAGGGGGGGGCACCAATTTTTTTGTAGTAATAATTGACGTAAGAATAACATTAAGAATATTAATATCGGGTAAACAGATAACAATTAATACATATTATAAAATATGACGTCAAAATTGTATATTTTGAAAATGTAAAATATTTTTTAACTGTCAACACAATAAAAAAAATATTTTTCTCAACGTATATGTTATGCATTAGCCTTTAACTCGATTTTTTCTTGCTCTTATCAAATATTGTAGAGTCAAATCGCTTTTTGAAATGTCCCTCAATAGTTGTAATAATTTTGTATATAACTAAATTTAAATTGATAAGGGAAATTTCATAAAATATGCCTCATAATGGTATAAATTTGTTTTCTATGCTAGTATAGTTCAAAATTTGAAAAATATGCTTTTCAATTGTTTTGGGACAATAATACCCTCATTCTAATTTAAACAAGATAATTCATAGTTTATTAATTCATGGGAAATTTCATAAAATATGCCTCATAATGGTTTAAATTTGTTTTCTATGCCAGTATAGTTCAAAATTTGAAAAATATGTTTTTCAATTAGTTTAAGACAATAATACCCTCATTCTAATTTAAACAAGATAATTCATATTTTATTAATTCATTTAAATCTATTTTCAAAATAAATATTCATTTCTTAAATAAAATATTTTTTAAAATTTAAAATTTATTAAAATTATATTTTATTTTCTTAAAAATCAAATTATTTTGACAAATATTTTTAAAAAGATAATTCAACGATGATGTTTCAAACAAATATATTATACTTCATTATTTTTTTTTCCAGTTTTATTAATTATTAAATTCCTATTTAAATTTATATTTTTTAAATCGGATTATTTGAAAAATATAATATGAAAGATAATTCAATTTTATAAACTTTTGAAAAATAATTTCGATTTTATAATAAAATATATTTTATATAATTTTATTAGTAATTCGTAGTTTATTTTTTAAAATTTAATTTGAAAAATAAATTAAAAATTAAAATATTATTTTCATAATTAATAAAATATATTATAAATTTAATTATCTTTAAAAGTTATTTATCAACGTAATCTGTTTTTTATATAAAAATAAATTAAGATCTGATTTTAATAATTAATAATATAGAATAATATTTTTTATATAAAAAATATTATTTCCCTTTATATATTCGTATATTAGAAAAAAATATTTTGTTAATATTAGTAATTATAAAAATCAGATTTGAATTTATTTTAAAAACAGAATACTCTGCTAATAATTTTAAAAAGATATTTAAATTTATAATATATTGTATTAATTATGAAAATCAGATTTTAATTTATTTTTCAAATTATATTAAAAGTAAAATATGAATGTAGTAATTAATAAAATTTATTTTTGTAAAAATACATTTTGTTCAATTTTATTAGTTACTACATTCATATTTTATTAATTATGAAAATCTGGTTTGAATTTATTTTTATAAAACTTAATTATCTTTCAAATTATATTTATCAAAATAATCCGATTTAAAATTTTATAAATTAAAATAACAATTTAATAATTAATAAAACCGAAAAAAATAATGAAGTATAATATTATTTTTGAAAAATTATCGTTGAATTCTATTTTTTAAAATATTTATCGAAATAATTTGAATTTTAAGAAAATAAAATACAATTTTAATAATTTATAAATTTTAAAAAATATTTTATTTAAAAACTGAATATTTATTTTTAAAATAGATTTAAATGAATTAATAAACTATGAATTATCTTGTTTAAATTAGAATGAGGGTATTATTGTCCCAAAACAATTGAAAAGCATATTTTTCAAATTTTGAACTATACTAGCATAGAAAACAAATTTATACCATTATGAGGCATATTTTATGAAATTTCCCATTGATAATTGTCTCAAAAAATTCTGAATTTTAAAACAATGACTCAAATTATAATTTTGTATCAATTAATAAGAAACTAATATAATATATAACACAATTACAAAAATAAAAAGTTATGTTTATATCTAAACAAACAATATTAGGATGTTAGAATTTTTTTTTTTTTTTTTTGAGAATAACCATTGCAATTGTTTGAGACCATAATAAGATAGTTTGGTGGGTACACAAGCGTACTCCACCTACATAAGCAAATCCAACTAATAAACAAAATTAAAACGAAAAACAATAAATTCGGCTCTGGTAATTGGTTGCGGACGAAGGGGATATCTGTAGTAGCGTTTGGTGACACCGATACAGCATGCTTCTTCCAAGTGGGACGAGGCGAGCCAACCAAGTTTAGGGGACTACTGGTGGACCTACATCTCCCCCGGTGTGTCAGCGTGCGTCGTCCTCCCTTGATTAATAATGGTAGGGTTCCTGAACGCGGGATTGCTGACTCCGGACTGGCAGGGGAGACAAATATCAACTGAAGATGGTGCCGTCTCCATCCATCCGCCGGGAAGGGGCCAAAGTTGACCCACCCCTCCCCGGGCCACCTCGGACTCATTCCCGCAAGCGAGGGTGCTTGAAGCCCCCCGCCGCTGCTTCTTGTGAGTCCATGGAACCATGTGTACGATCCAACCCATCACTCAGGCCCAGTCCCGGCCCATTAGGGTTCCCTTGTAGCACCTTCTGCCCTTGCTTCTTCGCCAAACTACCGCCACCGCCGACTCCTCCGCCTCTGTAGCCTCCGTGTTCGATGATACCTCCATCACCAGCACCACTGCCTCCGTCCCTGGCGGTCTCGATCCCATGCCCCTCACAGCCCGAGGTCTTGGACCTCTCACCGGCGTCCGCCGACTCCCTGCCGCCGTGGTGTGCGAACAACCTCCCCCCAACAGCGGAGATCCACCACTTCTCGTGGCCGAGAAGCACATGGGAGAGGATAAACTACCCCACAGCGTCACCGGCTCCGACCACGTGCCGGACGCCACCTTCTCCCCCGTCTCGTCCTCCATCGTCGGCGAGATCAGCCCAGCCACTTCCCCCTGGGCTGCCCCCATTCCGACCACCTGCCCGACGTCCACATGCAGAACACCGACCTCCATCACCGCCCAATCCTTCACAGCCACGACGTCCACACCCACCCCGTCGCCGGCCACATCCTCCTCGACCGCCGCACATTCAGCATACCATATGGAGAGGTCGCCGGAGGGACTAGAGAACCGAGCCGCCTCATACGCCATCAAGTTCTCAGAACAAAACCAAACCCTAATTTGCAGAGAGCAAAGAATAGGGCGGCTACTAGGCAAAACTTTACCACTGCTAGTGCCGACTACTCCATACCATGGTTTGGTATGGAGCACCAACCCCATGGCCACCTCCAAGGCCTTGGCAGAAAGCGGCGTCGCCGCCCTAGGACTTTTTGCGCAGAGAGCAGCCATCATATTAGGATGTTCGAATAGTTATAATACAAATAAGAATTTTAAGAACAGAAATAAGAAAGAATTGGATAAGAATATATATTCTTTTTTATTTGAGATGTACTTTTAATATAAAAAACAATGTTTTATAGAAGGAAATACAGAAAAAAAAGTAATGTTTTATATAAGGAAATACAAAAAAGAATATAGAGTGATATGTGTTTTCAAAACTTTGAGTGCCCCCCTCCCCGTCGGGCACCGAGTTCGTCCGCCCCTGCCTTCAGCTGACATTGATTATGATCAGTGCCCAAGCCATGACAATTCTACGCAAGGATTATTGCCATAGTTTCAACCGTCGGACCAAACGATGGCAATCAACCATACACCTAAACCCTAGCAGAGGATACTTAGTAACGAGAGATCGCAAGTATCAGAAGTGACTTACCAGCCGATATCGATTCAGGAGGAGAACTGGTAGAGCCGAGAGACGGAGAAGAGAGAACAGACTCGCCGGAAAAACTCAAAAGCGCCCGTGCAACCAGAAAACCCTTACCATCGTGACCGTAATCGTTTTTTGATGTCCTTTTTGGGACGATAAATTTATGTCTATAAGCTATAATTAATAATCAAATAAAAACTGAAATACAGCCTCATAAAAATGAGTATTCTTTACTTCCTAAAGAACAGTTTGTAAATTTTCCTACGATGTCTTTTCGATTCCGCCGAATTCTACCGAGTGGAGCTGGGGAACAAAACACCCGCCAAACATATTATAATTACACCTTTACCCTACGGGTTTAAGATATTTACACCGCTTCTCCATCTCCTTTCCTCTACATTTTCCTTCCACATTACGGAACACTGAATATTTATAGAATAAATAAAGTAAAGCAAATAATTCTCAGGCTCTTTCCAGATCGCTCGGTACTCACAAAAACCTCTCTCACACTGTTCTTCTTCGCCGTCGCATTCAGGTCTCTGATTTCAGATCTTCAGTTCCGCGATTTTTTTTTTCAATCTCCTTTCAGTATTGGTTTTGACGTGCAAGTTGTGCTCCAAATGTTGATTGATAGGTGAAATTTCAGATGGATTCGTCTTCAAATCAACCCGAGTTCGATTACTTGTTCAAGTTGTTGATGATTGGGGACTCGGGCGCCGGCAAGAGTAGTCTCCTTCTCAGTTTCACTTCCGATACTTTTGAAGATCTCTCCCCTACTATTGGTACGCTAGTTTGATTCATTGTTTTTATCAGTGACTTTGCTTCCGAACGCCCAAAATTTTGGACTTTCTGTGTTTTGGTCAAATGGGTAAGTAGGTTTTGGCTCTGGTGGTTTTTGTCATGTTGGGAAAATGTGATTGTGAATAAATGACTTAGATTAAAAAATTGAGATAACATTTAAGATTTTACTGGTATATAAGCTATTTACTGATTACAAAGTGAATATATGTTTGTTTTCTCATTATCTAATAATGTGGAATTTGTTGTTTGCATTTGTGTGCAGGTGTTGATTTTAAGGTAAAGTATGTTTCTTTAGGGGGAAAGAAGTTGAAGCTGGCAATATGGGATACAGGTTAGAGCAAGTGGCCCCAACATGTTTTTGTTTTTTAACCTTTAAGTTTAAGGGAAACCTCCATAATACGCCCTCTTTGATCTTTAGTTTACAAGAACACACTCTGAGACATTGCATGTCATAAATTAACCTAGGCACTTACGAAACCGGTAGAAGTTATCAAATTCTGTCATTTTGGATGGAGAAGTTGAGAAATTAGGACATGTTAGTGTCACATGACATACTACATTTAAATATACATCAACTAACCCCTAACATTATTCTCCTAGTGCTACTTCATAAACTAACCTTGACCTTTACAGAAGGGTTATGGGGGTTTCCCCTTAAGTTTATAGTGAATGCTTTGTACTGATTTCTCATGTGTTTCAACAACTACTGTGCTTTATCTTGTCCATTTGATCAGACTGTTATACCAATGGAGATCGTATAGAGAAGTGCCAAAATTATAATTTTCACATTTATGTGGAATATTTTAAGTAGAACAAAAGTGATAATGTGCTCTTAAATTGATAAACTTTTCCTGTTTGGTTTCTGAAGTAAGTCTTAAGGGGTAAGATGTGATACATTCAAATAGGAAAAATTTCTCTTAGCTTAGCTTGTACCTGTTTAGCTTATAAAGTTAAGAGTTTCAAGGTAAACTGCCATATGTGATATGTTTATGTTTGCTTCTGGTTCTAGATTATTCAAGCTATTTTGTCTCCTGTTGCTTTTTTATGGAAGCCATATTGAAAATTTATCAATAAGTTCTACAATTGTACGCTTTGATGGTTAAGAGTCATTGAAGGTTGTACTTCCACCATTCTTTTGTTGGCTTGATATGTATTTCCTTTTCCTGCTTTCGCTGGGATTCGTTGATTCATTCACATTTCATACTAAAGCTAAATTGCTGATGCCAAATGTGCAACATGCAGCTGGCCAAGAGAGATTCAGAACACTGACAAGTTCATATTACAGAGGTGCACAAGGGGTCATTATGGGTAATATTTTTTTTTTCATTTCAATACATATGGCTATTTTTATTTCTGTGAAGTTGTAGATTTGTCTCATTCTGACTATGTATAGCCTTTGATCTTGACATTGAAGTTAATTTGTAGTTGAATCATTTATGTGGCAGATGGTTTATAGTGTCACCGTTTACAGTTAACTGAGGAATATAAAGGGTCAAGTTTCTGTAGAAACTTAGTGAGAACTCAGTAAGTTCCATTTTGATTTTATCCAAATTATGAGTTTTAGATAGTTAGATTATCAAATAATAAGTCACCACCAAGTTTGTCCCTGAACATCACTACATCCCTTAGGCATTTCTACTACCATGGTCAATGCATTAACTGCTACTTTTGTTATTGCTACTGCCGTGTTTTTGTCATTGCATGGCATTGCCAGCTGCTACCACTGCCTACTAACATCGTGATCTGGTTGCTACTGTTGCTGACCATTATTGTTATTCTATATTGTGACTACCAGCAATACCCATGTTTGTGTCCTTGTGAGTATCATTATCAAATCCATTGATTCTCTGGTTTCTAATTGACTAGAATGGCTGCCTTTTCCTCTAGTACTTCTTCTATCATTGCCACTTGTGACACTACCCCCATAGTACACCACTCTTATTGTCTATCTAATTGCAGTAGAGTTCTTTTTTATGAAGTGCTGCCATTCTCACTGATGCAAGTTCGATTTCATTCTTTGCTGTGTTTTCTATATTATCATTATTTTCCTGAAAAAGGATAGTAGTATATTAAATATATAATAGTTTCATAAAAAAAGGGATGAAACAATGCTGTTAATTCTTTCAGGTATTAATATATGAATCCTAGTTCTAAAATACCGGTGAAGTTTAAATAGAAGATATAAGGGAACTTTATGGTTGAATGATCCATTTTTGAAATTTGTGTCTTTTATTCTATTTGAAGAGGGCACTGATTGTATCAGAGACTGAGCCAACATTTAAAGCTGTAAAATGAAGTAATGAGGTGTAATTTTATCTGATTGCCCTACATGTTGACATTTCATGACTATAATGACATAAAAAGTTAGTTATTAGAAGATAATTAGCTCATTATGTTTTGAACTGTCGGGTTTTATGCCTCGTGAGCTATTATTCTGATTCAACTATTGGTGATAATTTGAGTGCAACAGTTTATGACGTCACACGGCGAGAAACATTTACAAATCTTGCTGAAATCTGGGCGAAGGAAATTGATTTGTATTCAACCAACCAAGACTGCATCAAGATGCTTGTTGGAAACAAAGTTGATAAGGTATTTCTCATAGAGACTTGTAGCTGTAATTTATTTTTCATTTCTGTGCATCATAGTTCAGTGTTGGGACGAGATGTTCATAATTAAATCTCTATGTTATTCAAAAAGTAATAATAATCATAGCTAAATATCTATGCTTTAGTTTCATGGAGGAATAAAAAAAAAAGCTTGGCTGGGGATCAAATGCTGTAAAATCACTATCCATATTCCTAACTAAGTTATATTCGATTTAGCAATTTGATAAAAATGTGCAAACAAGAGTTCGCACCAAAACACTGATATAATTTGCTCTCAAAATTTAGCTCTTGTCAAGATTCAAATGGTTGATGCTCTATCATTCATGATTCATGTTAAGTTAATTTCATCTTCCAGGAAAGTGAAAGGGTTGTAACAAAGAAGGAGGGGATAGCCTTCGCAAGGGAATATGGATGCCTTTTTATCGAGTGCAGTGCTAAAACCCGAATAAATGTACAACAGTGCTTTGAAGAGCTAGTTCTGAAGGTACAACAGATATTTCTTGATGTTTATATAGGGTCGAATTATGTTGATGATGAGTAACGTGAGAAATGATAATAATATGCAGATTTTGGACACACCTAGTCTGTTGGCTGAGGGATCAAAAGGTCTGAAAAAGAACATCTTTGCACAGAAAGCACCCGAATCAGATGCAGCCTCTAGTGCATGTTGCTGATCCCATCAGAGCTCTAACTGTGATTGTATGATGCCTCGAAAGAGAAGTCCTTTGTATTTTGTTTCGATGTGACAAAATATTAGCCATGTTCACAACCAATCTGTTTCATTTTAGTTTTTCCTTTCTAGCCCTGGAAAGAAATACTGATATCAAGTATGATATGCTATTTCACTGGTTGATTTGTACACAGGTGTGATTTACTTTGATTCATGATGGGGGATTGAATCATGACAATATGTAGTAGCTATTAGTGCTATAGTAGATTAATGTTATCAATGGATAGTAGAACTTCCTGATTGGGAACAACATATATCATACACTTAAGAACGGCAACAGAGGCAAAAAAAAAAACTATTTCTGCCCCACCCCGACTTCTTTGAAATTCATCCCAAAATGATTTATTTGTCAAATATTTGAGAAGATAAATTTTCATACTGTGGACGCATGGGGAGAGTATTACTCACACTGTGGTTAGGTTTGCGGAGAGTGTAGGGGTCCGCTACAGGGGTTCGGCCGAAGAGGGCTTCAAGAAGATCGAGGTGACGTTGAGTGCTCATTATAGTAGCTGGGCTGCAATCCCCACTGGAGTCACCTGAGTGCTTTCTTGTTGTGTTGATGTTTTTGCTGTTTGTTTTTTTCCGACTCAAATTTTGAGTTTTGAATTCTTCGCTTTATACTGTGTGCTTCGTTAATATATTTATTTCTTTCTGATAAAAAAAATTAATTTTCATATTTTTGTACTTTGGAATTTTGGAAGAGATACAACGTCCCTATAATTTTTTTTCGAATTTTATTATATTTGACCCGAGAGTCTCGGGTTAAATTCGGGCCCAGACCATCAAATATCCGGTTCAGGTTGGGAATCACTGAAACCTGCTTCATTTTGTTCGTCTTCGTGAGCTAAACCCTTGCCTCTATTTGCTGCACAAACCTGTGGCTGTTTTGAGCAAAGCTTCGACTCGCATGTTCCAATGGCTATTTTCTCACTGAAAAGCTTCCTCTTTCTTCTGCAAAAGCGTTCGTATAGCTCAGTCTCTGCATCATCGTCATCGTTCACAGTCAAATACTTGGTGGACTCATGCGGGCTTCCCTTACAATCCGCCATAGCAGCTTCTCGGAGACTCGACCTGGACGAGTCCACCGTCCACAGGTCCGATTGTGTTCTCAGTCTCTTAAAATCATACGGATTTAACGATACCCATTTCAAAATGATGTTCATGAAGCGCCCAGATCTCCTCTATTGGGCTAATGCTGATAAATTCCTCAAACCCAAAATCAAGTATCTTGTTGAGAATGGCTTTGAAGGTCCGGATCTCCATGACCTGATTGCCAAAAATCCTACCATTTTGTTCGCGGGATTGGATTCGAAAATCAAGCCTTCGCTTCAATTTCTCAGGGAATCGCTTGGAACCGATGAGAGGGCCGTGGCTGCTTTGAAAGGTTTCCCGTGGATGTTCACTAATCCTCGGACTTGTTGGAAGGACAATGTTGAGCTCTTAATCAAAGAAGGAGTAGCTGTTGATACTCTTGCGAAATTCATGCTCAGCTATGGAAGAGCCGTGAATGAGAAGGCTGCTGCAATGAGATTTGCTGTTAATGCTGCAAAAAAATGGGGACTTGACCCAGCTGATCCCAAGTTCTTGAATGGTGTTTTGGTATTGGCTCTGTACCCACTTTGGGAGAGGAAAGTGGAAGTGTTCAAGAGTTTTGGGTGGACCGAGGAGGAGATTTTGTCGATTTTTAGGCGCTACCCACATTGTTTTGATTACTCGGAGAAGAAACTCAGGAACTCGATGGAGTTCCTTGTGAACACTATGAAGCTCAAGCCAGAATATTTGAGTGGTAACCTCAACCTACTTGGGTTTTCTATTGAGAAAAGGGTTCGTCCGAGGTATAATGTGCTGAAGCTTCTCTTTTTGAATAAGCTGCTTGAAGAGGAAGGCTCCAAGCTTGTTGCTGCCCTTATCGTGAAAGAAGCTGCTTTCTTGAAGAAGTATGTCAATGCACATTTGCACCAGATCCCGAGTTTGTTGAACGTCTACAATGGTAAAGGAGTTTAGCATTTGATCGTCGATATGCATGTTTGAAGCTTGAAATTTACAATGCAAAACTTGATATTCATCTAATTCATGCATAGCAACTTTCTATCATCAATACAAATTTTGTTGTTCAATTCTTTTGCTGGTTGCACTTCAAAATTAGAGTTTGTATGTATATGTAGTATGCAATGTTCTAAAAATCGGACCTAGGCGGGGATTAATCGGCGCCTAGACAGGGATCTTAACATGAAACATCATCACAAACTAATAGAAGAGCATAACAGTGAATTGAGACCTTGTCCATCACCATGCTCAAAGTGGTGCCAGCTGCGGGACCTGTGAAACAAATCGGAAGCAACAATGAAGCACTAGAATACAAGAGTAATATGAACAATAATAACAATAACCTTTACTCTAAACCAATACTCTCTTGGTAATCTAAAAATTCTTTAATGATATGAAGATTTTTTATATTTATAATTACGCTATACTCAATGAAAAAAGTCAATCAATAATAAAGATTATTATGAAAAAAAACACCAACAAAAATGACAATTGCCTTATGGGTATGGAATGAATAACGAAAGGGAGAGGAGTTACTTCTTCAAGGAAAGAGGGGGAAATTTGGTGTCCTGTTTAACACTAGTTCGAGCATCCTACAAAACAGACAAATGTGAGGATTACATCAGCATAAGTTTAACGTATGTTTCAGTTCAACTACAAAGCAAAGCGGTGTCAATAAGCATGCATCATCACAGACTAATAGAATAGTAGATATATCATATAGGTAATTGAGAAGTCCTCCACCATCATGATCATGAACACTAAAATACTGATTTTGATTTTCTCATACAGACAAGAAATAACAATAACCTTAATGAGAGAAATTACCTTTCCAAGGCGAGGATGGACAAAATTGATGGATACAGAAATCTCAGGCCCGGAAGCAAGCTTGATAGTCTTGGTATGGGTCAATTTGTTGGTGAAGCAAGATAGGGTGTCCATGGGGGAGTTCCAGAACCCTCCTTTCACCTTTCAGGGAAAAATCAACAGCAGCATTGTTAATGCTAATTTGTAAATATTCCTTGTCCCACATGGGCGCACCTACAAACCTGCGTTCCAAATCAAGAGGCTTCCCAACATCCAAAACGCCCAAAATCAGTGGAATTTTAGTCAGCGGTGTGCGTGTTAGGGCCAGGTGGCCGCTCTGGCGGAGGCTGGGAGACAGGGCCTCCGCCAAAGAGCGCTGATTGGCTGCCAATTGGCAGCTCACAGTAGATTCTCCTTCTTCTAGTTCTAGCTTGGTTAATGTAGCCCCAACCTCGACTCGAGCGCCCAGCAAAACAGAGTAACACACTTCAATCGTGAACCCCCTTTGGCTTCCAACAGCTAAACAACGACCCAACTCAAGCCGATTACCAAACTCGCAATGGTCTATATTCGCGATCAACAAATCGGTGTCCTTGCACTCTCTTTTCTCGAATAATTTCATTATAACACGGAACGGATTGGATCCACCAATAGCTCGTTGAGATTCATGGTCGTCGGAGAGGGTCAGGTAATTGTCGCCGTCGATACGATCAGCGTTGTCCCTCTCGCGGCTGAAAAGGACGACAGGGCATCTGTTTCCGCGGAGACCAAAGTCGAAGGAGACCTTGTCGTAGATGTAGCATAAGCCTCGATTCGCCGGTGGATACACTCTCACGTACGCCACGTGCATCTGACTCTTGCCGTGGATCACGTACGCCTGATTCTGGCCGTCGATCAACTGCCTCTCTTCTCTACCAGGCGGCTCCCCCCACGTTTTCTTTGGCTTCCCCCACCTTTGCTCCATCCTTCCCTTCTGTTTTGTTTCTCTCTAAATTTGAAGAATTAGGGTTTAACATCTATTTCTACTCCGTGCGGGGGACTATGATCCTTCCCCGACAAAGGCCCCAACACCACGGCGTTTACCTCACCAAACGTCGTCGATTGGGCAACCCAGCACCAGCGATTTCTACTCCCCTAGGGTTTGCATTTACTAAATCTACCCTAAATAAATCATACAGTTCTATTAACTCGTACCTGGTTGGAAGTCGTTGCCGTGAAACCTAGTCGCGACGGAGAAAAAGCCGACGTCGTTAACGGTTGCTCGGATTTGCAGAGAAAGAGATAGCGCGAGGGAGAAGAGCAGTTTGATTGTGTTTGGTTTGAATGGCGTGAGCGAGAGGGGAGGAGTGGAGGGAATTGAAGAGTCAGACCCGAGGGATGTTGTAGTACTTTCCGCGTTTTTTAGGTCAAACGAAGGAAAAGTAAAAAATAACAAAAGACGGAGGCTACCCTTCAAAATACATATTGGTAGAAAGTATTTTCAATAATTCTCGCTTAGAGATACCATAATCCCACCTTTCACCACAACAAAGTGGCACATAAGCGTATTGGGAATAGTAAGAAAAATTGTGTTCTCTAGTCCGGATCTTTGATTGAAGAGGAGTTACCTTCGTATTAAATAGTAAGAAATTGTTAGGTAACTACACCCAAATTTAACAGTTTTCTTCCCGCACCCAGCTTTGTTCGAGTATCACTGTTACTAACGCTGTTAGATTTCATTTTATTTTGCTTTGGGAAAATGACACATACCCACCGTTAATTATCACGTTTTTTCGCATCACCCCCCTAACTACTTTTTGTGACATTTAAACCCTCTAACTTTATTTTGTTTTCACTTTACTCGTTTTCCATCCAAAATTAGATGGAAACTAACATGTGCAAAGCACATGTTGTTATATTTTCGTAAAATGTCTAAACTACCTATTACTTATATCTAACTTAACATAAACCTAACCTCTTCTTATTTCATTTCAACCCCACGCCGTCCACTCCTTACCTCCTTCTTCTCCACTTGCTTTCTCTCTTTGCTAGCAAGGAAAACTTTCATGG